>JAIOJX010000026.1:96114728-97328478 GCA_022376925.1 Tragulus kanchil | reverse complement strand
TACCAGAAGCTTTGTGTACATTTAGCCTAGTATGCATTTGTATGCATTTAGTCCTCTCCTTTCATCTTTATGGCACGTATTATCACGCCCCATTTAGGTTCAGACAGATGATTTGTTCAAGATTATGCAGTAAATAGAAAAGCAGTATTAGAAGGAGAAGAAAATACCAGTTCTGGTTATATAGTGTATTCTGCAAAAATCCATCAAGATGTGTATTTAGAGTTCATGCACTTTTCTGTGTATAGGCTATACTTCAATAAAAGTTGCTTAACCAAAAGCAACAGGTGTTTGGCCCAAAGTCTGTGCCCCTTTCTCTCTATTGTGCTGCCTCCAAAGAAGCATATGATGGATGGAACTCCACGGAATTTCCTCCATCAGTCACAGCCAGGGTAGCCAGGAATAGTGCTGCTCTTATTAACGAGACCTGGCTTTGAAAGACTTGGAAATTTCCAAGGAAAGAGACACTTGGAAGAGTTCAGTTTCCTAACACTAAGGATGTGTATTTGCATGTGAAGAGAATTCTGAAATGCTGTTCTGAAAATGTATTGAGCGTGTTGCAGTGTTGTTCCTAATCATGAAAAATCGAGGAGAAAACCCCCAAAATACCTGTCAAAGAGGAATTGAAATAATCAAATATTATGTGGCTTAAAAAAACTGCTTATTTTGAGATTATGGATGGCTTTAGTAGCAATGGCAATAAGTAGCTGTTTTTTTTGCTACCCAGTATTCTTGATTTTGGCTTTTTGAATAGGATTTTGTGCTTGAGAATATGACATACTTGGAGCTGCTGAATGAAGCTGCACCTGGTTTGTGTGGGTTCCTTGGTGAAACCCAGGGTGCTTTGCTTTTCATTGTATTTTTAATAATACTTAGCAAGTAGCAGAATTAAACTTGCTAGTCATTCTAACAACTGCTTTTCTTAATGGAGGTGAGCCTGTTTATCTCTTACTGGTTAATACCTTGTGGTTCTAAGTTAGAATCTTTGATTTGATTGTATTCCTTGCAAACATTATTAAGAACTGGTTTTGTAGTGGAGAGGATTGTAATTCAAGCAGTCAGGAGAGCAAGATGTTCTAGGCTTTTGATGGCTTTAGGTTAAAAGAGAGAATGATCTGGTTGGGAATACGGCCATAACATGCTTCTTAGCATGAGGAGAGGTAGGGAGGAAACTATCATTTTACTGAGTACCAGAAGCTTTGTGTACATTTAGCCTAGTATGCATTTGTATGCATTTAGTCCTCTCCTTTCATCTTTATGGCACGTATTATCACGCCCCATTTAGGTTCAGACAGATGATTTGTTCAAGATTATGCAGTAAATAGAAAAGCAGTATTAGAAGGAGAAGAAAATACCAGTTCTGGTTATATAGTGTATTCTGCAAAAATCCATCAAGATGTGTATTTAGAGTTCATGCACTTTTCTGTGTATAGGCTATACTTCAATAAAAGTTGCTTAACCAAAAGCAACAGGTGTTTGGCCCAAAGTCTGTGCCCCTTTCTCTCTATTGTGCTGCCTCCAAAGAAGCATATGATGGATGGAACTCCACGGAATTTCCTCCATCAGTCACAGCCAGGGTAGCCAGGAATAGTGCTGCTCTTATTAACGAGACCTGGCTTTGAAAGACTTGGAAATTTCCAAGGAAAGAGACACTTGGAAGAGTTCAGTTTCCTAACACTAAGGATGTGTATTTGCATGTGAAGAGAATTCTGAAATGCTGTTCTGAAAATGTATTGAGCGTGTTGCAGTGTTGTTCCTAATCATGAAAAATCGAGGAGAAAACCCCCAAAATACCTGTCAAAGAGGAATTGAAATAATCAAATATTATGTGGCTTAAAAAAACTGCTTATTTTGAATGATTTTTATGGTATGTTGTAGAAGGAAAAATGGTTATGGAACCACATATATGGTAGGGTGACATTTTTGTAATTTTTTGTTCACATAACATGTTTGCATAAATATGTGTCTGGAAAGATAGTTGCTAAAATATTAACAGTAGTATTTCTGCAATTCATTGAATTTTGCTTTCTTTCCTATGCCTTTTCATAGTTTGACATTGTTTTTCTGTAGTTCTATTAACAGAAATTTTGCTTTAATATTAATTAAAAACTACCTTTCAGCAAAGACTTCATCCTGAATATAGCATATTCCTTCTCAAATTGTCTACTGCGAAGGAGGGAACACTCATTTTACCATATGAGTTCTGACACATTTAAACAATGCAATGTAATTTTGTAATCAAATCACAGGGGAGCATTTCAAAAGTAAAATGAACTGTTTTGTAAACTTAAGCACGTGCAATTACCAGATTGGCCTCTTTAAGCATTTTAAAAATTATTTTAAGGAAATGGTTTAAAATTTTAAGCATTAAGTACTTTAATTATATTCCGTATAAGCAGATGGTACACTTCTGTATCAGGTTTTCTAGCAATCTGAAAAATGATTGTTTTACTACCCTAATGTGTATGTGTGTGTGTGTGTATGTATATATATTTTGTATGGCTCATTAAAAAAATTATACACTGTCTTTAGATTTTAGTATGTGAAATGAAAATATCTCCTGCCATTATAATAAATTAGAAATGTCACAACCATCAGTGGTTTCTGGCTTCCAAATGTGAATGCTGCTGCTACTTAGTCACTTCAGTCGCCTCCAACTCTGTGTAATCCCATGGACTGCAGCCTGCCAGCCTCCTCTGTCCATGGAATTCTCCTGGCAAAAATACTGGAGTGGGCTGCCATGCCCTCCTCCAGGGGGCTCTTCCCAACCCAGGGATAGAACCTGCAGTGCAGGCAGATTCCTCACCACTGAGCCATCAAGGAAGTCTCAAATATGTATATATATTTGGACTGTAGCTTAACAGGCTTCTCCATTAATTGGAATTTTCCATGCAAGAATACTGGAGTGGGTTGCCATTTCCTTCTCCAAAGTGTGAATGAGGACTCCCAAAACTGTGATTCAGAGGATGCTGCCACCCTCCACAATGATTTCTGAGGAGCTGGGAAATGCAAGGGACAAGGTGTACAAGGAAAAGGGATTGGGCCCAGATAGCTGAGGTGCATATGAAAGGAATGAACTCTATGAGCCCTGAGGCTTGCATCTTCACGTACATAGAATGCTAAATTCCTTAACTTGATACTGATCTTTGGTGTTCAGACCACTTGCTTCCCTTTGTTGCAAACTTGTATATAGCCTGACTTCTCCTCCTACCTCCCTGGAGCAGGTTTGACTCAGAGTCCTAAACATTCCCACCAAAGAAAATTACTTTCAGGTTGTGACTGTATTTTTTTATTCGACAAGTATAATGACTGAGACGTATGATTGCTTTATTTTGCTTTATCCAATTTTATTTCGTTCTAGTGACTTTCTTTCTTCAATCAGGCAAACTAAAGACAGAATTAAAGCCATGCTAATAACATATTCATACAAAAAACAGATCATAGAGCAGGATAAGACTTAAAAAATCTTTTTCTTGGAGATTAGGAACTAACATAGCAGAATCCTAAGTATATTAATATGTGCATTTCATTACCTGTAAACTCTAACACCAATTGTGACCTCTAGCTAAGTTCCAATAAGTACTACCACTGAACAACTAACAATCTCAACAACCTTTCTCCCTTCTGGATAAACAAGGCCCCAACCTGGAATGCTGTCCCTCACACTTAGCAGAATTTACCCAGCTCAAACTGGAAACATGCTCAAGCCTGTTGGATATAGCAAGATCTCTCTTCGAACACATAAACTATGAAAATGGATAATGTAGTCTAACAAAATTCTTTTTCTGTCATGAATTGATTTGTATAAAAAGACTTAGAATGTGTAGCAAGAAAACCAAAAGTCTGTATTTAACAAATCTTATTTGTTAAAAAGAATGTGTGAAGATTCAAGATTTTTTCTGGAAGACTTGTTTGTGTATAATACCAGTAAAGTTGATCTTTATTTTTATGTTTTACATATCATGAGGTGGGAAAATGTCTTTAGATTAACCATGTCTGACAAATGTTCTTTTACCAAAGCAGGAAAGGCACTGTATTTGGAAAGAAAGAGGTACTTTGCTTACCAGAGAAAGAAGAGTCCCAAAGGAGCCTGGGTGCTTAGTTGGAAGAAAGTAGTTTTAGCTTTGAGGAAGGAAGCATTGAGAGAGGACATGGAGAATGGGGTTGGAACCAATGAAATGCCTATCAGTGAGTATCCCCGCCTCCTTGGCCCAGGACACATACACTCAGACTGTGAAGTATGTTATGAAGTTTATTTATGTGTAATTTTGAAGGAAATTGGGAATGGTTATGAATTCTATGTTTTGCATGCAGAGACCTTCCACAATAGAGATGAGTCAGGTAGGCAGAAGCAAGAAACAGGTGGTGTAAGGGCATTCATGTTGCAAGAGCTCCAGAAATACATGTGGTCAGGGGAGATGTGGTTGGGAAGGCTGGAGAAATGTTCGGGCCTTGCTAACCCCCATATCTGAAGGAGTCAGTTTACTAGGACTGGGCAAGGGTGTCTGGCTACATATATTACAGGCAGGAGATATGCTCTGTCCATGTATACATGCAGAAGTGATTTGGTGCTGACAGCCCACATGTTTCTGATATCCTCCTGGATTTTGAGTCCTTTAAAAAAAGACCACTAGTCAGCTTTTCTCACCTCTGTTTCCTTAAAAGTAAAGAAATCAGAAACTATCTTTCCACACTTAAAATGCCTTTGATGGTCTATCAGTTCATGTCTTCACAATAGAGAAATGTACTAACTTTGAGCAACTAAAGTTAGGGCAATGGATCCAAACTTAATATTCAGCAGAAAGTGCATTATGCTACTCTTGATAAAGGTACATGGATAGGTCAGTGAGTTGAAGCTGTTTTCAAGTCACTGTAGATGTGTAAAAGATTTTATCTAATTAAGTCCAATTAGTTTATTTTTGTTTTTACTTCCTTTGCTTTAAAAGATTCGCCCTGCTCCCAGATATTGCTATGGTTTTTGTCTAATAGGGTTCCTCCTTTTACAAGTTTTATGGTTTCCAGTCTTACAGTTAAATTGTTAATCCATTTTGAGTTTATTTTCATGTATGGTATGAGAAATGTTCTAATTTCATTCCTTTGATAGTAACTGTTTAGTTTTCCCAGTACCACTTATTGAAAAGATTATTTTTTGTTGTATATTCTTGCCTCCTTTGTCATAGTTTAATTGACCATAAGTGTGTGAGTTTATTTCTAGGCTTTATATTCTATTTCTTTGATCCATGTGTCTGTTTTTCTGCTGGTACCATATCATGAGTATCCCGCCTCCTTGGCCCAGGACACATACACTCAGACTGTGAAGTATGTTATGAAGTTTATTTATGTGTAATTTTGAAGGAAATTGGGAATGGTTATGAATTCTATGTTTTGCATGCAGAGACCTTCCACAATAGAGATGAGTCAGGTAGGCAGAAGCAAGAAACAGGTGGTGTAAGGGCATTCATGTTGCAAGAGCTCCAGAAATACATGTGGTCGGGGGAGATGTGGTTGGGAAGGCTGGAGAAATGTTCGGGCCTTGCTAACCCCCATATCTGAAGGAGTCAGTTTACTAGGACTGGGCAAGGGTGTCTGGCTACATATATTACAGGCAGGAGATATGCTCTGTCCATGTATACATGCAGAAGTGATTTGGTGCTGACAGCCCACATGTTTCTGATATCCTCCTGGATTTTGAGTCCTTTAAAAAAAGACCACTAGTCAGCTTTTCTCACCTCTGTTTCCTTAAAAGTAAAGAAATCAGAAACTATCTTTCCACACTTAAAATGCCTTTGATGGTCTATCAGTTCATGTCTTCACAATAGAGAAATGTACTAACTTTGAGCAACTAAAGTTAGGGCAATGGATCCAAACTTAATATTCAGCAGAAAGTGCATTATGCTACTCTTGATAAAGGTACATGGATAGGTCAGTGAGTTGAAGCTGTTTTCAAGTCACTGTAGATGTGTAAAAGATTTTATCTAATTAAGTCCAATTAGTTTATTTTTGTTTTTACTTCCTTTGCTTTAAAAGATTCGCCCTGCTCCCAGATATTGCTATGGTTTTTGTCTAATAGGGTTCCTCCTTTTACAAGTTTTATGGTTTCCAGTCTTACAGTTAAATTGTTAATCCATTTTGAGTTTATTTTCATGTATGGTATGAGAAATGTTCTAATTTCATTCCTTTGATAGTAACTGTTTAGTTTTCCCAGTACCACTTATTGAAAAGATTATTTTTTGTTGTATATTCTTGCCTCCTTTGTCATAGTTTAATTGACCATAAGTGTGTGAGTTTATTTCTAGGCTTTATATTCTATTTCTTTGATCCATGTGTCTGTTTTTCTGCTGGTACCATACTGTATAGCTTTACTGATTAGTGGTTTCAATATACAGATATTCTTACACAAAACTATCACATAGTTATATACAATGTCTACTTGAAAAAATTAAGTGTAGAAAGTTGAATATCCTGATTTGGTACAGTGTTTTTAAATTTCCTTGGCCATAAAAGTCACTTGGGATGGGGTGTGATACCACTTCTTAAAAATAAATGTGCTTGGGCCCTTCCTCAGACCTCTGGAATCAAATAGGTAAGACCTGGCAATACATTATTTGTCTTTTTTTTGAGGGGAGGGGCTTTTTTTATTGGTTATTTATTTATTTATTTTCATCCATTTTGTTCTTTGGCCTGTGTGGGGCTCCCATTGCAGTGGCCCTCTTATCACTGAGCACCGGCTCTGGGTGCATGCGCTCCAGAGCTCTGGCCAGTAATTGGACACACCGGTCCAGCTGCTCCACGGCATGTGGGATCTTCCCAGACCAGGGATTGAACGGATGCCCCTTGCACTGCAAGGCAAACTCTTTACCCACTGGACCACCATGGAAGCCCAGCAATACATTATTTTATCAAGCTGTCCTAGGTAATTTTCCTGGTCAGAGGAAGGGGAATTGAATGAAGGTAGTCAAAAGGTACAAATTACTAGAAAATACCAACTCTAGTTCCTGAATCTCGTCCCAAATTCAGTGAGTCTGGAGTGGAGCCTAAAATCTGCATTTCTGACAAATTCCCTGGTGATGCTCTGCTACTGGTTCAAGCACTACACTTTGGGAACCATTGATGTAGTAAAAATAATGCTAATTTGAAACAAGATATATCTGGGTTATAATCTTATTGTTATCTCTGTTGTTGTTCAGTCACTAAGTCATGTCCAACTCTTTGTGACCTCATGGGCAGCACACTAGGCTCCCCTGTCCTTCACTATCTCCCAGAGTTTGCTCAAACTCATGTCCATTGAGTCCATGTTGCCATCCAACCATCTCATTCTGTCACCCCTTTCTTCTGCCCTCAGTCTTTCCCAGCATCAAGGTCTTTTCCTGTTTGCCTCAGGTCGCCAAAGTATTGGAGCTTCAGCATCACCTTCAGTCCCTGTAGTGAATGCATAAGTGTGTGAGTTTATTTCTAGGCTTTATATTCTATTTCTTTGATCCATGTGTCTGTTTTTCTGCTGGTACCATACTGTATAGCTTTACTGATTAGTGGTTTCAATATACAGATATTCTTACACAAAACTATCACATAGTTATATACAATGTCTACTTGAAAAAATTAAGTGTAGAAAGTTGAATATCCTGATTTGGTACAGTGTTTTTAAATTTCCTTGGCCATAAAAGTCACTTGGGATGGGGTGTGATACCACTTCTTAAAAATAAATGTGCTTGGGCCCTTCCTCAGACCTCTGGAATCAAATAGGTAAGACCTGGCAATACATTATTTGTCTTTTTTTTGAGGGGAGGGGCTTTTTTTATTGGTTATTTATTTATTTATTTTCATCCATTTTGTTCTTTGGCCTGTGTGGGGCTCCCATTGCAGTGGCCCTCTTATCACTGAGCACCGGCTCTGGGTGCATGCGCTCCAGAGCTCTGGCCAGTAATTGGACACACCGGTCCAGCTGCTCCACGGCATGTGGGATCTTCCCAGACCAGGGATTGAACGGATGCCCCTTGCACTGCAAGGCAAACTCTTTACCCACTGGACTACCAGGGAAGCCCAGCAATACATTATTTTATCAAGCTGTCCTAGGTAATTTTCCTGGTCAGAGGAAGGGGAATTGAATGAAGGTAGTCAAAAGGTACAAATTACTAGAAAATACCAACTCTAGTTCCTGAATCTCGTCCCAAATTCAGTGAGTCTGGAGTGGAGCCTAAAATCTGCATTTCTGACAAATTCCCTGGTGATGCTCTGCTACTGGTTCAAGCACTACACTTTGGGAACCATTGATGTAGTAAAAATAATGCTAATTTGAAACAAGATATATCTGGGTTATAATCTTATTGTTATCTCTGTTGTTGTTCAGTCACTAAGTCATGTCCAACTCTTTGTGACCTCATGGGCAGCACACTAGGCTCCCCTGTCCTTCACTATCTCCCAGAGTTTGCTCAAACTCATGTCCATTGAGTCCATGTTGCCATCCAACCATCTCATTCTGTCACCCCTTTCTTCTGCCCTCAGTCTTTCCCAGCATCAAGGTCTTTTCCTGTTTGCCTCAGGTCGCCAAAGTATTGGAGCTTCAGCATCACCTTCAGTCCTTGTAGTGAATGAATATCCAGGGTTGATTTCCTTTAGGATCGACTGGTTTGATCTAGCAGTTCAAGGAACTTTCAAGAGTCTTCTCTAGCACCACAATTTGAAAGAATCAGTTCTTTGGTACTCTGCTTTCTTTATAGTTTTTATAAACATGCTTTATAGTTTTAGTAGCTCTTAGCTTTATTCTCTTCTTTCTCTATTTACAATTTTTTGTGCATACTTCAGTTTTTTCATACATTCTGTGTGTATGTTAATATGTATGTATTGTGCTTGTGAAGTGCAGTATAAGCTACCTTGGTTAAATGTGGAATACAGATGAAAAGTGAGAAGGAGAAAGTAGAAATGAGAGGAAAAGAGTAGGCTGATAAGGCAGTCGGGAGGCATGAGCAGTCAACAAAGTAATAACTGAGCTGGAATAACCACATCTTAGTAAAACACGTAATCTGAATTCAATACAATACAAAGTTAATCTATTAAAACAAGCTGTTAACTGTGTGAGAAGAGAAAGGTCACATGGCTGCATGAGTTTGATAGCATTGATTAATCTGAACACTGTGTCGGAATCATTACTGTCAAGATTCTGTAAGTTTAGATACTGAAGGGAAGCAAATAATGTCGAAATGGAGAAACCAATCATCTGAGAGCTGTTTCTCATGTCAGTTGAGGATAAAATCATTGCTGCCTGTTCTCCTAACATCCATGACTAATGTGATACTTTGCAAATTTAGTTGAGTTCCAGGAAAGAAATATAGTCATCACATTCAGGGATCGAACTTCATTATTTGAAACAAGATATATCTGGGTTATAATCTTATTGTTATCTCTGTTGTTGTTCAGTCACTAAGTCATGTCCAACTCTTTGTGACCTCATGGGCAGCACACTAGGCTCCCCTGTCCTTCACTATCTCCCAGAGTTTGCTCAAACTCATGTCCATTGAGTCCATGTTGCCATCCAACCATCTCATTCTGTCACCCCTTTCTTCTGCCCTCAGTCTTTCCCAGCATCAAGGTCTTTTCCTGTTTGCCTCAGGTCGCCAAAGTATTGGAGCTTCAGCATCACCTTCAGTCCTTGTAGTGAATGAATATCCAGGGTTGATTTCCTTTAGGATCGACTGGTTTGATCTAGCAGTTCAAGGAACTTTCAAGAGTCTTCTCTAGCACCACAATTTGAAAGAATCAGTTCTTTGGTACTCTGCTTTCTTTATAGTTTTTATAAACATGCTTTATAGTTTTTAGTAGCTCTTAGCTTTATTCTCTTCTTTCTCTATTTACAATTTTTTGTGCATACTTCAGTTTTTTCATACATTCTGTGTGTATGTTAATATGTATGTATTGTGCTTGTGAAGTGCAGTATAAGCTACCTTGGTTAAATGTGGAATACAGATGAAAAGTGAGAAGGAGAAAGTAGAAATGAGAGGAAAAGAGTAGGCTGATAAGGCAGTCGGGAGGCATGAGCAGTCAACAAAGTAATAACTGAGCTGGAATAACCACATCTTAGTAAAACACGTAATCTGAATTCAATACAATACAAAGTTAATCTATTAAAACAAGCTGTTAACTGTGTGAGAAGAGAAAGGTCACATGGCTGCATGAGTTTGATAGCATTGATTAATCTGAACACTGTGTCGGAATCATTACTGTCAAGATTCTGTAAGTTTAGATACTGAAGGGAAGCAAATAATGTCGAAATGGAGAAACCAATCATCTGAGAGCTGTTTCTCATGTCAGTTGAGGATAAAATCATTGCTGCCTGTTCTCCTAACATCCATGACTAATGTGATACTTTGCAAATTTAGTTGAGTTCCAGGAAAGAAATATAGTCATCACATTCAGGGATCGAACTTCATTATTTAAACATGGATACTTTGTTTCATAGTTTCTCAAGAAATAGTATTTTTTTCCTTATGATATGAGAAAGAAAAACCAATTTGAATGCAAAAATCCAATGCTCATGTAGAAACTGTATATTATATGGAAGTAGTATTCTCATGGTATTAAACTCCTGGAATAGCTGTTAAGAGAAAGGACCCAGGAAATCAAATGCCTCGGTTCAAATCTTGCTTCTCCCTCTCAGGCAGGACCCTTAGCACAGTGCTTACACCATAGTGAATGCTCAGTAAGCTAATAATAACAATCATAGCACATAGCTATGGCTTCCCTGGTGGCCCATTGGTAAACAATCTGCCTACCAGTGCAGGAGACATGAGTTCGATCCCTAGATTAGGAAGATCGTCTGAGGAACGAAATGGCAGCCCACCTGGAGAATCCTATGGACAGAGGAGCCTGGTAGGCTACAGTCCATGGGGTCTAAAGAGTCAGACACGAATTAGCAATTCAACAACAACAATGGAATTTCTACAGCCTTTTATTCAGTATTTATCAAATGACTACAACGTGCCAAGCATGGCCCGAGGTACTTGGGGCATCTACTCTCAGGGAGCTCTGGGAGATAGGCAACAAACTTGAGACTGAGGAACTTACTATAATAATATTAGATACTGAAATTGGAGCAATAAGCGAAACAAAAACAAAGTTCTTACTTTTGTGAGATCCATTACAGTATCTTATATTTCAGTTTATGTTATTTTGGCTCATTACAGCTAGTTTTTAGCTTAGATTTCTTGACTAAAGTTTTCTGTTTTAATTAGCAGACCAAATTCCTTAATTCAATGATTTATAAGTTAGTTTTTAGCTTAGATTTCTTGACTAAAGTTTTCTGTTTTAATTAGCAGACCAAATTCTTTAATTCAATGATTTATAAGTTAGTTTTTAACTTAGAAATTGTCCATTTTTATCCTCTTTTGGATGTTAATAGAGTTTGTCCATATTACAGAATAAGTAACAGTGAACTTTCTGTGTGTTTACTCTTTTTTTTTTTTTTTTTTAAAACCTTTATTTTACTTTTAACTTTTACAAAGTTTTGTTGTTCACAGACATGCATGTTCTCAGATTAGTCACATGTATATCCCCCCCTTCCCTCCCCTCCCGACCATCACACAGCACCCCTGAAGGATCCCCTTTTCTCACAGAGCAATGACTAGAGCTATTTTCTTCACTTATGATAGTACAGGCCTTCATGCTACTTCCTTTACGCCTCTCACCCACTGTTCCTTCCCCACAATGTCCATATGTCCACTGTCCATGTCTGTCTTTCCGTTGCTTCACTGCATGTGCCATCATCACCATCCTACTAGATTCCATATATATGTGTTAATATACTGTATTTGTCCTTCTCTTTCTGACTGACTTCACTTTTTAGGATACGTTCTAGATCCAGCCACCTCATTAGGGTTGATTCTTCTGCATTTCTCTTTACAGCTGTGTAGTATTCCATTGTATATATGTACCAGAGCTTTTGGATCCATTCGTTCGTCGATGGGCATCTAGGTTCCTTCCATGTTCTAGCTATTGTATAGAGAGCTGCAATGAACATTGGGGTACAGGTGCTTCTTTCAGTTTTGATTTCGTCAGGGTATAAGCCTAAGAGTGGGATTGCTGGGTCATAGGGTGCTTCTATTTTTAGTTTTTTAAGAAATCTCCAGACTGTCTTCCATAGAGGCTGTATCAATTTACACTCCCACCAGCAATGCAGGAGTGTTCCCTTTTCTCCGCAGCCTCTCCAGCATTTATTGTCTGTCGATTTGTGGATGATGGCCATTCTGACGGGTGTGAGGTGGTATCTCATTGTAGTTTTGATTTGCATTTCTCTAATTATTAGTGAAGTTGAGCATCGTTTCATGTGTTTTTGGGCCATCTGTATGTCATCGTTGGAGAGGTGTCTGTTTAGGTCCTTTTCCCATTTTTTGATTGGGTTGTTCGTTTTTCCAGTGCTGTGTTGTCTGAGTTGCTTGTAGATTTTGGAGATTAATTCTTTGTTGTTTCATTTGCTATGATTTTCTCCCACTCTGTGGGCTGTCTGTTCAGCTTTTTTGTAATTTCTTTAGCTGTACAAAAGCTTTTAAGTTTCATGAGGTCCCACATGTTCATTTGTCTTTTTAGTTCCATTATTCTAGTAGGTGGGTCAGAGAAGATCTTGCTTTGATTGATGTCCTTGAGGGTTTTGCCTATATTCTCCTCTAAGAGTTTGATGGTTTCTGGCCTTACATTTAAGTCTTTAATCCATTTTGAGTTGATCTTTGTGTATGGTGTCAGGGTATGTTCCAACTTCATTTTCTTGCATGTAGCTGTCCAATTTTCCCAGCACCATTTGTTGAAGAGGCTGTCTTTGTCCCATTTTATATGTTCGCTTCCTTTGTCAAAAATAAGGTACCCATAGGTGCGTGGGTTGATCTTTGGGTTCTCGATCTTGTTCCATTGGTCAATATTTCTGTTTTTGTGCCAGTACCATACTGTCTTGATGACTGTTGCTTTGTAGTAGAGTCTGAAGTTGGGGAGGCTGATCCCCCCAGCTCCATTCTTCTTCCTGAGGATTGCTTTGGCTATTCGAGGTCTTTTGTGTTTCCATATGAACTGTGTTATTCGTTGGTCTAGTTCTGTGAAGAATGTTATTGGAAGTTTGATAGGGATCGCATTGAATCTATAGATGACATTTGGTAGTATGGTCATTTTCACAATATTGATTCTCCCGACCCAGGAACATGGAATATTTCTCCATCTGTTTAACTCTTCTTTAATGTCTCTCATGAGTGTCTTGTAATTTTCTGTGTACAGTTCTTTTGTTTCTTTGGGTAGGTTTATTCCTAGATATTTGATTCTTTTGGTTGCGATGGTGAAGGGGACTACCTCTTTGATTTCATTTTCTGATTTTTCATTGTTTGTGTATAGGAATGCCAGTGATTTCTGTATATTGATTTTGTATCCTGCGACTTTGCTGAATTCGCTGATTAACTCTAGTAGTTTTGTAATAGTGTCTTTGGGATTTTCTATGTATAATATCGGCCATTCTGACGGGTGTGAGGTGGTATCTCATTGTAGTTTTGATTTGCATTTCTCTAATTATTAGTGAAGTTGAGCATCGTTTCATGTGTTTTTGGGCCATCTGTATGTCATCGTTGGAGAGGTGTCTGTTTAGGTCCTTTTCCCATTTTTTGATTGGGTTGTTCGTTTTTCCAGTGCTGTGTTGTCTGAGTTGCTTGTAGATTTTGGAGATTAATTCTTTGTTGTTTCATTTGCTATGATTTTCTCCCACTCTGTGGGCTGTCTGTTCAGCTTTTTTGTAATTTCTTTAGCTGTACAAAAGCTTTTAAGTTTCATGAGGTCCCACATGTTCATTTGTCTTTTTAGTTCCATTATTCTAGTAGGTGGGTCAGAGAAGATCTTGCTTTGATTGATGTCCTTGAGGGTTTTGCCTATATTCTCCTCTAAGAGTTTGATGGTTTCTGGCCTTACATTTAAGTCTTTAATCCATTTTGAGTTGATCTTTGTGTATGGTGTCAGGGTATGTTCCAACTTCATTTTCTTGCATGTAGCTGTCCAATTTTCCCAGCACCATTTGTTGAAGAGGCTGTCTTTGTCCCATTTTATATGTTCGCTTCCTTTGTCAAAAATAAGGTACCCATAGGTGCGTGGGTTGATCTTTGGGTTCTCGATCTTGTTCCATTGGTCAATATTTCTGTTTTTGTGCCAGTACCATACTGTCTTGATGACTGTTGCTTTGTAGTAGAGTCTGAAGTTGGGGAGGCTGATCCCCCCAGCTCCATTCTTCTTCCTGAGGATTGCTTTGGCTATTCGAGGTCTTTTGTGTTTCCATATGAACTGTGTTATTCGTTGGTCTAGTTCTGTGAAGAATGTTATTGGAAGTTTGATAGGGATCGCATTGAATCTATAGATGACATTTGGTAGTATGGTCATTTTCACAATATTGATTCTCCCGACCCAGGAACATGGAATATTTCTCCATCTGTTTAACTCTTCTTTAATGTCTCTCATGAGTGTCTTGTAATTTTCTGTGTACAGTTCTTTTGTTTCTTTGGGTAGGTTTATTCCTAGATATTTGATTCTTTTGGTTGCGATGGTGAAGGGGACTACCTCTTTGATTTCATTTTCTGATTTTTCATTGTTTGTGTATAGGAATGCCAGTGATTTCTGTATATTGATTTTGTATCCTGCGACTTTGCTGAATTCGCTGATTAACTCTAGTAGTTTTGTAATAGTGTCTTTGGGATTTTCTATGTATAATATCATGTCATCTGCAAATAGAGAGAGTTTGACTTCTTCTTTTCCAATCTGGATTCCTTTGATTTCTTTCTCTCTTATTGCTATTGCTAGAACTTCCAGGACTATGTTGAATAAGAGTGGTGAAAGTGGACACCCTTGTCTTGTTCCTGATCTTAGAGGGAATGCTTTGAGTTTTTCACCATTGAGGATAATGTTCGCTGTGGGCTTCTCATATATGGCTTTCACTATGTTAAGATAAGTTCCTTCTATGCCCATTTTTTGAAGAGTTTTTATCATAAATGGATGCTGTACTTTGTCAAAGGCTTTTTCTGCATCTATTGAAATGATCATGTGATTTTTGTCTTTCAATTTGTTGATATGGTGTATCACATTGATTGATTTGCGGATGTTGAAGAATCCTTGCATGCCTGGGATGAACCCAACTTGATCGTGATGAATGAGCTTTTTGATGTGTTGCTGAATTCTGTTTGCTAGGATTTTGTTAAGGATTTTGGCATCTAGATTCATCAGTGAAATTGGCCTATAATTTTCTTTTTTTGTGATGTCTTTGCCTGGCTTTGGTATCAGGGTGATGGTGGCTTCGTAGAATGTGTTTGGAAGTATTCCTTCCTGTGCAATTTTTTGGAAGAGTTTTAGAAGGACAGGCATCAGCTCTTCTTTAAATGTTTGGTAGAATTCACTTGTGAAACCATCTGGCCCTGGGCTTTTATTTTTGGGTAGATTTTTGATCACAAGATCGATTTCTGAGCTTGTGATTGGCTTGTTCATTTTCACAATATTGATTCTCCCGACCCAGGAACATGGAATATTTCTCCATCTGTTTAACTCTTCTTTAATGTCTCTCATGAGTGTCTTGTAATTTTCTGTGTACAGTTCTTTTGTTTCTTTGGGTAGGTTTATTCCTAGATATTTGATTCTTTTGGTTGCGATGGTGAAGGGGACTACCTCTTTGATTTCATTTTCTGATTTTTCATTGTTTGTGTATAGGAATGCCAGTGATTTCTGTATATTGATTTTGTATCCTGCGACTTTGCTGAATTCGCTGATTAACTCTAGTAGTTTTGTAATAGTGTCTTTGGGATTTTCTATGTATAATATCATGTCATCTGCAAATAGAGAGAGTTTGACTTCTTCTTTTCCAATCTGGATTCCTTTGATTTCTTTCTCTCTCTTATTGCTATTGCTAGAACTTCCAGGACTATGTTGAATAAGAGTGGTGAAAGTGGACACCCTTGTCTTGTTCCTGATCTTAGAGGGAATGCTTTGAGTTTTTCACCATTGAGGATAATGTTCGCTGTGGGCTTCTCATATATGGCTTTCACTATGTTAAGATAAGTTCCTTCTATGCCCATTTTTTGAAGAGTTTTTATCATAAATGGATGCTGTACTTTGTCAAAGGCTTTTTCTGCATCTATTGAAATGATCATGTGATTTTTGTCTTTCAATTTGTTGATATGGTGTATCACATTGATTGATTTGCGGATGTTGAAGAATCCTTGCATGCCTGGGATGAACCCAACTTGATCGTGATGAATGAGCTTTTTGATGTGTTGCTGAATTCTGTTTGCTAGGATTTTGTTAAGGATTTTGGCATCTAGATTCATCAGTGAAATTGGCCTATAATTTTCTTTTTTTGTGATGTCTTTGCCTGGCTTTGGTATCAGGGTGATGGTGGCTTCGTAGAATGTGTTTGGAAGTATTCCTTCCTGTGCAATTTTTTGGAAGAGTTTTAGAAGGACAGGCATCAGCTCTTCTTTAAATGTTTGGTAGAATTCACTTGTGAAACCATCTGGCCCTGGGCTTTTATTTTTGGGTAGATTTTTGATCACAAGATCGATTTCTGAGCTTGTGATTGGCTTGTTCATAGTTTCTATTTCTTCCTGGTTGAGTCTTGGGAGATTAATCTTCTCTAAGAAACTGTCCATTTCTTCCAGATTGTCCAGTTTGTTGCCATAGAGTTGTTCATAATAGTCTCTTATAATCCTTTGGATTTCTGCATTATCCGTTGTGATTTCTCCTTTTTCATTTTTGATTTTGTTGATCTGGTTCTTCTCTCTCTTTTTCTTGATGAGTCTGGCCAGTGGTGTGTCGATTTTATTGACTTTTTCGAAGAACCAGCTTTTTGTTTTATTTATCTTTACTATTGTTTCTTTCATTTATTTCTGCTCTGATCTTTATGATTTCCCTTCTTCTGCTGGCTTTGGGGTGTTTTTGTTCTTCTTTCTCCAGTTGTTTTAAGCGTAAGATTAGGTCGTCTGTTTGAGATTTTCCTAGTTTCTTGAGGTGGGATTGTATTGCTATAAACTTCCCTCTTAGAACTGCTTTTGCAGTATCCCATAGGTTTTGCACTGTCGTGTGTTCATTGTCATTTTCTTCTAGGAATTTTTTTATTTCTCCTTTGATTTCCTCAATGATCAGTTGGTTTTTTAGGTATGTGTTGTTTAATCTCCATGTGTTTGTGTTTTTAGCGGTTTTTTTCCTGTAGTTGATCTCTAGTCTCACTGCATTGTGGTCCGAGAAGATGGTTGATAGAATTTCAGTTTTCTTGAATTGACTGAGGATTGATTTGTGGCCCAAGATGTGGTCTATCCTGGAGAATGTTCCGTGAGCACTTGAGAAGAAAGTGTATTCTTCTGCTTTTGGATGGAAAGTCCTAAAGATATCAATGAGGTCCATTTCTTCTAGTGTGGCATTTAAGGCCTGTGTTTCTTTATTAATTTTCTGTTTGGATGATCTGTCCATTGGTGTGAGAGGGGTGTTAAAGTCTCCTACTATGATTGTGTTGCTGTCAATGTCTTCTTTTATGTCTGAAAGTGTTTGTCTTATGTATTGGGGTGCTCCTGCATTGGGAGCGTAGATATTTATGATTGTTATGTCTTCTTCTTGGATGGATCCCTTAATCATGATGTAGTGACCTGCCTTGTCTCTTAGAATCTTCTTTACTTTAAAATCTATTTCTTCCTGGTTGAGTCTTGGGAGATTAATCTTCTCTAAGAAACTGTCCATTTCTTCCAGATTGTCCAGTTTGTTGCCATAGAGTTGTTCATAATAGTCTCTTATAATCCTTTGGATTTCTGCATTATCCGTTGTGATTTCTCCTTTTTCATTTTTGATTTTGTTGATCTGGTTCTTCTCTCTCTTTTTCTTGATGAGTCTGGCCAGTGGTGTGTCGATTTTATTGACTTTTTCGAAGAACCAGCTTTTTGTTTTATTTATCTTTACTATTGTTTCTTTTGTTTCTTTTCATTTATTTCTGCTCTGATCTTTATGATTTCCCTTCTTCTGCTGGCTTTGGGGTGTTTTTGTTCTTCTTTCTCCAGTTGTTTTAAGCGTAAGATTAGGTCGTCTGTTTGAGATTTTCCTAGTTTCTTGAGGTGGGATTGTATTGCTATAAACTTCCCTCTTAGAACTGCTTTTGCAGTATCGCATAGGTTTTGCACTGTCGTGTGTTCATTGTCATTTTCTTCTAGGAATTTTTTTATTTCTCCTTTGATTTCCTCAATGATCAGTTGGTTTTTTAGGTATGTGTTGTTTAATCTCCATGTGTTTGTGTTTTTAGTGGTTTTTTTCCTGTAGTTGATCTCTAGTCTCACTGCATTGTGGTCCGAGAAGATGGTTGATAGAATTTCAGTTTTCTTGAATTGACTGAGGATTGATTTGTGGCCCAAGATGTGGTCTATCCTGGAGAATGTTCCGTGAGCACTTGAGAAGAAAGTGTATTCTTCTGCTTTTGGATGGAAAGTCCTAAAGATATCAATGAGGTCCATTTCTTCTAGTGTGGCATTTAAGGCCTGTGTTTCTTTATTAATTTTCTGTTTGGATGATCTGTCCATTGGTGTGAGAGGGGTGTTAAAGTCTCCTACTATGATTGTGTTGCTGTCAATGTCTTCTTTTATGTCTGAAAGTGTTTGTCTTATGTATTGGGGTGCTCCTGCATTGGGAGCGTAGATATTTATGATTGTTATGTCTTCTTCTTGGATGGATCCCTTAATCATGATGTAGTGACCTGCCTTGTCTCTTAGAATCTTCTTTACTTTAAAATCTATTTTATCTGATATGAGGATTGCTACTCCAGCTTTCTTTTGATTTCCATTTGCATGGAATATCTTTTTCCCGCCTCTCACTTTCAGTCTATGAGTGTCTCTAGGTCTGAAATGAGTTTCCTGGAGGCAGCATATGTATGGGTCATGTTTTTGGATCCATTCAGCCACTCTGTGTCTTTTGGTTGGGGCGTTTAGTCCATTGACATTCAAAGTAATTATTGATACAAATGATCCTATTGTCATCTTCTTAGATGGTATGATGGGTTTGTTTCATGGGTCTTCTCCTTTTATACTTGTTTTCTATATAAGTCCCTTTAACACTTGTTGTAAGGCTGGTTTGGTGTGACTAAATTCTTTTAGTTTTTGCTTGTCTGTAAAGCTTTTGATTTCTCCATCAATTTTGAAGGAGATCCTTGCAGGGTAGAGGATTCTTGGTTGCAGATTATTCTCTTTCAGCCGTTTAAATGTGTCCTGCCATTCCCTTCTGGCCTGCAGAGTTTCTGTTGAAAGATCAGCTGTTAAGCGGATGGGCTTTCCCTTGTATGTCACTAGTTGCTTTTCCCTTGCTGCTTTGAGAATTCTATCTTTGTGTTTAATTTGTGTTAACTTCATTAATATGTGTCTTGGTGTGTTTCTTCTCGGATTGATTCTGTTAGGTACTCTTTGTGCTTCTTGGACTTGATTGACTATTTCTTTTCCCATGTTGGGGAAATTTTCAACTATAATCTCTTCAAAAATTTTCTCATAGCCTTTCTTTTTTTCTTCTTCTTCTGGAACCCCTATAATTCGAATATTGGTGCGTTTGATATTATCCCATAGGTCTCTGAGGCTGTCCTCTGCTCTTTTCATTCTTTGAGCTAGAGTCTGTTTTTTAGCAGTTACTTCCACCATTTTATCTTCTAGCTCACTTATCCGGTCTTCTGTCTCAGATACTCTGCTCTTGATTCCTTCTACAGTGTTTTTCAGTTCAGCAATTGAGTTGTTTGTCTCTGTTACTTTTTTGGTAAGTTCTTGTATTTCTTTATTCAGTGTGTTAGTTGTATCTTGCAATTTCTCTGAAATTCTGTTTTCAGTGTCTTTGATCATCTTTACTATCATTCTTCTGAAATCACTTTTGGACAGCATATGTATGGGTCATGTTTTTGGATCCATTAAAGTCTATGAGTGTCTCTAGGTCTGAAATGAGTTTCCTGGAGGCAGCATATGTATGGGTCATGTTTTTGGATCCATTCAGCCACTCTGTGTCTTTTGGTTGGGGCGTTTAGTCCATTGACATTCAAAGTAATTATTGATACAAATGATCCTATTGTCATCTTCTTAGATGGTATGATGGGTTTGTTTCATGGGTCTTCTCCTTTTATACTTGTTTTCTATATAAGTCCCTTTAACACTTGTTGTAAGGCTGGTTTGGTGTGACTAAATTCTTTTAGTTTTTGCTTGTCTGTAAAGCTTTTGATTTCTCCATCAATTTTGAAGGAGATCCTTGCAGGGTAGAGGATTCTTGGTTGCAGATTATTCTCTTTCAGCCGTTTAAATGTGTCCTGCCATTCCCTTCTGGCCTGCAGAGTTTCTGTTGAAAGATCAGCTGTTAAGCGGATGGGCTTTCCCTTGTATGTCACTAGTTGCTTTTCCCTTGCTGCTTTGAGAATTCTATCTTTGTGTTTAATTTGTGTTAACTTCATTAATATGTGTCTTGGTGTGTTTCTTCTCGGATTGATTCTGTTAGGTACTCTTTGTGCTTCTTGGACTTGATTGACTATTTCTTTTCCCATGTTGGGGAAATTTTCAACTATAATCTCTTCAAAAATTTTCTCATAGCCTTTCTTTTTTTCTTCTTCTTCTGGAACCCCTATAATTCGAATATTGGTGCGTTTGATATTATCCCATAGGTCTCTGAGGCTGTCCTCTGCTCTTTTCATTCTTTGAGCTAGAGTCTGTTTTTCAGCAGTTACTTCCACCATTTTATCTTCTAGCTCACTTATCCGGTCTTCTGTCTCAGATACTCTGCTCTTGATTCCTTCTACAGTGTTTTTCAGTTCAGCAATTGAGTTGTTTGTCTCTGTTACTTTTTTGGTAAGTTCTTGTATTTCTTTATTCAGTGTGTTAGTTGTATCTTGCAATTTCTCTGAAATTCTGTTTTCAGTGTCTTTGATCATCTTTACTATCATTCTTCTGAAATCACTTTCAGAAAGTTTGTCCAAATTCTCTTCATTAATTTGATCTTGTGTGTTTGTGGATTGTTCCTTCGCTTGTGTGGTATTTCTCTGCCGTTTCATTGTTATTATTAATTTTTTAAAACTGATTCTGTTTGGGATTTCCTTTTCCCAGACTTTGAGTTACGTCTGTTGGTGTTTGTTGTTTGGATGGGGCTTCTATTCTGGGTGATGCTGGTGATTGGGTGATGTCTGGACTTGTATACAAGTGATTACTTTTGCTGGCGTTCTCACTTGTATACTGCTCTTTAGTGTTATGTGTTCTCTAGTATTGTAGAGTTTTGGAGTCAGTGCACCCTCCTTAAAACCCCGGGGCTTGTTGCCTGACCAGGGAATGAAGATTTCACAGCTGGTTTGTTATGGCATTAAATGATATTAAAACATATATATGCAAATGAGAAACAGAAGGTATACCTTTGACAAACGGCAATTTAAAAATTATGCAAGTACTATCTAGCGTATTGAATTATACACATAAACATATACAGCTATAACATAACCCAAGCATTCCAGTCAAAAATATAGTACAATACGTTAGCACGGCGAATAGAGAAATTCAAGAATGATATCCACAAGTTAATAAGCAAACTAAGTAGAGTACCAATTGGAGAATAATGCTAAAGCAGGATCCCCGTTGGGGATAAGGCAATGAGGACAGAACAGACTAAGAAATATAGTGGGGAAAGGGAAAAAGAGAAAGGGAGGATAGAAGAGAAATATAGAATAATATTGCAAAGTTAAATATAGGAAGATAAAGATTTGTATGTATTAGAATTTAGTGCTATAGGAAAGGAGCTTCAGAGAAAGCAAAGAATTATAGAGGAGGTAGTAGTACAAATGAAAAAATTATTAAAAATTAAAAGATCTAAATTTTGTAGAAAAATATAGAAAAACAAAGCAAAAATAATAAAAACAAACAAAACCCCCACAGAACCTTAAAAGGCCAATGGGGAACCAGAAGTTTATACCCAAATAAAATGTGTGGTTTAAAAGGAAAAAGAAAAAAAAAAAATTTATGTAAACTTGAATATATTCAGTCTTACTGATAAGATTAGTCGCTTCAATAGAATTCAGTGAAGGAACTGAACACACCCACTCTCTCTCACACCCACCCCCAAAAAAAAAAAAAAAAAAAAAAAAAAAAAAGCGGTGGGTGCACTGAGGGGGTTTGGAAAAAAGGGAAAAAAAAAAAAAAATTGAAACAAAGTAATACAATACAAAAAATGAAATTTTAAAGTCCAGCAGTAACTCCAGTTTCAGACAAAACGTGAAAATAGTGTTTATGTTTTTCTGTCTCTTGCTGACTATTCAGGAATTATCAGTCTTTTTCTTGCCTCTGGCTGTGGTTGGATCTGAAGACCTCTTTGACTGTTTGTTTCGGCCTATTCCAGAATTAAAAGGCCCGCCCAGGCTGGCCCTGGGAGTTTCTTAATCCAAATCCCTTTTCTTGCTGGGTGGAGCTAAGTTCCCTCCCTGTAGCTTGACCAGCAGCCCTGCAGTTTGACCAGCAGCCAAACTACAGTAGGAAAAATGGCGTCTGTCTCACAGAGGATTTACTCCCACACGCTCTATGGGAAGCACCTCCGCAGTGACCCCGACCCTGCTGCAGGCCACCGTCGACCCCCGCCACCGCGGGAGACTTCAGGTTACTCAGAGGTGAGTCTGGCTCAGTCACATGCAGGATCGCTATTCCTCTCTCCCTGATCACAGTGCGCAGAGACTTTCCAGTCCTCCTCGGCGGCTCTGTGATCGGGTTAATGGTAACCTCCTCCAAAGGGAACTGAGTGCCGCCCTTCCGAGGCCTGCTCAAGGGCACTTCTAGCTCAAGGGGCACCTGGACCCTCCAAAGCAGGTCTGGCTCAGTCCCTTGTGGGTGTCAGTGCTCCTCTCCCGGGTTTTGATCTGCAACAGGCTTTGCGGCTTTGGCCAGCCCAGCCTCTCCGGCGGGTATGAGGTTTGACTTTTAAAAGTGCGATTGCGCCCCTCCTACCGTCTTGATGCGGCTTCTCCTTTGTTCTTCGATGCGGGGTGTCCTCTCTGTGATCAGATCCAACCTCCTTTCGTCGATGGTTTCCCAGGAACTCGTCGCAATTCAGGTGATTTTGCAGGAGAGATGAGTGCACGTCCTTCTACGCCGCCATCTTAGCTCCACCGTGTTTACTCTTTATTTGATGGCTTAATCACAATTTAAGACATAGCTACAATTAAAATAGTGTAACTACAATTTTGACTACCCAATCTAGGAAGCTGTTGATTCCCACAAACTTCATTGTTTTCATAGTCCTATATTTGAAAATTCAAGCAAAATTTGTTTCCTATGCCAAAGAGAAAGTACTTAGTCTTGCCAAGGTACTCCAAAATTATATTAATTATTTCTGGTGAATCATGTAAGACCGTACTTTCTTCTGTAAGATCGTAGCTAATTTAAAGCAATGATTTAATGAAAGTCTTTGCAGACAAAAGAGCACCCATTGGTCCTCAGGTGTGTGAACTATTGGAGCAAATAACTGCAGGGGACTGTCTGGCATGGGGAAGATTATGGAAGGAGAATCATTAATGGGAATATTTCTTTCTGGCCCAGGAACCAACACCAATTTCTCTATGACACATGGAAATCACTACAACGTTGTTTCAACTCTAATCTACCTGTGTTCATTGTATACCCAGTCACACAGTCATATCCAACTAGTCTACCAACCTAGAGACTATTTGGCATAATCAGTAGCATATGTCAGATGGATAGATTTGTCTATGGCTGTGAATATTGAAAATTCACAGAGCCCCACAGAAGTCCCCAAGTCAGGGGGCAAAACAGCATAGTGACTGAGAAAAATAAGACTGGAAACTAGAAATGTAAAATAAAAGACTAGGGAGGCAGCAAAGGTTTCTGTTTAAGGAATGCAGATGCATAAGCATATATTATATACACTCTGCACTGTGGGAATAGTGGAATGCTCTAAATCCTCTGAGATTAGTGTAGAGAGACGCACTCTCGCATCATTGGAAGCAATGAGGAACAATTTTTAGGATGTACCTCTGTGGAGAATAGTTGCGATGGGACCTCCTACCGTCTTGATGCGGCTTCTCCTTTGTTCTTCGATGCGGGTGTCCTCTCTGTGATCAGATCCAACCTCCTTTCGTCGATGGTTTCCCAGGAACTCGCGCAATTCAGGTGATTTTGCAGGAGAGATGAGTGCACGTCCTTCTACGCCGCCATCTTAGCTCCACCGTGTTTACTCTTTATTTGATGGCTTAATCACAATTTAAGACATAGCTACAATTAAAATAGTGTAACTACAATTTTGACTACCCAATCTAGGAAGCTGTTGATTCCCACAAACTTCATTGTTTTCATAGTCCTATATTTGAAAATTCAAGCAAAATTTGTTTCCTATGCCAAAGAGAAAGTACTTAGTCTTGCCAAGGTACTCCAAAATTATATTAATTATTTCTGGTGAATCATGTAAGACCGTACTTTCTTCTGTAAGATCGTAGCTAATTTAAAGCAATGATTTAATGAAAGTCTTTGCAGACAAAAGAGCACCCATTGGTCCTCAGGTGTGTGAACTATTGGAGCAAATAACTGCAGGGGACTGTCTGGCATGGGGAAGATTATGGAAGGAGAATCATTAATGGGAATATTTCTTTCTGGCCCAGGAACCAACACCAATTTCTCTATGACACATGGAAATCACTACAACGTTGTTTCAACTCTAATCTACCTGTGTTCATTGTATACCCAGTCACACAGTCATATCCAACTAGTCTACCAACCTAGAGACTATTTGGCATAATCAGTAGCATATGTCAGATGGATAGATTTGTCTATGGCTGTGAATATTGAAAATTCACAGAGCCCCACAGAAGTCCCCAAGTCAGGGGGCAAAACAGCATAGTGACTGAGAAAAATAAGACTGGAAACTAGAAATGTAAAATAAAAGACTAGGGAGGCAGCAAAGGTTTCTGTTTAAGGAATGCAGATGCATAAGCATATATTTTATACACTCTGCACTGTGGGAATAGTGGAATGCTCTAAATCCTCTGAGATTAGTGTAGAGAGACGCACTCTCGCATCATTGGAAGCAATGAGGAACAATTTTTAGGATGTACCTCTAGTATAGAGAGAAACTTTGCATCTTCTGAGATAGTCTTCTCTGGACCGGTTTAGGTATCACTTTGCCAGAAAACCTTTATAGGAAAGGTCCCTAGAAAACTTCTTTTTCCTGTTTAGAAAATTTCTTTAGTCCGAGCCTACTCTCAACACAGGATTGGTAAGACTAAACACTTTTCCAGTTCACATGATTAAGACAATCAGAAGAAGCTGTTTCACATCTTTCTTAAAGAATTTGCTCCAATAATTTCTTGATAAATGTCAATTCAATGAAATGAATTTTACATTTAGAATCCTAGTGAAAATGTCCCCATATTCTTCAGAATGTTTTTTTTAAAAATCCTCTTCAAAAATTTGGAGAATAATGACTCATTATTTTGTCACCCTATTTATGTGTGTTTCCTTTGTCATTCATAAAAGAGTTGTATTGTTTGGCTTTATGCAAAGATGCTGATTGAGCACCCGTGAATGTTTGTTTTCTTGGCATTGAGAGAGAAGAGAGAAAATGATTTGTTTCATGACAATGAATTATTGCATCTGTGTGTGGCTGTTAAATAATTTGATAGAATTTATAGGACTTGGTTTCTCTTGGTTAAACTACAGACAAATATCAGTCTTTGCCTTATCTTGGACACAAACGTAGAAGAAAACCATTTCCTTAATTTATATTTTGCTAGTTAGATGGTGTTAAGACACTGAGTAAATTTATATCCTTTTTACATTTAAGTTGAATTTCTTTAATTTAAACTTTAGACAAGGGAAAGTGTTAAAATTAGACTTAAAAATATTACATTTAATGTAGTGTCTATGGCTGTGAATATTGAAAATTCACAGAGCCCACAGAAGTCCCCAAGTCAGGGGCAAAACAGCATAGTGACTGAGAAAAATAAGACTGGAAACTAGAAATGTAAAATAAAAGACTAGGGAGGCAGCAAAGGTTTCTGTTTAAGGAATGCAGATGCATAAGCATATATTATATACACTCTGCACTGTGGGAATAGTGGAATGCTCTAAATCCTCTGAGATTAGTGTAGAGAGACGCACTCTCGCATCATTGGAAGCAATGAGGAACAATTTTTAGGATGTACCTCTAGTATAGAGAGAAACTTTGCATCTTCTGAGATAGTCTTCTCTGGACCGGTTTAGGTATCACTTTGCCAGAAAACCTTTATAGGAAAGGTCCCTAGAAAACTTCTTTTTCCTGTTTAGAAAATTTCTTTAGTCCGAGCCTACTCTCAACACAGGATTGGTAAGACTAAACACTTTTCCAGTTCACATGATTAAGACAATCAGAAGAAGCTGTTTCACATCTTTCTTAAAGAATTTGCTCCAATAATTTCTTGATAAATGTCAATTCAATGAAATGAATTTTACATTTAGAATCCTAGTGAAAATGTCCCCATATTCTTCAGAATGTTTTTTTTAAAAATCCTCTTCAAAAATTTGGAGAATAATGACTCATTATTTTGTCACCCTATTTATGTGTGTTTCCTTTGTCATTCATAAAAGAGTTGTATTGTTTGGCTTTATGCAAAGATGCTGATTGAGCACCCGTGAATGTTTGTTTTCTTGGCATTGAGAGAGAAGAGAGAAAATGATTTGTTTCATGACAATGAATTATTGCATCTGTGTGTGGCTGTTAAATAATTTGATAGAATTTATAGGACTTGGTTTCTCTTGGTTAAACTACAGACAAATATCAGTCTTTGCCTTATCTTGGACACAAACGTAGAAGAAAACCATTTCCTTAATTTATATTTTGCTAGTTAGATGGTGTTAAGACACTGAGTAAATTTATATCCTTTTTACATTTAAGTTGAATTTCTTTAATTTAAACTTTAGACAAGGGAAAGTGTTAAAATTAGACAGTAGGTTAAAAGGAATATTCAGGGATTTCTCATATTCAGTATGTAGTGTTTTCACATTGACTTCTTTCACTTAGTAATATGCATTTTAGGTTCTTTCATATCTTTTTGTGGCTTGATGTTGTATTGTTCAGTCTGTTGCTCACTTGTGTCCAACTCTTTGCAGCCGCATGGACTGCAGTATGCCAAGCTTCCCTGTCCTTCCCATCTCCTGGAGTTTGCTCAAACTCACGTCCGTTGAGTTGATGATGCCATCGAACCATCTCATCCTTGGTCATCCCCTTCTCCTGCCTTCATTCTTTCCTAGCATCAGGGTCTTTTCTAGTAAGTCGGCTGTTTGCATCAGGTGGCCAAAGTATTGGAGCTTCAGTTTCAGCATCAGTTTTTACAATGAATAATCAGGGTTGATTTCCTTTAGAACTGACTGGTTTGATCTCCTTTCTGATGAAGGGATTCTCAAGAATCTTTTCCAACACCAAAATTTGAAAGCATCAGTTCTTCGGTGTTCAGCCTTCTCTGTGGTCCAACTGTTACATCCATACAAGGCTGCTGTAAAAATCGTAGCTTTGACTATACAGAGCTTTGTTGGTAAAGGAATGTCTCTGCTTTTTCATGGCTTGATAGATCATTCCTTTTTGCACTAAATAATATTCCATTGTCTGGATATATCACAGTTTATTTAACTGTACATCTGCTGAAGGACATTGTGGTCACTTCCAAGTTTGGGCATCCATGAATAATATTAATATAAACATTCTTGTGTAGGTTTTGTGTAGACAGAAGTTTTCAGCTCCTTGTGTCCAAGTTTGCGATCATAATAATGTGTGTGGCTGTTAAATAATTTGATAGAATTTATAGGACTTGGTTTCTCTTGGTTAAACTACAGACAAATATCAGTCTTTGCCTTATCTTGGACACAAACGTAGAAGAAAACCATTTCCTTAATTTATATTTTGCTAGTTAGATGGTGTTAAGACACTGAGTAAATTTATATCCTTTTTACATTTAAGTTGAATTTCTTTAATTTAAACTTTAGACAAGGGAAAGTGTTAAAATTAGACAGTAGGTTAAAAGGAATATTCAGGGATTTCTCATATTCAGTATGTAGTGTTTTCACATTGACTTCTTTCACTTAGTAATATGCATTTTAGGTTCTTTCATATCTTTTTGTGGCTTGATGTTGTATTGTTCAGTCTGTTGCTCACTTGTGTCCAACTCTTTGCAGCCGCATGGACTGCAGTATGCCAAGCTTCCCTGTCCTTCCCATCTCCTGGAGTTTGCTCAAACTCACGTCCGTTGAGTTGATGATGCCATCGAACCATCTCATCCTTGGTCATCCCCTTCTCCTGCCTTCATTCTTTCCTAGCATCAGGGTCTTTTCTAGTAAGTCGGCTGTTTGCATCAGGTGGCCAAAGTATTGGAGCTTCAGTTTCAGCATCAGTTTTTACAATGAATAATCAGGGTTGATTTCCTTTAGAACTGACTGGTTTGATCTCCTTTCTGATGAAGGGATTCTCAAGAATCTTTTCCAACACCAAAATTTGAAAGCATCAGTTCTTCGGTGTTCAGCCTTCTCTGTGGTCCAACTGTTACATCCATACAAGGCTGCTGTAAAAATCGTAGCTTTGACTATACAGAGCTTTGTTGGTAAAGGAATGTCTCTGCTTTTTCATGGCTTGATAGATCATTCCTTTTTGCACTAAATAATATTCCATTGTCTGGATATATCACAGTTTATTTAACTGTACATCTGCTGAAGGACATTGTGGTCACTTCCAAGTTTGGGCATCCATGAATAATATTAATATAAACATTCTTGTGTAGGTTTTGTGTAGACAGAAGTTTTCAGCTCCTTTGAATAAGTACCAAGTTTGTAATTGCCAGATCATAATAAGACTATGGGGGCGGGTTGGGGAGGGAGAGGGGTGGCCGGACCACTTCTATTGGTCTTTCATTTATCTATTTTCATCCATCTTTTTTTTGTTGTTGTTCTTTGGCCCGTGTGGGCCTCCCATCACAATGGCCTCTGTTGTCGCAGAGCACCGACTCTGGCTGCATGTGCTCCAGAGCTCCGGCTCGGTAATTGGACACATTGGTCCAGCCGCTCTGCAGCACGTGGGATTTTCCCAGGCCAGGGATCGAACTGACAGCCCTTGCACTGCAAGGTGGTGTCCTTACCCACTGGACCACCAGGGAAGCCCCTATGCTTAGCTTTTTAAAAAACCTCCAAACTATCTTCCAAAGTGGTTGTATCATTTTGCATTCCACCAGCAATGAGAGTTTCTGTTGCTCCACATCCTTGCTAACATTTGGTGTTGTCAGTGTTCTGCACTTTGGTCATTCTAATAGGTGTGTTACCTCATTGTTTTTTTTTTTTAATCTGCATTTCTCAATTTTTTAATCTGCATTTCTCTGATGATATATAATGTGGAACATCTTACTTTTCATCTGTATATCTTCTCTGTTGAGATGTCTGTAAGTTCTTTGTCCCAATGTTTAATGGGATTGTTTTCTTATTATTGACTTTGAAGTATTCTTTAGACATTTTGGATAACAGCCCTATATCAAATATATCTTTTGCAAATATTCTCTCCCAGTCTTGCCTTCTCATTCTCTTACATTACTTTTGCTTTTAAATAACTTATTTGTTTTTATTATAAATAGTCATCAAATTTCTAATTATATTACGTATCAGTAGGTTAGGTATTGTGACTTAAAATTTCAAAGAATTTGATTTATCTAGTGGAAATCCTAACTTTCCCAGGTGGTGCTAGTGGTAAAGAATCTACCTGCCAATGCAGGAAACATAAAACATGTAGGCTCGATCCCAGCATCAGGAAGATCCCTTGAAGCAGGGCATGACAACCCACTCGAGTATTCTTACCTGGAGAATCCCACGAGCAGAGGAACCTGGCAGGTTATATTCCATAGGGTCACAAAGAGACAGACACAGCAAAAGTGATTTAGCATGCAGTGGAAATCCTAAGGTTACTGATATCATCACAAATTCATGACAGCCAGAAGCCAAATGGAACTCCAGCAATGCCTGACAATCATTTTTCTAGTAAGTTGTTCTCTCACTCACCACATGAATTAATATCACTCTGTGTCAGTCAGGATGCCTTTGCTTGCACATGTCAACAATCCAAACGATATACATGCATTCTCTCAAGCAGAGAGGGATGTTGACTCAAATACTGGTGACTGGGAGTATCTAGCTCTTTTTCTCTCTCTTTTTAGTTCTCTGTTCTTCAAGTTTGCTTCCCAGATGTGATGAAGATGGATGCTAGACTTACATCCCATCGTGTTAGAAGTCTCAGAGGAAAAAGTGTGCTTCTTTCTCAGGGGTTTCTTCTTTCCCAGTGGCCTCATCAAAAGTTCTGCAGTTGGGTTTCACTGGGTTGAAAACAATGAGTAATGCCAGAGTGCAGAATGCAGACCTGGGCGAGCTCATCTTATGATCTAGGTGGAAGGGGAGGGGAGGGGAGTGTCAGTCCCCTCTCTAGATCATAGACAGCAAATAGGGAAAGGTGATTTCCTGAGGAATAGGAGGGTGATGGAGGATGAAGCTGTAAATATAACCCAAGACGGTATCCACTCTTGTCAAACCTCTGATTTTCCCTCTTCTTTTCTATCCTCAACAAACGACTATCTTATTCTTTAGAGATAAAGTAGGAGGCTCCCGGTGGGACTTCTCATATTTTGCTACCACTCATTTCTCTCCCCTACTTATATCAGTACTCATTCTCATTTTCTTTCCTGTTATAATTCCTGCTGTTAAAGTTATTACTTCCTCCTGAGCTCTGGATCTCTTTCTGTCCCTCTACTCACTTATCTTCTATTGCTCTCTCTTTCCCCTGGCATGTGTGAAAGTCACTCAGTCATGTCTGTCACTTTATAACCTCATGAACTGTAGCCTGCCAGGCTCCTCTGCCCATAGAATTATCCTGGCAATAATACTGGATTCTGGTTACCATTCCCTTCTCCAGGGCATCTTCCCCACCCAGGAGTCAAACGGGGGTCCCCTGCATTGCAAGCGAGTCTTTACCAGCTGAGCTACCAGGTGCAAGGGCAAAACCAAATTAAAAACCTCTTTGATTCATATCTGTCTTCTAGCCATTACTCTTTCTCAGCTCCTTTCCTCAGCCAAACTTCTGTGTTTTCTACACATTAATTCTTTAGTCTGCTCCTTTGTGTTCTGTACATCCACTGTCCCACCACTCTGCTGACAGTCAGGATGCCTTTGCTTGCACATGTCAACAATCCAAACGATATACATGCATTCTCTCAAGCAGAGAGGGATGTTGACTCAAATACTGGTGACTGGGAGTATCTAGCTCTTTTTCTCTCTCTTTTTAGTTCTCTGTTCTTCAAGTTTGCTTCCCAGATGTGATGAAGATGGATGCTAGACTTACATCCCATCGTGTTAGAAGTCTCAGAGGAAAAAGTGTGCTTCTTTCTCAGGGTTTCTTCTTTCCCAGTGGCCTCATCAAAAGTTCTGCAGTTGGGTTTCACTGGGTTGAAAACAATGAGTAATGCCAGAGTGCAGAATGCAGACCTGGGCGAGCTCATCTTATGATCTAGGTGGAAGGGGAGGGGAGGGGAGTGTCAGTCCCCTCTCTAGATCATAGACAGCAAATAGGGAAAGGTGATTTCCTGAGGAATAGGAGGGTGATGGAGGATGAAGCTGTAAATATAACCCAAGACGGTATCCACTCTTGTCAAACCTCTGATTTTCCCTCTTCTTTTCTATCCTCAACAAACGACTATCTTATTCTTTAGAGATAAAGTAGGAGGCTCCCGGTGGGACTTCTCATATTTTGCTACCACTCATTTCTCTCCCCTACTTATATCAGTACTCATTCTCATTTTCTTTCCTGTTATAATTCCTGCTGTTAAAGTTATTACTTCCTCCTGAGCTCTGGATCTCTTTCTGTCCCTCTACTCACTTATCTTCTATTGCTCTCTCTTTCCCCTGGCATGTGTGAAAGTCACTCAGTCATGTCTGTCACTTTATAACCTCATGAACTGTAGCCTGCCAGGCTCCTCTGCCCATAGAATTATCCTGGCAATAATACTGGATTCTGGTTACCATTCCCTTCTCCAGGGCATCTTCCCCACCCAGGAGTCAAACGGGGGTCCCCTGCATTGCAAGCGAGTCTTTACCAGCTGAGCTACCAGGTGCAAGGGCAAAACCAAATTAAAAACCTCTTTGATTCATATCTGTCTTCTAGCCATTACTCTTTCTCAGCTCCTTTCCTCAGCCAAACTTCTGTGTTTTCTACACATTAATTCTTTAGTCTGCTCCTTTGTGTTCTGTACATCCACTGTCCCACCACTCTGCTGACACTGCTCATTCTAAGACCACCAAGAGCATCTCTGTCGTCACATCTGGTGGACAGCTCTTTTCATCTTCTAGACCTCTTACTAGCATCCACCACCACTGACTACCCTTTTCTTCGTACAATGTTCTCCTTTCTTGGCTGTCATGACAACATACTTTTCTAGCTTCCTCCTACTACTTTGACTTTCATTATCCATCTCCTTTGTGACTGATCTCAAAATATGCTTTCCCAAAGGTCAGGGCTAGATATGCTTCTCTCTTTATTTTGCCTTTTTTGCCTAAAATTATTTCACCCAGTCCTATGGCTTCAGATACCACAAATAACCTGACAGTTCCCTTGTGTTGAGCCCATGTGTCTATCCTGAGGTGTCCTGGTCCTCTTTTTTGCAACTGTATTCTCAACACCGCCAGAGTCACTCACAAATCTGCTCCTTCTCTAGTCTTACCTCTACCTACCTCTCCACTGCTCAAACTAGAGATCTAGGGGTCATGTGTGGTAGCCCTTTCTTCCTTTCCTCATTTTCCATTTCAGTTCCAGTAAATCCTCAAAAATCTCACTTTTCTCTTATTCCCACCCCACTTAGTACAGTTGGCTTTCCTGCAGTCACCATCCAAGGGATCACTTTCTTGATAGTTCTGTATCCCCAAATTCATTATCCAACAACTAGAGATTTAAAAATTTTTTTTTTTTTCTTTTTCCCGGTCATGTCTCTTTTTGTTTATGTTTATTTTCATCCATCTTTTTTATTCTTTGGCCTGTGTGGGCCTCCCATTGCAGTGGCCTCTCTCGCTGCAGAGCACCAGTTCTGGGCACATGAGCTATAGAGCAATGGCTCATAATTGGACACACCCACCCAGCCGCTCCACGACATGTGGGCTCTCCCTGGGCCAGAGATTGAACTGGTGCCCCTTGCACTGCAAGGCAAACTCTCTACCCACTGAACCACCAGAGAAGCCCTAGAAATACTTTTTATGGATGAACCTTCATCTTTCTGACTTAAAAACTACATGAAATATACTCCAGACTTTTCAGAAATGGCTTTCACAGCCTCATCTGACTTGCCTTCTGCCGACTCTTCTGACTTTACTTATTTTTTCCCCTTTCCTTCACTACACATTTGCTACAATGGTCTGCAGTACTGTAGTTACTTTAGGATCTTCCCATGTTGTTTCCTCGGCATAGAATATTCTTCCCACACTATTTGGCTGGCAGGTTGCCTGATTTAAATGTCAGTTCCTCAAGGGAACAGTAGGACCCCACTCCAATCTAAATTAGCTCCTGTACCTAAAATACTTTCTTTCAGAGCATTTTAAAATTAATTTTAATAATATGTCAGTGTGATTATTTTTAGCATATCTTTCTACTACATGTAACATTACAGTACACCTATTTTCAAGCTAAGTGCCTACCCAATCACCTGGATGAGTGCTTGACACTAAGCTGTATGTGTGCATGCTCAATCATGTACAACTTTTTGTGACTCTATGGACTGGGGCCCGCCAGACTCCTCTGTCCATGGGATTTTCCAGGCATGAATACTGGAGTAAGTTGCTAGTTCCTTCTCCAGGGGACTTTTCTGACCAAGAGATTGAACCCAAGTCTCTTATGTCACCCACAGAGGCTCCATAAATTTATATCAAAAGAATTAAAATTATTCCAAAATCACTTGCCATACTATATCCTCTTTCGTAGTCTTTTTGCTTGAGGGACATTTTTGCCAAGTGAAATAGCACAATTGAAAGGAGATAACTAGTCAAATAGCAGTCAGTTCCTGTTATTCAGCTTGGTTGAGAGAAAATAGCCAGAGTTACAAAATTTGCATTCCCTACCATGGTGAAGGGGTAAGAAAATATGCTGGGAATTAGAAAAAATAGAGCAGTAAAAGGCAGAGGTAATGTGAGCTTATAGAAAGAAGTTCAGTCAGGAATAGGAATACCTGGATTTGGTATTCACTCTGCCATGGATTCACATGTTGGCAAGTCATTTAGTCCTTTTGTGTCTTGGGATTTTTTTCACCTTTAAAATTTTGTGGCGATTTCATGAGGAAACAAATGTGAAAGCCCTTTACAAAGTATAAGACTTCTTAAGAAATGTGAGATGACCTTACTGTCTTTATTGTGATTGTCATTTGTAAATATAAGGTTATTTTACTTGGAGAATAATAAACTTAGTTACTCTCATAGTTAGGGCTAGCTTTCACTCTCATTCAGTATACACAATTACTGTTACGAAGCCACCTAGGGATGATAATATGAAAGTAAATGTACTGAATTCATTATGGATTTACTTTTTAATTGTTTACAAGCTTTCCTGATAGCAATGCTGATTAACTTTATTAATATGTTGGGTGTCAAGTCTCTTTTTCTAAGAGATGAATTAGAGAGTAATCTCTAAGCTATTTGTAAATTGCAATGCCTTTTCATTGTGAAGTGTTTATAGTAGAAATGCTGTTTTAAGGAAAGGGTTATAGATTATAAATGGTTTCATTAATTATTTCATCCCCTGTCATTCTCCAAGTTTTATAGCAATGCGTGACTAATATTGTTTTTACTGACAATACAAATGAGATCTAAGAGATGAAACATTATTTTGAAACAACTTTAATTTAACTGACTCAGCATGACTTGGAATCCATGCTGCCCATGATCCTTTTATGATTAAGTACTAAAGAAGAATCTGTAATGTGAATATTTTTCTTTTATTTCTTCACCCTGGGATTCACACTCCTTGGGATAAAATATCTTATCCTTTTCAGAGAGCATTAGTAGACCTATTAGAAATTTAACCTCTCAGGGATGTGCCAGTCAGTTTCATCAACAAATGAGAATGCAGGGCATTTTAGTACACCTAATGACCTTATATAACAACAAAAGGCCCACACCATTCAAATTGTGTTTTAAATAGCTTTGTGTTCAGAGAAATTGATAGCCTAGAGAAATTTGCATTCCCTACCATGGTGAAGGGGTAAGAAAATGCAAGTAAAAGGCAGAGGTAATGTGAGCTTATAGAAAGAAGTTCAGTCAGGAATAGGAATACCTGGATTTGGTATTCACTCTGCCATGGATTCACATGTTGGCAAGTCATTTAGTCCTTTTGTGTCTTGGGATTTTTTTCACCTTTAAAATTTTGTGGCGATTTCATGAGGAAACAAATGTGAAAGCCCTTTACAAAGTATAAGACTTCTTAAGAAATGTGAGATGACCTTACTGTCTTTATTGTGATTGTCATTTGTAAATATAAGGTTATTTTACTTGGAGAATAATAAACTTAGTTACTCTCATAGTTAGGGCTAGCTTTCACTCTCATTCAGTATACACAATTACTGTTACGAAGCCACCTAGGGATGATAATATGAAAGTAAATGTACTGAATTCATTATGGATTTACTTTTTAATTGTTTACAAGCTTTCCTGATAGCAATGCTGATTAACTTTATTAATATGTTGGGTGTCAAGTCTCTTTTTCTAAGAGATGAATTAGAGAGTAATCTCTAAGCTATTTGTAAATTGCAATGCCTTTTCATTGTGAAGTGTTTATAGTAGAAATGCTGTTTTAAGGAAAGGGTTATAGATTATAAATGGTTTCATTAATTATTTCATCCCCTGTCATTCTCCAAGTTTTATAGCAATGCGTGACTAATATTGTTTTTACTGACAATACAAATGAGATCTAAGAGATGAAACATTATTTTGAAACAACTTTAATTTAACTGACTCAGCATGACTTGGAATCCATGCTGCCCATGATCCTTTTATGATTAAGTACTAAAGAAGAATCTGTAATGTGAATATTTTTCTTTTATTTCTTCACCCTGGGATTCACACTCCTTGGGATAAAATATCTTATCCTTTTCAGAGAGCATTAGTAGACCTATTAGAAATTTAACCTCTCAGGGATGTGCCAGTCAGTTTCATCAACAAATGAGAATGCAGGGCATTTTAGTACACCTAATGACCTTATATAACAACAAAAGGCCCACACCATTCAAATTGTGTTTTAAATAGCTTTGTGTTCAGAGAAATTGATAGCCTAGAGATCAGTATGTGCTAATTTACAGTCCTGTGAAAGGCTGTGATATGCATCCCATTTTTAAAACTGCTAAGATAAGGAAGTCTAACTATTTCCAGTTTCATAGGGTTTTGTAAACTTCTCTCAGTGCCAAGAAAGCAAGCCACCTGGCAGTTTTTTAAAACAGTGAGCCAACGTTAGGCATATGCACCATAATTGACTGTTAGTATTTCAACTGAATCTGGCTCACGTTTACGTGGGATGTGAGAGTGTTTTTATCCTAGTTACGTTGCTTATTGTTTCTTATGAATATATTCTCATGCTGTGGATTATATTCTCATGAGGCAACCATGCTTGTGGTAATTGAGCAGATTTAGTATATTTTAACACATTGACAACTATTATTTTTCCTGAAAATGTAAAAATGAGTCAGAGAAATATTTGCTTTTTTAGGTAGCTTTCAAGGTAGACTATTAGGTTCATTAGCTGAATTTCCTAAGATTCCCAAGTTAAACTAGAGAGTTAAGTGTAGTTAGTAGAAGAGTGTTTTATGTGGCAAAGAGGTACAGAGACAACTTTGTGAATTGTGATTAGTTGAGTTTAGATAAGAAACCTATATCAAAGAAGGGACTCTAGCTGTAATTAAAACAACAAAGAAATATGGGTTAGGAAACAAAAGACACTCTGGCACACTGTTTTCCAGAAAAATAAGAATGTGTTGAGTATAAAACACAAAAGCAAATTTGGAATCCATATCTAGATATGAAAATAGAAGACAAGGCCAAGGCTACAAAAATGAGATCTAAGAGATGAAACATTATTTTGAAACAACTTTAATTTAACTGACTCAGCATGACTTGGAATCCATGCTGCCCATGATCCTTATGATTAAGTACTAAAGAAGAATCTGTAATGTGAATATTTTTCTTTTATTTCTTCACCCTGGGATTCACACTCCTTGGGATAAAATATCTTATCCTTTTCAGAGAGCATTAGTAGACCTATTAGAAATTTAACCTCTCAGGGATGTGCCAGTCAGTTTCATCAACAAATGAGAATGCAGGGCATTTTAGTACACCTAATGACCTTATATAACAACAAAAGGCCCACACCATTCAAATTGTGTTTTAAATAGCTTTGTGTTCAGAGAAATTGATAGCCTAGAGATCAGTATGTGCTAATTTACAGTCCTGTGAAAGGCTGTGATATGCATCCCATTTTTAAAACTGCTAAGATAAGGAAGTCTAACTATTTCCAGTTTCATAGGGTTTTGTAAACTTCTCTCAGTGCCAAGAAAGCAAGCCACCTGGCAGTTTTTTAAAACAGTGAGCCAACGTTAGGCATATGCACCATAATTGACTGTTAGTATTTCAACTGAATCTGGCTCACGTTTACGTGGGATGTGAGAGTGTTTTTATCCTAGTTACGTTGCTTATTGTTTCTTATGAATATATTCTCATGCTGTGGATTATATTCTCATGAGGCAACCATGCTTGTGGTAATTGAGCAGATTTAGTATATTTTAACACATTGACAACTATTATTTTTCCTGAAAATGTAAAAATGAGTCAGAGAAATATTTGCTTTTTTAGGTAGCTTTCAAGGTAGACTATTAGGTTCATTAGCTGAATTTCCTAAGATTCCCAAGTTAAACTAGAGAGTTAAGTGTATTTAGTAGAAGAGTGTTTTATGTGGCAAAGAGGTACAGAGACAACTTTGTGAATTGTGATTAGTTGAGTTTAGATAAGAAACCTATATCAAAGAAGGGACTCTAGCTGTAATTAAAACAACAAAGAAATATGGGTTAGGAAACAAAAGACACTCTGGCACACTGTTTTCCAGAAAAATAAGAATGTGTTGAGTATAAAACACAAAAGCAAATTTGGAATCCATATCTAGATATGAAAATAGAAGACAAGGCCAAGGCTACCGGAGAAGAACTTTTAGGGCTACACTTTGTATTTAATAAAAATTATTGAAATTTTGATAATTAGGGTGTGTTCTCTGAAGGATTAAATTTCTTGTAACCTATGTGGAATTCTTCCTACGTGGAATTCTGAATCCAATTTCTCTGAAGCATATTTAAGTCCTAATTTAATACAGCAGATTTAAATCTCATTATCAGTGGAGTACATTTAATTGAAATCAAATTGATTTAAACAACTAGTCAGGAAATCTCAGTTTAATCTCCTTTTCTTCCTCTGTGAACATTCATCTACTTATATCTATTCTCAACCCTTAGAGGTAGCCAGAGCTTGATTCAAAAGGAGATATACCACACATTTTCATTTAAATTGATTGTTTAAGTATTATTGAGGTTACTTTTACAGATACACTACAAAATTGAATTGTGCTTTGGACGTTGTTTTTACCAAGGCTAATTAAACTTAGTAGCTCTGAAGTGTAAGATTCTAAAATGATTTCCAAATCAAAAATTTGTCATGATATTTAGAGAATATTTTGTCATACTGTAATAGAAATGCATTGACCAGTCCTAAGAATAATAAATATAAAACGTTTTGTATTTAACAAAAATAGCATTGGTATAATTATTTTCATAAGAATAAGTTAATGCACTTTCATTATGCCTCAAGGAAGTCTTTATAGATTTATATCATTATCTCTACAAAGTACAACTTTCTGATAATTAGTGAGGATTAATTAGAGGACTAATGATATGGAAACATCTTTAATATATTTTTTTATAATATATGCTAACATATGTTAATTTTTGATAATTTGAGCAGAAAAAAAACAATTTCATAATTCTGCTTCTTTTCCTTTAGAGACAACCACTATTACCATCTAGAATATATCCTCCCAGATTTGCTATGTATAAGTGATGTGATCTCATAAAATATATACTCTTTAATATTGTCTATATTTTTAAGGGCACACACGTACCCACAGGTTATCACTTTTAAGATTTATAGGCCTGTATCATCCATTGTAAGAGCTACATGAAATCTTTTTGCCTGAATGTACCGTAATTTATTTTGCTAGTCTTTACTTGGGATGAGTGTTTAGTTTATTAGTTTATTTTGAATTTTTTAAATATTATTGACAGAGTAGCATTGAATTTCCATGTACTTATATATTTGGCTGTTCAAATATATCCTTAAGATAAAGTCTCAAAAGTGGTATTGCTGGATCAAAGTGATCTTTAGCATTTTAAAAACATCACATTGTCTTCTGAAAAAGTTGTTGTTTTATACTCAACCTACGTGTGTGTTAGTCACTCAGTCGGGTCTGACTCTATGCGACCCTATGTATTGTAGCCCACCAGGCTTTTCTGTTCATGGAACACTCTAGGCAAGAATACTGGAGTGGGTTGCTATTTCCTCCTCCAGGGGATCTTCCTGACCCAGGGATGGAACCTAAGTCTCCTGTGTCTCCTGAATTGGCAGGCAGGTTGTTTACCACTAGCACCACCTTGGAAGACCATACTCAAGATAACATTATAGAAAAATTACCATTTCTCTGTATCCTGACCTTTTTTAATGTTTGATAATCTGGTATGCAAAAGCAGTAATTTTATTTGTTTATCTATAGTATATATAAGTATTTGTGTGTGAGCATCTTTTCATATTTTTTTTTTAAAAGATTTATTTATTTATTTATTTTGGGCGGGGGTCGGGTTGGGGAGGGAGGGAAGCAGGCGGGCCACTTCTATTGGTCTTTCATTTCTCTATTTTCATCCGTCTTTGTACTTTGGCTCCTGTGGGCCTCCCATCACGGTGGCGTCTGTCATCGCAGAGCGCTGGCTCTAGGCGCATGCGCTCCAGAGCTCCTGCTCGGCAATTGGACACATCAGTCCAGCCGCTCCGCGGCACGTGGGATCTTCCCAGGCCAGGGATCGAACCGGCGCCTCTTGCACTGCAAGGCGGTGTCCTTATCCACTGGACCACCAGAGGAAGCCCTTTTCATAAATTTTGAAGCAGTTAATTTTGTGAATCTGTCTTTTCCAAAATTAGTTTGTGGATATATTTTATAAATTAGGAAACACTTATCAAGTATTTTTCAGTTTGAGATTAAAAAATATTGGACATAGTTTTAAGCTTTTGTGTGCTCATTTCTATCTGTCTTTTCCTCTATGATTTGTGGTCATGATCTATTTAAGAAGAGATCTTTCCCATCCCACACTATAGAAATATGTATATGGTTGCATCTTTCCTAACACTTCTAAGCACTGTTCCATCTTTAATCCATCTAAAATAATTTTGGGGTCTGGCATGAAACAGAAATTTGCTTTTATTTCTGTTCAAATGAATAGTGAATTTGTCAGCACTGATAATTGACTAATGTATTGTTTCCTTTGTTATTTAAATGCAGCTTCCACTCCACCCCTTGAGACAATCCCACTAGGCTTTTCATCAGAATGCTACTGTATTTGTCTGCTAATTAGTGGAGAACTTGAATTTTACCAATATTATCTTTCCAGTAATTTATTTTAATGTTTTCATTTGTTTGAGCCTTTCAACTTCATATGAAACAAAACTCTATACATAATTTTTGCGTGTATCTTGTCAGGTTTATTCTTGGCTTGTTTATAGTATCTGTTAATTTGAATAGGTTCCTCTTACCTCTACCCATCCCTGCCATTACATTTAGAAGCACATTGTTGTATCAGAAAGTTATTAATTTTTTATATTTATATTTTATTTTTCTACCATCTGTTTTATGATTTCTAATAATTTTCAGTTGATCCTTTTGAATTTATCACCTCTGCAGCTAGTTATGATCTTTCACTTCCTTTTTCATATTTTATGCTTACTTTCTTATCCTTGTCTTGTTGCTTTGACTGAAGTACACATAATTAAGTTAAAATATAGAATAAATAGTAGCCTTTTGTTTTGTTATTTTTTAAATTTTAATGAGAATTCTTCTAAATCTTTACCAGTTGGTATGATCTTTCCCTTTGGATTCTGAAATAGGCTTTTGATTATGTGAAGAAGTTACTTTCCTTTTCAGTTTACTGAGAGTTTTCCTTGGAACTAATGTTCTAAAGAACATTAAATGCTTCAGAGGAATTTATACATAGGGTCATGTTGTTTTTCTCTTTTAACGTATTTATTTATTAGATTACATTGATGGCTTCCTTAATGCTGATACCTTCTTATATTCCTGGAATAAACCTGACTTTTTGAAAAATTGATTGCTATCTAAAATATGGCTGCATTTTACTTATATTCATAAGTGAGATGGATCTATAATTCACTTCTTTGGAATTTTATTCTTTTCAAACGTCTTTAGCATGTTTTATTTCCTTTGATTATTGACATAGCTCTATGAGTTAGGCCAGAAATTAATGCATTATTCTGATAAATAAAACAATAGGTATAGAGCATTTTGCCTGTAATAAAGTCGTGCGAGTAGGTGGTGATGATGAGATTAAAATCAATTAATTATCAATCCAATGCTCTGGGGAAAATGTGTTTAATTATTTCAGTTATTTCTATATATAAAGTATTTATGGAATTTGATGTTTACCACCCCTTGAGACAATCCCACTAGGCTTTTCATCAGAATGCTACTGTATTTGTCTGCTAATTAGTGGAGAACTTGAATTTTACCAATATTATCTTTCCAGTAATTTATTTTAATGTTTTCATTTGTTTGAGCCTTTCAACTTCATATGAAACAAAACTCTATACATAATTTTTGCGTGTATCTTGTCAGGTTTATTCTTGGCTTGTTTATAGTATCTGTTAATTTGAATAGGTTCCTCTTACCTCTACCCATCCCTGCCATTACATTTAGAAGCACATTGTTGTATCAGAAAGTTATTAATTTTTTATATTTATATTTTATTTTTCTACCATCTGTTTTATGATTTCTAATAATTTTCAGTTGATCCTTTTGAATTTATCACCTCTGCAGCTAGTTATGATCTTTCACTTCCTTTTTCATATTTTATGCTTACTTTCTTATCCTTGTCTTGTTGCTTTGACTGAAGTACACATAATTAAGTTAAAATATAGAATAAATAGTAGCCTTTTGTTTTGTTATTTTTTAAATTTTAATGAGAATTCTTCTAAATCTTTACCAGTTGGTATGATCTTTCCCTTTGGATTCTGAAATAGGCTTTTGATTATGTGAAGAAGTTACTTTCCTTTTCAGTTTACTGAGAGTTTTCCTTGGAACTAATGTTCTAAAGAACATTAAATGCTTCAGAGGAATTTATACATAGGGTCATGTTGTTTTTCTCTTTTAACGTATTTATTTATTAGATTACATTGATGGCTTCCTTAATGCTGATACCTTCTTATATTCCTGGAATAAACCTGACTTTTTGAAAAATTGATTGCTATCTAAAATATGGCTGCATTTTACTTATATTCATAAGTGAGATGGATCTATAATTCACTTCTTTGGAATTTTATTCTTTTCAAACGTCTTTAGCATGTTTTATTTCCTTTGATTATTGACATAGCTCTATGAGTTAGGCCAGAAATTAATGCATTATTCTGATAAATAAAACAATAGGTATAGAGCATTTTGCCTGTAATAAAGTCGTGCGAGTAGGTGGTGATGATGAGATTAAAATCAATTAATTATCAATCCAATGCTCTGGGGAAAATGTGTTTAATTATTTCAGTTATTTCTATATATAAAGTATTTATGGAATTTGAATTTTATTATCTTAAATAAAAACTGTTCTTATATAGCTTACTTTTACATTTCTCTATATTCAGACAACAGATTTGTTGTTTCTTTGACTATAAAGCCTTCACTGGTATTAGGGAGCCTTCACCCTAAATGAGTCTCTGTGCTGAGAATGTACATTCTCTGAGATCTGCCATCTGTTTGTTTCACATGGACAGATGCCGATGTTCAGTTAAACCAGGGTAATACAATAAGGATTAAAGTGTTAGATGCTAGTAACCCATTCTGGAAATTATGGATAAAACTTGAAACCTTTAATAAGATTCATCTTGATGTTCAGGTCAAGTTAGCTATTTGAGCCAATGATTTTACATCTCTATAGTAAGTAGTCCTGAAGCACATATTCTATTATTGTTATTAGAAGAGAAAAAATATTAAGGATGCATTTTTACATGGCACTGGGCCTGTTTTATATGTGGTTCAGACATCTGCCATATAGAAAATTTAGAGCTTGCTCTTAGGTATCTATTACAGAAGAAATATTCATCTGGGAAGTTTTAAAATAATAAGTATAAATTTTAGAATCTATAAACTTAATGCAATACAAGAAATGGCCAATTTGTTGATATACATTTATTTATTAAATGGTAGGTTAGACTTCTCCGAGTATAGAGAAAAATAGATTTAGACTATTAAGTGTGTTTTAGCTTTGAATAGAATTATGCTTTTATATTGACATTTAATTTTATGTCCTGAGTCACACACATTTATAAAATGTTTTTATGAAGTAAATTTATTGTTTTTAAATCTCTTGTAAGATTTTTTTCTCTCAATGAGAAACCTAAACATGTTAATTTCTATATAGTACAATGGTACTTATCTATCTCTAAAAAAATACCACTAATAGTTATATATTCTATATTTACTCCAACTGGAATTTTTAAATGATGTATATAGTCTGAAATCTGTGTTTATCAAATGCTACATGGAAAATCATGAATCTTGGAATTAAATGATTTTTCAAATTCTGTTTTATCAATTTAGCTATATGTTCTGAAGCAAGGCTGAGTATAACCTTATTTCCACTTAAGCTAATATAATTCTGAATGGTTTTCATTTTTAAATTGAGGTTTAATTGACAGATGCATTGTATGCATTTTAGGTATACAATATAATGATTTGATGTATACATATGTTGTGAAATGATTACCAGAATAAGATTAGTTAACATCTATCACTACACATATTTAAAATTTGTTTTTCTTGTGATGAGAACTCTTAAGATCTCTTCTCCTAGCAAATTTCAAATTCTAAATGATTTTATTTTTATAAATCACATCTGTTTCTGAAACTCAGCTCAACACATTATGGTCACAAATGATAGAACTCACATAGTATTGAAACATATTGAGTATTCCTTTTCAGTTTTAAATATGTTTTATTCACATTTAGATGACTGGAGAATAGTTTAAATTCCACAGTGACAGAAACCAGTGTAAATAATACAGTAATACCTCATACTTGATGCTAAATATTACCATTAAAAATTGAGAAGTCACAATGAAGCAGAAACTATTCTGTAAACTGGTTATTTAGCACACAAAGGAAAATGGGATTTTTTGTCAGCAACATTTTTGAAATGAACTTAATTTCATAATGTTCCATTCCTGTATTTAATTGTTCAGATAATGTAGTTTAAGTGTGCAAAAAAATAAAATTTTGCATAGATTTTAATGCCTTTCTAATAATATGTCTATTTCTGATGGATGTCCAAATTAAGCATCAATATATGGTCATACCTAAGAAATAATTAGGACATTCTATAGGATTGGTCAAAAGGTTTGTTTGTTTGTCTGTTTATAACATCTTATGGAAAAACCTGATCAGGCCTTTTGGCCAACCTAATATTTGACCTCTACAACAATACATTGAAAGAGATGTGTTAGCAATATCATTATTGAAAGCATATTTTGCGAATTCATCGTTACAGACTTTCTTTTTATAGGGGCAATGACCTTCTGCCTCCTATAAAGAGTACCTCCAATTAATCCTCATACCAGAAACAACGGAGTAAGTTCTGGTTGAAGCTCAGCCAGGATTCCTGGGCTTGCTGTGTAGGAAGTCCCATGAGGAAGGACAGAATCATATCTCCGTCTCTGGGCCCACTTGGTTCTTGGCAACTTTGCTGAGAGTTGTACAGGCTAACGATGAATTTTAAACGTAGTGTTTTTGAGTGTGAGGTGGACATCTGTCTTAGAGGAATAGCATTGGTAGTGGCATGTCATTCTTCAGAAGCCATTGAATAATTGTCAGATGACCTTTAGTGGTGTCTGCTTCATTTTGTTCATATCGGTGCTGCTAAGACACAGTGATGTGACAAAGTCTCCTGGGATGATGATAAGCAAAACCGTGTATGTCGTGTAGCAATTGGATTAGTTGAAAATGGTCAAGGTTTTTACTAGGAAAATGGGAGCAGTGATGTACCTTGTAACTTATATGATGTAGTGAATTATAAAAGATGCCAGAGGAGATTGGCAAGATTTAAGTGAGAGACAAGGCCTTTCCTATGAAGGCAGTTGATACAATAAAGGAAGACTTTCAGGGAAATATGAGTTGAAAATATAAAATCTATCAGTTAGTGAGTTTTCATAATAACAATCACAAGGCTTGTGCCCTAGTTCTGTGGGGAAACAGAGATGACAGGAATCAATAGAACTATACAGTGATCAGACATTTGGAGATAATGTCTTCCAGAGCCTTTACTGACCTATGGCCAGATCTCCTCACCTGTATAGATTTAATTTCTGTACAAGTGAAAAAAACTCTGAACAGGAGAGTAGTCCTTGATTTTAGCTATGTGCATTGATCTGCAATGAAACGTGAGAGTTTTTAATTAGGTTTATAATTTTTCCTCTTGAATGAATCACAGAGGTGAAGGTATATAAGAAAAAGTTCAAGGAGAGGTAATTCTTCATCTTTAGTCCACTCCTGTTGAACAAATATTATAAATAACATTTCAAATATATAAAACAGGTTACAGTGTTCTTGAAATTGTGACCTGGAGAGCTTTGTTGTTTGTTCAGTCGCTAAGTTATGTGCACCTCTTTGTGACACCATAGACCACAGTGCTGGGCCTCCCTAGGTGGCACAGTGGTAGAGAATCTGCCTGCCAATGCAGGACCCTCAAGAGACGCAGGTTTGATCCCTGGGTTGGGAAGGGCCCCTGGAGGGAGGTATGGTAACCCACTCCAGTATTCTTGCCTGGAGAATCCTGTGGATAGGGGAACCTGGCGTACTGCAGTCCATAGCGTTGCAGTGAGTTGGACACGACTCAGCAAGTAGCCCATGTGAACTGCAGCACATCAGGTTTCTCTGTCCTTGTCCATCTCCCAGAGTTTGCTCAAACTCATGGTGCATTGAGTTGGCTTAAGAATTAATTTTGGTATTATCTCCTGTTACTATTACTGTTTCTTTGAGTTGGTTTCTTCCTAGTTTTGTTAAAAATTTCAAACCAAAACCTTTTACATCTGTGACAAATGTTATGATCTAGAGAATAAAGAAGCCTCTTTTCTTAAAATTAAACTAATAGAATATGACTCCCTAGTCTTGATTTTGCTGTTAAGTTATTTTAAGTGGCATTATAATATGACCCATTAAAAATCCAATATCATTGTGGTTGGTTGATAATGTGCTTTGTATCATGAATTTAATAACAATAAAAAAAAAAACTATCAGTTAGTGAGTTTTCATAATAACAATCACAAGGCTTGTGCCCTAGTTCTGTGGGGAAACAGAGATGACAGGAATCAATAGAACTATACAGTGATCAGACATTTGGAGATAATGTCTTCCAGAGCCTTTACTGACCTATGGCCAGATCTCCTCACCTGTATAGATTTAATTTCTGTACAAGTGAAAAACTCTGAACAGGAGAGTAGTCCTTGATTTTAGCTATGTGCATTGATCTGCAATGAAACGTGAGAGTTTTTAATTAGGTTTATAATTTTTCCTCTTGAATGAATCACAGAGGTGAAGGTATATAAGAAAAAGTTCAAGGAGAGGTAATTCTTCATCTTTAGTCCACTCCTGTTGAACAAATATTATAAATAACATTTCAAATATATAAAACAGGTTACAGTGTTCTTGAAATTGTGACCGGGAGAGCTTTGTTGTTTGTTCAGTCGCTAAGTTATGTGCACCTCTTTGTGACACCATAGACCACAGTGCTGGGCCTCCCTAGGTGGCACAGTGGTAGAGAATCTGCCTGCCAATGCAGGACCCTCAAGAGACGCAGGTTTGATCCCTGGGTTGGGAAGGGCCCCTGGAGGGAGGTATGGTAACCCACTCCAGTATTCTTGCCTGGAGAATCCTGTGGATAGGGGAACCTGGCGTACTGCAGTCCATAGCGTTGCAGTGAGTTGGACACGACTCAGCAAGTAGCCCATGTGAACTGCAGCACATCAGGTTTCTCTGTCCTTGTCCATCTCCCAGAGTTTGCTCAAACTCATGGTGCATTGAGTTGGCTTAAGAATTAATTTTGGTATTATCTCCTGTTACTATTACTGTTTCTTTGAGTTGGTTTCTTCCTAGTTTTGTTAAAAATTTCAAACCAAAACCTTTTACATCTGTGACAAATGTTATGATCTAGAGAATAAAGAAGCCTCTTTTCTTAAAATTAAACTAATAGAATATGACTCCCTAGTCTTGATTTTGCTGTTAAGTTATTTTAAGTGGCATTATAATATGACCCATTAAAAATCCAATATCATTGTGGTTGGTTGATAATGTGCTTTGTAGTCTGACTATTAGCAGTTACTATGAGAACATGGCAACAGCACTTTGGTGTGACTAAATCCACTGATGCCATCTTCTGGGTTCCTGCAGCAAACTCCTAAAAGCCACATGGTTAGTGAAAGATCTTCCACATCTAGGAAAAATGGAGTTGCAGGTAGGGCTGTGTTGTTTGATGGTAGTATAGGTCCATGTGAAAGTTATATTTGTTTAAATGGGAATGATTTTTAACATTATTTTACCTAAGACCTTTATAGATGTTAAATATTTTAAATATTAGTTTTTTTCTTGTCCAGTTTTAAGTATCTCAATAAATCCCCTAGTTGTAAAGATATAATTTAACTATACTTAATCACTAGTTTCTCCTTTTAAATATTGCCTCATTAGCCCTTTTGACCCTTTACAGTCTTGGTTCTGAAACATCCTCAATGTTTTTTAAAGCTGTTTTTATTTATTTAGAAGCACTCTTTATATGTTTTGTTGATTTATTGAATTTAATGATTTTAAAATTATTCTATATACAGATTTCATCATTTATAAAAACTTATACATTAGAATTGTGAGCAAAGGAAAGCATTTATTCCTGGTACCACTAGTGTTGGGATGAATACATTTAAAAAACTAATCACTGGGGTGGTGCCTTGCACATAGTAGGTGCTCAGTTAATCTTTGCATAAGTGAATGCTGTGTTTTGAATGAATGCATGGCACAGGTACAATGAGCATCATGCTTGTGGAAAGCCATTTGGGTGAGTTGGACACGATCTCCCAGAGTCAGGTTTCTCTGCTCAAACTAAATGGTGCATTGAGTTGGCTTAAGAATTAATTTTGGTATTATCTCCTGTTACTATTACTGTTTCTTTGAGTTGGTTTCTTCCTAGTTTTGTTAAAAATTTCAAACCAAAACCTTTTACATCTGTGACAAATGTTATGATCTAGAGAATAAAGAAGCCTCTTTTCTTAAAATTAAACTAATAGAATATGACTCCCTAGTCTTGATTTTGCTGTTAAGTTATTTTAAGTGGCATTATAATATGACCCATTAAAAATCCAATATCATTGTGGTTGGTTGATAATGTGCTTTGTAGTCTGACTATTAGCAGTTACTATGAGAACATGGCAACAGCACTTTGGTGTGACTAAATCCACTGATGCCATCTTCTGGGTTCCTGCAGCAAACTCCTAAAAGCCACATGGTTAGTGAAAGATCTTCCACATCTAGGAAAAATGGAGTTGCAGGTAGGGCTGTGTTGTTTGATGGTAGTATAGGTCCATGTGAAAGTTATATTTGTTTAAATGGGAATGATTTTTAACATTATTTTACCTAAGACCTTTATAGATGTTAAATATTTTAAATATTAGTTTTTTCTTGTCCAGTTTTAAGTATCTCAATAAATCCCCTAGTTGTAAAGATATAATTTAACTATACTTAATCACTAGTTTCTCCTTTTAAATATTGCCTCATTAGCCCTTTTGACCCTTTACAGTCTTGGTTCTGAAACATCCTCAATGTTTTTTAAAGCTGTTTTTATTTATTTAGAAGCACTCTTTATATGTTTTGTTGATTTATTGAATTTAATGATTTTAAAATTATTCTATATACAGATTTCATCATTTATAAAAACTTATACATTAGAATTGTGAGCAAAGGAAAGCATTTATTCCTGGTACCACTAGTGTTGGGATGAATACATTTAAAAAACTAATCACTGGGGTGGTGCCTTGCACATAGTAGGTGCTCAGTTAATCTTTGCATAAGTGAATGCTGTGTTTTGAATGAATGCATGGCACAGGTACAATGAGCATCATGCTTGTGGAAAGCCATTAACTGGGTAGAAACCTTGCCAGCAGAAGAGCATGAGATACTTCTATTTGGAATTATGTCGTAATGAATTCTAATGAGTGAATGACTGCAGTGAGATATAGCACAACAGGAAGCTTTCTGTGTTCAACAAAACAAATGTACTGAGAACCCCACTGAAATGGACTCTGTCTATATTTTATTCCAATTTTGCCTTTAGAAAACTAACACTTTTTCTTTCAAATGAGGAGAGTCATTTAAAATATGTTATTTAAGAAGCACCATATGACCCAATAATCCCACTATTAGGCTTATACCCTGATTAAATCAAAACTGAAAGAAGCACCTGTACCCCAATGTTCACTGCAGCTCTCTATACAATAGCTAGAATATGGAAGCAACCTAGATGTCCATCAATGAATGAATGGATACAAAAGCGCTGGTACATATACACAATGGAATACTATACAGCTGTAAAAAGAAATGCAGAAGAATCTGTCCTAATGAGGTGGCTGGATCTAGAACCTATCATAAAAAGTGAAGTAAGTCAAAAAGAGAAAGACAAGTATAATACATATATATGGAATCTAGTAGGATAGTAATGATAACACACGTAGTGAAGTGATGGAAAAACAGACATGGAGAATAGACATATGGACATTGTGGGGAATAAACAATGGATGGGAGGCGTAAAGGAAGTAGCATGAAAACCTTTACTACCAATGTGAAATAAATAGCTATTGTCATTGCGCTGTGTGAAAAGGGGATCCTTCAGGGGCACTGTGTGATGGTCTGGAGGGGTGGGATCAGGGGGGATATACATATCTGTAAACAACAAAACTCTGTAAAAGTTAAAAGTAAAATAAAATATTTTTAAAAAAAGAACGTTTAGAGGGTCACTGGCTTCCTCTAATTCAGTGAGTTTCCTAACACCACCACTGCATATACATACTGGAGTAGATTTCCTAAAGGGGATGACTTTAGTGCATTTTATTAAATGAATCACCTTTTATAAATGAAATGTGGGGGGACTAGGGGGCACATTTGGAATTTTGCATAAGTGAATGCTGTGTTTTGAATGAATGCATGGCACAGGTACAATGAGCATCATGCTTGTGGAAAGCCATTAACTGGGTAGAAACCTTGCCAGCAGAAGAGCATGAGATACTTCTATTTGGAATTATGTCGTAATGAATTCTAATGAGTGAATGACTGCAGTGAGATATAGCACAACAGGAAGCTTTCTGTGTTCAACAAAACAAATGTACTGAGAACCCCACTGAAATGGACTCTGTCTATATTTTATTCCAATTTTGCCTTTAGAAAACTAACACTTTTTCTTTCAAATGAGGAGAGTCATTTAAAATATGTTATTTAAGAAGCACCATATGACCCAATAATCCCACTATTAGGCTTATACCCTGATTAAATCAAAACTGAAAGAAGCACCTGTACCCCAATGTTCACTGCAGCTCTCTATACAATAGCTAGAATATGGAAGCAACCTAGATGTCCATCAATGAATGAATGGATACAAAAGCGCTGGTACATATACACAATGGAATACTATACAGCTGTAAAAAGAAATGCAGAAGAATCTGTCCTAATGAGGTGGCTGGATCTAGAACCTATCATAAAAAGTGAAGTAAGTCAAAAAGAGAAAGACAAGTATAATACATATATATGGAATCTAGTAGGATAGTAATGATAACACACGTAGTGAAGTGATGGAAAAACAGACATGGAGAATAGACATATGGACATTGTGGGGAATAAACAATGGATGGGAGGCGTAAAGGAAGTAGCATGAAAACCTTTACTACCAATGTGAAATAAATAGCTATTGTCATTGCGCTGTGTGAAAAGGGGATCCTTCAGGGGCACTGTGTGATGGTCTGGAGGGGTGGGATCAGGGGGGATATACATATCTGTAAACAACAAAACTCTGTAAAAGTTAAAAGTAAAATAAAATATTTTTAAAAAAAGAACGTTTAGAGGGTCACTGGCTTCCTCTAATTCAGTGAGTTTCCTAACACCACCACTGCATATACATACTGGAGTAGATTTCCTAAAGGGGATGACTTTAGTGCATTTTATTAAATGAATCACCTTTTATAAATGAAATGTAATGCAGACATAAATACAGACATAAAGCTTAATTCAGTGATAGATATGTGCATGCATAACTTAGCATTGACTTTAGTTAATTCTCTTGAATTGTAAGACGGTGTAGAGAAAGAACACTTTGCTTATAGATAATAAAATTCAGCTTCTTACCAACTAGGCTTAGTGAGAACCACTGGGATGAGCCCGTGGTTCCCAGAGCTTGGGTCAGGCTTTAGCCAGTTCTCAACAGTGACTCTCAGGACCTCCACCCCTCACTGTCCCACAGTGACATCAGGTGGGTGCTCATCCTAAGGAAGTGATGTCACCTGTTTGTGACTTTGCGTTAAGTGTTTGAGTTTACTGTGAAAAAAAAAGCTTTGGAGACGTTAATGTGAAAAGAATGGTGTGATTCTACAATGGCAGCCTTCCTTTATTTGAAAAACTTGAAGGCGACAAATGTAGTGGGGACACCACCTTCCCCAACTCCTTGAGTTTTATGTGAAGAGTTGGGCCTTTGTGGGGGACTGGGGTTTTTTCTAGACTGCCTAACTGCCAGGCATGGTTGTAGATTTGGACTTAGACACATTGGACAGGACACTCTAGATGTACATGATATACCATGCATACATCTAATGCGTACATTAGACTTGATCCGTTTCTTGAGCTATCACTAATGTAAGTCAGTAAAACCAGTATTATGAGGTAGCCTTCTCCTGAGTTACCACTGTAAATCTCTGCCTGTTGTTTCATTCTCATCTGTGGCCACTCTACCCCTCACTTGTTATACTATAGATACCCTGATCTGCTTTCCTACCAAAGGGCTTTTGTATCAGCTCTTCTTTCCTGGAACTCTCTGCTTTCAACATTTTCAGGCTGCAGTTTGGCTGTCACACCCTTGTCACCATCCTCACCGTTTCAAAGACAACATTCTTCCGTTAAAGTTACCACTAACTACCTTAATGGCTTAATCCAATAAGCCATTTTAATAACTTTTTTTCCAGCACCTGTTCCCTCAGATCTGTTGCTTGGTTTTCTATGAGGGACCCTTTAGTAGATTTCCTAAAGGGATGACTTTAGTGCATTTTATTAAATGAATCACCTTTTATAAATGAAATGTAATGCAGACATAAATACAGACATAAAGCTTAATTCAGTGATAGATATGTGCATGCATAACTTAGCATTGACTTTAGTTAATTCTCTTGAATTGTAAGACGGTGTAGAGAAAGAACACTTTGCTTATAGATAATAAAATTCAGCTTCTTACCAACTAGGCTTAGTGAGAACCACTGGGATGAGCCCGTGGTTCCCAGAGCTTGGGTCAGGCTTTAGCCAGTTCTCAACAGTGACTCTCAGGACCTCCACCCCTCACTGTCCCACAGTGACATCAGGTGGGTGCTCATCCTAAGGAAGTGATGTCACCTGTTTGTGACTTTGCGTTAAGTGTTTGAGTTTACTGTGAAAAAAAAAGCTTTGGAGACGTTAATGTGAAAAGAATGGTGTGATTCTACAATGGCAGCCTTCCTTTATTTGAAAAACTTGAAGGCGACAAATGTAGTGGGGACACCACCTTCCCCAACTCCTTGAGTTTTATGTGAAGAGTTGGGCCTTTGTGGGGGACTGGGGTTTTTTCTAGACTGCCTAACTGCCAGGCATGGTTGTAGATTTGGACTTAGACACATTGGACAGGACACTCTAGATGTACATGATATACCATGCATACATCTAATGCGTACATTAGACTTGATCCGTTTCTTGAGCTATCACTAATGTAAGTCAGTAAAACCAGTATTATGAGGTAGCCTTCTCCTGAGTTACCACTGTAAATCTCTGCCTGTTGTTTCATTCTCATCTGTGGCCACTCTACCCCTCACTTGTTATACTATAGATACCCTGATCTGCTTTCCTACCAAAGGGCTTTTGTATCAGCTCTTCTTTCCTGGAACTCTCTGCTTTCAACATTTTCAGGCTGCAGTTTGGCTGTCACACCCTTGTCACCATCCTCACCGTTTCAAAGACAACATTCTTCCGTTAAAGTTACCACTAACTACCTTAATGGCTTAATCCAATAAGCCATTTTAATAACTTTTTTTCCAGCACCTGTTCCCTCAGATCTGTTGCTTGGTTTTCTATGAGACTGAGGCTCCTGGTTCTTTCACCCCTTTGCCTTTTTTTTTTTTCTTTAGGTCTCCTCTGCCCAGCCTCTTCACCTGGGTGGCCTATAGTCATCTAAAATCCACCATAACCCAGAGTAAACTTACCTCTTCTTCAACTTTACCTCTCCTTGTATTTCCTATTAGTTGTCAGTATTTTGATTCACCTCTCATTCAAGCCATAAACATAGGAGTCACCCTAGACCAAGTTAAGAACTTCTGACTTTACCTCCTATTTCTAGGTATTTCTCACTTCTCTCTATTCTTTTTGTTATGTGATCTACCTCAGGCCATCACCATCTCTTTTTTTTTTTTTCCTGATGCTGCCTTCTAGGTCGTCTACATGGAAGAAATCCACAAACCCATCCCAGCCTCTTTGTCTGACTATCCAGTCTCATTTTTCTTTAATGCTGTCCTTCTCACCTACTGCACTATCTTCAGTTTCTTCCATATCAAACCCTTCTAGTGCACCTCTGAAGTGATCTATTTAAGATAAAAATCAGACTTAATTATTTACTTCAAAAACTCTTAAATGTGCTAATCCTTAGTGTGAAGAATTGTGTTCAATGAATGAATGAATGAATGAATGAATGAATGAATAGGACCAGAGGCCTCTTAGCATCCATTGTTGGGGCTCATTTGGGTCCTAGATTATATTGTCTACAATCCTTTGAAGGTTTCATATATCAACTAACCCTTTTCTGAATTTTGCTTGGAAATTCATAGAACTGGGAGGAATATCATTAGTATGGGATTATAGTTGATTAGGTTATCTGTAAGAACAAAATAGGCTCTGTATGGTGAAAATAACATCTATGTGCCTATGTTTTTCTTTGTCTTTTAGTTATAGTCTTTTAAATTTTTATGTGGAAACTTTTTTAGGAGAACTATTCAGAAGCAAAAAAGTATCACTTTACTGTGTCTGCATTTATGTGGCTGAATTTCTGTATTATGAAACAAGGTTCTTTTTTAATTTTTAAAATTTTTTTTATGAAACAAGATTCTCATTGCAATTTGACAACTGGTATTTTGATTGTTATTCTTAAAGTTTTTGTAATTTGTTCTGACAAGGAATCATCATTCACTTAATAACAACTTACCAAACAAATGGAAAGAATATATTACATTACAATTAGATGCTTAAATATGCTTTTATCAGGTCAGAGGTAAGGAAACATGGGTATTTTCCTTTACTCTTAAATTTTTGTACAATGCTTCAGTATGCTCTTTTTTGTGATAAAATATACAAGTTTACCATTTAAAGTGTACAATTCTATGGCAGTGGGTACATTCCCATTTTTGTGCTGCTTTAGTATACTTTTTGAAGTAATTATATTGAAATAATTCATTATTGAGACCCCAAACTGTGCTTGCATTGGTTAAGCAAAGTTCTCCATGGCACTTATCAGTGTGTTCTGATGAAAAATCATTTTGTTTGATGAGTTTTGTTATGGAACTTGCAGCATATCTGACCTTGCTGGGCTCAGAGAGCAAATGCCAGTGGGAACTTATGGATACAGATTTATTAATTTGATTTCTTCAAACATTTTCCCCCAATTTTAAGTATAATAAAATGCCTTTAAAGGGCTATAAAGCATTTACTCCTTTGTGTAATATATGTAATATATATATTTGCTCATTTGGAGGCTTGTAATAACATTGCATTTTGTCCTTTGTGAGATGACAACCTAAGGTCATATCTTTTCTACTAGTTCCAAATTTTAAGCCATTTTAGATTATTTTATAGTTATGTACAAGTTGCCAGTCAAGGCAAGAAATAAGCGTTATGAGGCAGATGGATTCTTTTGTAGGGTAGATATAAAACAATTATTTTTTGAAGACTTACCTTCCTAGGAGAGAAAGTTTTGATATAAGGGATATCACCAAGAAGAGAGGTTTATGAGAGAAAGCTATTCTTTTTTTTTTCTTTTTTTTTTTAAGTTTTTGGCCACTTCTATTGGTCTTTCATTTATTTGCATCCATCCTTGTTCTTTGGCCTGTGTGGGCCTCCCATTGCAGTGGCCTCTGCCGTTGCAAAGCACCGGCTCTGGGAGCATGTGTTCCAGAGCTCCTGCTTGGTAATTGGACACACCAGTCCAGCCGCTCTGTGGCACAGGGGATCTTCCCAGGCCAGGGATTGAACCAGTGCCCCTTGCACTGCAAAGCAGAGTCGTTACCCACTGGACCACCAGTTAAGCCCAAGAGAAAGCTATTCTAATAGCAGTAGTTTTATTCTTACAAACCAGCAGCGGCTAAAGTCAGGAGTGGTGCTTAGACTATGGGGAAGGATGGTATAATTCCATATATAGAGTACAAGAACTATAGACGTTGCATTCAGAGGAACACTGATTTCCCATTTAAGCTTCCTTAGAAACACTTAGAGGTTTTATAACTCTGTTGACAGTCATCTTATTTGGAACATGATCTGCTTATGTAAAAGTAGTTTTTAATGTGAAAGCTCTCATTACTTAGAAATCTGGTGAAACGGTAGCTTTGAAAGCTGAGTCACGGTTTAATTTACCATCACAATTCACAGTTTCCCTCAGTATTATACTTGGTAGATTAATCCCATTTCAGCAGTACTGTTAGGTTCTTGAGTTGAAGGTGTGGAAAAATACAAACATCTGATTTTTCTGAGCCTGTGAGCTGTGACGAATTTAAATGTGTTTAAATGTGTTATAATAGTGAATCTGCATGTAAGCAGCTGAAGATTTATGGTTGTTTTTAAACATAAAGATGAGGAAATTGACCGCTTGGGGTAATCAAAAATAACAACTCTAGAAAAGTAGGAGCTGTGTTTTCAAATGCCAGAGCACCAAGAGGAAAGATCCTCTAATCTAAATTGAGTAATTTATATCTTTGTCACTTGAAGATCAGATATATATTTGAGTTAATGAATCATCCTCCCAACATCCTATAACTAAAGTAGATTCTGTTTCTTTTTCACAGGCGAAAGTTTAGTCAATTGAATAATATATCATCCTGCCTTTTTCTGAATCATGAGATAGGGAGACTCATAGAAGCAAGACTGCAATTAACAGAGACTCTAGAAGAGAGATTCTATCCTGTCTTAAAAGACTGCTAGTGGGTGCTGGAGGCGGCAGTTAGGTGTTGAAATCCAAGTAGCTCTGCCGTTGCAATGCACCGGCTCTGGGAGCATGTGTTCCAGAGCTCCTGCTTGGTAATTGGACACACCAGTCCAGCCGCTCTGTGGCACAGGGGATCTTCCCAGGCCAGGGATTGAACCAGTGCCCCTTGCACTGCAAAGCAGAGTCGTTACCCACTGGACCACCAGTTAAGCCCAAGAGAAAGCTATTCTAATAGCAGTAGTTTTATTCTTACAAACCAGCAGCGGCTAAAGTCAGGAGTGGTGCTTAGACTATGGGGAAGGATGGTATAATTCCATATATAGAGTACAAGAACTATAGACGTTGCATTCAGAGGAACACTGATTTCCCATTTAAGCTTCCTTAGAAACACTTAGAGGTTTTATAACTCTGTTGACAGTCATCTTATTTGGAACATGATCTGCTTATGTAAAAGTAGTTTTTAATGTGAAAGCTCTCATTACTTAGAAATCTGGTGAAACGGTAGCTTTGAAAGCTGAGTCACGGTTTAATTTACCATCACAATTCACAGTTTCCCTCAGTATTATACTTGGTAGATTAATCCCATTTCAGCAGTACTGTTAGGTTCTTGAGTTGAAGGTGTGGAAAAATACAAACATCTGATTTTTCTGAGCCTGTGAGCTGTGACGAATTTAAATGTGTTTAAATGTGTTATAATAGTGAATCTGCATGTAAGCAGCTGAAGATTTATGGTTGTTTTTAAACATAAAGATGAGGAAATTGACCGCTTGGGGTAATCAAAAATAACAACTCTAGAAAAGTAGGAGCTGTGTTTTCAAATGCCAGAGCACCAAGAGGAAAGATCCTCTAATCTAAATTGAGTAATTTATATCTTTGTCACTTGAAGATCAGATATATATTTGAGTTAATGAATCATCCTCCCAACATCCTATAACTAAAGTAGATTCTGTTTCTTTTTCACAGGCGAAAGTTTAGTCAATTGAATAATATATCATCCTGCCTTTTTCTGAATCATGAGATAGGGAGACTCATAGAAGCAAGACTGCAATTAACAGAGACTCTAGAAGAGAGATTCTATCCTGTCTTAAAAGACTGCTAGTGGGTGCTGGAGGCGGCAGTTAGGTGTTGAAATCCAAGTAGCGGAAGGGTTGGCAAAAAGGGTTCGGGCTCCTGAGAGGAAAGGGATACCAGTGGAGTCCTGGAAGAAGAGGTCAGACTTGTTCTGCTCCGAGACGTGGCCATGGGGATCGGACGGGAAGGAAAAGCCTGGCGACCGGAGCAAACCTGTCTGCTCAGGTCCCACCCCACTTGAACTTGCCTTTGTCCAGGCTGCCTGTCTCATTAGACCAGACTCCATGGGTTGTGTCCTACTTATTTCTGGGTAGAAATAAATGACCCACTCTAGTATGTTCGCCTTGAAAATCCCATGGACAGAGGAGCCTGATGGATTACAGCCCATAGGATCGCAAAGAGCGGGACAAAACCGAGCATATACCTACTTGCATGCAGGGAATAAATGACAGCTGTGTGTGTCAGGTGGATGTGGGGGCCACTGATAGGGACTGTCGGGGGCTCTTGAGCTCCATTTTCTCCTGGGGAATCCGTGCTTGTCTCAAACTTTCATTAGGAGTTCGTTGCCAATTTGGGGGCTTTGTCTCTTTTTCTTGGAGGTACAGGGTGATTATCATGTAAGACATTTTCTTTGCTCTTATTGAATGCTAGGCCCCATGGCTCGGTAGCAGGGACAGAGACAGAAGTGAACCATCCCTGTATAGAGGTGACAGGCCAGTGAAAAGACAGATAAACAAAATTCGAATATATTGTTAAGGTACTGTAATAAGAAAGAAAGTGCAAGGCTTCCCTGGTGGCTCAGATGGTGGCTCTGCTTGAGAGCAGGAGACCCAGGTTCAATCCTGGGGTCGGAAAGCTCCAGTGGAGAAGGGAATGGCTATCTACTCCAGTATTCTTGCCTGGAGAATTCCATGGACAGGGGAGCCTGGCGGCTAGAGTCCATGGGATTGCAGTAGGCTTCCTTCCCTCATGATGTTGCATATCAGGTATTACTCATGGTTAGAGTGCTCCTGCAGTCCACCCATTTATTGGTTAGTCAGACTATGCATTGTGTCTCATGACAGTGTAAATTGCATCGGATTGGGAGACCTGGATTTTGGTCCTCCTTCTGGTGTTCCAGATCTGTTTCCTCATTTGTAAAAGAAGAAGATTTTAATGAAATAATCTCTAATATCCCTTCTAGTCCTAAAACCATGACTATGTCAAACCACAGTTCTGACTGCCTTTTACATTATCACTGTAGTCTCTGGATAGTTGAGAAAGATAGTGTCTTTTTTCACATCTCCTTCCTTAGTTCTGCCACAGTATTGGGTACACAATACTGTGTTAGTTTGAAAACTGGCTCCTGTACACAGAAGGAAAGGAAAGATCGAAAGGCAGACCACTCCAGATTGATATGTGGCAGGTGTAATAAGCAGCGGAGTTTGAGGCCTCTCTGGGGTGGTTGCAGGATGAGTAGATCTCTGCTTTTGCCCACCAGAATTTTAAAAGTATACAGAGAGGCCTTAACTAGGTACAGCCACGTGGTTCAGTTCAGATGGTCTCCACAACACCTTACTCTCTTAGGGCTGCTGCCCTTCAAACAGCCCCTAATGTAGGGACAGTAGGCAGAGTATAAATCCCAAGGACAGGAGCGGGGCTAAGGAGCTTGCAATTAATTGCTGGGACTAGCTGGAGGGTCAGCTGGTGGTCAAGACCTCCTCCAATCTCCATCGCTTGTGACCAGCTCTTACAATCCCACCCGCTGTCCTTCTGCAGGGTCAGAAGTGTGCCCTGAGAAGTCAGCAAGTGGTTCTGCCATATGGGGGTGGCTTGTTTGGCAGTTATCTAACTGTACTGCAGGCAGATTCCAACAATATAAAGACATAGGCAAGAGAAAAGACAGATTAAGATGATTCCCCAAATAAGTAACAGTTTTCTCCATCAAGAGCCCCATAATTTGAACCATTTATTTTAGTCCTCTTATGAGGCAGTCATAATGTCCAAGGCTGTTTTGGAGGACAGCTTTTCTCATTGAAGGTATTTCAGGGCTTCCCTGGTGGTCCAGTGGGTAAAGAGTCCACCTTGCAAGGGGCACGGGTTCGAACCCTAGTCTGGGAAGATCCCACATGCTGTGGAGCGGCTGGACTGGTGTGTCCAATTAAGAGCCAGCGCTCTGGAGCACGTGCCCAGAGCCGGTGCTCTGCAATGAGAGAGGCTACTGCAATGGGAGGCCCACACGGGCAAAGAATAAAGATGGATGAAAAATAAATAAAAAATCAATAAAAAGAGGCCAACAATTAAAAAAATCAATATACAGAAATCACTGGCATTCCTATACACAAACAATGAAAAATCAGAAAATGAAATCAAAGAGGCAATCCCCTTCACCATCGCAACCAAAAGAATCAAATATCTAGGAATAAACCTACCCAATACTGTGTTAGTTTGAAAACTGGCTCCTGTACACAGAAGGAAAGGAAAGATCGAAAGGCAGACCACTCCAGATTGATATGTGGCAGGTGTAATAAGCAGCGGAGTTTGAGGCCTCTCTGGGGTGGTTGCAGGATGAGTAGATCTCTGCTTTTGCCCACCAGAATTTTAAAAGTATACAGAGAGGCCTTAACTAGGTACAGCCACGTGGTTCAGTTCAGATGGTCTCCACAACACCTTACTCTCTTAGGGCTGCTGCCCTTCAAACAGCCCCTAATGTAGGGACAGTAGGCAGAGTATAAATCCCAAGGACAGGAGCGGGGCTAAGGAGCTTGCAATTAATTGCTGGGACTAGCTGGAGGGTCAGCTGGTGGTCAAGACCTCCTCCAATCTCCATCGCTGGGACCAGCTCTTACAATCCCACCCGCTGTCCTTCTGCAGGGTCAGAAGTGTGCCCTGAGAAGTCAGCAAGTGGTTCTGCCATATGGGGGTGGCTTGTTTGGCAGTTATCTAACTGTACTGCAGGCAGATTCCAACAATATAAAGACATAGGCAAGAGAAAAGACAGATTAAGATGATTCCCCAAATAAGTAACAGTTTTCTCCATCAAGAGCCCCATAATTTGAACCATTTATTTTAGTCCTCTTATGAGGCAGTCATAATGTCCAAGGCTGTTTTGGAGGACAGCTTTTCTCATTGAAGGTATTTCAGGGCTTCCCTGGTGGTCCAGTGGGTAAAGAGTCCACCTTGCAAGGGGCACGGGTTCGAACCCTAGTCTGGGAAGATCCCACATGCTGTGGAGCGGCTGGACTGGTGTGTCCAATTAAGAGCCAGCGCTCTGGAGCACGTGCCCAGAGCCGGTGCTCTGCAATGAGAGAGGCTACTGCAATGGGAGGCCCACACGGGCAAAGAATAAAGATGGATGAAAAATAAATAAAAAATCAATAAAAAGAGGCCAACAATTAAAAAAATCAATATACAGAAATCACTGGCATTCCTATACACAAACAATGAAAAATCAGAAAATGAAATCAAAGAGGCAATCCCCTTCACCATCGCAACCAAAAGAATCAAATATCTAGGAATAAACCTACCCAAAGAAACAAAAGAATTGTACACAGAAAATTACAAGACACTCATGAGAGACATTAAAGAAGAGTTAAACAGATGGAGAAATATTCCGTGTTCCTGGGTCAGGAGAATCAATATTGTGAAAATGACCATACTACCAAATGTCATCTATAGATTCAATGCGATCCCTATCAAACTTCCAATAACATTCTTCACAGAACTAGACCAACGAATAACACAGTTCATATGGAAACACAAAAGACCTCGAATAGCCAAAGCAATCCTCAGGAAGAAGAATGGAGCTGGGGGGATCAGCCTCCCCAACTTCAGACTCTACTACAAAGCAACAGTCATCAAGACAGTATGGTACTGGCACAAAAACAGAAATATCGACCAATGGAACAAGATCGAGAACCCAGAGATAAAGCCACGCACCTATGGGTACCTTATTTTTGACAAAGGAGGCGAACATATAAAATGGGACAAAGACAGTCTCTTCAACAAATGGTGCTGGGAAAATTGGACAGCTACATGCAAGAAAATGAAGTTGGAACATACCCTGACACCATACACAAAGATCAACTCAAAATGGATTAAAGACTTAAATGTAAGGCCAGAAACCATCAAACTCTTAGAGGAGAATATAGGCAAAACCCTCAAGGACATCAATCAAAGCAAGATCTTCTCTGACCCACCTACTAGAATAGTGGAACTAAAAAGACAAATGAACATGTGGGACCTCATGAAACTTAAAAGCTTTTGTACAGCTAAAGAAATTACAAAAAAGCTGAACAGACAGCCCACAGAGTGGGAGAAAATCATAGCAAATGAAACAACAGACAAAGAATTAATCTCCAAAATCTACAAGCAACTCAGACAAGTCAGCACTGGAAAAACGAACAACCCAATCGAAAAATGGGAAAAGGACCTAAACAGACACCTCTCCAACGATGACATACAGATGGCCCAAAAACACATGAAACGATGCTCAACTTCACTAATAATTAGAGAAATGCAAATCAAAACTACAATGAGATGTCACCTCACACCCGTCAGAATGGCCATCATCCACAAATCGACAGACAATAAATGCTGGAGAGGCTGCGGAGAAAAGGGAACACTCCTGCATTGCTGGTGGGAGTGTAAATTGATACAGCCTCTATGGAAGACAGTCTGGAGATTTCTTAAAAAACTAAAAATAGAAGCACCATATGACCCAGCAATCCCACTCTTAGGCTTATACCCTGACGAAATCAAAACTGAAAGAAGCACCTGTACCCCAATGTTCATTGCAGCTCTCTATACAATAGCTAGAACATGGAAGGAACCTAGATGCCCATCGACGAACGAATGGATCCAAAAGCTCTGGTACATATATATAATGAAATACTACACAGCTGTAAAGAGAAATGCAGAAGAATCAGCCCTCATGAGGTGGCTGGATCTAGAACGTATCCTAAAAAGTGAAGTCAGTCAGAAAGAGAAGGACAAATACAGTATATTAACACATATATATGGAATCTAGTAGGATGGTGATGATGGCACATGCAGTGAAGCGACAGAAAGACAGACATGGACAGTGGACATATGGACATTTTGGGGAAGGAACAGTGGGTGAGAGGCGTAAGGGAAGTATCATGAAGGCCTGTACTATCATAAGTGAAGAAAATAGCTCTAGTCATTGCTCTGTGAGAAAAGGGGATCCTTCACGGGTGCTGTGTGATGGTCGGGAGGGGAGGGAAGGGGGGGATATACATGTGACTAATCTGAGAACATGCATGTCTGTGAACAACAAAACTTTTGAATACAGTGGAACTAAAAGAAAAATGAACATATGGGACCTCATGAAACTTAAAGTTTTGAACAAGACAGCCCACCAGAGTGGGAGAAAATCATAGCAAATGAAACAACAGACAAAGAATTAATCTCCAAAATCTACAAGCAACTCAGACAAGTCAGCACTGGAAAACTGAACAACCCAATCGAAAAATGGGAAAAGGACCTAAACAGACACCTCTCCAACGATGACATACAGATGGCCCAAAAACACATGAAACGATGCTCAACTTCACTAATAATTAGAGAAATGCAAATCAAAACTACAATGAGATGTCACCTCACACCCGTCAGAATGGCCATCATCCACAAATCGACAGACAATAAATGCTGGAGAGGCTGCGGAGAAAAGGGAACACTCCTGCATTGCTGGTGGGAGTGTAAATTGATACAGCCTCTATGGAAGACAGTCTGGAGATTTCTTAAAAAACTAAAAATAGAAGCACCATATGACCCAGCAATCCCACTCTTAGGCTTATACCCTGACGAAATCAAAACTGAAAGAAGCACCTGTACCCCAATGTTCATTGCAGCTCTCTATACAATAGCTAGAACATGGAAGGAACCTAGATGCCCATCGACGAACGAATGGATCCAAAAGCTCTGGTACATATATATAATGAAATACTACACAGCTGTAAAGAGAAATGCAGAAGAATCAGCCCTCATGAGGTGGCTGGATCTAGAACGTATCCTAAAAAGTGAAGTCAGTCAGAAAGAGAAGGACAAATACAGTATATTAACACATATATATGGAATCTAGTAGGATGGTGATGATGGCACATGCAGTGAAGCGACAGAAAGACAGACATGGACAGTGGACATATGGACATTTTGGGGAAGGAACAGTGGGTGAGAGGCGTAAGGGAAGTATCATGAAGGCCTGTACTATCATAAGTGAAGAAAATAGCTCTAGTCATTGCTCTGTGAGAAAAGGGGATCCTTCACGGGTGCTGTGTGATGGTCGGGAGGGGAGGGAAGGGGGGGATATACATGTGACTAATCTGAGAACATGCATGTCTGTGAACAACAAAACTTTGTAAAAGTTAAAAGTAAAATAAAGGTTTAAAAAAAAAAAAATCAATAAAAAGAGGCCAACAATTAAAAAAAAAAAAGAAGAGTGCTAGTGAAGGAAACAGTCTAGACTACTTTGGTTACACTTTTCGGTGTTTAAAATAGTAATATTATGTGGCTATTTTTAAACATCTTCAATTTATTTATTTATTTTTTTAAAGATTTACTTATTTATTTATTTTAGGCAGGGGTCGGGTTGGGGAGGGAGGGGAGCGGGTGGGCCACTTCTATTGGTCTTTCATTTCTCTGTTTTCATCCGTCTTTGTTCTTTGGCTCCTGTGGGCCTCCCATCGCGGTGGCCTCTGTCGTTGCAGAGCACCGGCTCTGGGCGCATGTGCTCCAGAGTTCCGGCTCGGTAATTGGACACATTGGTCCAGCCGCTCGGCGGCACGTGGGATCTTCCCAGGCCAAGGCTCGAACTGGTACCCCTTGCACTGCAAGGCGGTGTCCTTACCCACTGGACCACCAGGGGAAGCCCCATTTTCAGTTTAACATTGAAGATTTGCCTTACATGTTCATAGATCAGGAACGAATCAACTTCAGGATAACCCGCAATATTTTGGTCAGTGCCTACTGACAATCCTACAGAGGCCAGGTATATGAGGAAATGTTCTTCTCCCTTCAAAAAGATACAGTTCAATTCAATTCAGTTGCTCAGTTGTGTCTGATTCTTTGCGACTCCATGGCCTGCAGCATGCCAGGCTTTCCTGTCCTTCACTATCTCCTGGTATTTGCTCAAACTCAGGAGTCAGTGATGCCATCCAACCATCTCATCCTCTTTAATCCCCTTCTCCTTCTGCCTTCTATTTTTCCCAGCATTAGGGTCTTTTCCAATGAGTTGTCTGTTTGCATCAGGTGGCCAGAAGGAAAATATTTTTTGGAATCTAGTAGGATGGTGATGATGGCACATGCAGTGAAGCGACAGAAAGACAGACATGGACAGTGGACATATGGACATTTTGGGGAAGGAACAGTGGGTGAGAGGCGTAAGGGAAGTATCATGAAGGCCTGTACTATCATAAGTGAAGAAAATAGCTCTAGTCATTGCTCTGTGAGAAAAGGGGATCCTTCACGGGTGCTGTGTGATGGTCGGGAGGGGAGGGAAGGGGGGGATATACATGTGACTAATCTGAGAACATGCATGTCTGTGAACAACAAAACTTTGTAAAAGTTAAAAGTAAAATAAAGGTTTAAAAAAAAAAAAAATCAATAAAAAGAGGCCAACAATTAAAAAAAAAAAAGAAGAGTGCTAGTGAAGGAAACAGTCTAGACTACTTTGGTTACACTTTTCGGTGTTTAAAATAGTAATATTATGTGGCTATTTTTAAACATCTTCAATTTATTTATTTATTTTTTTAAAGATTTACTTATTTATTTATTTTAGGCAGGGGTCGGGTTGGGGAGGGAGGGGAGCGGGTGGGCCACTTCTATTGGTCTTTCATTTCTCTGTTTTCATCCGTCTTTGTTCTTTGGCTCCTGTGGGCCTCCCATCGCGGTGGCCTCTGTCGTTGCAGAGCACCGGCTCTGGGCGCATGTGCTCCAGAGTTCCGGCTCGGTAATTGGACACATTGGTCCAGCCGCTCGGCGGCACGTGGGATCTTCCCAGGCCAAGGCTCGAACTGGTACCCCTTGCACTGCAAGGCGGTGTCCTTACCCACTGGACCACCAGGGGAAGCCCCATTTTCAGTTTAACATTGAAGATTTGCCTTACATGTTCATAGATCAGGAACGAATCAACTTCAGGATAACCCGCAATATTTTGGTCAGTGCCTACTGACAATCCTACAGAGGCCAGGTATATGAGGAAATGTTCTTCTCCCTTCAAAAAGATACAGTTCAATTCAATTCAGTTGCTCAGTTGTGTCTGATTCTTTGCGACTCCATGGCCTGCAGCATGCCAGGCTTTCCTGTCCTTCACTATCTCCTGGTATTTGCTCAAACTCAGGAGTCAGTGATGCCATCCAACCATCTCATCCTCTTTAATCCCCTTCTCCTTCTGCCTTCTATTTTTCCCAGCATTAGGGTCTTTTCCAATGAGTTGTCTGTTTGCATCAGGTGGCCAAAGTATTGGAGCTTCAGCTTCAGCATCAGCCCTTCCAATGAATATTCAGGGTTGATTTCCTTTAGTATTTCCTTTAGGATCAAAAAGATTAACCTTACGAAAAATATACATGAACATTTTCTCTTTTGAGTCTCACAATAATGCTCTATCATACATAATGATTATTAGTTCCTACTTTAAAGCAGAAATTAAGATTCAGAGAGACTAAGTCATTTACCCAAGGTCACTAATGATTGGAATAATACCAACTGACGACTAGTTATTTTTACCATTAAGGACTGTGCCTTTCACTCTCTATACTTTGCTGCTTCATTGATATGGTTTATAAAATTGGACACTGTAAATATGCACTAAGGTACTTTCAGGAAATTTGTTCCTGAGAGAATTATCTGAATTGATAATGTAACTGGGAGCATTGTTAATTTAAGTCTTTGGTCTGAACAGAAGAATGTCAAAAATTAGTGGAGTCATTCGTATTTCTGTATGGTTCTAAGCGGTGTCTGCTAATAGCATTATACTGAAATGTAGGTGTGAATCTCATAATATTCATTTATTTTTATTTTCTTATTGAAGTATAGTTGATTTACAATGTTGCCTTAGTTTTTGGTGTATAGCAAGGTGATTCAGATATATACAGACACACATATATGTATAAAGTATATATTATTATACATATTCTTTTTTTTCTATATAGTAAGACCTTGTTGTTTATCTTTTTATACGGTAGCTTGTATTCATAGATCAGGAACGAATCAACTTCAGGATAACCCGCAATATTTTGGTCAGTGCCTACTGACAATCCTACAGAGGCCAGGTATATGAGGAAATGTTCTTCTCCCTTCAAAAAGATACAGTTCAATTCAATTCAGTTGCTCAGTTGTGTCTGATTCTTTGCGACTCCATGGCCTGCAGCATGCCAGGCTTTCCTGTCCTTCACTATCTCCTGGTATTTGCTCAAACTCAGGAGTCAGTGATGCCATCCAACCATCTCATCCTCTTTAATCCCCTTCTCCTTCTGCCTTCTATTTTTCCCAGCATTAGGGTCTTTTCCAATGAGTTGTCTGTTTGCATCAGGTGGCCAAAGTATTGGAGCTTCAGCTTCAGCATCAGCCCTTCCAATGAATATTCAGGGTTGATTTCCTTTAGTATTTCCTTTAGGATCAAAAAGATTAACCTTACGAAAAATATACATGAACATTTTCTCTTTTGAGTCTCACAATAATGCTCTATCATACATAATGATTATTAGTTCCTACTTTAAAGCAGAAATTAAGATTCAGAGAGACTAAGTCATTTACCCAAGGTCACTAATGATTGGAATAATACCAACTGACGACTAGTTATTTTTACCATTAAGGACTGTGCCTTTCACTCTCTATACTTTGCTGCTTCATTGATATGGTTTATAAAATTGGACACTGTAAATATGCACTAAGGTACTTTCAGGAAATTTGTTCCTGAGAGAATTATCTGAATTGATAATGTAACTGGGAGCATTGTTAATTTAAGTCTTTGGTCTGAACAGAAGAATGTCAAAAATTAGTGGAGTCATTCGTATTTCTGTATGGTTCTAAGCGGTGTCTGCTAATAGCATTATACTGAAATGTAGGTGTGAATCTCATAATATTCATTTATTTTTATTTTCTTATTGAAGTATAGTTGATTTACAATGTTGCCTTAGTTTTTGGTGTATAGCAAGGTGATTCAGATATATACAGACACACATATATGTATAAAGTATATATTATTATACATATTCTTTTTCATATTGGCTTATTATAAATTGAATATAGTTATCTATACTATATAGTAAGACCTTGTTGTTTATCTATTTTATATACGGTAGCTTGTATCTTCTAATTCCAAAGTTCTAATTTATCCTTCCCTGTCCCCTTTCCCCTTTGGTAAACTCAAATTGGGTGTTTTTTTTTTTTTTTAATATTTATTTATTTATTTAGGTGGGGGATGGGCGGGCCACTTCCACTGGTCTTTCATTTGTCTAGTTTCATCCATCTTTGTTCTTTGGCCCGTGTGGGCCTCCCATCGTGGTGGCATCTGTTGTCGCAGAGCACTGGCTCTGGGCACATGCGCTCCAGAGCTCCGGCTCGGTAATTGGACACATCGGTCCAGCCGCTCCGCGGCACGTGGGATCTTCCCAGGCCAGGGATGGAACCAGCGCCCCTTGTACTGCAAGGTGGTGTCCTTACCCACTGGACGACCAGGGAAGCCCTCAAGTTGGTTTTTTATGTCTGTGAGTCTGTTCCTGTTTTGTAAATAAGTTCATCTGTGTCATATTTTAAATTTCACATGTAAGTGAAATTATATGGTATTTGTTTTTCTCTTTATGACTTAACTTTACTTAGTATGATATTTCTTGATCTATCCATATTGCTGAAAATGGCATTATTTTATTCTTTCTTATGGCTGAGTAGTATTCCAGTGTATATATTTATATATACCATATCTTCTTTATCCATTCCTCTGTATATGGACACTTAGGTTGCTACCATGTCTTGGCTTTTGTAAATAGTGATTATGACCATTGGGGTGCATGTATTATTTAGTTTTCTTTGGTCTACAGAAGAATGTCAAAAATTAGTGAAAGTCATTTTCGTAAAATTTTTCTGTATGGTTCTAAGCGGTGTCTGCTAATAGCATTATACTGAAATGTAGGTGTGAATCTCATAATATTCATTTATTTTTATTTTCTTATTGAAGTATAGTTGATTTACAATGTTGCCTTAGTTTTTGGTGTATAGCAAGGTGATTCAGATATATACAGACACACATATATGTATAAAGTATATATTATTATACATATTCTTTTTCATATTGGCTTATTATAAATTGAATATAGTTATCTATACTATATAGTAAGACCTTGTTGTTTATCTATTTTATATACGGTAGCTTGTATCTTCTAATTCCAAAGTTCTAATTTATCCTTCCCTGCCCCCTTTCCCTTTGGTAAACTCAAATTGGGTGTTTTTTTTTTTTAATATTTATTTATTTATTTAGGTGGGGGTGGGGAGGGAGGGGAGGAGGCGGGCCACTTCTATTGGTCTTTCACTTGTCCATTTTCATCCATCTTTGTTCTTTGGCCCGTGTGGGCCTCCCATCGTGGTGGCATCTGTTGTCGCAGAGCACTGGCTCTGGGCGCATGCGCTCCAGAGCTCCGGCTCGGTAATTGGACACATCGGTCCAGCCGCTCCGCGGCACGTGGGATCTTCCCAGGCCAGGGATGGAACCAGCGCCCCTTGTACTGCAAGGTGGTGTCCTTACCCACTGGACGACCAGGGAAGCCCTCAAGTTGGTTTTTTATGTCTGTGAGTCTGTTCCTGTTTTGTAAATAAGTTCATCTGTGTCATATTTTAAATTTCACATGTAAGTGAAATTATATGGTATTTGTTTTTCTCTTTATGACTTAACTTTACTTAGTATGATATTTCTTGATCTATCCATATTGCTGAAAATGGCATTATTTTATTCTTTCTTATGGCTGAGTAGTATTCCAGTGTATATATTTATATATACCATATCTTCTTTATCCATTCCTCTGTATATGGACACTTAGGTTGCTACCATGTCTTGGCTTTTGTAAATAGTGCTATTATGACCATTGGGGTGCATGTATTATTTAGTTTTCTTTGGATATATACCCAGGAGAGGGACTGCTGGAGCATACGGCAACTCTGTCATAATGTTCATTTAAATTTTTCACTCTATTATAATGTTTATTTAAATTGAAAAATTGCTCAAGTGGAAGTTACTGTCTATTGTTAGCTCTCAATCTGACTTTCAAGGTGCCTTTATTCTTCAAAATAGTTTTGAAGAAAAAAAAGTGTTTTTTTGTTGTTGTTGTTGAGCCATATTGTAAAGGCTTTTTGATGTAATGTAGGTTAAGGTAAGAATCTTTTACTTGAACTAGTTCTTAAATATAAAAATTAAACTGGGGCTTCCCTGGTGGTCCAGTGGGTAAAGAGTCCACCTTGCAGAGCAAGGGGCACCAGTTCGAGTAGCTGGACCAGTTTGTCCAATTATGAGCCAGCACTCTGGAGCACATGTGCCCAGAACCAGTGCTCTGCAGTGAGAGAGGCCACTGCATTGGGAGGCCCACACAGGTTGAGGAATAAAGATGGATGAAAAATAAATAAATAAAAACCAAGAAAAAGAGACCAAAATTAAGAAAAATTAAACTGTTACAAAGTATAAATGAGGACAATTTTTAAAGAAATCTAGCTTTATTTGTTGCATGTATCTTTAGGGACCTGAGCAAAGATAATCAAAGTACCAACAGGTAGAAGATTTTAGGAAATCTACTTTAGTGAACAAAGAAGAGTGATTTGCAGTTAATATTATTTCAGGGAACACACAGACGTTGGAAAAGTAAGCTTTTGCTGAACCTAGTAACATCAGTTTTCTTGTCAGTTTCTTCTTTCTGAAGCAATACATAAGTAAAAGTTTAGGCTGCCTTTGTCCAAGTAATCATAATATCTGAATGGAATTTGTTTTTCTCTTTATGACTTAACTTTACTTAGTATGATATTTCTTGATCTATCCATATTGCTGAAAATGGCATTATTTTATTCTTTCTTATGGCTGAGTAGTATTCCAGTGTATATATTTATATATACCATATCTTCTTTATCCATTCCTCTGTATATGGACACTTAGGTTGCTACCATGTCTTGGCTTTTGTAAATAGTGCTATTATGACCATTGGGGTGCATGTATTATTTAGTTTTCTTTGGATATATACCCAGGAGAGGGACTGCTGGAGCATACGGCAACTCTGTCATAATGTTCATTTAAATTTTTCACTCTATTATAATGTTTATTTAAATTGAAAAATTGCTCAAGTGGAAGTTACTGTCTATTGTTAGCTCTCAATCTGACTTTCAAGGTGCCTTTATTCTTCAAAATAGTTTTGAAGAAAAAAAAGTGTTTTTTTGTTGTTGTTGTTGAGCCATATTGTAAAGGCTTTTTGATGTAATGTAGGTTAAGGTAAGAATCTTTTACTTGAACTAGTTCTTAAATATAAAAATTAAACTGGGGCTTCCCTGGTGGTCCAGTGGGTAAAGAGTCCACCTTGCAGAGCAAGGGGCACCAGTTCGAGTAGCTGGACCAGTTTGTCCAATTATGAGCCAGCACTCTGGAGCACATGTGCCCAGAACCAGTGCTCTGCAGTGAGAGAGGCCACTGCATTGGGAGGCCCACACAGGTTGAGGAATAAAGATGGATGAAAAATAAATAAATAAAAACCAAGAAAAAGAGACCAAAATTAAGAAAAATTAAACTGTTACAAAGTATAAATGAGGACAATTTTTAAAGAAATCTAGCTTTATTTGTTGCATGTATCTTTAGGGACCTGAGCAAAGATAATCAAAGTACCAACAGGTAGAAGATTTTAGGAAATCTACTTTAGTGAACAAAGAAGAGTGATTTGCAGTTAATATTATTTCAGGGAACACACAGACGTTGGAAAAGTAAGTTTTTGCTGAACCTAGTAACATCAGTTTTCTTGTCAGTTTCTTCTTTCTGAAGCAATACATAAGTAAAAAGTTTAGGCTGCCTTTGTCCAAGTAATCATAATATCTGAATGGAATCTAAGGTGCTCATAGAGTGTTACTGAATTGGTCTGTTTTCTAAAGGAAATTGATTCCTTATTTTCAAATTACTTTACAGGATCCTGCAAACCAAAAATGTGGCGGAAGGAAGAAAACTGTGTCTTTCAGCAGCATGCCATCAGAAAAGAAAATCAGCAGCGCGAGTGACTGCATCAGCTTCATGCAGGCAGGCTGTGAGCTGAAGAAAGTGAGGCCCAATTCTCGCATTTACAACCGATTCTTCACTCTGGACACAGACCTCCAGGCTCTTCGCTGGGAACCTTCCAAGAAAGACCTTGATAAAGCCAAGCTTGATATTTCTGCCATAAAAGAGATCCAACTGGGAAAGAACACGGAAACATTTAGAAACAATGGCCTTGCTGACCAGATTTGTGAGGACTGTGCCTTTTCCATACTCCATGGGGAAAACTATGAGTCTCTGGACCTAGTGGCCAATTCAACAGATGTGGCCAACATCTGGGTGTCAGGGCTGCGGTATCTGGTTTCTCGAAGTAAGCAGCCTCTTGATTTTATGGAGGGTAACCAGAACACACCAAGGTTCATGTGGTTGAAAACCGTGTTTGAAGCAGCAGATATTGATGGGAATGGGATTATGTTGGAAGACACCTCTGTAGAGTTAATAAAACAACTTAACCCTACCCTGAAGGAATCCAAGATCAGGTTGAAGTTTAAGGAGATCCAGAAGAGCAAAGAAAAACTGACCACCCGAGTAACAGAAGAGGAGTTTTGCGAAGCTTTTTGTGAACTTTGCACCAGGCCAGAAGTGTATTTCTTACTTGTGCAGATATCGAAAAACAAAGAATATTTGGATGCAAATGATCTCATGCTTTTTTTAGAAGCCGAGCAAGGAGTTGCCCATATCACTGAGGATATGTGCTTAGGCATTATTCGGCGATATGAACTTTCTGAAGAAGGACGGCAGAAAGGGTTTCTTGCAATTGATGGCTTTACCCAGTATTTGTTATCACCAGAATGTGACATTTTTGATCCTGAGCAAAGTAAGGTTGCCCAAGACATGACCCAACCTTTGTCTCACTATTACATCAATGCCTCTCACAACACCTATCTCATCGAAGACCAGTTCAGGGGGCCAGCTGATATTAATGGGTATGTTAGAGCTTTGAAAATGGGCTGTCGAAGCATTGAACTTGATGTAAATGATGGTTCAGACAATGAACCAATCCTTTGTAATCGAAACAACATGACAACACACCTTTCCTTTCGAAGTGTCATAGAGGTGATAAATAAATTTGCCTTTGTGGCTTCTGAATACCCACTCATCCTTTGCTTGGGGAATCACTGCTCCCTACCACAGCAGAAGGTAATGGTTCAACAGATGAAAAAGGTCTTTGGCAGCAAACTCTATACTGAAGCACCTCTACCGTCAGAATCCTACCTCCCATCCCCAGAAAAATTAAAAAGAAAGATCATTTTGAAAGGAAAGAAATTGCCTTCTGATCCAGATGTTTTAGAAGGAGAAGTTACAGACGAAGATGAAGAAGCTGAAATGTCTCGAAGGATGTCAGTAGATTACAACGGTGAGCAGAAACAAATCTTGCTGTGTAGGGAGCTCTCTGACTTGGTGTCTATCTGTAAATCTGTTCAGTACAGGGATTTTGAACTATCTATGAAAAGCCAAAATTTTTGGGAAATTTGTTCATTTAGTGAAACTGAGGCCAGCCGGATTGCAAATGAATACCCAGAGGATTTTGTAAATTATAATAAGAAGTTCTTATCTCGAATCTATCCAAGTGCCATGAGGATCGATTCGAGTAACCTGAACCCCCAGGACTTTTGGAATTGTGGCTGTCAGATTGTGGCAATGAACTTTCAGACTCCAGGCCCAATGATGGACCTTCACACAGGCTGGTTTCTTCAGAATGGAGGCTGTGGTTATGTTCTAAGGCCGTCTATCATGCGAGATGAAGTTTCTTACTTCAGTGCCAATACCAAGGGCATTGTACCTGGGGTGTCTCCCCTTGTGCTGCATATTAAGATCATCAGTGGCCAGAACTTCCCAAAGCCCAAGGGAGCTTGTGCCAAAGGCGATGTCATTGATCCCTACGTGTGTATAGAGATACATGGAATCCCAGCAGACTGTTCAGAACAAAGAACTAAAACTGTCCAACAGAACAGTGACAATCCTATCTTTGATGAGACGTTTGAGTTTCAAGTGAATCTGCCTGAGCTGGCCATGATCCGTTTTGTGGTCCTGGACGACGACTACATTGGGGATGAGTTTATAGGGCAGTATACGATACCGTTTGAATGCTTGCAGCCTGGATATCGGCACGTTCCCCTCCGCTCCTTTGTGGGTGACATCATGGAGCACGTGACTCTCTTTGTCCACATAGCAATAACTAATAGAAGTGGAGGAGGGAAGCCCCAGAAGCGCAGCCTGTCTGTGAGAATGGGGAAGAAAGTTCGGGAGTGCACCATGCTCAGGAATACTGGTCTTAAAACCATAGATGACATCTTTAAGATAGCAGTTCACCCCTTACGAGAAGCCATAGATATGAGAGAAAACATGCAGGTAGGAAAAGTCCCATACTGTCTTCCCCTACCTCTTCTTCTTCTGACCCCTCTCTCACCAGGGAGTGGTGTGCTTTACCTATGGTCTGAATCTGCGAAAAATTATCACAGAGGAGGTATGAGCCCATGTACTGCCAAATTAAGTTCAGTATTGCCTGTGATAAGAGCATATATTTAAAATTGAGGAGGGTATAGTTGATTTGTAATGTTGTTTTAGATTTGAGTACACACCAAAGTGAATCAGTTGTAAGTATATATATATATATATATATATATATATATACTATGTATATATATATATATATGTTCTTTTTTAGTATTTTCTTATATAGGTCATTACAGAGTATTGAGTAGAGTTTTCTGTGCTGGACAGCAGGTCTTTATTCTTTACCTATTTTATATGTAGTAGTGTGTAGTCAATTCCAATCCTCCAATTTAGTCCTCCCCTCTTACCCTGGCCTGTAACTATAAGTTTTTTTCCTACATCTGTAGCTCTGTAAAACACATCTATGTTATATTTCTAATTGTGAATGGTGTGTTACATCTGGCCTGAATGAAGCCAGCTAATGGAGTATAGGTAGCAAAATCTTTTATATATTCATCAAATGTCCTTAGTATATAACCAAATTGGTATATGAGAATAAGTATATGAAACAGTGAAAAAAAGAATATAAAATATTATATATGTATGTAATATACAACATTATATATATAAACACATGCATGCTAATTAATTATATATAAAAATCTCTTTGTAGATAAGAACATAGAAGGATGTTTGAAGTCATATAAAACAAATGTAATGCATATTAGATTACTTTTTAGTTGTTTAAGTGTACAACAATAATAAATTACCCTCCACAAAATAGAGAAAAATTATAAACAAAATACAGCACTTGAACTTGTTCAAAACTGTTTAGTCTTCTCTTAGTGATGTGGTTTATTTGGAAGGACATGGATTCTGGATTAAATACTATTTCCGTGTGATTTTTGAGCAAATTATTTCAGATACCTAGTCATCAGTTTTCTCATAAAGTAAGGAAAATAGTAATAATTATGTCACAGGATTATTATGAGACTTAGAGTGTATGTCAATTACCTATCCTTAGAGGAATTCAGTGTCAGTTTTCTTGCCTTCATTAATGCGTGTAATCAGAGATGGCTGAAAAGTTTTTTCTTCAATGCTGTTTATTTATTTATTATTATTTTTAAAATTTTTAATTCTTTATTTTAAAAATTTTACAGAGTTTTGTTGTTCACCGACATGTATGTTCCCAGATCATTCATATGCACATCCCTGGTCCCCCCCTCCCCGACCCTTTTCAGTGCTATTTAATATGCTTATTCTAGGCTCCTGTCACTGAGAAACATCAAACAGCAAATGCTAAATAAGTTCCTGCAGTGTGCAAGGAGGTCTTGTTTGGCAGAAGCAGCAGCAGTCTATGTATGAGAGCAAGAAAGCAGAGGAATATTTTTCAATGCACTTTATTTGCCCCTTTAATGAACATTTTTATATTAACCACTAAAAATCCCTACATTCAAAATAGGAAACAAGCTTGATGAGGTTAAGTAATTTTCCCAATATTGTATTTAATAAAAAGGAATGTGAGCTTTAAATCCAGAATTAACCACCACCAAAATCCAATGATCATTCACGGTTCTCAGTCACTTAATGCCAAATACCACACCATGACTTGGTAAAAAGTCTATTTTACATTATTTCATAAAAATTCTGGAATGGACTTTCATTTGAGAATATAAAATATTATATATGTATGTAATATACAACATTATATATATAAACACATGCATGCTAATTAATTATATATAAAAATCTCTTTGTAGATAAGAACATAGAAGGATGTTTGAAGTCATATAAAACAAATGTAATGCATATTAGATTACTTTTTAGTTGTTTAAGTGTACAACAATAATAAATTACCCTCCACAAAATAGAGAAAAATTATAAACAAAATACAGCACTTGAACTTGTTCAAAACTGTTTAGTCTTCTCTTAGTGATGTGGTTTATTTGGAAGGACATGGATTCTGGATTAAATACTATTTCCGTGTGATTTTTGAGCAAATTATTTCAGATACCTAGTCATCAGTTTTCTCATAAAGTAAGGAAAATAGTAATAATTATGTCACAGGATTATTATGAGACTTAGAGTGTATGTCAATTACCTATCCTTAGAGGAATTCAGTGTCAGTTTTCTTGCCTTCATTAATGCGTGTAATCAGAGATGGCTGAAAAGTTTTTTCTTCAATGCTGTTTATTTATTTATTATTATTTTTAAAATTTTTAATTCTTTATTTTAAAAATTTTACAGAGTTTTGTTGTTCACCGACATGTATGTTCCCAGATCATTCATATGCACATCCCTGGTCCCCCCCTCCCCGACCCTTTTCAGTGCTATTTAATATGCTTATTCTAGGCTCCTGTCACTGAGAAACATCAAACAGCAAATGCTAAATAAGTTCCTGCAGTGTGCAAGGAGGTCTTGTTTGGCAGAAGCAGCAGCAGTCTATGTATGAGAGCAAGAAAGCAGAGGAATATTTTTCAATGCACTTTATTTGCCCCTTTAATGAACATTTTTATATTAACCACTAAAAATCCCTACATTCAAAATAGGAAACAAGCTTGATGAGGTTAAGTAATTTTCCCAATATTGTATTTAATAAAAAGGAATGTGAGCTTTAAATCCAGAATTAACCACCACCAAAATCCAATGATCATTCACGGTTCTCAGTCACTTAATGCCAAATACCACACCATGACTTGGTAAAAAGTCTATTTTTACATTATTTCATAAAAAAATTCTGGAATGGACTTAAAAATCAATTTGAAATCATCCAAATGGAAAATACTCTGTTATACAAGCTGCATACAAATGCATAGATTGTACAACTGGCAATGTGTTGCCTTAGCCACTATTCTAAAAATAGGCTCCAAATATTAGCATTATCTACCTGGCTTCTTCTGACATAATTCTACAACTAGTATAAATCCCTATATTAGATTAATGATAAATCATTTCTGCATCTAACTTTACATATTAGAAGCAGATTTTATTGAGTTCCATTTAATTCTTGAAATATATCTTTTGCCAGTATTATATGCTTAAAGTACTTATTAAGGAGAGTTACTTATGGATGGAGCTTTTCTTGTTAGTATAACTTATCTTATTTCAACATAAAGGATTACTTGGAACCTGATTAGTATAAAAGTGAATGCCATCCTTGTCACTAAATTTATGAGACACAGTAGGTTAGGTATTGGTCATTGTTACTAACAGGTGTAATTCCTGTTTAAGATGATCTTTTGAATGCTTGTCACATGGACAGATGTAGATTTACATGAAATGTGTGTGTTTGTCATGTGCACTTCTGATGAGTGACAAAGGATACCATTGATGGTAATGTGAAAAGAGGGTGATGAGCAATAGCAGCCTGCTACCTTGTGGGAAAAAGCTCAAAGGAGAAGTACTCCAATGTGCAATCAGTGACATACTTTTATGATCATCATGATACGCATTTAGCAGGATATTCATGATCAGCCAATGTTAGTTTGTATGCACGGTCCAGAATACTTCAGATGTTCCAGGATATTCCAAAGCCCTGCTTTGAAAAGCACTGTGTACCTTCAGGTCATAATCTCCTTTGCCTGTGGCATATTTGTAGCAGTTGTTAAAAGTTGGGAAAGATGAAGTATAATTGTGAATTAGCTCTGCGTGTTACCTCCATGTGTATTACAATATTTTTGGTTGATTATAATCCAGTTTGCTTCCAATTACATATGTATTTAAGGGTGTACTTTTAATGACTGTAGTTTTTGTGTGCTGGAAGTGCTGGGAGTGATGTGTCCAGTGGTCCGAAGTATGATTCCGTGTTTTGTCCCCCACAGAATGCCATAGTGTCCGTTAAGGAGCTGTGTGGACTTCCTCCAATCGCCAGTCTGAAGCAGTGCCTGTTGACCCTGTCTTCTCGACTCATCACCGGTGACAACACTCCCTCCGTCTCTCTTGTAATGAAAGACAACTTCCCTTATCTGGAGCCTCTGGGGGCAATTCCAGATGTGCAGAAAAAGATGCTAGCTGCTTATGATCTGGTAGGGAATTGCTACTGTGTCTTCTCTGTGTGGGAAGGCAATCCTATTGCAGGGCTCTTTTGTGGAACTATAGTAAATAACAGAGTGACAGCCTTAAAACCTCCACTGCAGGTGGCGGGCCCCAGTGGAGACCTTTGAGACAATGCTTTGAACAAGAGCTCTACAGATTAAAAACGGAAAAATCTCAGCCTTAGCAAAGAATGAATTTTTGATTAAGTCCTCAAAAGTATACACAATTTCTCATTATCTAAATAACTTTAGTGTGTAATATAACCATGCCTATAGGAAGTAAAATTATGCCTCAGACTGCCTGATGATAGTTTAGACAGAATTATTCTCTGAAATTTGTATTTCTAGGCTAGGACTGTTATCTGATTTTTCTGAATAGAACTTATATAGCAAATAAAGAATAACTATATTTTTGCAAATCCTAATTCCATAAGAAAACTAGGACCAAATGAAAAATTGGAAAAATTGGTGATATGTGTGACAGGTACAGTGTAAATAATCTTAAAATAGAGCGTTTAAAAATCAATGAGAAAAAAAAATATGAGGAAAAAAATCTTATATCAATTAGAATTAAGTTCAGCTTCATGAAACTAAAAATACAAACTAATCATGGCTTAAAAATACAAAGTTTCATTTTCACACATAAACATCTGAGAACCAGCCATTCATGGTGGCGCTTGTATAAAATTCTTAGGAAACTAGGCGTCCTCTAGTTTTCCGTTCCTTCATCTCTAGACCACCCTTCATGGTCCAAGGGTTTACTGCAACCGATACCATGTGTATATGGATTAAACCTTTGTTTTTTTTGGGACTTTTAATGACTGTAGTTTGTGTGCTGGAAGTGCTGGGAGTGATGTGTCCAGTGGTCCGAAGTATGATTCCGTGTTTTGTCCCCCACAGAATGCCATAGTGTCCGTTAAGGAGCTGTGTGGACTTCCTCCAATCGCCAGTCTGAAGCAGTGCCTGTTGACCCTGTCTTCTCGACTCATCACCGGTGACAACACTCCCTCCGTCTCTCTTGTAATGAAAGACAACTTCCCTTATCTGGAGCCTCTGGGGGCAATTCCAGATGTGCAGAAAAAGATGCTAGCTGCTTATGATCTGGTAGGGAATTGCTACTGTGTCTTCTCTGTGTGGGAAGGCAATCCTATTGCAGGGCTCTTTTGTGGAACTATAGTAAATAACAGAGTGACAGCCTTAAAACCTCCACTGCAGGTGGCGGGCCCCAGTGGAGACCTTTGAGACAATGCTTTGAACAAGAGCTCTACAGATTAAAAACGGAAAAATCTCAGCCTTAGCAAAGAATGAATTTTTGATTAAGTCCTCAAAAGTATACACAATTTCTCATTATCTAAATAACTTTAGTGTGTAATATAACCATGCCTATAGGAAGTAAAATTATGCCTCAGACTGCCTGATGATAGTTTAGACAGAATTATTCTCTGAAATTTGTATTTCTAGGCTAGGACTGTTATCTGATTTTTCTGAATAGAACTTATATAGCAAATAAAGAATAACTATATTTTTGCAAATCCTAATTCCATAAGAAAACTAGGACCAAATGAAAAATTGGAAAAATTGGTGATATGTGTGACAGGTACAGTGTAAATAATCTTAAAATAGAGCGTTTAAAAATCAATGAGAAAAAAAAATATGAGGAAAAAAATCTTATATCAATTAGAATTAAGTTCAGCTTCATGAAACTAAAAATACAAACTAATCATGGCTTAAAAATACAAAGTTTCATTTTCACACATAAACATCTGAGAACCAGCCATTCATGGTGGCGCTTGTATAAAATTCTTAGGAAACTAGGCGTCCTCTAGTTTTCCGTTCCTTCATCTCTAGACCACCCTTCATGGTCCAGAATGGTTGTTTAAGCTGCAACCGTAATATCTCCATTCCAACCAACAGGAATGATGAAGAGGAAGAGGGAACTATCTTTTCCCTTAAAGGGCATTTCTCTGAAAAAATATGCGTCACATTTGCTTATATTTCATCAATCTGGAGTTAACACATAGGCACGTTTAACTGCAAATAGTCTGAGTAATGTCTTTGTTTTTTTTTTTTAAAGATTTATTTATTTATTTATTTATTTATTTTGGGCCGGGGTCGGGTTGGGGAGGGAGGGGAGCAGGCGGGCCACTTCTATTGGTCTTTCATTTCTCTATTTTCATCTGTCTTTGTTCTTTGGCTCCTGTGGGCCTCCCATCAGGGTGGCGTCTGTCATTGCAGAGCGCCGGCTCTGGGCACATGCGCTCCAGAGCTCTGGCTCGGTGATTGGACACATGGGTCCAGCCGCTCCTCAGTACATGGGATCTTCCTAGGCCAGGGATCGAACCGGCGCCCCTTGCACTGCAAGGCGGTGTCCTTACCCACTGGACCACCGGGGGAAGCCCATGTCTTTGTTTTATTTTTAAATTATTTAAAGATTTATTCATTCATTTATTTGTTTATTTTTGGCTGCTCTGGGGCTTCATGGAGGGCAGACTTTTCTCTAGTTTCAGTGTGCAGGCTTCTCATGTGGTGGCTTCTCTTGTTGTGGAGCATGGGCTCTATTAAAATTGTATTAGAAGAATATTTAATGACGTGAAGAAATCCTCATAGTATGCTTTGTGAAAAGTCTGGTTACAAAACAATATACACAGTAGCATTTAAATTGTACTTGCGTGTATACACATCTAAAATGTTAACAGGATATTAAGTGGTTATTTTTTAAAAAGAAAAATGAGTTTTATTCTTTTGCATATGCTTTTCTTTCTTTCTTTTTTTTTTTTTTTAAGATTTTTATTTATTTATTTTGGGCGGGGTTCGGGTTGGGGAGGGAGGGGGGAGGGCGGGCCACTTATATTGGTCTTTCATTTCTCTATTTTCATCCGTCTTTGTTCCTTGGCTCCTGTGGGCCTCCCATCGCGGTGGCATCTGTCGCTGCAGAGCGCCGGTTCTGGGCGCATGCGCTCAGAGCTCCGGCTCGGTAATTGGACACATCGGTCCAGCCGCTCCGCGGCACGTGGGGTCCATCCCAGGCCAGGGATGGAACTGGCGTCCCTTGCACTGCAAGGCGGTGTCCTTACCCACTGGACCACCAGGGGAAGCCCTTGCATATGCTTTTCTATATTTTTTCTGTATTTGCCAAACTCTTAACAATGAACCTAATTTTCATAATTGAATAAAAATAAACATTATGGAGTAAAAGAATAATATTTTATCATTCAAAGCCACTGGAAGAGAGACATTGGGAATAGCTATCCTACACTTGAAAAGGAGAAGCCCAGAGAGTGTTTTCTGCTTATGAATGAGATCATACATCTTACAAACTGTACTTCATGGTTGCTGGGAAGAAAGTTTCCATCTTACCTAAATCTGATTTTCGTGAAATAAATTGTTTTCATCGTAAGAATAGAGACAGAAAGCTATTCAGTGAATAGGTATAGTTGCTATCTAAGAGGTGAAATTAGGGTACCTGTTGCCATAGAGACAGACAATGGGAATCACTTATTGCTCCAATTCCCTTTTTAAGCTAAGAAAGTAAACCACTCACTGAGAGGGGAGTCCGTTTCCCTGGAGCCGGGTCTGTAATAAGCAGAAAAGCACCTGGACTGTGGTTAGCCAATTTCCATTTCATAGTCCCAAGTTTCCCATGGGGTTGGAACCACATCTGCTGGTCAAATCTGGACATCAACCTTTTCTCATTTATGTTTTTAAAATGTAATTTTTAATTGCAGGTACAGCATGGTTTTCCTAAGCTTAAAAGAAGAGGCTATAGTGGAAAGTAGAAGTACTCCTTTTTAATTTATCTTTATTTTTGTCTGTGTCATGTGGCTTGTGGGAATATTATGTAATTGGTGAAATAATGTAGTTTCCATGCTATCTTTGAATGTGTTTTATGGCAAATCTTTAAATCCGTTGCGTTTTATCTCTGTGATACTACCCTAGCCAAATTGCTCCCTGTCTTACACATACATTTGGAAACCTATAGACTTTACAGTAAAGAATCCACCTACAATTCAGGAGATGGGATCCCATCCGTCTTTGTTCCTTGGCTCCTGTGGGCCTCCCATCGCGGTGGCATCTGTCGCTGCAGAGCGCCGGTTCTGGGCGCATGCGCTCAGAGCTCCGGCTCGGTAATTGGACACATCGGTCCAGCCGCTCCGCGGCACGTGGGGTCCATCCCAGGCCAGGGATGGAACTGGCGTCCCTTGCACTGCAAGGCGGTGTCCTTACCCACTGGACCACCAGGGGAAGCCCTTGCATATGCTTTTCTATATTTTTTCTGTATTTGCCAAACTCTTAACAATGAACCTAATTTTCATAATTGAATAAAAATAAACATTATGGAGTAAAAGAATAATATTTTATCATTCAAAGCCACTGGAAGAGAGACATTGGGAATAGCTATCCTACACTTGAAAAGGAGAAGCCCAGAGAGTGTTTTCTGCTTATGAATGAGATCATACATCTTACAAACTGTACTTCATGGTTGCTGGGAAGAAAGTTTCCATCTTACCTAAATCTGATTTTCGTGAAATAAATTGTTTTCATCGTAAGAATAGAGACAGAAAGCTATTCAGTGAATAGGTATAGTTGCTATCTAAGAGGTGAAATTAGGGTACCTGTTGCCATAGAGACAGACAATGGGAATCACTTATTGCTCCAATTCCCTTTTTAAGCTAAGAAAGTAAACCACTCACTGAGAGGGGAGTCCGTTTCCTGGAGCCGGGTCTGTAATAAGCAGAAAAGCACCTGGACTGTGGTTAGCCAATTTCCATTTCATAGTCCCAAGTTTCCCATGGGGTTGGAACCACATCTGCTGGTCAAATCTGGACATCAACCTTTTCTCATTTATGTTTTTAAAATGTAATTTTTAATTGCAGGTACAGCATGGTTTTCCTAAGCTTAAAAGAAGAGGCTATAGTGGAAAGTAGAAGTACTCCTTTTTAATTTATCTTTATTTTTGTCTGTGTCATGTGGCTTGTGGGAATATTATGTAATTGGTGAAATAATGTAGTTTCCATGCTATCTTTGAATGTGTTTTATGGCAAATCTTTAAATCCGTTGCGTTTTATCTCTGTGATACTACCCTAGCCAAATTGCTCCCTGTCTTACACATACATTTGGAAACCTATAGACTTTACAGTAAAGAATCCACCTACAATTCAGGAGATGCAAGTGTGATCCCTGTGTTGGTCAGATCCTCTTAAGTAGGAAATGGAAACCCACTCCATTATTCTTGCCCGGAGGTTACTGTCCATGGGGTTGCAAAGAGTCAGGCATGCTGAGCGCGCGCGCACACACACACACACACACACACACACACACACACAGAGACACACACACACACACACAGACACACACACACACACACACACACACACACACTCTGAGGCCAAACTACGGAGACAGGTTGCTACCATAGAACGTAAAGTACAAAGAGTTAACCCTAATGTGAGCTGTGAACTTCAGCTAGTAATAAAGCATCAATGTTGGCACATCAATTGTAGTAAATGTACCACACTAATACAAGATATTAGCAGTGGGGAAAACCGGGAGTGATGGGGTGAGAAGGTACGTGGGAACTCTCTGTACTTTCTGCTCAACTTTTATACAAACCTAAAACTTCTAAAAATAAAGCCTAAAAACCTCGCACAGACTATTAATAAAAACTTCTTTGGATGACTAAGGGAAAAGACACATCTAGGATTTATTGCCTAGTAATGGCGGTGGTAGGGGCAGATATTCCAAAATGAACAGCTTGTGTATTCTGTTGAGACTTAAGTTGATTTAAAAATTGCTCAAAAATGGTAGTAAAGTGTATGTGCTCAGTTGCTCAGTCGTGTCCGAGTCTTCGCAGTCCCGTGGACTGTAGCCTGCCAGACCCCTCTGTCCATGGGATTTTCCAGGCAGTGGGGCTGCTATTTCCTCCTCCAAGGGATCTTCTTAACCCAGGGCTGGAACCTGAGTCTCTTGCATCTCCTGAATTGGCACGTGGATTCTTTACCACTAGCACTACCTGGGAAGCCCAATGAACTGTGTAGATGCCATCTCAGAGGAAAAGTTATAACCACTAAAAAAATTACAAATTATGTTTAGAATAAAAAGATAACCTGAAATCATTTCTGAACAGATGCAAATGTCTGGCTTATTTCAGTGTCAAAAGAAACAAAGCACGCAATCAGGTAATTTACCCTCATTGAAAGTCAACCCAAATACATCAAATTCTTATCGTCAGGAAATAAAGTGAAAATATTCTTGAAAACATTGACCTTGAGTTCATCTGCATACCTTTTTATCTAAATTTAACTTTTCCTTAATGACCTGAGATGGTCCTATTCTTTACAGAACACTGGCTAATTTAATATTTGAAAATATTTCCTCTTGAGGGTTTTATAAATTCAGTCTTAAAAGACATCTTATATTGCAATTATAATTATAGCATATGTGTTGATATCAAGGAATCAAAAGGTAAATACATCCATAATAGAGTGGGTTTATTTATATGGCATAATTTCAGAAGATACCCCCACCCTTATATCATATCTTATTTAAGACATACACTTTCTATCTGCTCTATGGTATTTGAAATTTCAAATTTATAATCAATTCCTTAGGGTTAATATATTTAATTTCTTTTAAAATGCAAAAACATGTTAGTGAGTAGGGGCACATTGGTCTATCCGTACTTTGTATCTTTGGATGAATTTAACATATCCTGTCCTACAGGCAGATTTTTACCTGGAGAAAGGAAGAGATACTAATAACAGTGTTCCCCAAGTCTGTGTAAGGTAGGGATGAGATTGCTGCAACAATTACAATTTTACTTAATAGCAGCCCTGTCTACAATCTCCCTCCCTAAGTGCTCTGAATAGCCATGGAGCTGTGTAAATGCCTGGCTGATATTTAGGGCAACAAAAGCAGGGGTGACTTTCCTGATATCAAACACATGTCACAGCCAGAGGTGAGAAGTGACAGCCTCTGAAAAGCACTAAAACAAGCTGGGAACATTATTAATCAATAATTCAAGCAAGTAGAAGAGGCCCTAAGCACTGAAGGTGAAACCGATGTCTCCTTTCCAGGAAAGGCTAAACACACGTAGAGAGGCTAGTTGTGGTGTCTGACTCCTTGCTGCTTTGCCATTTCAGTGGCTCTGTGGTCATCATTACAGGTTTTCAGAAACTCCCCAAACTTAATTTAAACTCAGAATGCCATCTCTAAGTGACTTGTCCCTTTACTATTCTGTGCTATGGTATCTTGGAGCTCTGGTCTCTGAAAGAGCCAGTGTCACTTCCCACTCTGGGTTTTCATGTTCTCTAAGAAAATATTCACTAATGTAGGTAACTGAGGTCACAGAGTCACTGCTAAGTCTCTTAAGGCTATTAAAGCAGCATAATTATGTTTTGCAAATAAAAAGTCAGGTTTTTCTTTGCTTATTTAGGATTCATCTTAACCTTGGGGTTGTTAAAAATGAGTTACTGAGGCTTTCCTGGTGGTCCAGTGGGTAAGGACACTGCCTTGCAGTGCAAGGGATGCCAGTTCAGTCCCTGGCCTGAGAGAATCCCACGTGCCACGGAGCGGCTGGACCGATGTGTCCAACTACTGAGCCAGAGCTCTGGAGCTCATGCACCCTGAGCCGGTGCTCTGCAATGAGAGAGGCCTCTGCGATGGGAGGCCCACACGGGCCAAAAGAACAAAGATGGAAATAAATGAAGGACCAAAAGAAGTGGCCAAAAAAAAAAAACCAGTTACTGAAAGCGTTGGTTAGTGCTAGAGCCAGGATGGAGATGTTTGATTTTATAAACATGTGCTAAGTTCCTCCCACAAGAAAGCCACTGTGCTAATGCTGTTGCATGCACAGCAGGCCCTCTGCTCCCGTAGCTTACGGTCAGGGCAACAGCCTGGTTAGGTTCAGGCCAGGCTTATGACTCTGTCATGGTGATCCACTTATGTTCCTCTCATTTAACATGATGTTGTAATGGTGGGTGATTACAATAGCAAGTATGTTCCCTTTCAGTAGAATACTATGAGAATTTCTTTGGATAGGTGTGACGTTTTTCCTTCTACAGTGGTATTTTTAATGCATGGACATTTTACATTATTGTAAAAACTCATCTCTAGCCTCAGCCCTTAAAGTTTGCTTTATATTTCCACATTTGACTACAGGGCATCACCTAAGTATTTCAAAAACGAACAAGAGAAATGTAATAGGTGAAAAACTGGATTCATTTTGAATTCCCTAGGTATTCATTTTCCCTTTTCTGACCACTGCAAAAGGTAATACCAATGGTCCTCAATTCCTCCAAGTGATTTTCAAATGCTCTTTCTCTGTATATATTAAGTTCAATAAGGTCTTTTTTAAAATTACTGAACTATAGTTGATTTAAAATGTTGCATTAATTTCTGCTGTACAACAATGTGACTTAGTTATACATATATATATATATATATATATATATATATATATATATATATTCTTTTTATATTCTTTTCCATTATGGTTTGCCACAGGATACTGAATACAGTCTCCTGTGTTATACAGTAGAGCCTTGTTGTTTATCTGCCCTATATATAATATAGGACAATTTGCCTCTGCTAATCCCAGGCTCCCAAACTTTCCAACCCCTGCCCCTCCTCCTTGTCTACCACAAATTTGTTCTCTATATCTATGATCTTCTCCACGGGATCTTCCTGACCTAGGGATTGAGCTTGGATCTCCCACATTGCCAAGAGATTCTTTGTTTAGTAGATATGCTCATTTGTCTCATTTTTCAGATTCCACATACCAGTGATAGTTTGATATTTGTCTTTCTCTTTCTGACTGACTTTAGTATGATAATCTATAGGTCACTCTATGTTGCTGCAAATGGCATTATTACATTCTTTATGGCTGGGTAATATCCATTGTGTGTGTGTGCATGTGTGTGTGTACGTGTGCGTGTGTGTTCTTCCCCAGTGGCTCAGGGCTTCCCAGGTGGCACTAGTGATACAGAGTCTGCCTACCAATGCAGGAAACATGAGAGACGTGGGTTTGATCTCTGGGTCAGGCAGATCTCCAAGAGGATGGCATGGCTACCCACTCCAGTACTCTTGCCTGGAGAATCTCATGGACAGAGGATCCTTGCTGGCTACAGTCCATGGGGTCACAAGGATTGGATAGGACTGAAGCAACTTAGCACAAATGCACATGTGTACACACACACACACACACACACACACACCCCACCACCTCTTCTTTATCCATACATCTGTTGATGGATATTTAGGCTGTTTCCATTTCTTGACTATCCAATAAGGTCTTTTTTTTTAACTTCGAAGTAACATTTATTTTAATGGGTTACAAATAAGTATAAAAGAAAAATTTTAATTACCGATAAACTACAATATATGTCCTTTCAGGATTTTACATGACTTTTTTAGCATAGATGTGGGTAAACTATAATGTCAGTTTTATTTCATGGTTTTATACCAAACGTTATACCCAGAAGTTTTCAATATTTTCTAAATCCTTCCTAAAATATCAAGGTCTTCTTATTTATAAGTCAGTAACAGTGACAGCCATTGCTTCTTTCCTTGACATATTTCTTGTGTGCATCCATTTCCTTACAGTGACACAGACAAGGCTCTCAGCAGGCTCTCTTCTCTTCCAGTGTGAATTTTTCAATAGGCTGACTAGTCTAGTCTACTAGTCCATCTGCTCTCTACCTTTCTCTAATTCAACAATGGGGATAATTATGCTCAAGTCATATTTCTGATTTTTCACTAGCCTTTCACAGCCCGTACACACCAGTGTCGACTGCTCTGCCTCCCTCGTCTCCCATTCCCTTCTATATGAATCCTCTCCTTCAGTCAAGGTATTTTATTTGCCATGTACTTATTATTTTCCATCCTTTGTATTTCCCTTCTACACTACCTCAAATAACTTCCTCACCTTCATTCTCTCTCCATTAATCTAAGGCCCTCCCTTTGTCCTAATCTCTTGCAAAACTGACCTTAAGAAAAAGTTCCAGTATTGACTTTATTCCTGACATTCAACACACATCAACTCTAAAGAACTTTAGTAGACGGTGTGTAATACAGAGGTGAATAAATACAGACAGTTATCAGCACAAATAGTCACAAATAGTGCAAAGTACGACAGCACTATGACTCAAGAGAAATTCAGGTAAAATGAGATAGGAGTGTGTATATTTGCTGTTTGTAATACAACACCATTTTCGATGTTTCATTTTGTCTGTGCCTTTAGTCGTTTGATTAATTCAGCAAACACACTTTGCACACATATTACTATGTAAGTTTTTTTGGGGAAAAGAAATGGTATGAAGCAAAATTTCTTTGAGGAATGTGAAATTCTGATCAGAAGGTGCAATTTACACCTAAAAAAGGGCACAGAGCAGAGACCTAGGGTCCAAATAGTCAACCGGATGATGTTTTACATTCCAAGATGGGTGGAGTCTAAGGACCTTGAGTCTTTATGGTGGACTTTTCACAGTGACTTGTACTATACCTCCTCCCTGACTTTTACCCTGTCTCATCCAGTGCCCAATTTTATTTTAGTGCAGAATTTTAATTGCAAATAGTTTTGAAAGAAAAAATATTATGAATTTTTGTGTATTTTTTTCTTTAGATACCTGAAATTTTACTTTTCTGTTGTTTTCACCTATATAATTTTTCTTACATAGTCAAAAGTATTGCCTAACATAGTTTGATCCTTGTAAGTGTTTTAAATTAATGTGAACACTTTGGGGTAGTCTTTTGAATGTAAAAGCCAGAGATGGAAGAGATAAAGCACTCTCCGAAGGTGACATCTGTGATGAATCACATTAGCATGAAAGTTGGAACTTCGCTGTGATAACAGCAACAGATTTTTCGAACATCAAAGACATCTAGAGAACAAGAGTCAAGGGTTATTTAATCTTTTACTTAGTTTGTGATTTGGAGAGCAGTTGACTGTGTTAGCATAGCTAGGAATCTAGCAAAAAAGCCAATCACTGTCTTTTATCACTCTTACAGTGAAATCAATACATTGGCCTGTATCACACTTAAACCACACATAATGGTTGTATTAAATGTATTTCTGCTCTCAGTGTTATTACGAAAATATATTAAGGATGGGTAAAATGTCAACAGCCCTCCAATGCAGTTATAGTTTTACTTACTGAAGTCAGTTTAGATTGAAATTAAGTCAAAAGCAATCTCCGTTCATTGCTTTTTCTCCCATTGTGAAGTTTGTGTGGAACTTTATATTAGTTTGCATTTAAAAAAGCATGTTGGGTTGCATAGTAATGGAGTCCAGAATAAAAAAGAACAACCCACTGGCATGTATTTAGCCAAAGCTGGGTTATTTAAAAACAAAATGTTGTGTATTCAGTGCATCGAAACTGCTTACTCTTGGGAAGCATGTTGGGTTGCATAGTAATGGAGTCCAGAATAAAAAGTGGTATGAAGCAAAATTTCTTTGAGGAATGTGAAATTCTGATCAGAAGGTGCAATTTACACCTAAAAAAGGGCACAGAGCAGAGACCTAGGGTCCAAATAGTCAACCGGATGATGTTTTACATTCCAAGATGGGTGGAGTCTAAGGACCTTGAGTCTTTATGGTGGACTTTTCACAGTGACTTGTACTATACCTCCTCCCTGACTTTTACCCTGTCTCATCCAGTGCCCAATTTTATTTTAGTGCAGAATTTTAATTGCAAATAGTTTTGAAAGAAAAAATATTATGAATTTTTGTGTATTTTTTTCTTTAGATACCTGAAATTTTACTTTTCTGTTGTTTTCACCTATATAATTTTTCTTACATAGTCAAAAGTATTGCCTAACATAGTTTGATCCTTGTAAGTGTTTTAAATTAATGTGAACACTTTGGGGTAGTCTTTTGAATGTAAAAGCCAGAGATGGAAGAGATAAAGCACTCTCCGAAGGTGACATCTGTGATGAATCACATTAGCATGAAAGTTGGAACTTCGCTGTGATAACAGCAACAGATTTTTCGAACATCAAAGACATCTAGAGAACAAGAGTCAAGGGTTATTTAATCTTTTACTTAGTTTGTGATTTGGAGAGCAGTTGACTGTGTTAGCATAGCTAGGAATCTAGCAAAAAAACCAATCACTGTCTTTTATCACTCTTACAGTGAAATCAATACATTGGCCTGTATCACACTTAAACCACACATAATGGTTGTATTAAATGTATTTCTGCTCTCAGTGTTATTACGAAAATATATTAAGGATGGGTAAAATGTCAACAGCCCTCCAATGCAGTTATAGTTTTACTTACTGAAGTCAGTTTAGATTGAAATTAAGTCAAAAGCAATCTCCGTTCATTGCTTTTTCTCCCATTGTGAAGTTTGTGTGGAACTTTATATTAGTTTGCATTTAAAAAAGCATGTTGGGTTGCATAGTAATGGAGTCCAGAATAAAAAAGAACAACCCACTGGCATGTATTTAACCAAAGCTGGGTTATTTAAAAACAAAATGTTGTGTATTCAGTGCATCGAAACTGCTTACTCTTGGGCGTGGCAATGTCTTCTCTACATTTTCTGTATGTTGAAGGAATTGTCAGCATCAAAGAGGTTAGTGGCATTTGCACTTGGTCCCAGGGCCCCAAAGATACAAGATTTCAGAGATGCATCAACAAGCAAGTGTTTCAGAGGGCCTCGCCTTTGTGAAGTATTGTGTATGAATCCTCAGGGTTTCCTTTGCATTCCTGAGTATTCAACTTCTTGCAACAGTTTTAGTTTAAGGCAGTGCGAAGTCAGCAAATGGGTCTGAAAATTCTGGAGAAAGTTCATGAAGTTTAGTCACTGGGAAATTTTATGAATGAACTAAATTTTAATCATGGTGGGATAAAACTAAATATTTCTAATGATTGTTCAAGGTATAGCTGACAATTATATCTTAGAATCAAAGGTCAAATAATCCCTTTAAGCATAAAGCAGCTCATGTAGTATTGATAGATCCTGTTACTACCATGAATATGGAGACAGAGTTCCTTTGGCCTGCTCTGTGTGAGTTCCTCTGTTCTGCTCCTTTGTAAATCAGTCTAGGAAACGTGATTCAGAACTGGCTTCAGGACAGAGAATACTTACTTCATCACCTAGATCAAAGGCAGTGGACTTCCAGTAAGCTCACAAATGTTGTAACCTTAGATGTATTCCTGTATCATTGAAAATTAACAATCTTATAGTATTGAATTTGCTTAAAACCAAGATACCCATCTATCAAGAGTACTTTTTAGCCATCTGATTTAAAATGCTTAAGTAAATTAAAGATTAAAGGAAATTATTTTTCTATTAGTTAAAATGATGGGTAAAATGTCAACAGCCCTCCAATGCAGTTATAGTTTTACTTACTGAAGTCAGTTTAGATTGAAATTAAGTCAAAAGCAATCTCCGTTCATTGCTTTTTCTCCCATTGTGAAGTTTGTGTGGAACTTTATATTAGTTTGCATTTAAAAAAGCATGTTGGGTTGCATAGTAATGGAGTCCAGAATAAAAAAGAACAACCCACTGGCATGTATTTAACCAAAGCTGGGTTATTTAAAAACAAAATGTTGTGTATTCAGTGCATCGAAACTGCTTACTCTTGGGCGTGGCAATGTCTTCTCTACATTTTCTGTATGTTGAAGGAATTGTCAGCATCAAAGAGGTTAGTGGCATTTGCACTTGGTCCCAGGGCCCCAAAGATACAAGATTTCAGAGATGCATCAACAAGCAAGTGTTTCAGAGGGCCTCGCCTTTGTGAAGTATTGTGTATGAATCCTCAGGGTTTCCTTTGCATTCCTGAGTATTCAACTTCTTGCAACAGTTTTAGTTTAAGGCAGTGCGAAGTCAGCAAATGGGTCTGAAAATTCTGGAGAAAGTTCATGAAGTTTAGTCACTGGGAAATTTTATGAATGAACTAAATTTTAATCATGGTGGGATAAAACTAAATATTTCTAATGATTGTTCAAGGTATAGCTGACAATTATATCTTAGAATCAAAGGTCAAATAATCCCTTTAAGCATAAAGCAGCTCATGTAGTATTGATAGATCCTGTTACTACCATGAATATGGAGACAGAGTTCCTTTGGCCTGCTCTGTGTGAGTTCCTCTGTTCTGCTCCTTTGTAAATCAGTCTAGGAAACGTGATTCAGAACTGGCTTCAGGACAGAGAATACTTACTTCATCACCTAGATCAAAGGCAGTGGACTTCCAGTAAGCTCACAAATGTTGTAACCTTAGATGTATTCCTGTATCATTGAAAATTAACAATCTTATAGTATTGAATTTGCTTAAAACCAAGATACCCATCTATCAAGAGTACTTTTTAGCCATCTGATTTAAAATGCTTAAGTAAATTAAAGATTAAAGGAAATTATCTTCATTCTATTTAGAAAATGTATTTGGAAAAACAATCTGATATTAAAGTGTATCTAATTTAATAAAATTCAAGTATTTTAAACAATCATATTTTAAGCGATATGAACAGATGAGCCACTGTAGAACTAAGAACTAAAACCCAATGTTTTGATTAGAAGGAATATAAGAGAGAGATTATTTTGATCTTCTTAGTAGGTCTAACGCAGATTCACATATTTGTTTTGTGATTATATATTTTTATTGATTCCCATATTCTTAAGTAATTTTCAAATTTGATAACTCCTTCCTAAAAAACAAGGGACACAAGTAAGTATATTTCTTACTAGATTTCATAAGAAGAATACCTGTATTTGTTCACATGTGTTGCTTGACTGGAGGGGGAAGCAGTCATGGAAAAAATGTATTTTCATGTTGCTCTACTTGGTGAATTCTGATTCATAAAATGTTAACCACTAATTTGCACTTGCAATAAGAATTCTACACTCTAACGTAATATTAACATTGCAGAACAGTTTATAAAGCCACACCTCTGGAACACCTGAGTTCTAGTCTAAACTTTTTCACTAACCGGCCATATAGCTTAAGGCAAATCAATTTGGGGCTGAGTTTTTTCATTTATAAGATGGGGTTGTTTATGATAGGTGGTTATGAAGTTTACTTCTAGATGTAAAGTTCTGTGGTTCTAAGAATGTACGTGTAATTCAGGATAAAATTGAAATCTATGGAAGGTTTATGAGTCATGACTGGATGAAATCTTATCTTTCTAGTACCATTAAGTAGTTAACATTGACTCTGCAACAATCCTAGGCAATTGGTCAAATCCCTTTTGAGCTGGGAAGGCAGTTTTTTTCCACAAAGATTAGATGATTTAACCTATCTTTGAATAAAAGCATTACTTCATCACCTAGATCAAAGGCAGTGGACTTCCAGTAAGCTCACAAATGTTGTAACCTTAGATGTATTCCTGTATCATTGAAAATTAACAATCTTATAGTATTGAATTTGCTTAAAACCAAGATACCCATCTATCAAGAGTACTTTTTAGCCATCTGATTTAAAATGCTTAAGTAAATTAAAGATTAAAGGAAATTATCTTCATTCTATTTAGAAAATGTATTTGGAAAAACAATCTGATATTAAAGTGTATCTAATTTAATAAAATTCAAGTATTTTAAACAATCATATTTTAAGCGATATGAACAGATGAGCCACTGTAGAACTAAGAACTAAAACCCAATGTTTTGATTAGAAGGAATATAAGAGAGAGATTATTTTGATCTTCTTAGTAGGTCTAACGCAGATTCACATATTTGTTTTGTGATTATATATTTTTATTGATTCCCATATTCTTAAGTAATTTTCAAATTTGATAACTCCTTCCTAAAAAACAAGGGACACAAGTAAGTATATTTCTTACTAGATTTCATAAGAAGAATACCTGTATTTGTTCACATGTGTTGCTTGACTGGAGGGGGAAGCAGTCATGGAAAAATGTATTTTCATGTTGCTCTACTTGGTGAATTCTGATTCATAAAATGTTAACCACTAATTTGCACTTGCAATAAGAATTCTACACTCTAACGTAATATTAACATTGCAGAACAGTTTATAAAGCCACACCTCTGGAACACCTGAGTTCTAGTCTAAACTTTTTCACTAACCGGCCATATAGCTTAAGGCAAATCAATTTGGGGCTGAGTTTTTTCATTTATAAGATGGGGTTGTTTATGATAGGTGGTTATGAAGTTTACTTCTAGATGTAAAGTTCTGTGGTTCTAAGAATGTACGTGTAATTCAGGATAAAATTGAAATCTATGGAAGGTTTATGAGTCATGACTGGATGAAATCTTATCTTTCTAGTACCATTAAGTAGTTAACATTGACTCTGCAACAATCCTAGGCAATTGGTCAAATCCCTTTTGAGCTGGGAAGGCAGTTTTTTTCCACAAAGATTAGATGATTTAACCTATCTTTGAATAAAAGCATTACTGTCCCCTTCAGTAAAGTTTTTGTTTTAAATAAATGATTTTGCTCTTAACTGACAACTTTACACACCCTGTTCAGGACAAATCTAATGCTTAAAGTGACACCAGCCTTTATCTGGATAAGTCCTCTATTCTTTTAGATTTAAAGCTGTGGCAAGGAAATAAGATTTATTAGGAGATATTCATGTGGCAGACCAAAGAAAAGCCCTTTGTATTACTCTAACAGCAAAGGAAACTGGGAGGCGAGGCTAAGACATCAGATATATAAATCAGGCTGCTGCCAGATTTTATCCACTGAGTCAATTCATCTTCGACTGGCTAAGTATACTGACTGGAATGCCAGAGGCTTACCTAAGGACATGCTTCTCACCTTCTCTCCTTGGCTTTGCATTTCATTTCCGTCAGTATCTGTAGATACCTGGAAAGGAGATGAAACTCAAGTCAACCGTTTTTTCTTTCTAACATCTTAGATAAACTACTTATGTAAGCTGGGGGGAAGGGTTGAAACTGTTGACTTAAATATGATTTGGAATTGTTAGTATGTTTCATCTCTCCATAATATTTGTTTTCCCTGTGACCGCTTATAATTGAAAGTTGACTACAGAAAATAGAATAAAATTGTCTTTCTAAATACAGTGGAAGCTGTTATAAAGAAGAGGATCAAAGTACTCTTATGAGAAAGGTTTATAATAAACAATGATTTTAAATTCTGAGCATATTAATGACAAGGTGTTTCAGAATAAAAGTTAATGACTTTTAGGTTAAATTAGTTAATTTTGAAAGGAACCGCCATATAGCTTAAGGCAAATCAATTTGGGGCTGAGTTTTTTCATTTATAAGATGGGGTTGTTTATGATAGGTGGTTATGAAGTTTACTTCTAGATGTAAAGTTCTGTGGTTCTAAGAATGTACGTGTAATTCAGGATAAAATTGAAATCTATGGAAGGTTTATGAGTCATGACTGGATGAAATCTTATCTTTCTAGTACCATTAAGTAGTTAACATTGACTCTGCAACAATCCTAGGCAATTGGTCAAATCCCTTTTGAGCTGGGAAGGCAGTTTTTTTCCACAAAGATTAGATGATTTAACCTATCTTTGAATAAAAGCATTACTGTCCCCTTCAGTAAAGTTTTTGTTTTAAATAAATGATTTTGCTCTTAACTGACAACTTTACACACCCCTGTTCAGGACAAATCTAATGCTTAAAGTGACACCAGCCTTTATCTGGATAAGTCCTCTATTCTTTTAGATTTAAAGCTGTGGCAAGGAAATAAGATTTATTAGGAGATATTCATGTGGCAGACCAAAGAAAAGCCCTTTGTATTACTCTAACAGCAAAGGAAACTGGGAGGCGAGGCTAAGACATCAGATATATAAATCAGGCTGCTGCCAGATTTTATCCACTGAGTCAATTCATCTTCGACTGGCTAAGTATACTGACTGGAATGCCAGAGGCTTACCTAAGGACATGCTTCTCACCTTCTCTCCTTGGCTTTGCATTTCATTTCCGTCAGTATCTGTAGATACCTGGAAAGGAGATGAAACTCAAGTCAACCGTTTTTTCTTTCTAACATCTTAGATAAACTACTTATGTAAGCTGGGGGGAAGGGTTGAAACTGTTGACTTAAATATGATTTGGAATTGTTAGTATGTTTCATCTCTCCATAATATTTGTTTTCCCTGTGACCGCTTATAATTGAAAGTTGACTACAGAAAATAGAATAAAATTGTCTTTCTAAATACAGTGGAAGCTGTTATAAAGAAGAGGATCAAAGTACTCTTATGAGAAAGGTTTATAATAAACAATGATTTTAAATTCTGAGCATATTAATGACAAGGTGTTTCAGAGTAAAAGTTAATGACTTTTATTGCTTAAGTCTTTCAAATTATCCTCAGGGAAACTCTTCTATGTTGATAGTTAAATCATACTTGACTCTGTCTCTATGAAGTGAGCTATTAGACACTGGGAATAACAAATTTCTTACACTATGGGATTAACAAATATTTATTTGGGAGATTTTGAAGAGCACTTACATCATAGGGTTTATTTTATGTTTTGGTTCTGACTTTATTTTGCCTCAAAGAAGTAATAAAGTTTTAAAATTTGTTTTCCGATACTTACGTATTGCGTTTAGATATAATCTTATCAAAAACTTTATTTCATGTGGTTACTGCCATGGTACCCCATTACTGGCAGTATCATGTGGGTCTTTCTGTATATCGTCGTTTCAACATGCCAGATTTTTCCCCAACAACCACCTTTTAATGTTTATTTTGTGACAGATGATCCAAGAGAGCCGGTTTCTCATAGAAATGGCAGACACCGTCCAGGAAAAGATTGTGCAGTGTCAGAAAGCAGGTAATCTCCTTGTCTCCATTTCGTTTAGAAACCATATGATGATTTTTGCAGACTTATAAAGTTTCTCTTTTTACTCTTAAAATTCCAATGTTTTATGTCATAGCTTCAACTATACTTTGAGTTACACTGAAGCTTGTGTTTAGTACAGAAGAGATCTAGGTGGTAGTAGGTAGGAGTTTGTGTGTATACAGAGGTGGTATCTGAAGATATCTAGAGAAGTGAGGATTGCTGAATTTACTTTTATGATTTGGAAACCTTCACTGTCATCAGCACCCTGTATTTTTTATCTCTTTGAATCTATGTTCTTACCGTAGAAGTGGAAGGTAGTTGCTTGATATATACACATATGATATACTAAACACATATAATATGCTATTTAGTCCTCATCTCTCCATAATATTTGTTTTCCCTGTGACCGCTTATAATTGAAAGTTGACTACAGAAAATAGAATAAAATTGTCTTTCTAAATACAGTGGAAGCTGTTATAAAGAAGAGGATCAAAGTACTCTTATGAGAAAGGTTTATAATAAACAATGATTTTAAATTCTGAGCATATTAATGACAAGGTGTTTCAGAGTAAAAGTTAATGACTTTTATTGCTTAAGTCTTTCAAATTATCCTCAGGGAAACTCTTCTATGTTGATAGTTAAATCATACTTGACTCTGTCTCTATGAAGTGAGCTATTAGACACTGGGAATAACAAATTTCTTACACTATGGGATTAACAAATATTTATTTGGGAGATTTTGAAGAGCACTTACATCATAGGGTTTATTTTATGTTTTGGTTCTGACTTTATTTTGCCTCAAAGAAGTAATAAAGTTTTAAAATTTGTTTTCCGATACTTACGTTTTTGCGTTTAGATATAATCTTATCAAAAACTTTATTTCATGTGGTTACTGCCATGGTACCCCATTACTGGCAGTATCATGTGGGTCTTTCTGTATATCGTCGTTTCAACATGCCAGATTTTTCCCCAACAACCACCTTTTAATGTTTATTTTGTGACAGATGATCCAAGAGAGCCGGTTTCTCATAGAAATGGCAGACACCGTCCAGGAAAAGATTGTGCAGTGTCAGAAAGCAGGTAATCTCCTTGTCTCCATTTCGTTTAGAAACCATATGATGATTTTTGCAGACTTATAAAGTTTCTCTTTTTACTCTTAAAATTCCAATGTTTTATGTCATAGCTTCAACTATACTTTGAGTTACACTGAAGCTTGTGTTTAGTACAGAAGAGATCTAGGTGGTAGTAGGTAGGAGTTTGTGTGTATACAGAGGTGGTATCTGAAGATATCTAGAGAAGTGAGGATTGCTGAATTTACTTTTATGATTTGGAAACCTTCACTGTCATCAGCACCCTGTATTTTTTATCTCTTTTGAATCTATGTTCTCTTTAATCTGTATACACAGTAGTGATTACAGTAAGGAAGATCACACTGGTAGTTGCTTGATATATACACATATGATATACTAAACACATATAATATGCTATTTAGTCCTCATAACAACTCAGTAAAGTAGTCATTCTTGTATCCAATCTACAGATGAGGCGTCTGAGATTCTGAAAGATTGAATGAATTACCCCAAATCCCATATCAACACATGACGGAGGTGACCTTTGATTGTTTTTTTTTTTTTTTTGTCCATTTTTATTCTTTGGTCCGTTTGGGCCTCCCATTGCAGTGGTATCTCTCCTTGCAGAGCATGAGCTCTGTGTGCATGCACTCCAGAGCGCTGGCTTGTAATTGGACACACTGATCCTTGTGTCACGTGGGATCTTCCCAGGCCAGGGATCAAACTGTGCCCCTTGCACTGCAAGGTGGATTCTTTACCCACCAGACCACCAGGGAAGCCCCAGAAGTGACCTTTGAACCTAGACCAAACTTTGAAAATGATGCTCTTCACTACTGATCTGGAAGCTTAAATCTTTCTCATGAAAGAAAGCACAAAAATAATAACAACATCAAATACTTACGGTCCTATATGCCAAGCACTGCTTTGAGAGTTTTGTATTTGTTGACTCATTTAATTGTCACCCAGTTCCATGAGGTCAATATTATTTCCATTGCCCATTGAGGAGACTGAATGGTAGAGACTTTCAGGGATTCACTCATGCTCACGAAGCTAGTCAGTTGTAGAGCCAGGGAGTAGGTCTAAGCCATGGTCTTACTATGTATTGTGCTTGTGATGTTAGCACCAGGAAAGTTAATGTAGTTCAGACTGCATTAAAACAAGTCTAATCAGTAGAACAAGAAAGGCTGTGGTAAAATCCTACCTAATGTGGGCTACTTATGTTCCTGGGTATCATCCTTAAAGAGAAACATTATAATAAGCTGAAACAAGTTAGAATGTTTATTCTGGGGAAGGGAAAGCTCTAGTAGACGTTATCCAATATCTTTCCTCAAATATTTAAATTGGTACACCATGGAACAGAGATTAGACCTTGCTGGTGAGTCTAGCTATCAACAAGGAGCAGAAGTTCCAGAAAGACTGGTTTGATATCAGTCATAGCTTTCCAGAAGAAAGTGTGATTCCCATCTCTGAGGTGCTAAGACAAAGGCTAGAGAAACAGATGAGGATATTTTTCATAGTATTCAAGCTTGGGAGAATGGTTTAGATAAAAATATCTTTAGGGCCATTCCTAAATCTAAAACATTTAGGTGTTTCCAGGAATGCTATTTAAAAAAATTTTTTTTTAAATTTTTACTCAACAGTTACTAATTGCCATTGTTACCTGCTTAGGCCCCAAGCCTGCTGTCAAGCTGTATGGATGGTTCATAAGGAAAAGAAAGATTAGTGCATCCTTCACATATGGTTGCCATTCACACATTACACCATTTTATATAAAAACCAGGCAGAGTAAAGACAAGATGGATCCAACCTGTTGGAAGAATTTGCTTCTTAACTTCTCATGTCTTTGTCTATGGTTTCTTGCTGTTTTAAATCTTATTTAATCTAATGCATTAGTTATTTTTAGTTTTCCCTTAAGGATAGCCATTTGGTGGTGATGAACAGAATGAGGAGAATTCAGTTTGGGTATTTAGAAGTTATGAGCAAAGGACAGAAATGGGAAATTATATCTTTACTGATAATATTTTCACAATAAAATACCTACATTTCTGAAATTTATATAGAAAATCCTCTTATGTTCTCTTTTTAAAGGCATGGAGTTCCATGAGGAACTTCATAATCTAGGGGCAAAAGAAGGCTTGAAAGGAAGAAAACTCAACAAAGCAACTGAGAGCTTTGCTTGGAATATTACAGTATTGAAGGTGAGTGAAGTACTCAAGTGTCCCTTTGCCTTTATTTTTCTACTCATCTCTCCAGTCAGTCATCTCATCAGTGGTTGAAAATGGTGACTTAAATTTTTAATTAACGCTTGCTCAAATTAATTTATACTCTAAGTGAGGGGGAGATGTGTATGGGTACTGGCACACTTTTGTCCATAATAGGACAATGAGTTTTGTGGTGGACACAGAAGACAGCAAGACCTAATTCCATTACCTGGTGTTTGTGGTTTACTCATACTTCTACTCAAGTCAGTATGGCTGTTCTTGTTTGTGGAAAGGATAACTTAAAATGTGGCTGAAAGAGGATCTAACACAAGTACTTTGGGAAAGCCTTAAGCTACAGACTATTTGGAGCTGTTTAGGATTATTTTATTATAGGAGCAGTCTCTATAAATACATTTACTTTTGCAAATATTTTAGAAATCAGCTTTTTGAGATTATGAGTTGCTCTGCTGAAAATTAATTTTAGGTCTCTGAAGTAAAGTTACCCCTTTTCATATGTTGTTTCATGAATGGAAAAATGATTTAAGCAGTTGCAAGAATTTATTCTTAACAGTGTGACAGAGAAAAACAACTGCAAGCAAAATGAACAATTGCTGATATTTAAAGAACACTTATGAGCCAGGCATTGTTTTATAAGGTTTCTATGAATTAACATTATTATTCTTCAATTAACCCAATACTGTTATTATTCTAATTTGCAAGTAAGAAAACTAAGGCATTGAAAACTTATGTCTGTTACCCCTGGTCACTCAGCTAGTGAATGGTGGAGCTGGAGTTTGAACTGAGGCACCGTGACTCCAGACCAGAGCCTGGTCTACAGAAAGATACTGCACATGTTTATGTGAATGTGCTAGGTGAACTGTAATATATATCACGAATTTTTATGAAAAATTCAGCCCATAGGGCTCACCTGGTGGTCCAGTGGGTAAATAATCCACTTTGCAGTGCGAGGGGCACTGGTTTGATCCCTGGCCCTGGAAGATCCCATGTGCCGTGCAGTGGCTGGACCAGTGTGTTCAATTATGAACTGGTGCTCTGGAGTATGTGTGCCCAGAGCTGGTGCTCTGCAACGAGAGAGGCCACTGAGATAGGAGGCCCACACATGCCAAAGAATAAAGGTGGATGAAAATAATAAATAACTAAGAAAAAGCTCATGGCATGAAGTTAAAAAAAAAATATCAACTCACATGTAGTTGTTAAGCTCCTATTATAAACTGAGCACTCTGCTATGCACTGGGACCTACGATGAACAAAATCCATACAGACCCTAATCTCACGAGTTGACAGTCAGGGAGAAGGAAGTGGGTTGGGAAAATAGGCATAATTTCCTTAAGAGGAAGAAACTAGACTGTTTCTATAAAGAGGCGCTTATTTCATAATACCTGAGTGCAACATGGCAGTGTGAGCTCTGATACAGGTGCTTTCTGTTCATATATAAATGTGGGCTCATTAATGTGCTGATCACTGAGAAAGGAGCTACGGACAAAAGTATCAGAAAAGCAGTACCTGAGTCTCATCAAAAAAAGTAGTACTTGGGCCCCTAAGACTAGTGTACTGGGGAGACAGACATATCACTAATAGCAGCCATTGGTTATTCAATGCTTCATATGTGGTTAAGCAGTAACGACTGAGTAGTTTCTATGTTTCCTCCTTTCCACTTTGAAACAGCTGTGTGACATTGCAGCAACTCATGCTGACCCCCATACGACCGTCTCTGTCTCACAGATGAGGAAAGTGAGGCTCAGGGAGGTTTCAGTTTTCTGTCTTCAACTGGTAGATGGGCAGAGCTAAGATTTTGACTCACACCCATGGTTCTACCCACATCCTATCCTCCTGGGTCCTGTAGGACTCCATTCATGGGGATGAGGGCAGGCAGCTTAGTGCAAGGGTGAGGGCACTGGCCGCCCAATGGCTGTGAGGCTTTAGCTAAATTATGCAGTCTCTCTGAGTGTGATGAGATTAATAATACCTCTACTCCAGGTTTTGTGGAATGAGGTGGGATAATATATACAAAATATCTAAGTCACAGTGCACGAAACTTGACTGTATACAGTACATCTCTACCTATGCTATTATTGTATATATGTGCTATTAATTTTGATAAAGTAAGGTTGACCATTGGAAGATAAGGCTTTTGGTTTTTTTTTAATTTAAATTAAAAAACTTAACTAATTAAAAAAAATGAGATGTGATTGTTAACTTCTGATTGAAGCTTGTTCGCTGTTTTCTGAGGTTTGTGTATTTGGTTTAGTGACAGGAGCTGATTGCTAAATTGGGCCTAGAAAACACTGTACAAATCATTCTAAGACAGATCTTTTGAAATAGAATTAATCTTCTAATATTTTAGCTCGTGTATCAGATACTAGTATTTCAGCATGAGTACCAGGAACTTAAACAAGGATAGTGAACTTTTCCAAACTTTCTGACATTTCCTTGCTCTCCTTCTTTGTGTTTAGTGGACCTGTTAATCACCTACCCTTTCTCCAAGTGCCAAACAAATGACCTTCTCGGAATCTGACTTTTTAGCTGAGGGACAAAGAGATATCTCTTGACTTCCTACTTTTGCATTCCAATTCCCTATGATTAAAAGGACATCTTTTTTGTTTGTTTGTTTGGTGTTAGTTCTAGGAGGTCTTGTAGATCTTCAAAAGATTAAAGTAAGACTTCAAAAAATAAAAATAAAAAAAGAATTGTTCAATTTCATCTTCTTGGTGTTAGTGGTTGGTCATAGATTTGGATTACTGTGATGCTGAATGACTTTCTTAGAAACAAACCAAGATTATTCTGTCATTTTTGAGACTGCACCCAAGTACTGCATTTCGGACTCTCTTGTTGACTCTGAAGGCTACTGTATTTCTTCTAAGGGATTCTTGCCCAGAGTAGTAGATCGTCTAAATTAAATTCTCCCGTTCTTGTCCATTTTAGTTTACTGATCCCTAAAATGTCAGTGTTCATTCTTGCCATCTCCTGTTTTGACTGCATCTCATTTACCTTGATTCATGGACCTAACATTCCAGGTTCCTATTCAATATTGTTCTTTATAGCATCGGACTTTACTTTCACCACCAGACACAACCATAACTGGGCATCATTTCCACTTGGGCTCAACCTCTTTACTCTTTCTGGAGCTATTTCTCCATTCTTCCTTAATAGCCTGTTGGGCACCTACCAACCTGAGGACTCATCTTTCAGTGTCATATCATTTTGTCTTTTTATACTATTGATGGGGCTCTCAAGGAAAGAATGCTTTTGGTTTTTTAATTTAAATTAAAAACTTAACTAATTAAAAAAAATGAGATGTGATTGTTAACTTCTGATTGAAGCTTGTTCGCTGTTTTCTGAGGTTTGTGTATTTGGTTTAGTGACAGGAGCTGATTGCTAAATTGGGCCTAGAAAACACTGTACAAATCATTCTAAGACAGATCTTTTGAAATAGAATTAATCTTCTAATATTTTAGCTCGTGTATCAGATACTAGTATTTCAGCATGAGTACCAGGAACTTAAACAAGGATAGTGAACTTTTCCAAACTTTCTGACATTTCCTTGCTCTCCTTCTTTGTGTTTAGTGGACCTGTTAATCACCTACCCTTTCTCCAAGTGCCAAACAAATGACCTTCTCGGAATCTGACTTTTTAGCTGAGGGACAAAGAGATATCTCTTGACTTCCTACTTTTGCATTCCAATTCCCTATGATTAAAAGGACATCTTTTTTGTTTGTTTGTTTGGTGTTAGTTCTAGGAGGTCTTGTAGATCTTCAAAAGATTAAAGTAAGACTTCAAAAAATAAAAATAAAAAAAGAATTGTTCAATTTCATCTTCTTGGTGTTAGTGGTTGGTCATAGATTTGGATTACTGTGATGCTGAATGACTTTCTTAGAAACAAACCAAGATTATTCTGTCATTTTTGAGACTGCACCCAAGTACTGCATTTCGGACTCTCTTGTTGACTCTGAAGGCTACTGTATTTCTTCTAAGGGATTCTTGCCCAGAGTAGTAGATCGTCTAAATTAAATTCTCCCGTTCTTGTCCATTTTAGTTTACTGATCCCTAAAATGTCAGTGTTCATTCTTGCCATCTCCTGTTTTGACTGCATCTCATTTACCTTGATTCATGGACCTAACATTCCAGGTTCCTATTCAATATTGTTCTTTATAGCATCGGACTTTACTTTCACCACCAGACACAACCATAACTGGGCATCATTTCCACTTGGGCTCAACCTCTTTACTCTTTCTGGAGCTATTTCTCCATTCTTCCTTAATAGCCTGTTGGGCACCTACCAACCTGAGGACTCATCTTTCAGTGTCATATCATTTTGTCTTTTTATACTATTGATGGGGCTCTCAAGGAAAGAATGCTGAAGTTGTTTGCCATTCCCTTCTCCAGTAGACCATGTTTTGTCAGGCCCTAACTAGCAGGGGCATGCCATTCAGCCGCTCTGTGCAGCTGGTGCTGGTGCCCTGGTTGTCCTGGTCGTCCCACTGCTGGTCCTCGCTGAACGTGTAAACCTTCACTGGCCATCTGGTGTTGGTCAGTGTACTACCTGAATTTGAGGCACAGGCCCTGCTGGAGTGGCTGAGAAGGGAGTCTGGGGGAGGCTAGAGCCAATGTTCAAGGATGCGCAGGAGTAGGTGAGGACCCCCCCACCCCCAGCCTCATTGCTGCTGCCGGCTGCTGTGGAGCTGATCTGCCACCCATGAGTCAGTGGCTGCCCTGGGCCAGAACTTTCCTCTCCAGCTCTGAAGTAGGAACTAGAGGCGCTGGTAACTACCCTACTTCTGCCTCAATCTTCACTGTGGTCTCTGCAAGGCTGCTTCCCAGGCCACCAACACCTCTTCTGGCTGCCACTGCGGTATTATCCCAACTTCTTTAGTTCGTGTTTTTTACAATTAAGTATTACATTGGTCTCTTATTAATGTGTGACAGAGAAGCTGCAGAAAAATTTGTGGAAATGAAGATGAGTAGCTCTACAATGTATCAAACATGAATTATACTTACAGAGTCCAAATTTTCCAAGCTAGAAATGAGGACTTCTAATCCAGCAAGGAGGCAGAACTCAGGGTGATCCTCAAGCTTCATTACGTGTGTTTTACTTTCATTCATATTTTAGTAGGGACTTACTTAGCAGATCTTTCACATTTCCCTACACTTGTGTCATATGCCACAGCCAACTATTAAAGTCATTTTCCTCTTTTCCCTGTCTTTCTGTCTGAACATAAAATTGAGCTCTTTAAATAGCTTCGGTCTTCATTTGTGGTGATATGGTGATGCAGGTCTCAGTGACTCAGTCGGAAGTATCTTTTCCAGATAATCATTGGACCAAGATAGCGCCATCTCATCCCACCTGCACATGTCAGCAGCTCCTTCCATATGTCTTTTCTCCATGCTTTCCTTCCGAAAAGTATTTTGTTTGGTTATTAGCATAATATTAAAATCTTTCAGTGAAAAATTTTCCTGTTCTTTATGTCTTCCAGAGATACTACAATTTCACTTATACAGCCAGCTAATTATCCTAAATAGTTACCAATTTTAGAAGTATTTTGCTAATGAGAATTCTGAGACTCTCTTAGAAAAAAGATATGAATTTATACTACATCACAGATAAAGCATAATATAGTATGAAGTGGAATTCATTTACAATTTTGGACTCTATCCAGAGTGATTTGATTCTTTAAGTACAAAAAGAACTTCATTGAAAGGTGGCAACACCTCTAAAACTGTAATTAGTAAAAACCTGGGAGTAACATTTTAGTGAGTTTTCCAATTATATATTTTTCCAGCTTGGCCTATTGGCTGTTTTAAGGAAATAAATTCTGTTATCTTTTTTTTTTTTTGATAACATTTATTTTATTTATTTATCTTTTGGAGGGTGGAGTGGGGAGGGAGGGGGTTGGGTGGGCCACTTCTCTTGGTCTTTCATTTCTCTATTCTTATCCGTCTTTGTTCTTTTTTTTTTTTTGGCTCCTGTGTGCCTACCATCGCGGTGGCCTCTGGTGTCACAGAGCACCGGCTCTGGGCGCATGCTCTTCAGAGCTCGAGCTCGGTAATTGGACACATCGGTCCAGCCGCTCCGCGGCACGTGGGATCCTCCCAGGCCAGGGATGGAACCGGCGCCCCTTGCACTGCAAGGCGGTGTCCTTACCCACTGGACCACCAGAGAAGCCCTCTATTATCTTTAATTTTTAAAAATTTGATTAGAAAATATATTTTACAAGGTTGGAGAAATGTCAAGTAGAGATACATGCAAATATTGAAGAAATATAATTAGTAAAGATTTTGTTATAAGGGAAAAGCTATGAAGTACAGATTGCTAGAGCTTACAAATAAAAGGATTAGGAAATGACTGACTAGAGCTTACAAATAAAAGGATTAAGAAATGACTGACTGCTTGCTTGTTCATGAATTCATTGACTTCTAATTGAATGCCATGTATTAAATAAATTATGAACAAATGATTATTTCATCAATGAGCACTTCTGTTAATTGATGCATATTTATACTTTCCCTAGGTATATTTTCAGTTTATAATTTAATTCCATTGTATACCATATAAAACTGGGTCTCTATTTTTATAGACTAAAGTTCAATGGATATGACTAAGCTTTTTCCATCTAACTTTTTCTTTCTGTCAAAAAAAGAAAGAATATCTGTGACAAACCTAGGCAGCATATTAAAAAGCAGAGACATCACTTTGCCTACAAAGGTTTATATAGTCAAGGCTGTGATTTTTCTAGTGTTCGTGTACAGATGTACATAAATTTTGCACCTTCTGTTTTTATATTGACTGCATTTTAATTTTCTTTGGGAAGAGCAGAGGCTGTAACTTCTCCCCTCTCCTTAAGTACTTGTGTTTCTAACTCAGGCAGGTTCTCCCATTCAGTCTCCAACTGTCAGGCCCTCAGTCTCTGGGGAGTCTTACTACATAAGGGAAATTTTGTTTTTGCCATAACATTTATTTTATTTATTTATCTTTTGGAGGGTGGAGTGGGGAGGGAGGGGTTGGGTGGGCCACTTCTATTGGTCTTTCATTTCTCTATTTTCATTTGTCTTTGTTCTTTGGCTCCTGTGTGCCTACCATCGCGGTGGCCTCTGGTGTCACAGAGCACCGGCTCTGGGCGCATGCTCTTCAGAGCTCGAGCTCGGTAATTGGACACATCGGTCCAGCCGCTCCGCGGCACGTGGGATCCTCCCAGGCCAGGGATGGAACCGGCGCCCCTTGCACTGCAAGGCGGTGTCCTTACCCACTGGACCACCAGAGAAGCCCTCTATTATCTTTAATTTTTAAAAATTTGATTAGAAAATATATTTTACAAGGTTGGAGAAATGTCAAGTAGAGATACATGCAAATATTGAAGAAATATAATTAGTAAAGATTTTGTTATAAGGGAAAAGCTATGAAGTACAGATTGCTAGAGCTTACAAATAAAAGGATTAGGAAATGACTGACTAGAGCTTACAAATAAAAGGATTAAGAAATGACTGACTGCTTGCTTGTTCATGAATTCATTGACTTCTAATTGAATGCCATGTATTAAATAAATTATGAACAAATGATTATTTCATCAATGAGCACTTCTGTTAATTGATGCATATTTATACTTTCCCTAGGTATATTTTCAGTTTATAATTTAATTCCATTGTATACCATATAAAACTGGGTCTCTATTTTTATAGACTAAAGTTCAATGGATATGACTAAGCTTTTTCCATCTAACTTTTTCTTTCTGTCAAAAAAAGAAAGAATATCTGTGACAAACCTAGGCAGCATATTAAAAAGCAGAGACATCACTTTGCCTACAAAGGTTTATATAGTCAAGGCTGTGATTTTTCTAGTGTTCGTGTACAGATGTACATAAATTTTGCACCTTCTGTTTTTATATTGACTGCATTTTAATTTTCTTTGGGAAGAGCAGAGGCTGTAACTTCTCCCCTCTCCTTAAGTACTTGTGTTTCTAACTCAGGCAGGTTCTCCCATTCAGTCTCCAACTGTCAGGCCCTCAGTCTCTGGGGAGTCTTACTACATAAGGGAAATTACATGGATGTCTCTAGTATGCTTCCTAATAGAGCACATTTAAAGTCTTTGCTCATTGTAGAGAGACAGGAAAAGAAGGGGATGATGGGCTAATGGGAAAAGAAGTATGAGAAGAGACATCCATCTCTGAAAGACAAAGTGACAGAAAGAATGGGGTAGCTTTCAACAGAATAATATTTTAAATATTCAGTCATTCTCTGAGATATTGTGTGTTGAGGGAATCCAACAGGCTCTGTTGGCAGCCATAGTTACTGTGCCCCCGGGTGCTGCTCTGAAGCTATATAAAGAAAGAACATGTCCAGGGTCCTCCATGTTGTCTACTGAGAAATTCTCCAGTGGTCTTCTGTCAGCTGCCGGCTGTTGTTATAGTAGAAGCTGAAGAAAGGCTAGGATTCCTCCTGAGCCAACTCATTCAGAAAAGAACAACTACTTATGAGGTCTAGAAACAGATCTCCACTGACAACAGTGCCTTAATGATACACTATTCTTCATATTGATATTACTATCAATTATTAAGAAACATAAAGTGGGCAAGAGTACAGACTCTGAAGCCAGATACTTTCTAGCTGTGTGGTCTTGGGAAAATTTCCTTTTGTCTGTATGCTTCTGAGTCATCTGGAATATGCCAGATTGTATGATGGTAACAGAAATGAGAATCTCAGTGGCTTAAAACAATAGCTTGTTTCTTGCTCACACTGTTTGTCACTTAGGAACTCAGGCTAATGCTAGGGCAGGAGTACTCTACCTCAGCCCCCTCCTAACTTTGAACTAAGCTTTTTCCATCTAACTTTTTCTTTCTGTCAAAAAAAGAAAGAATATCTGTGACAAACCTAGGCAGCATATTAAAAAGCAGAGACATCACTTTGCCTACAAAGGTTTATATAGTCAAGGCTGTGATTTTTCTAGTGTTCGTGTACAGATGTACATAAATTTTGCACCTTCTGTTTTTATATTGACTGCATTTTAATTTTCTTTGGGAAGAGCAGAGGCTGTAACTTCTCCCCTCTCCTTAAGTACTTGTGTTTCTAACTCAGGCAGGTTCTCCCATTCAGTCTCCAACTGTCAGGCCCTCAGTCTCTGGGGAGTCTTACTACATAAGGGAAATTACATGGATGTCTCTAGTATGCTTCCTAATAGAGCACATTTAAAGTCTTTGCTCATTGTAGAGAGACAGGAAAAGAAGGGGATGATGGGCTAATGGGAAAAGAAGTATGAGAAGAGACATCCATCTCTGAAAGACAAAGTGACAGAAAGAATGGGGTAGCTTTCAACAGAATAATATTTTAAATATTCAGTCATTCTCTGAGATATTGTGTGTTGAGGGAATCCAACAGGCTCTGTTGGCAGCCATAGTTACTGTGCCCCTGGGTGCTGCTCTGAAGCTATATAAAGAAAGAACATGTCCAGGGTCCTCCATGTTGTCTACTGAGAAATTCTCCAGTGGTCTTCTGTCAGCTGCCGGCTGTTGTTATAGTAGAAGCTGAAGAAAGGCTAGGATTCCTCCTGAGCCAACTCATTCAGAAAAGAACAACTACTTATGAGGTCTAGAAACAGATCTCCACTGACAACAGTGCCTTAATGATACACTATTCTTCATATTGATATTACTATCAATTATTAAGAAACATAAAGTGGGCAAGAGTACAGACTCTGAAGCCAGATACTTTCTAGCTGTGTGGTCTTGGGAAAATTTCCTTTTGTCTGTATGCTTCTGAGTCATCTGGAATATGCCAGATTGTATGATGGTAACAGAAATGAGAATCTCAGTGGCTTAAAACAATAGCTTGTTTCTTGCTCACACTGTTTGTCACTTAGGAACTCAGGCTAATGCTAGGGCAGGAGTACTCTACCTCAGCTACTCTATCTCTACTCCTAGAGGTAGGGAAGTACAGATTTGTTTTAAACTTTTTTGCCAAGTAGTGTGACATGTCTCTTCTATTTAAACTTGACTAGCCAAAGCAAGTCAGATGGTCATATCTGACTTCAGGGAGTTGGGAAGGTATATTCTTTCTTAAGGAAGGGAGCAGATATTGGTGAATATAATCTGCCAGTGACAGGTTCCTCAGCTATATCCACCTCAGAGGATCGTGGTGAGGACTAAATGGATTGCTGTATAGATATAATGCAATGTCTGAGATATAAAAATACTGTGTAAGACTTTGTAAGCATTCAGTGCTTCCAGTAAGCACCTAAGTGATTTTCTTATACATATTAAGTGATTGTAAAGGTCAACCTGTAAAGTTGCTATTATTATACTCCTTTTTACAGATAGGAAAACTGAGACTTGAGAGGTTAAATAACTTTCCTGTTGGCATGTGGGTAGTGAGTGATGGAGCAAGGATCTAATTCCAGAGCACACGCTGAAGCCCATTATGTTAAACTGCCAGAGGATATATAGCCCCATAATAATGATGGCTTGTATAACAGAATATTTTATGCTTGTCAGATATAGAACTAAGTGCTTTATTACCTTCATCTAAGAGTACACATCCTATTTAGCTGACATGAAGATTCCAATCACCTTGATAGTGTGTTTCTCCTAAGCAGAATGGTACACAGAGATAGTGTAGCTGGTCACCTCCAATTCTCCTTGTTGCTACACTCCATTCACCAGGCAACGCTGTTCTTCCCACTGAGCCAACTCATCAGAAAAGAACAACTACTTATGAGGTCTAGAAACAGATCTCCACTGACAACAGTGCCTTAATGATACACTATTCTTCATATTGATATTACTATCAATTATTAAGAAACATAAAGTGGGCAAGAGTACAGACTCTGAAGCCAGATACTTTCTAGCTGTGTGGTCTTGGGAAAATTTCCTTTTGTCTGTATGCTTCTGAGTCATCTGGAATATGCCAGATTGTATGATGGTAACAGAAATGAGAATCTCAGTGGCTTAAAACAATAGCTTGTTTCTTGCTCACACTGTTTGTCACTTAGGAACTCAGGCTAATGCTAGGGCAGGAGTACTCTACCTCAGCTACTCTATCTCTACTCCTAGAGGTAGGGAAGTACAGATTTGTTTTAAACTTTTTTGCCAAGTAGTGTGACATGTCTCTTCTATTTAAACTTGACTAGCCAAAGCAAGTCAGATGGTCATATCTGACTTCAGGGAGTTGGGAAGGTATATTCTTTCTTAAGGAAGGGAGCAGATATTGGTGAATATAATCTGCCAGTGACAGGTTCCTCAGCTATATCCACCTCAGAGGATCGTGGTGAGGACTAAATGGATTGCTGTATAGATATAATGCAATGTCTGAGATATAAAAATACTGTGTAAGACTTTGTAAGCATTCAGTGCTTCCAGTAAGCACCTAAGTGATTTTCTTATACATATTAAGTGATTGTAAAGGTCAACCTGTAAAGTTGCTATTATTATACTCCTTTTTACAGATAGGAAAACTGAGACTTGAGAGGTTAAATAACTTTCCTGTTGGCATGTGGGTAGTGAGTGATGGAGCAAGGATCTAATTCCAGAGCACACGCTGAAGCCCATTATGTTAAACTGCCAGAGGATATATAGCCCCATAATAATGATGGCTTGTATAACAGAATATTTTATGCTTGTCAGATATAGAACTAAGTGCTTTATTACCTTCATCTAAGAGTACACATCCTATTTAGCTGACATGAAGATTCCAATCACCTTGATAGTGTGTTTCTCCTAAGCAGAATGGTACACAGAGATAGTGTAGCTGGTCACCACCAATTCTCCTTGTTGGTACACTACATTCACCAAGCAACGCTGTTCTCAACCTGGCTTCCCAAGCATACTTTTCTGTGTAGATGGAATGAGTTTATCAAGTGACATAACCAGTCCCATCTGCCTGGCTGTCTCTTTATATATGAGTCAGTTCACTTCCCTTTTTTTATCAGTCCATCTCTGATGAGCTTGGTCAGCATGAATCAGCTCCCTAGGGCCTGGTCACTGCTGAGTGATTGGTTGCAATTGAGTCCCTGGACAGATACCACTGAGATTAAGAAAGCAAAACAAAATAACAACAAAAATACCAAAGAGAAAGGCCAGACCCTGGATCCACCCTGAGAACCCAGCCATCCCCCTGTTTCTCTTGGACAGCTTTACTGTTCACTGACTTTAGGTCTAGCCATTGCCAGCCTCCACATCTTAATAAGACAGGGGAAACTTAAGAGCCATGCCTCCAGCAAAAACTTTGCAAAGATCATATTCCCATTCATATTTCTTTCTTTGCCCAGCCTCCACAGTTTCAGTTCTGCCTTTCAGATTCTCTTTCTTTTATCATCTAAGCTGTTAGAGCAGAAATTCTGGAATATTTTTCCTTTGAATAACAAACCTGAGTTGATTTAGAAATGAGGTGAAGTCCCTATAGGTAAATTCCTTAGGCTTCACTGAGAAGAAAGAAGCCTTCTGAGAGGAGAAGTTGAGGAACTTTTAGGTCATCAATCTTAAGAAGCAAGTTTCAGAGTTTACGTGAAGTTTTAAATTCTGTTAAGTCTAAGGAAAATATTTTCTAGTAATAAATACAAAATCACAAACTTCTAGACTGTGAATTCCCATCTGTGTTATCTTAGAATAATCTTAAGAGTTTAGACCTATAGGAAGTTGGACTATGAGTCTAGAAATCTGTAACCTATTAGTATAATTTTTAAAAATTATATTAATCACTGTGGATGGTGACTGCAGCCGTTAAATTAAAAGATGCTTGATCCTTGAAAGAACAGCTGTGACAAACCTAGACAGCATATTAAAAAGCAGAGGTCCGTATAGTCAAAGGTGTGATTTTTCCAGTGGTCATGCACAGATGTGAGAGCTGGACAGTAAAAAAGCCTGAGAGCTGAAGAATTGATGCCTTTGAACTGTGGTGTTGGAGAAGACTCTTGGGGGTCCTTTGGACAACAAGGAGATCAAATCAGTCAGTTCTAAAGGAAATCAACCCTGAATATCCATTGGAAGGACTGATGCTGAAGCTGAAGCTCCAATACTTTGGCCACGTGATGCAAAAAGCTGACTCATTGGAAAAGACCCTGATGCTGGGAAAGACTGAAGGCAAGGGGAGAAGAGGGTGAACAGAGAATGAGATGTTTGGGGAGCTTCATCGATTCAATGGACCTGAGTTTGAGCAAACTCCGGGAGATAGTGGACAGGAAAGCCTGGCATGCTGCAGTCCGTGGGGTTGCAAAGGGTCAGACATGACTGAGCAACTGAACAACAAAAAAACTATCTTCTCTGGTGCTATATTTCCTCACTTAAAAATAAGATCAGACTTTATGATATCTGGAATCCTTACAGGTCTTTATACTATGATTATATGTCAGTTTCAGTCTTATTCTGTGACTTAACACGTGTGGTGGTTTAGTTGCTAAGTCTTATCTGACTCTTGCGACCCTGTGGACTGTAGCCCACCAGGCTCCTCTGTCCATGGGACTCTTCAGGCAAGAATACTGGAGTGGGTTGCCACTTCCTTCTCCAGGGAATCTTCGTGATGCAGGAATTGAAATCAGGTCTCCTGCATTGCAGACAGATTCTTAACCGACTGAGCTACAGGGAAAAGCCCATTGTTAACACATAATGTTACTATCACTGTCATATATCTCTCTGTTTATGTATTATCTGTTATGTCTTGCTCCCTCACTTTTTTTAACCTGTGATGCTATTAACCTAAATTATACTCAGTTTCTATCCTTATTTCTCACAATCTCCCACTGCTGTCTCTCAGCCAACTCAGGTTTGGCTGCTTGTTGCTCAAAAGTCAATAGTTTGATAGGCAATAAAAAGGAAAGGTGCTTTAATCATAAAAGCCAGCAGTCTAGGGAGAAGGTGGGCTTATGTCCTGAGGCCATCTCAGCCGTTAAATTAAAAGATGCTTGATCCTTGAAAGAACAGCTGTGACAAACCTAGACAGCATATTAAAAAGCAGAGGTCCGTATAGTCAAAGGTGTGATTTTTCCAGTGGTCATGCACAGATGTGAGAGCTGGACAGTAAAAAAGCCTGAGAGCTGAAGAATTGATGCCTTTGAACTGTGGTGTTGGAGAAGACTCTTGGGGGTCCTTTGGACAACAAGGAGATCAAATCAGTCAGTTCTAAAGGAAATCAACCCTGAATATCCATTGGAAGGACTGATGCTGAAGCTGAAGCTCCAATACTTTGGCCACGTGATGCAAAAAGCTGACTCATTGGAAAAGACCCTGATGCTGGGAAAGACTGAAGGCAAGGGGAGAAGAGGGTGAACAGAGAATGAGATGTTTGGGGAGCTTCATCGATTCAATGGACCTGAGTTTGAGCAAACTCCGGGAGATAGTGGACAGGAAAGCCTGGCATGCTGCAGTCCGTGGGGTTGCAAAGGGTCAGACATGACTGAGCAACTGAACAACAAAAAAACTATCTTCTCTGGTGCTATATTTCCTCACTTAAAAATAAGATCAGACTTTATGATATCTGGAATCCTTACAGGTCTTTATACTATGATTATATGTCAGTTTCAGTCTTATTCTGTGACTTAACACGTGTGGTGGTTTAGTTGCTAAGTCTTATCTGACTCTTGCGACCCTGTGGACTGTAGCCCACCAGGCTCCTCTGTCCATGGGACTCTTCAGGCAAGAATACTGGAGTGGGTTGCCACTTCCTTCTCCAGGGAATCTTCGTGATGCAGGAATTGAAATCAGGTCTCCTGCATTGCAGACAGATTCTTAACCGACTGAGCTACAGGGAAAAGCCCATTGTTAACACATAATGTTACTATCACTGTCATATATCTCTCTGTTTATGTATTATCTGTTATGTCTTGCTCCCTCACTTTTTTTAACCTGTGATGCTATTAACCTAAATTATACTCAGTTTCTATCCTTATTTCTCACAATCTCCCACTGCTGTCTCTCAGCCAACTCAGGTTTGGCTGCTTGTTGCTCAAAAGTCAATAGTTTGATAGGCAATAAAAAGGAAAGGTGCTTTAATCATAAAAGCCAGCAGTCTAGGGAGAAGGTGGGCTTATGTCCTGAGGCCATCTCCAGAGATTCTGCTCTGTCATGACAGTTTTTAAAGGGAAACATGTATGGAGGAAGAGCCTCAGGGGATCGCTGGAGCAGGAGGCTGGGTCATCATTCTCCGCTGTGTGCAGATCGATGGACTCTTCCGATGTTATCTTGACCAAGTGATCTGCCTGCAGGATTGCTTAAGAGCAGCACTGTAAGTAGAGAGCTAATCATTCTTTACTACTTGATTCTTTATTCTTATTTCTTTTTATCCAAAGAATCACCAGATTAGGTGTGCATTCAGGGAAGCACAAGTCAGGAGTCAGTTTCAATTGCTTAGTGATCTCATTCCTATAGTTAGGTTCCTTTACAGTTAGAAAGGAACAGAAATGGGCACACAGGAAAGGGGCAAAAGAACTGCTTTTAATTTCCTTCTGTCGACAGAGCATAGACATAGGGACATCGTGGTGAAGAAATAGGGAGGGGGAAACATGGAGGAAGTAACAAGGAAACCTATAGTGTTATGTGTGGAAAAGATAGCTAGTGTCATTGTGCTAAGGGAATAGGAGTGCTTACAATGGCTTGGGGCGAAGGTCTGGAGGGGTGGGATGGGGGGATCTGGGCGGGTGGGGACCATGATATGCATATGACTGATCTGGGAACATACATGTCTGTGAACAACAAAACTCTGTAAAACCTTTAAAATAAAGAATAATAATAAAAAAAATTCCCTGCTGTCAAACAGCATTTCATTTCTGTGGGATCAGGGTGAAGGTCCAACTTCTATAACTCTTTGACACAAAGTGCTACATTCTCAGAATGAAAGACATCAATATGGTCTGAGTATCTCTTTGCTGGCAGTTTTAGTTGGTTGCATACATATACGGGCAGAGCAAGCTATTATGATTTTGATGCCCACAAAGATATAGGTTATTATGAGTGATAATGTTAATCACATTCTCTTGAGGTCAGTTCTTGGAATTGTGCTAGCCATAGATTAAGTATTGCTCAAGATGGAGCAGCTTATGTCAGGCCCTCTTGTAGCAGTTACAACATCTGTGAAACAACTCAGGAATGTGTATCAGACAGTAAGTCTTTGGCTCTATTGTCCTAGTCACTAACTGCTCGAACCTGCTTTTTTTGTGACTCTTGAGAGCCCCGGGAGGCTTCAGCTTTTCTACCACCAAGAGACAGGAGACATGGAGGAGTTTTTATATTAGTGGTGGTGGGGAGATTGCAGGATTCTTCTCAATTCTACAACTGCTGTCTTCTCCCTTCCTGATCCCTCTTTCCAAACAAGATGGTCTCTACTTACCATCTTGTTGGGATTTTTTCTTCTGATTTTTTTTATTGTGGTGAAACACATCAAACATAAAAGTTACTTTCTGAACCGTATTTAGTTCAGTGGTATTAAATATATTCATAATGTACAACTATCACCTCCATCCATCTGCAGAACTCTCCTCGTCTTGTAAAATTTAAACTCTACTCATTAAACTGTAACTCCACACTCCCTCTCCCCTATCCCGTGGAAGCCTACTGTCTCTGTTTTTTTTTTTTTTAATTTTGGCCTTTTTTTTTTTTATTAATCCTTTATTTATTTATTTTCATCCATCTTTATTCCTTGGCCTGTGTGTGCCTCCCACCACAGTGGTCCCTCGTTGCAGAGGACTACTCTGGGTCCATGAGCTGAGAGCTCTTGCTTACAACTGGACACACTGGTCCAGCCGCTCCGTGGCACGTGGGATCTTCCCAGGCCAGGGACTGAACTGGTGCCCTTTGCACTGCAAGATGGACTCTACCCACTGGACCACCAGGGAAGCCCTGTCTTTGTGATTTTTAACTATTTAAAATATGTGGAATACATAAATTCAATAATGCTGAACTTATCTTTTTGTGACTAGCTTGTTTCTCTTAGCATAATGTCTTGAACGTTCATCCATGTTGTGACATATGTCAGAATTCCCTTCCTTTTTAAGACTGAATAATATTCCTTTGTATATAAATACCATTTTTTTAATTTATTTTTTTTAAACCTTTATTTTACTTTTAACTTATACAGAGTTTTGTTGTTCACAGACATGCATGTTCTCAGATTAGTCACAGGTATATCCCCCCCTTCCCTCCCCTCCCGACCATCACACAGCACCCGTGAAGGATCCCCTTTTCTCACAGAGCAATGACTATAGCTATTTTCTTCACTTATCATAGTACAGGCCTTCATGCTACTTCCTTTACGCCTCTCACCCACTGTTCCTTTCCCACAATGTCCATATGTCCACTGTCCATGTCTGTCTTTCTGTCGCTTCACTGCATGTGCCATCATCACCATCCTACTAGATTCCATATATATGTGTTAATATACTGTATTTGTCCTTCTCTTTCTGACTGACTTCACTTTTGATGATACGTTCTAGATCCAGCCACCTCATTAGGGTTGATTCTTCTGCATTTCTCTTTACAGCTGTGTAGTATTCCATTGTATATATGTACCAGAGCTTTTGGATCCATTCGTTCGTCGATGGGCATCTAGGTTCCTTCCATGTTCTAGCTATTGTATAGAGAGCTGCAATGAACATTGGGGTACAGGTGCTTCTTTCAGTTTTGATTTCGTCAGGGTATAAGCCTAAGAGTGGGATTGCTGGGTCATATGGTGCTTCTATTTTTAGTTTTTTAAGAAATCTCCAGACTGTCTTCCATAGAGGCTGTATCAATTTACACTCCCACCAGCATTGCAGGAGTGTTCCCTTTTCTCCACAGCCTCTCCAGCATTTATTATCTGTCGATTTGTGGATGATGGCCATTCTGACGGGTGTGAGGTGATATCTCATTGTAGTTTTGATTTGCATTTCTCTAATTATTAGTGAAGTTGAGCATCGTTTCATGTGTTTTTGGGCCATCTGTATGTCATCGTTGGAGAGGTGTCTGTTTAGGTCCTTTTCCCATTTTTTGATTGGGTTGTTCGTTTTTCCAGTGCTGAGTTGTCTCAGTTGCTTGTAGATTTTGGAGATTAATTCTTTGTCTGTTGTTTCATTTGCTATGATTTTCTCCCACTCTGTGGGCTGTCTGTTCAGCTTTTTGGTGATTTCTTTTGCTGTACAAAAGCTTTTAAGTTTCATTAGGTCACACATGTTCATTTGTCTTTTCAGGGAGAGAGGAATAGCGATCCTGCAAAATACCACCATATTTTGCGTATCCATTCATCTGTTCTTGATGGACACTTCTACATTTTAGCTTTTGTGGATAATGCTGCTATGAATGTGGGTGTACAAATACCTCTTTGAGTCCCTTATTTCAATACTTACAGATATATACCCAGAAGTGAAGTTGCTGGATCATGTGATATTTCTATGTTTAATTTTTTTGAGGTACCACCATACTGTTTTCCACATCTGCTGTCCCCATTTTACATTCCTACCAACAAGGCACAAGAGTTCCAATTTCTCCACATTCTCACCAACACATATTTTCTGGATTTTTGATAGCGGCCACCCTAATGAGTATGAGGTGGTATCACACTATAATTATTGTTTGTATTTCCCTAATGATTAGTGATAAGAATCTTTTCATGTGCTTACTGGCCAATTGTATATCTTCTATGGAGAAATGTCTGTTCAGGTTCTTTTCCCATTTTTGAATTAAGTTATTTGGGTTTTTTTGTTACTGAGTCTTATAAATTCTCTCTATATTCTGGATATTAATCCTTTCCCAGATATATGATTGGCAAATATTTTATCCCATTCTGTGGTTGGCTTTTTTAATCTTATGATACTGTCTTTTAATTCACAAAGTTTAATTTTTTTATGAAGTCTACTTTGTCTGTTTTTTTCTTTTCTTGCCTGTGCCTTTGGTGTCGTATCCAAGATATCACTAAATCCAATGGCGTGAAGTTTTGCCCTATGTTGTCTTCTAAGGATTCTTTAGTTTTAGATCTTTGATCCATGTTGAGTTAATTGTTGTATATATTATTAGGTATGGATCCAGTTCATTCTTTTGCATGTAGATACCCAGTTTTCTCAGCACCGTTTATGGAAAAGACTGTTCTTTCCCTATAGAATGGTCTAGGAACCCTTGTCAAAGATCATTTGGCCATAATTATAAATGGTTCGTTTCTGGGTTATCTATTTAATTAATATTCCATTGGGATCTCTGTCTGAGTTAATGCTGGTATCACACTTTTTTGAATACTATAGCTGTGTAAGTTTTAAAATCATGAAGTATGAGTCCTCCAGTGTAGTTATTCTTTTTCAAGAAGAATAATCATAGTGTTGGCTGTTCAGAGTCTCTTGGGATTCCAAGTGAATTTTAGGATTTTTTTTCTATTTCTACAAAAATATCATAGGGATTCTGATAGGGTTTGCATTGAATATGTAAACTGATTTTGGTAGTATTAGCATCTAAACAACAATGCTTTCCTGTTGTAAATTTTTGCAGAGTGATTTTTTTCCCCTTATGTTCTTCAAGGCCTCCCTGCAGTGCAATACTCAGTAAACAATATGGAAGTTCTGATAATTAAATTCAGTCTATAATTCACAAAAGTTCTCCCACTCTAGGAATATAGACTACAGTCTTTTAAAACCCACAGATGAAGAGCTCTATAGTAAAAAGAAAATTGTACAGAATGGACCATATAAGTAGTCACTGCCTTAAGGCTTCTCATCTGTTCACCTATCTAGCCAGCTATCCACTAAAAGACTTACCTACCAACCTAAAGAATGCCCTACATTGTTAGGTTAAGTGAGTATTGACCTAGTATATATCTTTTCTTTTCTTTTTTTTTTAAAGATTTATTTATTTATTTATATGGGTGGGGTGGCGGGGAGGGGGGCAGGCAGGCCACTTCTATTGGTCTTTCATTTGTCCATTTTCATCTGTCTTTGTTCTTTGGCTCTTGTGGGCCTCCCATTGCAGTGGCCTCTATTGTCACAGAGCACCGGCTCTGGGCATATGCGCTCCAGAGCTCCGGCTTGGTAATTGGACACATCGGTCCAGCCGCTCCGCGGCACGTGGGATCTTCCCAGGCCAGGGATCGAACCGGCGGCCCTTGCACTGCAAGGTGGTGTCCTTACCCACTGGACCACCAGGGAAGCCCTAGTATATATCTTTTCTGGGCTGCATTTATTTTTAAACTTTTCCCTTTATTTTGACATAGATATTCATTATTGATGTATTAAATGTTCTTAAAATAATATTTGAATTTTGGTGAGCAATTATGGTACTTGTCATGCTGGAAATGTTTGGTAACTGCATCTGGGAAAAGCAAAACAGTGATGATATCGAAGTTGAGGATCTGATTCTAGTGGCGGCCTGTTTAGTTTCACTCAGTCTAGCAAGCCTAGACTTACCTGTAATCTCAGCCAGCTGCCTTATACTGCATGTCATTTATCACCAGCAAGAAGGTGGCAGGTGAGAGAGAATGGATGGATAAGAATTAGAATAACAGCTCTTATTTATTTTTCATCCATCTTATGTGCCATTCATGAGACACAATAGAAAATTCAGTATCTTTATATACAATAGAAAATATTGTTTGGCTTTATGGAGTAAAGAGTAGACATTTAGAAGTGTATTTCAGGGTTTTATAAGCAGTTTGACGTATTTATACTAAGACTAGGTGTTTGAAAGAGTACTGCTGTACTTGTTTTTAGAATCTTGTTATTGTTTGGCTTATTAGTACAGAATCAGTTCCATCTCAAGAAGTTGATTTATTTGCACTTTACCACTTATAAATGAGAAAGTGCACGACATAAAAGATGTTTCTAAGTCATAAATCAGCAAATAGTTATTTATTTTTTTGTAAATCCACGTTCATCCATTCAGTAAATACCTAATTAATCCCCATTGGGCTCTAGAGTCCATGCCTAAGAAAGTACTGGTGAATAAAAACATGATCTCATGGGGCTAATGCTGAAGCTGAAGCTCCAATACTTTGGCCACCTGATATGAAGAGACGACTCATTGAAAGAGACCTGATGCTGAAAATAGAAGGCAGAAGGAGAAAGAGGCGGCAGAGAATGAGATGGTTGGATAGCATCACCAACTCAATGCACATGGGTTTAAGCCAACTAAGGAAAGGACAGAGAAGCCTGGCATGCTGCATTAATAGGGTCACAAAGAGTTGGACACAACCTAGCGACTGAACAGCAATAGCAACTCACGGAGCTGAGAGTCTGGTGGGAAAGGTAGTTACGCATAAATATTTGTCTCTGTGATGAGTGCTGTGAAGGAGAAGTACAAGAATGTGCAGTGGGATTTGACCGAATGGGAGGTAAGGAAAGTCTTCCAAAGAGGAACTACCAGTAGAGCAGAGAGTAAATGTTTTAGCCTTTTACTGATTCCAAAGCCCTGCTTTGTATCTTGACACTTGAGTGTGGTTGCCAAAACAATCTGAAAGTAATGGTGAAAAGAAAACAAATCAAAATGAAGAGGTGCTGGACATCCTCAGCTTGGTCTGGGGAGTTCTAAAATGTCTGCTTTGCTCATTTAATTACCACCATTAGCCTTATAGCTAATTTATTATTATATTAAATCTGGCCATGAGTCATATTGTTAATTACATGTGAATTGAATAATGTCTTCTAAAAAATGGTCTGTAGCAACATTCTCTGTCTATGCATATCCATAAAATTCATTAGCTTGTAGTTGTAGAGAAGGATATTAAAAGTTTTGCTTTTGAGAGCTTTCTGTGATTTAAAGCTGAAAAATTGCAGATAGAGAATTATAGAATATATAATATGAACTGTATTAGTGTTAGAAAAACTAAATTCTTTCTTCAAAGAGTATAATTAATGCATGTATAATAGTAAAATCGTCACAAATATAAAATGTTATTCCAAACAGGGTGGTTTAGATGGAATGTTAAAGCTTCTTAGCAATAAGCAGGCTGGTTACATGGTATCCACATTTCTGCCTAGGGTGGCTGTATCCCTGCTGTACTGCCCAGGAGTTTAGAGGAGACAAAAGCCAGGCTGTTGACATGATTTTGGAAGCAGACACCACTTTATCTTCAGTAGAACTAAATTTAGTGTTTCTTGGAGGCACTTTTTTTTTCAGATGAAAGTTGAATTTTATAATAATTTTGAATAATTCAAATCTAAGTGAATAGATGCATCATAGACAAGGTGACTTGACTCCAACTTGAGGGTTATGGAAGGTCTTGCTTTTCTTGCAGGAAAACTTCCTTTAGAGAAAATGTGTTTCTTATACATAGAGTCAGTCTAAGATGAGTTTAGTATCCTTACTCTGTTAACTATTTTCTTTAGTATTATGTGGAAAGAAAACATTGATGGCAAAAATATTTTGTTCTGGGCTTCCCTGGTGGTTCAGTGGGTAAAGAGTCTGCCTTGCAGTGCAAGGGGCACCAGTTTGATCCCTGGCCTGGGAAGATCCCACATGCTGCTGAAAGCTGGACCAGTGTGTCCAGCTATGAGCCAGCACTCTGGAACACATACGCTCAGAACCTGTGCTCTGCAACGAGAGAGGCCACTGCAATGGGAGCCCCACACATGCCGAAGAATAAAAGATGGATGAAAAAAAAATAAACAAATCAATAAATATTTGGTTCTAATTTCTTAGAGCTCTTTTAGGTTTTTCAGACAGAAGTTCCTCTTCTTTCTTTGTTGCTCTAAGGCAAAGAAGATGGGATACATCTTCCTTATTCTCAGCCCAAATCAGGGCTCATTTAATTACCACCATTAGCCTTATAGCTAATTTATTATTATATTAAATCTGGCCATGAGTCATATTGTTAATTACATGTGAATTGAATAATGTCTTCTAAAAAATGGTCTGTAGCAACATTCTCTGTCTATGCATATCCATAAAATTCATTAGCTTGTAGTTGTAGAGAAGGATATTAAAAGTTTTGCTTTTGAGAGCTTTCTGTGATTTAAAGCTGAAAAATTGCAGATAGAGAATTATAGAATATATAATATGAACTGTATTAGTGTTAGAAAAACTAAATTCTTTCTTCAAAGAGTATAATTAATGCATGTATAATAGTAAAAATGTCACAAATATAAAATGTTATTCCAAACAGGGTGGTTTAGATGGAATGTTAAAGCTTCTTAGCAATAAGCAGGCTGGTTACATGGTATCCACATTTCTGCCTAGGGTGGCTGTATCCCTGCTGTACTGCCCAGGAGTTTAGAGGAGACAAAAGCCAGGCTGTTGACATGATTTTGGAAGCAGACACCACTTTATCTTCAGTAGAACTAAATTTAGTGTTTCTTGGAGGCACTTTTTTTTTCAGATGAAAGTTGAATTTTATAATAATTTTGAATAATTCAAATCTAAGTGAATAGATGCATCATAGACAAGGTGACTTGACTCCAACTTGAGGGTTATGGAAGGTCTTGCTTTTCTTGCAGGAAAACTTCCTTTAGAGAAAATGTGTTTCTTATACATAGAGTCAGTCTAAGATGAGTTTAGTATCCTTACTCTGTTAACTATTTTCTTTAGTATTATGTGGAAAGAAAACATTGATGGCAAAAATATTTTGTTCTGGGCTTCCCTGGTGGTTCAGTGGGTAAAGAGTCTGCCTTGCAGTGCAAGGGGCACCAGTTTGATCCCTGGCCTGGGAAGATCCCACATGCTGCTGAAAGCTGGACCAGTGTGTCCAGCTATGAGCCAGCACTCTGGAACACATACGCTCAGAACCTGTGCTCTGCAACGAGAGAGGCCACTGCAATGGGAGCCCCACACATGCCGAAGAATAAAAGATGGATGAAAAATAAATAAACAAATCAATAAATATTTGGTTCTAATTTCTTAGAGCTCTTTTAGGTTTTTCAGACAGAAGTTCCTCTTCTTTCTTTGTTGCTCTAAGGAAAAGAAGATGGGATACATCTTCCTTATTCTCAGCCCAAATCAGGGCAACATGAACTCACTGCTCTGAATGTATATGTAAGTGGTGTGTACATTGGCAGATAAAAACAAGCCCATATTTAGGTGAAGATTGATTTTATTCAGAAGAGTTATTGCAGTGTGGGGAAGGGGACCATTGCAATAAGTAGGGAGAAATGATCCCTTTGTAAAATCTGTGAGTCCCTTAAAGGTCAAGCAAAAAGAGTTCTTCTTTTACTGGAAGGAGCAAGAGCAAACAAGCCTTGAAGAATCAGGTATGGGGAGTGGGTGGCTGGGTGGTGTGGTGTAATCCTGAGAGGTCATTTAGGGGCTGAATGCTGGCTCAGACTAGGGAGTGGTCAGAGTTCAGGTCTTGAAGAAAGAAGAGAAGCTTAAATTTGGCTGAGTCAAGGAAGCTGGTATTTTGTCCAGATTGGTAGGTACAAACAGTTCAGCTAATCATTTCTGAAAGGTATCTTAGAAACTCCCTGTCTGGCATCAGTAAATGAGGAGGGCACCTGTGGGTCTTACCTAAGTCATATGGTGAAGGGTGGCTCTTGGCAGTGAGCCAGTTCCTGGAATGCAAAAGGTTGGGATTTCCTAACCATTCCTGTTTTCCAGGCACTCGGAATTAACTTATACATAGAGTCAGTCTAAGATGAGTTTAGTATCCTTACTCTGTTAACTATTTTCTTTAGTATTATGTGGAAAGAAAACATTGATGGCAAAAATATTTTGTTCTGGGCTTCCCTGGTGGTTCAGTGGGTAAAGAGTCTGCCTTGCAGTGCAAGGGGCACCAGTTTGATCCCTGGCCTGGGAAGATCCCACATGCTGCTGAAAGCTGGACCAGTGTGTCCAGCTATGAGCCAGCACTCTGGAACACATACGCTCAGAACCTGTGCTCTGCAACGAGAGAGGCCACTGCAATGGGAGCCCCACACATGCCGAAGAATAAAAGATGGATGAAAAATAAATAAACAAATCAATAAATATTTGGTTCTAATTTCTTAGAGCTCTTTTAGGTTTTTCAGACAGAAGTTCCTCTTCTTTCTTTGTTGCTCTAAGGAAAAGAAGATGGGATACATCTTCCTTATTCTCAGCCCAAATCAGGGCAACATGAACTCACTGCTCTGAATGTATATGTAAGTGGTGTGTACATTGGCAGATAAAAACAAGCCCATATTTAGGTGAAGATTGATTTTATTCAGAAGAGTTATTGCAGTGTGGGGAAGGGGACCATTGCAATAAGTAGGGAGAAATGATCCCTTTGTAAAATCTGTGAGTCCCTTAAAGGTCAAGCAAAAAGAGTTCTTCTTTTACTGGAAGGAGCAAGAGCAAACAAGCCTTGAAGAATCAGGTATGGGGAGTGGGTGGCTGGGTGGTGTGGTGTAATCCTGAGAGGTCATTTAGGGGCTGAATGCTGGCTCAGACTAGGGAGTGGTCAGAGTTCAGGTCTTGAAGAAAGAAGAGAAGCTTAAATTTGGCTGAGTCAAGGAAGCTGGTATTTTGTCCAGATTGGTAGGTACAAACAGTTCAGCTAATCATTTCTGAAAGGTATCTTAGAAACTCCCTGTCTGGCATCAGTAAATGAGGAGGGCACCTGTGGGTCTTACCTAAGTCATATGGTGAAGGGTGGCTCTTGGCAGTGAGCCAGTTCCTGGAATGCAAAAGGTTGGGATTTCCTAACCATTCCTGTTTTCCAGGAGCACAGGATTCAGGTAAAGTTAAACATTGTCAACATACACACATACATATATAAATATAAATATAAGAAATGTTATATACGTGTATGCATGTATATGTATGCACACATGTGTATCTATGTATACGTGTGTGCATGTATATATGTAAATATAAATATGTAAAGAACATTTTAAGAATAATGAAATCAGATGTTACTTTTTTAAGGCCATATTGAAAAGATCATAATTTCCCTCAATATAGAAATGATTATCTTCCATTTTAGTTAGACTTCCCTTATTTTAAGTAGATCCATTGTGCTCAAAAACCCAATGCATATGAGATTGCATACTAATGGTAACTGGGGTTGGAGGTGGAGGGATTTTTTTCTCCCTTATTTCCCTCTTCTTGTAAGACAATTTTGTATTGTTAATCACTCCCCATATATTAGTGATATTTTAACCATCGGTAATAAGTGAACATCCCTATTCACTAATGCAGAATTTTTCCCATTTAAGGAAAAGTTTATGGCTTTATGAGAAGATTAACTATAGCTTTTTGGAAAAATGAATCTCTTTGGATTTTTAAAAAGTAAGTTTAGTTTATTTAGGTTCATAAAAAATTTACACACACAAAAATCTTTTTTGTGTGTGTAAATTCTGTATTATTCCAATACAGAAAAGTATTGGAATACGAAAGAAACATCATCATCATCATTATCATCATTACAATTATCATGCTAATGTTTTGAAAGAAGGTAATTTCAGAAGGAAAAAGACTCCTTGTCACAGAACTATGACTTAGAATTGAGTCTTAAACTTTTGAATTATCATGTGATTTTATGGGAAGATTATCAAATTATTAGGTAGAAGCTGCTTGCTTTCAGAGACAAAGAAAACTATAGGTTTCTTTTTAGCTAAAGAGAATCATTCAGTCTGCTGCAAAATAGACTAACCCCTTATGATTTGGTTTGTAAATCTGCCAGGACAAAGCTATGTGTTCTAAAATAGCCAAGCTCTTGCAGTGTTTATTTAAAAGACACTATTCTCAATGGGGTTTTGAGTCAATGGACTCAGGGATGGAAAGTTCTTAAATTACTTCACAATGTATTCCAGGATAAAAGATTGCAATCCAACTTCATCAGCTAGAACGCTCTAGATCTCCCAGTTATCTACTGCTTAGCAGCTGTCACCATGGAACATACTTACTAGTATGAAACGAGTTTGTGATCCTCTTGCATGAGAAATATGAATCTTGTGGACCCAGAAGAAACTCCTGAACTATTTCTAACAAATCCAGTCTCTAGAAAGTTGAGTTTTTTATTCTCAAGCATGCCTTAAGAGATGTACTTCTCATATACATTTGAAATAGACAAGATGCCTTAAAAGTATGGCCTGGGTTTCACAACAGGCATTTCTGATTACCTTGGATCAGAAATATGGTTTGTCTCACTGTAATTTCGTACCACTGCAGGGTACTAATGGTAACTGGGGTTGGAGGTGGAGGGATTTTTTTCTCCCTTATTTCCCTCTTCTTGTAAGACAATTTTGTATTGTTAATCACTCCCCATATATTAGTGATATTTTAACCATCGGTAATAAGTGAACATCCCTATTCACTAATGCAGAATTTTTCCCATTTAAGGAAAAGTTTATGGCTTTATGAGAAGATTAACTATAGCTTTTTGGAAAAATGAATCTCTTTGGATTTTTAAAAAGTAAGTTTAGTTTATTTAGGTTCATAAAAAATTTACACACACAAAAATCTTTTTTGTGTGTGTAATTGTATTTTTCCCAATACAGAAAAGTATTGGAATACGAAGAAACATCATCATCATCATTATCATCATTACAATTATCATGCTAATGTTTTGAAAGAAGGTAATTTCAGAAGGAAAAAGACTCCTTGTCACAGAACTATGACTTAGAATTGAGTCTTAAACTTTTGAATTATCATGTGATTTTATGGGAAGATTATCAAATTATTAGGTAGAAGCTGCTTGCTTTCAGAGACAAAGAAAACTATAGGTTTCTTTTTAGCTAAAGAGAATCATTCAGTCTGCTGCAAAATAGACTAACCCCTTATGATTTGGTTTGTAAATCTGCCAGGACAAAGCTATGTGTTCTAAAAATAGCCAAGCTCTTCCAGTGTTTATTTAAAAGACACTATTCTCAATGGGGTTTTGAGTCAATGGACTCAGGGATGGAAAGTTCTTAAATTACTTCACAATGTATTCCAGGATAAAAGATTGCAATCCAACTTCATCAGCTAGAACGCTCTAGATCTCCCAGTTATCTACTGCTTAGCAGCTGGCACCATGGAACATACTTACTAGTATGAAACGAGTTTGTGATCCTCTTGCATGAGAAATATGAATCTTGTGGACCCAGAAGAAACTCCTGAACTATTTCTAACAAATCCAGTCTCTAGAAAGTTGAGTTTTTTATTCTCAAGCATGCCTTAAGAGATGTACTTCTCATATACATTTGAAATAGACAAGATGCCTTAAAAGTATGGCCTGGGTTTCACAACAGGCATTTCTGATTACCTTGGATCAGAAATATGGTTTGTCTCACTGTAATTTCGTACCACTCCAGATTTAATTAAAGGAAACAGACTCAGAGGGAGAAGGTTAAAAGTTTTAGAGGGTCACTTATGTCCTCTGGTGGGTACATTATCAAATAAGTTTATTCATTCAGACTGCTTTGATGAATACATTTTAAACATCTGATGGAGGGAACAGTCATATTGACATTTGAAAGCTATAGGCAGTTTATTTGCTGATGAAATCATGGCTGGTTGCACATGACTTCCTCATTACCTTATCTTCCAGATGGTTTTTTATACTTATAAAAAATATTGAAGGAGACAGGCTCATTTGTTTATTGTGAATTTGGTATCAACCAAGGAACCAATATCCAAGGGGGCTAAAATATGAAGCCGGCATGTAAATGCTCATGTATGAAATGCTTATGTAGCTATGCCTTAATTTTAAATCCAAGTAAATGAGTCTAATGGTTCTTAACAATGTATATTGTGTATCCTCTGAGTCAGCCCATACAATCTTTTCATGTAATCTGAAACCAGAGAGGGAAGAAACCAGCAACTTCCTTCCGTTTCTATCTATAATACCTTTTTTCTCTAGAGAGGAAGAATAGTATGGAAAGAAACAATTATGTATATATATAGTGTGTGCTTCTGTGTGAAGGTATGTGTGTTTAATATGGCCTCTAAATACTTTCTTAGCTACTAAATTACAGTTACGTCACCCAGATTGGACTCAGGGATGGAAAGTTCTTAAATTACTTCACAATGTATTCCAGGATAAAAGATTGCAATCCAACTTCATCAGCTAGAACGCTCTAGATCTCCCAGTTATCTACTGCTTAGCAGCTGGCACCATGGAACATACTTACTAGTATGAAACGAGTTTGTGATCCTCTTGCATGAGAAATATGAATCTTGTGGACCCAGAAGAAACTCCTGAACTATTTCTAACAAATCCAGTCTCTAGAAAGTTGAGTTTTTTATTCTCAAGCATGCCTTAAGAGATGTACTTCTCATATACATTTGAAATAGACAAGATGCCTTAAAAGTATGGCCTGGGTTTCACAACAGGCATTTCTGATTACCTTGGATCAGAAATATGGTTTGTCTCACTGTAATTTCGTACCACTCCAGATTTAATTAAAGGAAACAGACTCAGAGGGAGAAGGTTAAAAGTTTTAGAGGGTCACTTATGTCCTCTGGTGGGTACATTATCAAATAAGTTTATTCATTCAGACTGCTTTGATGAATACATTTTAAACATCTGATGGAGGGAACAGTCATATTGACATTTGAAAGCTATAGGCAGTTTATTTGCTGATGAAATCATGGCTGGTTGCACATGACTTCCTCATTACCTTATCTTCCAGATGGTTTTTTATACTTATAAAAAATATTGAAGGAGACAGGCTCATTTGTTTATTGTGAATTTGGTATCAACCAAGGAACCAATATCCAAGGGGGCTAAAATATGAAGCCGGCATGTAAATGCTCATGTATGAAATGCTTATGTAGCTATGCCTTAATTTTAAATCCAAGTAAATGAGTCTAATGGTTCTTAACAATGTATATTGTGTATCCTCTGAGTCAGCCCATACAATCTTTTCATGTAATCTGAAACCAGAGAGGGAAGAAACCAGCAACTTCCTTCCGTTTCTATCTATAATACCTTTTTTCTCTAGAGAGGAAGAATAGTATGGAAAGAAACAATTATGTATATATATAGTGTGTGCTTCTGTGTGAAGGTATGTGTGTTTTAATATGGCCTCTAAATACTTTCTTAGCTACTAAATTACAGTTACGTCACCCAGATTGAATCATTTCTGCCATCCTTCACTGAACAACCACCACCTTATAGATTATTGGGCTCATCTCTTACACAGTTTGTTTTTGAACTTCCTCTCTGGTCAGAGGGAAAGGGAGCGAACAGTAAAGTGGTTCCCAGTTTTTACTCCTTAAATGACTGCTCCTGGGCAGGTCATTTCTTTTAGCTCCTTTGTCAAAGACAACCAGGAAGAGTTCTCACAGAGACCCTGCTATAGTTGGCCTTGACAATGAGTGACATGAGACTTTCATGAATTACATTGAAGTTAAATATCAGTGCAACCCAAATTATCTTCCCGATGCTCATGATTAGACATTTCTACACCAGTGTAATTTCCTTTTTGCAATCTAATGTTGAACAATCTGATCTTGAATGGGTCAGAGCTGCTATGCAGTAATACTTCCTTCTGAGTTGTACACCACACAGCTCTAGGGGTGCCATTCCCTTCGAGTCTGTGTGAATGGTGCTAGATTTATCATAGAGCTCCATGAAATCTCTAGCCTTCTGTTTTCCATAAAATTGGGAGGGAGTATCTTTTTTATTACTTATATTAAGTTTAATTATTGCCTACTACAGTGATTTTTCCTACTAAGATTTACATTTAATTTGAGAGGTAACTTCAAAGTATCCATGTGCCTTGTGTGTCTTCTTATGAACCTGCCACTTATTTGCCTATTGAGGCGCACTAGAGAAGCTCAACAATCCAGAGTATTCTATACATCAGATAAATTTAATTTGTAGCTTAGCTAGATCTTAGCTTTAATTGGTTTTGACAATCAAACTTGGCTGGTTCTGTTTATAACTCCAGCTGACATAAACAAGAGGCATTGGAAAAAATAATATCCAATCCTCTTTTCAAGTCTAATACATGCTTGCGAGAGAACATTTAATCAATATTTTTTTAATCTTCAGGAAAAAATGTTCTAAATTCATTTAAGAGGATTGAAAAACACAACTTGTTTTAACAGCTTGAGTCGACTCTTTTGAGAGAAATGATTTTGATGTTTGCCTGTCCAAGTTCCTGGCCTGGATGGAGGGTGCTGTGTGATGCGGTCTCTGCATAGCTCTGTACCTCCACTTCATCCTCCAAGTCTCCCCCAGTTCTGTGGTTCCTGGACCCGCTGGGCAGTTTCAGGACTCTGTGGCTTCACACATGCTATTCCTGCCCGTTGTAGCATTGTTTCTAAACTCGTCACCTGACCAGATCCTCCTCATCACTCAGTCCAGTGCAGGGTCATCTATTATTTTTCCAGCGAAGCCTTCCCTGCTCTTTGCTCTCCATGCCCCATTCTTTGATTTCCATCAAAATCACATAATCTTCCTGTTAGTGCTCTATCTGTAGTGTATACACGATTTCACTCCTACATTGTAAGGATTTGTTCCCATGTCTTTTCTCATATGACATTGCACTCCTTTGGGGTTGGGGCTGTGTCTGTGCCTCACTGCAGTGCTGAGTTTAAGCTGAGAACACAAAGGATTCCAGAAGCTAAGCCCGTTGTTCGAGAAAACATAGGACTAGGAAGCAGCAGATCTCAATGCAGACTGCCATCTGTGTGACTCCAAAGCTTGTTTTTCAGATCCAGAGTCATGGTGTCCAAGGTCACCAATTAACGCCTGCATGCCAGTTGGGAAGATGGGTGTTTCTGTTGTTCTTAGCAGCTCCATTTCCTCATGGGGTTGGCTTTTTGTCATCTCACTTCCTCCTCCTACCACTGGAGGGTGTCGTTTTCCCTGGCCTATTCCTCTCCAGGCTCATCTTTTCTAACCAGGGCATTTTACAAGTGTTTTTTTCAAAAACAAAACAACCTTTTTTTTTTTTTTTTTTTGGCCTCTAAGCCATCATTTGTTTTCATCCATCTTCATTCTTTGGCATGTGTGGGCCTCCCATTGCAGTAGCCTCTCGCTGCAGAGCACCGGCTCTGGGCGCATGCGGTCCAGAGCACTGGCTTGTAATTGGACACACCAGTCCAGCCGCTCTGTGGCATGTGGGATCCTCCCAGGCCAGAGATCGAACCGGTGCCCCTGCACTGCAAGGCAGACTCCTTACTCACTGGACCACCAGGGAAGCCCTAATCAGGGCATTTGTCTTCACAGGATACAGGTAGGTGCTGATCGGCATTAGATGGATAGTTTGGCTTTAGCTTGTCTCTCAGGAGGCCTACTGCCTACTTGTAACAGATACTCCTCTTCTGTCTGTCTGACAACTAGTGACTATTCTCAGGTTGTTTATACAGTTGCACGGTTTTCCAGGTCATTGCTTCAGCTCCTTTCAGCCGTTTTCCTCAGTTCATGCTCTGTAAACACAGTGTGCATACACATACACAAATATTCTGAGTAAACATTATAGGTACTTTTTGATGGCACTATTCTACATTTTACAATTAGTTCCTGCATTGTTTTTTATTATGGCAGTAGAAGCAGCAGATGGTATGTGCTCAGCATATTATTTGAATGTAAACCCCAAAAGATATTAAAAATTGCCCTACTGCAATGACTTTAGTCACTATTCCCTGTAGTTGCTCATAAGAGGATGACAAGGATACTTTAATTGTCTTTGAATTATTTTTTCCAGCATGGTTCAGATATCATTAACAATCTAAGTGCCTGAACTTTAGAATTTTTTATATGATCTTTTTAAAAATCTGGGTAACTTTTAATTCCTTCCTCCATTTGTGAATCATCACCATCTTCATCACTGTCAGTCTTTAAATATTTATCAAGAGCTCATCATATATCTAGTGCTATAAATATATGAAAATGCCTTGAGAGTTTGCCCTCCTTCCTGGATTTCACTTATGCCCCAAACAGGCAAACCCTCCCCCACTGGTCTTTGTTATACTTGTAGAAAAAAACTCTCATCTTAGATCAGCATTATTTTTATCCAATAACTTAGAGATTTATTGGAAAACAGCCCTTATGAACACCAGAAAGGAATGGGGCACTTTAAGGAATATTCACTGTAAAACTGGAATCAAGCATATGACTGGTTGAAATTGCTGAATCTGATTCTCTTAGAAATATTTTTCTTAATACACAGTGCACTTTAGCAACAACAACAGCAAATAATAACGATAATGGTTATAAAATGATTGTTCTCTGCTAGACAGTGGTCCAAGTGTTTCATATTTATTAAACCATTCAATTTCAAAAACAACCAGATGATGTAGGTACTACTAATATTTATTATTTATACACGAGGAAACTAAGGGACAGAGAAGTTAGGTGGTGGCTGACCTTTAACAAGGTCAACTAGCTAATGAGTGGCAGAGCCAGAATCACAACCCAGGCTGTCTGGACCTAGAGTCCTTGTCTGTCTGTGACAAGACTGCCCCACCTGTTGCTTGTCCATTTCACATATAACGTATGAAAAAGCATAGTGACGATAGTAAAGCCATGCTTTATAATAATAATTAAACCCTAAACTTACAAATGTATAAATGCAGAGGGGGTCTTCACATGGGCAGAGAAGGGTTCTTCATTATTGTACAATAGGCAAACTATCCCCAAATTTTAAACATGGGTTTTCAGTGTAAATGATTATAGATAAGAAGTGAACTTGAATCACAGGTTGGGGTATTGGAAGAAATGTCACTGTCATGGGCTGTGTCCCCCTAAAATTCATATATTTAAGTCTTAATGCCATTTACCTCAGAATGTGACCATATTTGGAGATAATGTTCTTAAAGTAGTAGCTAAAATGAAGTCATTGGGCAGGGGAGTTCCTAATCCCATATGATTAGGGTGCTTCTAGGAAGGAGAGATTAAACATAAACATGCAGAAGACAGACAAGGTGAGGACATTGGGAGAAGGTGGCTATCTATTAGCCAAGGAAAGAGACCTGAGAAGAAACCAACCCTGCCCACACATTGCTGTCAGACTTCTAGCCTCCAAAACTATGAGAAAATAAATTTCTGTTGTTTAATCAAGCCACCCAATCTATTTCTTTTTTTAAAAAAAGAATTTGGTGTTTCTTTTTATGTATTTATTTGGCTGCACTAGGCCTGAATTTTGACATGAGAACTCTTAGTTGCAGCATGTGGGATCTAGTTCTCCCTCCAGGGATCAAACTCAGGTCTTCTGCATGGGGAACATGGAGTCTCAGCCACTGGATCACCAGGGAAGTCCCCAGTCTGTGTTTCTTTGTTTTGGTAACCCTAGGTAATTAATACAGCAACTGTCTTTATTAGTTTGGGCTGCTATTACAAGAATACTAAAGACTGGGTGGCTTAAACAGCAAACATTTATTTTTCATGTTTCTAGAGGCTGGGAAGTCTAAGATCAGAGTGTCAGCAGGTCGATTTCTGGTGAGAACCCTCTTGCTGGTTAAATCTGAGCCTCAATCTCTTTATTCAGTCGTTAAGTCATGTCTAACTCTCCACCCTTTTCTAAAGGCACCAGTCCCATCATTCATGGAGGCCAATTATCTCATCCACACCTCGTTACCTCCCCAGTTTCACCTCCAGATATCATCAGGTTGGGGATTAAGGTTTCAACAGGTGAAAAGTCCATAGCAGTGACCCAGGAAGAGAAAGAGTGTAAGCTAAAGATTAAAGAGTTTTCTAATTAAAAGACCAGTAGGGGGCTTCCCCTGGTGGTCCAGTGGGTAAGGACACCGCCTTGCCGGTTCGATCCCTGGCCTGGGAGGATCCCACGTGCCGCGGAGTGGCTGGACCCATGTGTCCAATTACCGAGCCAGAGCTCTGGAGCGCATGCGCCCAGAGCCGGCGCTCTGCAGCGACAGACGCCATCACGATGGGAGGCCCACACGGGCCAAAAGAACAAAGATGGATGATAATGGAGAAATGAAAGACCAATAGAGGTGGCCCGCCCGCTCCCCTCCCTCCCCAAACCCACCCCCCCCCAAAAAAAAAAAAAAAAAAAAAATTTAAAAAAAAAAAAAGAAAAGACCAATAGAAATGCCCCAGAGTAACATGGGAACCTATACTGTCATGTGTAGAAAAGATAGCTATTGTCATTGTGCTAGGGGAATAGGAGTACCTACAACCACTTGAAGCAATGGTCTGGAGGGATGGGGGGGTGGAACCTAGGTGGGGGGAGGGTCAAGGGATATGCATCTGATTGATCTGGGAACATACATGTACAAAAATAAATAAATAAATAAATAAATAAATAAATAAAAAAGAAATGCCCCCCCCCCCAAAAGCAGTCAAAAAAAAAAAAAAAAAAGACCAGTAGGAAAAAAACATGCCACAATTTTCTGTTGATCATTGGCCCCAAATTTGATTTACTTAGAATGCATTTTTATGTGATGTGGGGGTCCCTGTGGTCACATGACTTGTTCTTGGGCAGATAGGACTGTCTCTTTAGTGGTGTGATTAGAATTCTGCTGGCTCATGTCTCCCACCAAATATGTTAACCACATCCATTATTACTCCATTGGCTCCTGCATCCCTGAAGAGATGGAGTGATAATAGGTATATATAGGTATGATTATATCACTGAAATACCTATTATCCTTCCACCTAACCTTGCTATTGCTACTGGTATCATGGTCATCCTCTAGAAAATTCTTGTTAAAAAGGGCCTGAGTGGAAGGTAGAGGACAGTGTATTTGTTATGAAAGAATGGGCTAGTTTTTTTGGGTGAATTGATCATTCCTTGTTAGAACTAAAAAGTTGGAAACTGAGATTTTGCAGGAGGTGGATGTCAACAGTCTAGGTCAACTGGGAAATTCTAGGTTAAGGTGAATGATTAAGGTGAATAGGGTCCATGGCACCTTATCTGTTCTGTCCTCTGACAAATACTTCGGAGCCCTGCTTTGAGCAAGGCTCTGTGCAAGCTGCTGAGGACACCGCTGTGCCCACGGCAGAGGCAGCCATGGCCCTCAACAAGTGTGCATTCCTGTGGGAGATGCAGATGTTAAAAAGTGCAAGGCACAGTCAGTTATTTAATCCCACCTGTGGCCAGTGCTACGTCAGAGAGAGTGAAAAATAGTCCTGCTTAATTCATTGTGTTGCTGAAGGCTGGCAGCATCTTTTAGCCTGTGTCGTTCATTGTGAACACTAGCCACAAGTATCTACTGTAACGAAAATAATTAAAATTAAATACGATTATATATTCCAACCTCATGGCACTAGTCACATTTCAGTTGCTCAGTAGGGGAATAGGAGTACCTACAACCACTTGAAGCAATGGTCTGGAGGGATGGGGGGGTGGAACCTAGGTGGGGGGAGGGTCAAGGGATATGCATCTGATTGATCTGGGAACATACATGTACAAAAATAAATAAATAAATAAATAAATAAATAAATAAAAAAGAAATGCCCCCCCCCCCAAAAGAAATCAAAAAAAAAAAAAAAAAAAAACCAGTAGGAAAAAAACATGCCACAATTTTCTGTTGATCATTGGCCCCAAATTTGATTTACTTAGAATGCATTTTTATGTGATGTGGGGGTCCCTGTGGTCACATGACTTGTTCTTGGGCAGATAGGACTGTCTCTTTAGTGGTGTGATTAGAATTCTGCTGGCTCATGTCTCCCACCAAATATGTTAACCACATCCATTATTACTCCATTGGCTCCTGCATCCCTGAAGAGATGGAGTGATAATAGGTATATATAGGTATGATTATATCACTGAAATACCTATTATCCTTCCACCTAACCTTGCTATTGCTACTGGTATCATGGTCATCCTCTAGAAAATTCTTGTTAAAAAGGGCCTGAGTGGAAGGTAGAGGACAGTGTATTTGTTATGAAAGAATGGGCTAGTTTTTTTGGGTGAATTGATCATTCCTTGTTAGAACTAAAAAGTTGGAAACTGAGATTTTGCAGGAGGTGGATGTCAACAGTCTAGGTCAACTGGGAAATTCTAGGTTAAGGTGAATGATTAAGGTGAATAGGGTCCATGGCACCTTATCTGTTCTGTCCTCTGACAAATACTTCGGAGCCCTGCTTTGAGCAAGGCTCTGTGCAAGCTGCTGAGGACACCGCTGTGCCCACGGCAGAGGCAGCCATGGCCCTCAACAAGTGTGCATTCCTGTGGGAGATGCAGATGTTAAAAAGTGCAAGGCACAGTCAGTTATTTAATCCCACCTGTGGCCAGTGCTACGTCAGAGAGAGTGAAAAATAGTCCTGCTTAATTCATTGTGTTGCTGAAGGCTGGCAGCATCTTTTAGCCTGTGTCGTTCATTGTGAACACTAGCCACAAGTATCTACTGTAACGAAAATAATTAAAATTAAATACGATTATATATTCCAACCTCATGGCACTAGTCACATTTCAGTTGCTCAGTAGCCACATGTATCTCATGACTTATATTGGACAGCAGAGATATAGAGTATATCCATCACTGTAGAAAGGTCCTTTGGTGAACATTGTCTGGGCTACAGTTGTACCAGAATTACAAAGTAAAGTAAGAGTCCGTGGTTGTCAGTTTCTTAGAGAAAGAAGATACCTATATCTATACCTATATCTTTATATATATATGGACAATAGATACCTGTCTGTCTGGACCAAAGTAGTCCACTATTGGCTGCAAGATAAAGCACCAATCTTGTCTTAGTCTGTTCTTCAAATGAGGAATGGGGCTTGGTTTTAAACTAGAGATACATTTCATTTTCTTTTATTGTTTATGAATATTGAGGCTTTTCATTCTTAGAGTATTCATTTTTATGTTTATGAGCAATTTGTAGTAACGAGGGACTTTTGATATTTTTCCCTTTTTATTTAAAAAAAAATCCTGACTATAAAATAAACCACCAGTGGTTTATAGAGATGAGAAATGTTGGAAATGGTTCCTTTAAAATAACCCAGCAGCGTTTGGACCTTCCACAGGCAGCAGAACTAGTCTCAGTTTCACTGTAGCCAAGCTCTGTTTTTCCAAGTACAAGGGAAAAAGGAGGAAACTGAAATGTGGTAAGAGAAGAAGGAAATCCGCTGTGATGGTTCAGTACCTTTGAAGCTGACATTAGGGGAAGACTTTATTAAAACTATGCCACCTGAAACTGAGGATTACAAAAAATAATAGGTCATGGTGGAGCATATGCTTTTGCTGCCGCACCCAAAGGTCACCCTTTAAAGGGAGCTGAGACGACTGCCAGGACCCATTGATTTCTCTCAGTGCTGAAACATTGTCTGGCAGGTGTCTCCCTGGCTGCTCCAACACATAAATATGGAAAGTTAAAGGGCCAGGAAGGGTGGCTCAGGGGATCCCACTAGGAGATGGTGAGACTGTGTTGGTGTTTATTCTGAGTAGACATGATGTAAATTTTTATATAGGCAGCACAATGTACATGCCTCTATGAAATAAACAGATACTTTTCCTTAGACCAGTACAGCTTCTCAGGTCTCCAGGGTAACAATGCTTTAAGATCCTGTGTAGGTGTATACAGTTCCTTTCATTTGTCTCTGCAGAGGTGGTTTTTACCTTGTTAAATAGGTCATTTTCCTTAATGACCGTAACACTGCTTTTCTTTATCTTTTCGGTTTTTTTTTTTTTATTCGTCTTCACTTGTCCGCTGTGCTCTGCCATGAATATCGCTCAGCAATTCTCCAAATATCCTACAGTCATACCTGCCTCCTGAGGTGATTTTGCTCAGAGGCGAATCTTTTGAATTTTTTCTTAAGTTTCTCAGAAAATGAGGAAAGAGGGATAAAGAAGGAGTAACAGGATTCACTGTCCCTGGGCATAGTTACAGGGATTTCACAAGTGGCCGCGTGGAGGGAGCCATCCCTATCTTAGAGTTTCTCTCATTTCCATTTGGGTTTCAATTGTGAGGTGCTAACATTTATGTTGCATTATTACTAAGTTAAAAATGATGGAACTGTCTCATAAAAAGCTAGGCACGTGTGGGAAACTGGTTTTAGCTAGTATAGGGTGTGTTAGTGTGTGTGTTCTTAACCCCTTTCTATACTGGTAGTTGTAAGACCAACAATTACTTTCCCTCTCCCATGTTATTTCTGGTGTTAGTGGGTGTTTCAGGCACAGCAGGATGGGAGAAGGGCAAAGAGGAACATCCATGGGGTGGTCCTTTCCAATTGCCCTTCAACCCACGTAACTTCCTTATTTATGAGTGACTACTAATAAATGCATAATGATAACATGTCCTGAATGTTAAATCATGCTAATAACCCCTGTTAAATCGAGGAAAAAACTTATGTCTTAGAACCATTAACAGATTATTTAAACTCGAGAGCTTTACATCATATTAGATTGTTATGTATTGTATGTTAAAATTCTTCAAACAGCAAGTAAAAAGTTACTGCCTAAAACATAAAAAAGACATTTATGTTTTAACCTATTTATTGGTAGGTAAAACATTTTAGAATTATTTGTTTTCCTTTCACCAAATTGAAAAAGCAAGTAGGTAGGTTTGGGGTTTTTTTCTGGCTTTGGAGAGTCATAACTATTTCAAAATTCTGCTGGCAAGGATATTTTCCATCTAAAAATGCTTACATATACTGGTTGGTGATGCATGGATTTTTTTTTTTTGATGATTTTGTAAGTTCTCAGAGTGCATTTGAGGTCATTCTTACATACTTAGAATGACTGAGGTGCTCATCTACATGTAAACAGAGGAGTCAAGCAAATGGTGTTGGAAGGCCACTTCTAACCATTGGAACACAAGCATTTTGAGTTCCAAGAGCTCCCTACCTAAGCCCAAAACAGGGGAGCCACCTGGTGGACAATGTAAGAACGCTTCATTTTTCCAGGAGTAGTCAAACATGCAGAGACCATTTGCAGTCCCTGCTTTTTACTTTTAAGTTTAGGTAGATTTATTGATATATTTAAATTAGTATATTTTACATGTTTAGTTACCGAGTAACTTTTCCATGTCATACAAATAACAGACACTGAAGTATGGGGAAAGAACAATAGGATACCATGAAAATCAAGTGAGAACAACAGTCAGCCCAAGAATCAGAGGCTTTTAGTTACTCAATTTCATGATTTGTCTTTCACAATTCATTGTTCAGCTTGACCGTATTTTGCCTAGAATATGGCATTTATATTCAGCTCCCCTCCAGCTATTTCTGGTGTTAGTGGGTGTTTCAGGCACAGCAGGATGGGAGAAGGGCAAAGAGGAACATCCATGGGGTGGTCCTTTCCAATTGCCCTTCAACCCACGTAACTTCCTTATTTATGAGTGACTACTAATAAATGCATAATGATAACATGTCCTGAATGTTAAATCATGCTAATAACCCCTGTTAAATCGAGGAAAAAACTTATGTCTTAGAACCATTAACAGATTATTTAAACTCGAGAGCTTTACATCATATTAGATTGTTATGTATTGTATGTTAAAATTCTTCAAACAGCAAGTAAAAAGTTACTGCCTAAAACATAAAAAAGACATTTATGTTTTAACCTATTTATTGGTAGGTAAAACATTTTAGAATTATTTGTTTTCCTTTCACCAAATTGAAAAAGCAAGTAGGTAGGTTTGGGGTTTTTTTCTGGCTTTGGAGAGTCATAACTATTTCAAAATTCTGCTGGCAAGGATATTTTCCATCTAAAAATGCTTACATATACTGGTTGGTGATGCATGGATTTTTTTTTTTTGATGATTTTGTAAGTTCTCAGAGTGCATTTGAGGTCATTCTTACATACTTAGAATGACTGAGGTGCTCATCTACATGTAAACAGAGGAGTCAAGCAAATGGTGTTGGAAGGCCACTTCTAACCATTGGAACACAAGCATTTTGAGTTCCAAGAGCTCCCTACCTAAGCCCAAAACAGGGGAGCCACCTGGTGGACAATGTAAGAACGCTTCATTTTTCCAGGAGTAGTCAAACATGCAGAGACCATTTGCAGTCCCTGCTTTTTACTTTTAAGTTTAGGTAGATTTATTGATATATTTAAATTAGTATATTTTACATGTTTAGTTACCGAGTAACTTTTCCATGTCATACAAATAACAGACACTGAAGTATGGGGAAAGAACAATAGGATACCATGAAAATCAAGTGAGAACAACAGTCAGCCCAAGAATCAGAGGCTTTTAGTTACTCAATTTCATGATTTGTCTTTCACAATTCATTGTTCAGCTTGACCGTATTTTTGCCTAGAATATGGCATTTATATTCAGCTCCCCTCCAGCTACTTTACTTCTTATCTCTCTTTTTGCCTACACTGCCAAAGTCCTTAACAAGGTTGTTTATACTCGCTGTATCCACTTCCTTACCTCCCACACACTCCTTAGCCAACTTTAATCTGTCTTCTTCCCCTGGCACTCCACTAAATCGTTCTCACCAGAGTCACCAGTCATCTTCTTGTCACGAAATCTTGTGGATGTCTTTCGGCTTTTATCTCCCTTGATTCCTTTGGAACATTCTACATGACGATCACTCCCTCCTTCCAGCACCACCGATTCCCTTGAGTTGCAGACAGCCTCTGCACATTCCTGGCCTTCCTCTTTCATCTCTGGTTTCTTCTTAGAAATTTTTGGAGGCTACTGTTTCTCTGCTCTTCTATTAAATTCTGGTGTTTCTTCGGGTTATGGCATAGGCCCTCTCGCTGCATCTTCTCTTTCTGGGTCTTAGTGCCCATGCAAATGGTTTCTATTGCCCACTCTAGGCTATTGAATCTGAAATGCATATCTTTGGTCCAAGCATCTCTTCCTACCCCTTGACGACCACCTCTCACCACCCATCAGGCATTACCCTCCGGAGGTCCCTCAGCCATGGTGAGGCCAGCTCAAATGGTGCTCCTGTCACCTCCTGCCTGCCCTCCAGGACACCTCCGCTGGGCCTGCTTGAATGAGCAAATGACAGCTCTCAGCAAGCCAAACCAAAACCCTGGGGTTATCCTTAATCTTTCTCCTAACCTTCCCGTCTCAGCAATTACCAAGTGTCATTGGTCGGCCATCTGAAGAGCTCCCTAAGAGGTCTCCATTCCCATAGCTATGGCCTTAGTTATGTATCACCCTGGTTAGTGAAGAACCTTTCCCTCCCCCGTTTACCACGGCCCCTTCCACAGCGCAGCAGCCGGAAACCTTTCTAAAGGTCTGGTCATGGCCATTCTGCCTGCGTAAAGCCCTCCCACGGTTTCCCATGGCTCCTCCTACAGACATCTTAATTTCCGCTTGAGGAGCTCTTCTCCTGACCCGCTTCGCCTCTCACCACCTTCCTCTTCTGAACACTATCCAGCCACGCTGCCCTTTCCCCTCAGTGCTACCAGGTTCACTGTCATGCTGAGCAGTCGTTAGGCCTTCCTTCTGCTGGCACCCCTGCGCCCCGGGAGCCTTTGTTCACACACCGCAGCGGGCACTTCACCTGTGCCCCAGCTGTGAGCCCAGGCGCCAGGTCCCAGGAGACCTTTTGTGACTCGGTGCTTTCACCCACCTGTTCCTCATCAGGGTTAGGCTCTTGGTCATGTGTTTTCCATTGCACCCTGTTCTCCCCTTAAAAGAGCACTTTCATTGCTTCCTTATCTCTTTCCCACTAGACCGTCTTGCTTATTTAAAATAATGAGGTAATGAATTTTAACACAGCAATTTTGAATCGAACCCTAAATAATAAATGATTGACCTTGGTATATAAGCTGAAGTCAAAGAACATCTCATCCCGTTCCCTTGTTTAATAGAGAAGGAAATGGTCCCTCACAGGAGTGGATAATACTAGCAAGGTCACACAGCCCATGCATGATTCGTTGATCATCTTTGCACCCAGACATCATCAGCCATAATCCCTGTCCTTTCTTTTTGACCAATTTTGATTTTCTCCTCAAGAAACATAGGAAGCCTTAGCTGGGGGCAAAAGCGTGCTTTTAACTTTGCTTTGGTAGATTCCTTTTGTGGTCTGGGTTACTGTGCTGCTCTTGGGAGACGGGTTTTTAAAGCACAGAGCAAAGCTGTCCCAGCTCAAGGTCAGCCTGGCGCTGTTTTCTTTAGCAGGGGTCTTTGGACTTGGGCAACATCTTGCAAAGCTTGTCAAACGGAGTTCTGGATCCTTACCTTCGGGATAATTTAAAGGTCCTCTAAAAATGTGGAGTTTTGGGGTTTGCACAGCTAAGGCCTAAAAATATACCAGCTACTGAAATACTGGAATTGAAGTTGCTAGTGGTTTGATTTTGAGAGTCATCTATTATGGGAAGAAATCTGAGGCCTGTCTAAGAAGAGCAGCATGACATTCATAAAACTGAATGGGTTTGGTGAATGTACCGCAAAATTCTCTAGGCGTCTGTATTTATAACGTTGATTTAAAAATAAGAATATAAGACTGATGGTATTTGACATTCAGAAAAAATGTTTTGACAAGTGTGTGTGATGATTTAGTGGTGTGTGTTCTAGGGAGTGGACAGGAGTGAAGCTGTGGAGTTAAATGTATGTCTTTAAGGAAGTGGTAGTCATTGCTGTGAACTTGCCGTTGAGTTTCCCCAGGCACTTCCTGTCACTCAGGCTTTTGCTGTAGCTCACATAGCTGAATCATTATTTTCAAATATGCTAGGAATGTGTGAAACTTGAATGGATTCTGGATTTTTTAAAAATCTGTGAAAGGTGTTTGGGGCATTTGAGCCAATCTGAATGCACAACTTTCAGATGAAATGACTGAATGAATGCCAACTTTGTTGGGGGAAATTATAGTAGTGTGGTTACATAGAATATCCTTATTTTCATGATATGCCTACAGAGGTATAGAGGGTGAAGTATACACAGACAGATAAGACAGTAGATAAGTTGATTACACCAACATGACACAAGATGAACAATTGCCAAATTTAGATGTTATTATTTTAATTTTTGAGTAGCACAACTTTAAAATAAGCATAAAAAGCCTGAAGAAAGTGTGTTGCCAATAGTTTGGGACTGTGGGTGGCTTGAGTCTGAGATCTGAAACATGAGCATGTTTCAGATGGGGAAAGGCAGGTCCTAACATTTCCTTGGAGTAACAGTAATCTGGCATTTAACCAAATGTGCTTCTGAATTTTCCACCAGCAATGAATGCCTCATTAATGAAGGCATCTCTAGTCACTGTGGAGGGAACTGAGTTGGTTGTGGCTTGATTTTAACTGTTAGTAAAAATTAGCCCATTTCATGTAATAGTTGCCTTACCTTCATTAATAGAAAAAATGAGTGGGGAGTACAAGGTGGCTGCCCCTTTGACAATGCCTTGCCCGTAGCTCCTTGGCCGCTGGAACCAACACTGTATCTAGGAGTGACATCAGTGTAAATGGGTGTCCATAGAGCCACTGGAAAGGCCAGTTCTGTGCATGCCATGTTGCACTCCTGAAGGGGACAGTTTCAGCCTTTGCAAAAGCAGTATGGTTTGGCAGAGAGTAAAAATAAATGTCCTTGGTAAAGGGCATGTCTAGGCCAGCTGCGGTACATCTGTCACGGGGCTGCAGGAGATGCTGTGCACACAGAAGACAGTGTGAAAGGTGCCCCTTGAGTTGTACACTACGGGCCAGATATCACACAAGAAACCACTTGCTTATTGAAAGTCTCAGCACGATGGCCGCTAGGCAGTGGAAGCCTTTTTGTGATCAGTTCGCCCTGATGTTGAACCTTTGTTAAAGGCAGTTATGCTCTTGTTCTGGCATTTTTGAAGATTTATTATTATTGATTATTTGATTTGCCCAATAATTTGAGCAATGCCATCGGTAATTTCTTAAAGTGAAACTTAACCAAGCAAATTTCAGAATGAATTTTAAAAATATCCTTCTAATATTTGTATCGGTCTCTCTAGGCCTTGTCTGCTCTGGGGTTTGAGACATACTACATCTTTCAGGCCATTGTAGATAATCATTTTTTGAAATGGAAATTGCATAAGTTGGCAAAACAGAGGTTTTTATATTAAGAGAAGCTCATTCTGTGTTTGGCTTACAGCACTAAAGATAGCTGTAAGAAGTTGGCTTCAGTGTCATTCATTATACAAGGAAAATTAATTTGAGATATTACAATCTATTTTTTGTGATGATAACCATCTATTGCCAAAGTTTAATTTAAAGTCCAATTAATTACCTTTGTCACCTTACTAGGGTTAATATTACTCTTCTGTCCTATCTAATTAGAGCTGTTGACATAGAGACAGAGGATCACAATAATGGGAAGGAAAGAGTGAAGAGCAAGGAAATCAAATAGGCAGTGGCTTCTTACTGTTTTATTGAATGGTCCCTTTGTCAAAATGCCTGCAAGAGAATTCTCAGGATACCAGTATCACCACACAAACATAAATCCATAAAGCTTTCTGCAGTGGAATCATCTTTTTAAAGTTTATCTCGGGGTTTTCTATTATTCTGCTCACTGGTGTTGAAGCAATTTTGTTGACATTTTCTGTAAGTGGATTAGGTTCACAGTCATTTGCCCAAAGCAGACAGATGGCTTCTTAAAGAGTACCCTGCAAAAATCTGTCTTCTGGTCTCTTCAGAAAAATAACAGGTATGTCACAAAAGATAATGTTTGTCATTGATTTCTTTTGGTGACAGATGATTTCAGTTCAATTTTAATTCCTCAGCTGGCTTAAATGAAACAGCTGTTTAAATTTTTGTATTCCAATAAATTCCTTTTATCTGGCTTAAAGTCTCAGCACGATGGCCGCTAGGCAGGGGCCTTTGTGATCAGTTCGCCTGATGTTGAACCTTTGTTAAAGGCAGTTATGCTCTTGTTCTGGCATTTTTGAAGATTTATTATTATTGATTATTTGATTTGCCCAATAATTTGAGCAATGCCATCGGTAATTTCTTAAAGTGAAACTTAACCAAGCAAATTTCAGAATGAATTTTAAAAATATCCTTCTAATATTTGTATCGGTCTCTCTAGGCCTTGTCTGCTCTGGGGTTTGAGACATACTACATCTTTCAGGCCATTGTAGATAATCATTTTTTGAAATGGAAATTGCATAAGTTGGCAAAACAGAGGTTTTTATATTAAGAGAAGCTCATTCTGTGTTTGGCTTACAGCACTAAAGATAGCTGTAAGAAGTTGGCTTCAGTGTCATTCATTATACAAGGAAAATTAATTTGAGATATTACAATCTATTTTTTGTGATGATAACCATCTATTGCCAAAGTTTAATTTAAAGTCCAATTAATTACCTTTGTCACCTTACTAGGGTTAATATTACTCTTCTGTCCTATCTAATTAGAGCTGTTGACATAGAGACAGAGGATCACAATAATGGGAAGGAAAGAGTGAAGAGCAAGGAAATCAAATAGGCAGTGGCTTCTTACTGTTTTATTGAATGGTCCCTTTGTCAAAATGCCTGCAAGAGAATTCTCAGGATACCAGTATCACCACACAAACATAAATCCATAAAGCTTTCTGCAGTGGAATCATCTTTTTAAAGTTTATCTCGGGGTTTTCTATTATTCTGCTCACTGGTGTTGAAGCAATTTTGTTGACATTTTCTGTAAGTGGATTAGGTTCACAGTCATTTGCCCAAAGCAGACAGATGGCTTCTTAAAGAGTACCCTCGCAAAAATCTGTCTTCTGGTATCTTCAGAAATATAACAGGTCTGTCACAAAAGATAATGTTTGTCATTGATTTCTTTTGGTGACAGATGATTTCAGTTCATTTTTAATTTCTCATCTGGCTTAAATGAAACAGCTGTTTAAATTTTTGTATTCCAATAGTGAGCAGAACTTCCCTGTTTTACACTGAACAATGTTGTAACTTTTAAATTACAAATAATAAACATTCAGATGGGAGGGTTACATGTAGGTTCCAGGATTCTCCAAGGTAAGTTGCCAGGTCAATGCAATTGTTACTCTGTTTATTTTAAACACGTGAGATTTTTCATAGGGCTAATAGGTGATCAATCCTTAATTTTATTCTCAATAATGGTTTATTCCCCCTGACTTTGCCAACTTGTCTTTCTTAAACTTCAAAGTATGTGATGTTTCCTTACATTCTAGAAGGTCAAATACAGTAGACATCTATAAAATAGATATCTAGGGCTTGTCTGGTGGTCCAGTGGGTAAGGACACCACCTTGCAGTGCAAGGGGCGCCAGTTCGACCCCTACCCTGTGAAGATCCCACGTGCTGTGGAGCGGCTGGACCGATGTGTCCAACTACTGACCCGGAGCTCTGGAGTGCATGCGCCTAGAGCCGGTGCTCTGTGACGAGAGAGGCCACTGTGATGGGAGGCCACACAGGCCAAAGAACAAAGATGGATGGAAATAAATAAATGAAAGATCAATAGAAGTGGCCAAAAAAAATAGATATCTATATATATAAAATTGCTGATAGTGACACACTGCATTTACTGAAAGCCTAACATTTTCCATTTATACAATAATAGTAATAGCTAACAGTCTTTAGAGTTTACTATGTATGCCAGGCATTGTTCTGAATGATTCATGTGTATTATCTCTCTTAATCTTCCTTTTAAACCTAGAGGTAGGTACAATTATCATAGTCATTTTATGGATGAGGAAACTGAGGCATTGAATGACCTTGCAAATACTCGGTGAATTTGCACTCAAGGAGTCTAACCAGTGGAGCAGTGATAAACAATCCTCTTGCCAATGCAGGAGACTCAAGAGACACTGAATTGATCTCTGGGTCGAGATGATCCCCCAGAATAGGAAATGGCAACCCGCTCCAGTATTATTGCTTGGAAAATACTGTGGATGGAGGAACCTGGTGGGTTACAGTCCATGGGGGTTGCAAAGAGGTGGACATGACTGAGCATACACACATGCACACACAGTCTAATCATGCAGGTCCCATTGTAAGCCCATCTAAGGAATAGCAGTATGGATGCACCTCAGAGCCTCTAGGCCAGACTGTTAACATATGACAGAAAGGTGGAATCCTTAGAATCAGATGCATTCCTTCATCACTCCTGGTGTTCTGGGTCTGCTTTCAACTGTGGAGACCATCCTCGGCAGTTGTCGTCATATGTGAGAGGTTTTTAGAGGTTCATGATAAGTGAAAGGAGAATCAAGCTAGGGATCTGAGAGCTAACTGATGAGCTTTCACATTAGGAGCATTCTTTAAAAAGTTCAGCTGGTACCTGTAATGGATTGGCTCATTTATAATCTTTTTTGGGTCTGATCTGTCAACACTTAATGATGAAGTCTAAAATGAAAACCAATCATCTTCTCCACACTTTCCCTATGCATGCATCTTCTATCATTGCTTATCATTCAGTTTTCTATGATATGACAGTCCTAGGGGTTCATGCGCCTAGAGCCGGTGCTCTGTGACGAGAGGCCACTGTGATGGGAGGCCACACAGGCCAAAGAACAAAGATGGATGGAAATAAATAAATGAAAGATCAATAGAAGTGGCCAAAAAATAGATATCTATATATATAAAATTGCTGATAGTGACACACTGCATTTACTGAAAGCCTAACATTTTCCATTTATACAATAATAGTAATAGCTAACAGTCTTTAGAGTTTACTATGTATGCCAGGCATTGTTCTGAATGATTCATGTGTATTATCTCTCTTAATCTTCCTTTTAAACCTAGAGGTAGGTACAATTATCATAGTCATTTTATGGATGAGGAAACTGAGGCATTGAATGACCTTGCAAATACTCGGTGAATTTGCACTCAAGGAGTCTAACCAGTGGAGCAGTGATAAACAATCCTCTTGCCAATGCAGGAGACTCAAGAGACACTGAATTGATCTCTGGGTCGAGATGATCCCCCAGAATAGGAAATGGCAACCCGCTCCAGTATTATTGCTTGGAAAATACTGTGGATGGAGGAACCTGGTGGGTTACAGTCCATGGGGGTTGCAAAGAGGTGGACATGACTGAGCATACACACATGCACACACAGTCTAATCATGCAGGTCCCATTGTAAGCCCATCTAAGGAATAGCAGTATGGATGCACCTCAGAGCCTCTAGGCCAGACTGTTAACATATGACAGAAAGGTGGAATCCTTAGAATCAGATGCATTCCTTCATCACTCCTGGTGTTCTGGGTCTGCTTTCAACTGTGGAGACCATCCTCGGCAGTTGTCGTCATATGTGAGAGGTTTTTAGAGGTTCATGATAAGTGAAAGGAGAATCAAGCTAGGGATCTGAGAGCTAACTGATGAGCTTTCACATTAGGAGCATTCTTTAAAAAGTTCAGCTGGTACCTGTAATGGATTGGCTCATTTATAATCTTTTTTGGGTCTGATCTGTCAACACTTAATGATGAAGTCTAAAATGAAAACCAATCATCTTCTCCACACTTTCCCTATGCATGCATCTTCTATCATTGCTTATCATTCCTTTTGTATTGCAGTTTTCTGAAAACTTGGCTCAGGTTTAAATTATTATATTATTCCAAACTCTGTACCCATATTGAAGGCAAAGGTCAGACATCACAGTATGAACACAAAATTAGTATTTATATTAAGGACATTCATGAGTTTCTTTCAAAGGGTTTTTCCCTTTTTAAACCAAGTAAGTTTTAAACTATAGTTTTCTTCTCTACATTTCTATGATCTATTAGATGATATGTGCAGCATAGCATATAATACACCTAAATACAAAGAAAAATAATGCAGTGAAGAAAAACCATCTGTTGATCTGGGAAGCAGATGTTATTAGTTATTTCCTTCATGTTTGTTTTTGTGCAAACCTGAGCAGTGTATTTATTTAGCTATCTTGACTTCATTTCTTCATCTATATAGTTATGAAAACATTTTAGCTGTCCTTCAAAAATCTGAAATAATTACGAAGAACTCTTACTTAGCAGAACAAAATGACACAGTCACTAAAGTAAACTTTGTTGAGTACTTTCTACTTTCAGTGTTTTTTCCACAGGTTTAAATTTCAAGGAGATAAAGTAAATTCTAAGGGGATAAAATATAAGGGAAAATGGGATGTATTAGACAAGTTTGGTGCTTTCCCATGCTATCTAAATCTGTATCTGTAAGACTATAGGAGTATTGAGGGCTCAGAGGGAGCATCAAAAGATCCTCACACCTTTTCACTGATTGGAAGATGCCAGTTTTTAAAAATACTGAAAGGTGGAATCCTTAGAATCAGATGCATTCCTTCATCACTCCTGGTGTTCTGGGTCTGCTTTCAACTGTGGAGACCATCCTCGGCAGTTGTCGTCATATGTGAGAGGTTTTTAGAGGTTCATGATAAGTGAAAGGAGAATCAAGCTAGGGATCTGAGAGCTAACTGATGAGCTTTCACATTAGGAGCATTCTTTAAAAAGTTCAGCTGGTACCTGTAATGGATTGGCTCATTTATAATCTTTTTTGGGTCTGATCTGTCAACACTTAATGATGAAGTCTAAAATGAAAACCAATCATCTTCTCCACACTTTCCCTATGCATGCATCTTCTATCATTGCTTATCATTCCTTTTGTATTGCAGTTTTCTGAAAACTTGGCTCAGGTTTAAATTATTATATTATTCCAAACTCTGTACCCATATTGAAGGCAAAGGTCAGACATCACAGTATGAACACAAAATTAGTATTTATATTAAGGACATTCATGAGTTTCTTTCAAAGGGTTTTTCCCTTTTTAAACCAAGTAAGTTTTAAACTATAGTTTTCTTCTCTACATTTCTATGATCTATTAGATGATATGTGCAGCATAGCATATAATACACCTAAATACAAAGAAAAATAATGCAGTGAAGAAAAACCATCTGTTGATCTGGGAAGCAGATGTTATTAGTTATTTCCTTCATGTTTGTTTTTGTGCAAACCTGAGCAGTGTATTTATTTAGCTATCTTGACTTCATTTCTTCATCTATATAGTTATGAAAACATTTTAGCTGTCCTTCAAAAATCTGAAATAATTACGAAGAACTCTTACTTAGCAGAACAAAATGACACAGTCACTAAAGTAAACTTTGTTGAGTACTTTCTACTTTCAGTGTTTTTTCCACAGGTTTAAATTTCAAGGAGATAAAGTAAATTCTAAGGGGATAAAATATAAGGGAAAATGGGATGTATTAGACAAGTTTGGTGCTTTCCCATGCTATCTAAATCTGTATCTGTAAGACTATAGGAGTATTGAGGGCTCAGAGGGAGCATCAAAAGATCCTCACACCTTTTCACTGATTGGAAGATGCCAGTTTTTAAAAATACATGGTTAATACAAAGGTTTTCTGCTTAAGATGCAGTTAATTACCATTTTGATGTAAATAGGATCCTTTATTCCTTCAACATTCAAGTTAGTCAATATTCCCTTATGAGAAAGATATTGTAACAAAGCAGGATGTTATTTGAGAAAGACTTGTGGAAAAAGAAAATCTTATTTGCCAGGTCTTAAAACATGCTTTCAAATTTAGCTTTCAAATGTAATTTTCTTTATGTTGATTTTTTTCTTTTTTTCCCCATCATGCCTCTTTTATTTTTTTATATTTATTTTCATACATCTTTTTAAAAATTCTTTTTGGTGTGTGGGGGCCTCCCATTGCAGTGCCCTCTCTCATGCAGAGCGTGGGCTCTGGGTGCATATGCTCCATAGTGCTGGCTCATAATTGGACACACCAGCCCAGCTGCTTCGCAGCACGTGGGATCTTCCCAGGCCAGGGATCGAAATTGTGCCCCTTGCACTGCAAGGTGGACTGTCTACCCACTGGACCACCAGGGAAGCCCTTTAGGTTGAATTTTAATAGAGTATGACTTCATATATTTTTAGAACCTTTTGTGTGGTTGTGATTATTAAACATGTCATTCTGCTTTACTCTATAATGTTGTGTGTTCTCTTTGACATTGAATTATTCTTAAACTTTCTTAGAAATATCTTCTACGTGTTGTAAATGACTCTTTGTTTAGATCTAGGTTCTCAGATATTAAAAATACTGACTTAGGCTCTGTTTCCATAATCTTCAGAGATATTTGATTAATTGGAGTTTTGACAAATACTAAAATGTATCAGTCGCAAAACTAATTTAATAAACTAAACTGTACAAAAACTATAAAGTCTAATGGCTCAGATAAATATGTCCAATATAATTCACTTTTTGTTCCAAAAACTGAAATAGTTTAATTGCATTATATGATAAAGATTTGAAAAGCAGTGTTTTATTACTTGTATTGAGTTCAGAGATTCAGGAGAATTTTAACATAAAAAGTTCCATTAAGTCAATACTCAGACCAGAACTACCCTACAACTATTCATTCTTATTCCTTGAATGTTCATAGGGTAAAAATTCACATCCTTAATTGACAGGTAGAATGCAGTTGAATATGGTTGACAAGGTCTTGAAAAAGAATACATTTGAGTACTGGTAACTGTATGCAGTGAGAACTTCTATTTTTGTGCAGTTGAAGAATTTTGCACATAATTTCTCTAATGGCTGCACTTTTGTGCCTGTAGCTCTTACTAACATGTTGTATACATTGCCTACACAACTAAGCTTTCATTCTGGAGAGCAAGTATCCCAGGCCATCCTGCACATTTTACCCAATATTCTAGTAATGTAATATCAACAGCAATACATCTTTCGTGATGTCAACACATTTTATTTGCTAGTTTAATTTCTCAACTAGAGGGCATTGTAATAGTTGTTTCCATTTCTTTCATGCAGAGCGTGGGCTCTGGGTGCATATGCTCCATAGTGCTGGCTCATAATTGGACACACCAGCCCAGCTGCTTCAGCACGTGGGATCTTCCCAGGCCAGGGATCGAATTGTGCCCTTGCACTGCAAGGTGGACTGTCTACCCACTGGACCACCAGGGAAGCCCTTTAGGTTGAATTTTAATAGAGTATGACTTCATATATTTTTAGAACCTTTTGTGTGGTTGTGATTATTAAACATGTCATTCTGCTTTACTCTATAATGTTGTGTGTTCTCTTTGACATTGAATTATTCTTAAACTTTCTTAGAAATATCTTCTACGTGTTGTAAATGACTCTTTGTTTAGATCTAGGTTCTCAGATATTAAAAATACTGACTTAGGCTCTGTTTCCATAATCTTCAGAGATATTTGATTAATTGGAGTTTTGACAAATACTAAAATGTATCAGTCGCAAAACTAATTTAATAAACTAAACTGTACAAAAACTATAAAGTCTAATGGCTCAGATAAATATGTCCAATATAATTCACTTTTTGTTCCAAAAACTGAAATAGTTTAATTGCATTATATGATAAAGATTTGAAAAGCAGTGTTTTATTACTTGTATTGAGTTCAGAGATTCAGGAGAATTTTAACATAAAAGTTCCATTAAGTCAATACTCAGACCAGAACTACCCTACAACTATTCATTCTTATTCCTTGAATGTTCATAGGGTAAAAATTCACATCCTTAATTGACAGGTAGAATGCAGTTGAATATGGTTGACAAGGTCTTGAAAAAGAATACATTTGAGTACTGGTAACTGTATGCAGTGAGAACTTCTATTTTTGTGCAGTTGAAGAATTTTGCACATAATTTCTCTAATGGCTGCACTTTTGTGCCTGTAGCTCTTACTAACATGTTGTATACATTGCCTACACAACTAAGCTTTCATTCTGGAGAGCAAGTATCCCAGGCCATCCTGCACATTTTACCCAATATTCTAGTAATGTAATATCAACAGCAATACATCTTTCGTGATGTCAACACATTTTTTATTTGCTAGTTTAATTTCTCAACTAGAGGGCATTGTAATAGTTGTTTCCATTTCTTTGGAACAAAAACATTTATGCCTTTTAGGTAATACAGAAATTCCCCTAAACCATGCTTTTTGAACAGTTATTACCTGTGCACAGACCACCACAATGTGGTCATGTTCCCCAAATGGAGCTCAAATAGATAAAGAGGCACTAATGCCCCCAGGCTGTCTGTGGCCAATTTTTGCTGCGGTATTATCCAGGGGTGACTCTAAGTGTGGGTGCGATGCTCACATGGGTGGAATTTCAGGGGACTCTGTCTGCCATTGAGTGTGTGATTAAAAATAGCCACACAAGCCTGCCTGGTGATAGTGCTGCATTTGTTTATGTTTGTCATTGTGTATTTGTGAGGGCCTCTCCACTCCCAGAGCCTCGATTAACTGCTTGAAATATTTGTGGTGTACTCTGAGACAACCCACACATTTCCTTCACGCACACTGGTTATGATGTTCGACTGCTCTTTCATGCACTAATATCACAAGGGATAGTGCAGTTCATGGGAAAAATGAGTATTAGAGAGCTATGAATGTCTTTTGTAAGTTACTCTGCCAGAATGCAGCCAAAGCTATTTTTGACTATTTTCAAACAATAGAGGGAAGCTGCATTTCTTTTTTTTTTTTTAATTTATCTTTTTGGAGGGTGGGGTGGGGAGGGAGGGGGATGGGCGGGCCACTTCTATTGGTCTTTCATTTCTCTATTTTCATCCGTCTTTGTTCTTTGGCTCCTGTGGGCCTCCCATCGCGGTGGCCACTGTCGTTGCAGAGCACTGGCTCTGGGCGCACGGCGCCAGAGCTCCGGCTCGGTGATTGGACACATGGGTCCAGCCGCTCCGCGGCATGTGGGATCTTCCCAGGCCAGGGATCGAACCAGTGCCCCTTGCACTGCAAGGCGGTGTCCTTACCCACTGGACCACCAGGGGAAGCCCGAGCTGCATTTCTTAATACAAACAGGAATAACACAACTTCTAAATGTCTTTTGATAGATTATAAAATACATTTTTATTAAATAATTTACAAATATATAGCTAATAGCTAACTCCTGTTTAGATTTCTAGCCCTTTTATGGTTTTGATATAATGAGGTAATGAATGCAAATTGGTTTCCACTTAGTATATTGTGCTCAATAAGCGTTAGCTTCTGTTTAGTATTGTGATGGAATTTTTAATTTTTAAGTGGCTTTTTATTGTGGTAAAAGTCAGGTAATATAAAACATCCTATTTTAACCATGTTTAACTGCGCCGTTCAGGGACACTAAGTACGTCCACGTCTCCCGAATGAATTTTCCACCTTCCTAAACTGAAACTCTGTCCCCATTAAAACTCACTTCCCGTCCTTCTCTCCAGTCATCCCTGGCATCTGCCAGTGTATTTTCTGACTCGATGAATTTGTCTGTTCTAGGTACCTCATAGAAGTGGAATCAAACAGTATTTATCCACATCCTATGTATACTGGAATTCACTTTTAAGGTTAACTTACTATATGTCCTACAAATAGACTGTGCCTTCTTCCCCCACACCCCGTGCTATACAGTAGGTTCTCATTAGCTGTCTTTTTTATGCTAAGTTGCTTCAATCATGTCCAACTCTTTGTGACCCTGTGGACCGCAGCCAGCAGGCTCCTCTGTCCATGGGATTCTCCAAGTATGAATACTAGAGCGGGCTGTCATGTCCTCCTTCAGGTGAATCTTCCCAACCCAGGGATTGAACCCGGGTCCTTTACTTACCTCTGTGCATTGGCAGGTGGGTTCTTTACCACTAGTGCCACCTGGGAAGCCCATGAAAGTGTATATATGTCATTTCCAATCTGCCAGTTCATCTCATCCTCTCTACCCAACCCCCACGGTGTCCATATATTTGTTCTCTATATCTGTGTCTCTATTTCTGCTTTTTATTGTCAGTAATAATTTATTAGTAGTAATAAAAATTGTGGTGGTATGGTATTATATCAGTTCCATTTACAATCTAATTGCATCAGATATTTCCTGATTTCTGGATAATGTATTTTAATTGCAATTTAATGATGTTGGAAAGATTTGGTGATGAATGCTTAATGTCTTTAAAAAACTCATTAATCGTTACTAATTTTTAGATTCAAAATCTCTGTAGTGATTTATGGTTTTCTATGGAGCGCTACCCTTTAAATGTGTAGGAATTTCCATGGACTCTGACATTTGGAAGCCATATATATAACTGTGGAGGTCATTGCTGTTGAGACTTGATAGTCCTATTGTCCCATCGGCATCGGTTTGCCTGAGGAGCTGTCTATTACTCTTACTTTTCTTCAGTTGAAGCAGTCCTCAGTTATCCCCCTGAAGCATTCCTAGTACCAGAGGAGAGATACTAAAAGTTCCCATGAAATCGCTCGTATATTGAAATGTTGGCAACAGCTTGAAATTTCTTTCAAGTTGAATATTCAATGATCAAGTTCTCCATTAATTTTACATTCCAGGCCATAACAATCTCAGATTTATTTTCCCAAGAAATGTTACAGTTTATATACCACCAAGTATCATGAATTCTCTTAGGGTTCTCTCCATGCTGCCTCTCTCCCAAAGACCTCTGTTTGAGGAGAATTTCTTCTGAATAACTAGTACATCTTCTGGGAAACGATACACAGGAGAGAGATGTTTCTAGGGAGGAGGTAGAGTATAAGCTGACTAGTTAGGAGGAGTTTGAGAGGGAGTGTAACAGAGGGGAGAGAGGATGCTAGTTGGTCAGTGGAAATCACTGCACATATAGTGGGAAAAAGTCAGCTCTGAAAAGGAATGACAAGATAGGGGGGTTAGCAATAAAGTTCACCCTCTTTATAGTTTTGCCTGAAGGGAGTCTTTTCTACTTCTGCTTATTCAATTGAGAGGACTCAAGGAGTTTAATTGCAGAACAGAAAGATAATCTCTCTGCCTCCTTCTTAAAAATTGAAAACAACATTTTACTTCAGTATTTCCACATAAATCTTAATAATTTAGTCTTTCATTTTCTTGCTTCTATTAGTTAATAACTGAATTTCTTTGGTGTCCATATATTTGTTCTCTATATCTGTGTCTCTATTTCTGCTTTTTATTGTCAGTAATAATTTATTAGTAGTAATAAAAATTGTGGTGGTATGGTATTATATCAGTTCCATTTACAATCTAATTGCATCAGATATTTCCTGATTTCTGGATAATGTATTTTAATTGCAATTTAATGATGTTGGAAAGATTTGGTGATGAATGCTTAATGTCTTTAAAAAACTCATTAATCGTTACTAATTTTTAGATTCAAAATCTCTGTAGTGATTTATGGTTTTCTATGGAGCGCTACCCTTTAAATGTGTAGGAATTTCCATGGACTCTGACATTTGGAAGCCATATATATAACTGTGGAGGTCATTGCTGTTGAGACTTGATAGTCCTATTGTCCCATCGGCATCGGTTTGCCTGAGGAGCTGTCTATTACTCTTACTTTTCTTCAGTTGAAGCAGTCCTCAGTTATCCCCCTGAAGCATTCCTAGTACCAGAGGAGAGATACTAAAAGTTCCCATGAAATCGCTCGTATATTGAAATGTTGGCAACAGCTTGAAATTTCTTTCAAGTTGAATATTCAATGATCAAGTTCTCCATTAATTTTACATTCCAGGCCATAACAATCTCAGATTTATTTTCCCAAGAAATGTTACAGTTTATATACCACCAAGTATCATGAATTCTCTTAGGGTTCTCTCCATGCTGCCTCTCTCCCAAAGACCTCTGTTTGAGGAGAATTTCTTCTGAATAACTAGTACATCTTCTGGGAAACGATACACAGGAGAGAGATGTTTCTAGGGAGGAGGTAGAGTATAAGCTGACTAGTTAGGAGGAGTTTGAGAGGGAGTGTAACAGAGGGGAGAGAGGATGCTAGTTGGTCAGTGGAAATCACTGCACATATAGTGGGAAAAAGTCAGCTCTGAAAAGGAATGACAAGATAGGGGGGTTAGCAATAAAGTTCACCCTCTTTATAGTTTTGCCTGAAGGGAGTCTTTTCTACTTCTGCTTATTCAATTGAGAGGACTCAAGGAGTTTAATTGCAGAACAGAAAGATAATCTCTCTGCCTCCTTCTTAAAAAAAAATTGAAAACAACATTTTTACTTCAGTATTTCCACATAAATCTTAATAATTTAGTCTTTCATTTTTCTTGCTTCTATTAGTTAATAACTGAATTTCTCTTTAAATGTTTCTCCTGCCTGTCATTCAGGACGTGTTGTCTCTTGGTTATTCAGGACGAGGCCCTTGTATTTGTCTGTACTGGCACAAACTGTCTTCTCCCATTGGCCTTTGTTTTCTAGAGAGACTGGCTTCTGTTTACCAGAACTGACACAGTCTGGCGTTTAGGCCTGGATGCCATCTCTCAGAACCGATGAGATGACATTCTGGCTGATTAATTAGATATGTTTCATAACCTTCTGCAAGAAAGGGAACATGGGAGCCTTATGCATTTGTAGTCTCAAGCTTGATAGTTTTGTGTGGTTCATTGCTCTCTGGCAGTTAGGGAAGGCACCAGCATTGCTTTTGTCATGCTTTGAAAATGCTTGATGAAAATTTCAACACTAAGAGAAAAGGGAGTCCTTAAAAAGTAGTACTTTGAAAATGAGTGTGGGTATAATGTGTTTATTAATACAGTTTATTTTTTTAAAGGGATATTTGCATTTGTAAAAGCAACAGCAGTATATGTATCTCAGTGAAAACAGACTCATGGATGCATTTTAAACAAGTTGGTAAAATTTATATTAAAACATACACAATTTCAAGATACTTACTTTAGTAGTAGACTGTGCTAATTGCTTTTCATATCACCTTACTGCATATTTATTTGTAGTTATTTAAATGACAAACAGCTTTTCATATTTTCCTTAATCTTGAAAACTATGAGGAAAGCAGAAGAATGTTTTCATCATTTTTAAAAGACATAAAATGGCCCAGGGAGAAATTGCTGGAGCTAAAAGCAAAACTAAGATCCTCTGACTTTTGTCCCTGCCAGCGTGTCTTGGTGCATCTTATCTTATCTTCCTGAGTCTGTACATTCCATCTCTAAGTTCTGTCAGACTGTGGTCACTGGGCAATGATTGTCTTTTTAATCTGCCTTGTTTCCATGGGTAACAATGACTAGGAGGCTTGAATGTGCTTTGTAGAGAATGTGCAACTTGTCTTAAAGAGATGCTGTATCATGTAGCAGTTAAGATCACAGACTCTGGATTCAACTGCAGGACCAACCTTATTTCAACCCCAGCTCTACCTCTTAGCAGCAGTGTGAATCTGGGAATGAGGAGCCTCTGGGCCTCTGTTTTTTCATTGTAAACTTAGCATAAGAAAAATGCCTATTTTATGGGGATACTGTGACAACTGAATAATGAACCATATGTAAAGCATGAAGAAGAATATCTTCAGCAAGCAAACAGTTTGTATGCTATACTATTATTACTGAAGGACTGCATTATCCAAAAGTGGATGTGACTTTCTTTTTAACATCCAGAGAGGACTCATTGTCTATACTCCCCACATTCTGCAGCATCAGTGCATATTTTCTCTTAGAAAGTCCCTCTCTGTCTGAAAGAATGTACTATCTCTAGTCTTAGTCTAAATTACTAATGTGGTGTGTGGAAAAGGGCACTGGATTGAGAGGCATAGGTCTGAACTTTAGTCCCAGTTCAGTCATTAACCACCTGTGACTTTGGATCAGTCACGTCAGTTTATTAGGCTCAGCTTCTTTTCTCCTCACAGGAAGGCTAGACTATAAACTTCCACGTCTACTTCTAAAATCTCAATCCATGATGAGGTAATTAGGGGCAAGCATATTGTAACAGAAATATCAGGCAAAGCCCTACTTATTCATCCTTAATACTTAAAAGTATTGTTTGAAGGATTGCGCTTTTATGGCGTAAGATAGAACTGGCAAGTGCTTGTACAGAGCTTGAGAAATGAAATCATTCCACAGCATTTTTAATACAAGCCTCCTCATATATCCTAGGGTAAAAGCTTTCATCAAATTAAAGAGATCAGTGTATCATACATAAAATAGGTGACTTTTCTCAGAGTCTTTACTTTGTAGAGGCACTCTCCAGTAGCTGGTGTAACCTCCACTTTCAAGGTCACGCTCTCAGGCATTGTCGTAAGAACGGAGGGGGTAGACAGAGCTGCTGCCTCCTTTGTCTGTACACTGTGGAGATGTGTTCTGAATGACTGACTTCTTCAGCCCCCTGAGCCAGGGTCCGCAGGCACACTTGATCATTACAACAGTGAACTAAAATAAGAAAAAAAATAACAGAAAATGATCTTTCTCAGTCTCTGATATAAGTAACAACTGATGATTCCTTGTGATTCTCATTTGATTTTTTTGGTTCTGATTGACACATGAAGCCTCTGAGCCTCTCTTTCTCCACCAACAAGATGGGAACATTGTCATGAGGAAAACACGGAAGAACATTGTCTTTGGAAAAGATGGAAGGAATGTGGGTAACCAGCCTGCAGCCTGCAGTAATGACCCAGTGTATTAAAAACCAGCTCACTGAGCATAAAGCTGTGTGGTCTACTTTACAGAAGAGACTTTGCTTTGCAAGCTTTTGTACCCCAAGGAACTGATTTAATTTTTGTTTATTTTTTTTTTTTGCGGGGGGTTGGGGTGGGGAGAGAGGGGGATGGGCGGGCCACTTCTATTGGTCTTTCATTTATCTATTTTCATCCATCTTTGTTCTTTTGGCCCGTGTGGGCCTCCCATCGCGGTGGCGTCTGTTGTCGCAGAGCACCGGCTCTGGGCGCATGCGCTCCAGAGCTCCGGCTCGGTAATTGGACACATCGGTCGTGCCGCTCCGCGGCACATGGGATCTTCCCAGGCCAGGGATCGAACCGGCGCCCCTTGCACTGCAAGGCGGTGTCCTTACCCACGGGACCACCAGGGAAGCCCTGATTTAATTTTTAGTTCTCTGAAGAAGAGTTTATTTCCTCATTTTCTCCCAAGCTTAAGAATGCCGGGGTGGGTGGGACAGGAGTTGTAGCAGTGTGCAAAGTCTAAAACCCTGGTTATGGAAGGGCTGAATATCTTCAGTACATTCAGAGGGGGCAGCTTTTCCTATAGAAATCCTTAGTTTCTGCCAGCAACCTCAGAGCCCATGGGGAAGGCTCAGGTTGAAGTCCTTTGTTAAATAAAAAAGACCCAAGAAAAGAATGTGGCCTAAGCCTTGGAAAAGTGGGCTCTCAGGCCTGAGTCTGTTTTCTTGCTGAGCAATAGTATGAAGGATGTAGAGTGATGCTGACATCTCAGCTGACCCTTAGTCGTAAGAAACGGAGGGGGTAGACAGAGCTGCTGCCTCCTTTGTCTGTACACTGTGGAGATGTGTTCTGAATGACTGACTTCTTCAGCCCCCTGAGCCAGGGTCCGCAGGCACACTTGATCATTACAACAGTGAACTAAAATAAGAAAAAAAATAACAGAAAATGATCTTTCTCAGTCTCTGATATAAGTAACAACTGATGATTCCTTGTGATTCTCATTTGATTTTTTTGGTTCTGATTGACACATGAAGCCTCTGAGCCTCTCTTTCTCCACCAACAAGATGGGAACATTGTCATGAGGAAAACACGGAAGAACATTGTCTTTGGAAAAGATGGAAGGAATGTGGGTAACCAGCCTGCAGCCTGCAGTAATGACCCAGTGTATTAAAAACCAGCTCACTGAGCATAAAGCTGTGTGGTCTACTTTACAGAAGAGACTTTGCTTTGCAAGCTTTTGTACCCCAAGGAACTGATTTAATTTTTTATTTATTTTTATTTTTTTTGCAGGGGGTTGGGGTGGGGAGAGAGGGGGATGGGCGGGCCACTTCTATTGGTCTTTCATTTATCTATTTTCATCCATCTTTGTTCTTTTGGCCCGTGTGGGCCTCCCATCGCGGTGGCGTCTGTTGTCGCAGAGCACCGGCTCTGGGCGCATGCGCTCCAGAGCTCCGGCTCGGTAATTGGACACATCGGTCGTGCCGCTCCGCGGCACATGGGATCTTCCCAGGCCAGGGATCGAACCGGCGCCCCTTGCACTGCAAGGCGGTGTCCTTACCCACGGGACCACCAGGGAAGCCCTGATTTAATTTTTAGTTCTCTGAAGAAGAGTTTATTTCCTCATTTTCTCCCAAGCTTAAGAATGCCGGGGTGGGTGGGACAGGAGTTGTAGCAGTGTGCAAAGTCTAAAACCCTGGTTATGGAAGGGCTGAATATCTTCAGTACATTCAGAGGGGGCAGCTTTTCCTATAGAAATCCTTAGTTTCTGCCAGCAACCTCAGAGCCCATGGGGAAGGCTCAGGTTGAAGTCCTTTGTTAAATAAAAAAGACCCAAGAAAAGAATGTGGCCTAAGCCTTGGAAAAGTGGGCTCTCAGGCCTGAGTCTGTTTTCTTGCTGAGCAATAGTATGAAGGATGTAGAGTGATGTCACTCAGGATCTTCCTGGCTCCTAATTTTCTCCTTTGGTGTTTGTTTCTGCCTGTTTGTAGGGCCAGGGAGACCTACTGAAGAACGCCAAGAACGAAGCTATAGAAAACATGAAGCAGATCCAGCTGGCGTGCTTGTCTTGTGGCCTCAGTAAAGTCCCCAGCAGTGGTACCGAGGCCAAGAGCAAGCGCAGCCTGGAGGCCATAGAGGAGAAGGAGAGCTGTGAGGACAATGGGAAGCTGTGACCCCCAGCGGCAGCCACGCCCTCACGCAGCCTTCCTGCCGAGGACTCTGGTTCTCCCTTCTGATGTTCTTTCTTCAAGCTTTTTAGAAATTCACAAGAAGATGCCCTCAATGGGATATTGGACATAAACAGATATTTTCATGTCAGTATTTTAATGTCATTAATTTATCTAAGTTAAAACCTCTAGCAGCAGTGTTTTAAAATTCTGAGATGTGTGTACACATTCATGTATGGATGTGGGTGGAAGTGTGTGTGTGTGTGTGTGTGTGTGTGTGTGTGAGAGAGAGAGAGAGAGAGTGAGAGACAGAGACAGAGAGAGAGAGAGCAGAAGAAAGCCTGAGAGAGAGAGATGGGGAGGGGAGGGGGGAGAGAGAGGTTGAGATTTATTAAAATCTATTCTGTGTTGCATTATTCATTTAGTAAGTTATTACATTATCATTTGCTGACAGATTTGTTAATCTGAAAGTCTAAAGAGCACTTACTGTAACCTGTTGCCATGTTTAAATTTACTTCTCTACATTTGTCATTTAATTTAGAAATCTTAACGTAGCTTATTGTGGAAGGAAGCCAAAATTCCCAATGCATAGATGTTATGCTAGATTAAAATATAGATTAGACAAATTCCTAAGAATCACTGTAGAAATAAAAGTGAATGAAAGGTAAACAATTGATCAGAATTTCTGGGAAGTTCAGCAAAGATCAGTTAGTGAACTCTTTAAAATATTTATTCAATAAAATCAACTTTTAGAAAATTTTATGTGTTATTTCTAAAAGATGTGACTTCCTTGGAAAATATCATAATGAATTTATTGCTCAGGTTGAAGTTTTTTAAAAACCCAAGAAAGAATGTGGCCTAAGCCTTGGAAAAGTGGGCTCTCAGGCCTGAGTCTGTTTTCTTGCTGAGCAATAGTATGAAGGATGTAGAGTGATGTCACTCAGGATCTTCCTGGCTCCTAATTTTCTCCTTTGGTGTTTGTTTCTGCCTGTTTGTAGGGCCAGGGAGACCTACTGAAGAACGCCAAGAACGAAGCTATAGAAAACATGAAGCAGATCCAGCTGGCGTGCTTGTCTTGTGGCCTCAGTAAAGTCCCCAGCAGTGGTACCGAGGCCAAGAGCAAGCGCAGCCTGGAGGCCATAGAGGAGAAGGAGAGCTGTGAGGACAATGGGAAGCTGTGACCCCCAGCGGCAGCCACGCCCTCACGCAGCCTTCCTGCCGAGGACTCTGGTTCTCCCTTCTGATGTTCTTTCTTCAAGCTTTTTAGAAATTCACAAGAAGATGCCCTCAATGGGATATTGGACATAAACAGATATTTTCATGTCAGTATTTTAATGTCATTAATTTATCTAAGTTAAAACCTCTAGCAGCAGTGTTTTAAAATTCTGAGATGTGTGTACACATTCATGTATGGATGTGGGTGGAAGTGTGTGTGTGTGTGTGTGTGTGTGTGTGTGTGAGAGAGAGAGAGAGAGAGTGAGAGACAGAGACAGAGAGAGAGAGAGAGCAGAAGAGAAAGCCTGAGAGAGAGAGATGGGGAGGGGAGGGGGGAGAGAGAGGTTGAGATTTATTAAAATCTATTCTGTGTTGCATTATTCATTTAGTAAGTTATTACATTATCATTTGCTGACAGATTTGTTAATCTGAAAGTCTAAAGAGCACTTACTGTAACCTGTTGCCATGTTTAAATTTACTTCTCTACATTTGTCATTTAATTTAGAAATCTTAACGTAGCTTATTGTGGAAGGAAGCCAAAATTCCCAATGCATAGATGTTATGCTAGATTAAAATATAGATTAGACAAATTCCTAAGAATCACTGTAGAAATAAAAGTGAATGAAAGGTAAACAATTGATCAGAATTTCTGGGAAGTTCAGCAAAGATCAGTTAGTGAACTCTTTAAAATATTTATTCAATAAAATCAACTTTTAGAAAATTTTATGTAGTTATTTACTAAACAGATGTGACTTCCTTGGAAAAGGTGATCATAAGTGAATTTATTCCCACATATGTGGTACTCTGAAACACAATGAAAACTCTGTTGAAATTAGAATTTTGATGTGACAGTGATATTTAGGTATGAAACATTAAAGTTGAGATTTGTAAGAATGTCTCATTCTTCCAAACTGGGAATCTAGCATTCATTTTCTATAACAGACATAGGCAGCGAGGAGGTCTTGGCTTTCATTACATTTAATTTAGAGAACAAAATTTAAAGACATTATTCAAACAATAGCATATCATCATCTTGAGATGATATAAATTCTGTGCATCAGATAATATCGTGATGATGTAAGGACTAACTGATTACAGAGTATCTGTGATATAATTTTAACACATTCAGAAAAACATACACACAAAAGAAGCAAATGACTAATAAAGGTACATTTATAATTATATGCAGATCATTTTACCCTAATATCTTCATAAAGTACTTGAGTGTAATATGTTTGTTACCTCCAACAGAACTAAATGTTCTATGGTTATGAAAATTTATTTATTTAAAACATTGCTTTTATTTTGAAAAGCTTCTTAATCGATTTGGTTAACAAATATGCTAATTTGGGGGAACCTAGGGAAGATTGTTGTTGGAATTTTACAAGTATAAACATCTTCTATAGCTACTGTGTTATTTCTGACTTCTTAACACTATTATGTTCATGTTGCACATTACGGAGAGAGTAAAGATATAAAACAAGACTTTTATTGTTCTCTTTTTTGTGAATTAATTGAAAAAGGAACAATGTTGAAAATGAGTTGTTATATCAAAAATATCTTACAGAATGTATGTCCATGGACCAGATATGATGATATTTCTCCCTAGGTTTAAAATTGGGCATTTGGAAGTTACATGTGCTCATTCGAAGGTGGGTCTCCAGTGGTATTACGGTAACTTGAAAAAATGCCTTTACCCTCTGTTGTACAAAATACTTAGCCAGCCTGGTAGGTAGAAGGAATAGTGGAATGCAGATATCTAAGCTCTTTATGATGAAAGGTAAACAATTGATCAGAATTTCTGGGAAGTTCAGCAAAGATTAGTGAACTCTTTAAAATATTTATTCAATAAAATCAACTTTTAGAAAATTTTATGTAGTTATTTACTAAACAGATGTGACTTCCTTGGAAAAGGTGATCATAAGTGAATTTATTCACATATGTGGTACTCTGAAACACAATGAAAACTCTGTTGAAATTAGAATTTTGATGTGACAGTGATATTTAGGTATGAAACATTAAAGTTGAGATTTGTAAGAATGTCTCATTCTTCCAAACTGGGAATCTAGCATTCATTTTCTATAACAGACATAGGCAGCGAGGAGGTCTTGGCTTTCATTACATTTAATTTAGAGAACAAAATTTAAAGACATTATTCAAACAATAGCATATCATCATCTTGAGATGATATAAATTCTGTGCATCAGATAATATCGTGATGATGTAAGGACTAACTGATTACAGAGTATCTGTGATATAATTTTAACACATTCAGAAAAACATACACACAAAAGAAGCAAATGACTAATAAAGGTACATTTATAATTATATGCAGATCATTTTACCCTAATATCTTCATAAAGTACTTGAGTGTAATATGTTTGTTACCTCCAACAGAACTAAATGTTCTATGGTTATGAAAATTTATTTATTTAAAACATTGCTTTTATTTTGAAAAGCTTCTTAATCGATTTGGTTAACAAATATGCTAATTTGGGGGAACCTAGGGAAGATTGTTGTTGGAATTTTACAAGTATAAACATCTTCTATAGCTACTGTGTTATTTCTGACTTCTTAACACTATTATGTTCATGTTGCACATTACGGAGAGAGTAAAGATATAAAACAAGACTTTTATTGTTCTCTTTTTTGTGAATTAATTGAAAAAGGAACAATGTTGAAAATGAGTTGTTATATCAAAAATATCTTACAGAATGTATGTCCATGGACCAGATATGATGATATTTCTCCCTAGGTTTAAAATTGGGCATTTGGAAGTTACATGTGCTCATTCGAAGGTGGGTCTCCAGTGGTATTACGGTAACTTGAAAAAATGCCTTTACCCTCTGTTGTACAAAATACTTAGCCAGCCTGGTAGGTAGAAGGAATAGTGGAATGCAGATATCTAAGCTCTTTATGATGAAAATGGTGACAGAAACAGAACCCTCCTTACATCAGTCTATCGGTTGGTTTCACATGTGGGCCTCTTCCCCTCTCTGAATTCCATGTGGAGAAATTCGTGCTTTTGCAGAGATGGGAAGAGAAGTTAAAGGTGGCAGACTTTCAAAGAATATTAATTCATGTATTTATTTTAGGGTCAAATTCAACCCTTGATAGTGGCTTCTCTAGTTTATTCCATTTGTCCTGGGGCTCCACGCACACTTAGGTTCTGCCCAAATGTTAAGAAAATGATGTGATTCCCCTTCATCTAATGCTGGCTCTCCTGGCAACCACTCTCTGCTCCCCTGTGTTGAGTATCCGTGAGAGTCAGGGAGTGCAGTATGGGGCAGGGAGTAGCAAGGGGAGAAGTCTTCACTCCTGATTGAAGAGCAAAAACAAGCATACCAACCTGTTTTCATTATTGTACTCTCCAGGTACTGTTTTCTTTTCAAACTTGAATTGCAGTAGGAAAAGCCCCCTTAGCTTTTGGTGATGCTAGGAAGACAGTGTGGAAGATATTCTGTTTTTGTTTATTAATTTTTACATTATCCTGAGGATTTGATGTAGAGATAATAGGTATTACCATTGACATTTTATAGGTGAGAAAGCCCAAGACCTCTGATACAGTAAATGGAAGAATTGACTTTGAATTCTGGTCTGTTTGATTTTATGTGCAAGAATATTTGTGCAGTGATTTTGATTTTTTTATTTAATTCTCAAAAAATTAAACTAAATTATTAACTCCTTTATAACCACAAATGACAAAAGCTGATGGTATTTTCTTAATAGTAAAATATTAATGATCAATATAAATATACAAAATAGAAAAATGAACAATGTTGAAAATGAGTTGTTATATCAAAAATATCTTACAGAATGTATGTCCATGGACCAGATATGATGATATTTCTCCCTAGGTTTAAAATTGGGCATTTGGAAGTTACATGTGCTCATTCGAAGGTGGGTCTCCAGTGGTATTACGGTAACTTGAAAAAATGCCTTTACCCTCTGTTGTACAAAATACTTAGCCAGCCTGGTAGGTAGAAGGAATAGTGGAATGCAGATATCTAAGCTCTTTATGATGAAAATGGTGACAGAAACAGAACCCTCCTTACATCAGTCTATCGGTTGGTTTCACATGGGGCCTCTTCCCCTCTCTGAATTCCATGTGGAGAAATTCGTGCTTTTGCAGAGATGGGAAGAGAAGTTAAAGGTGGCAGACTTTCAAAGAATATTAATTCATGTATTTATTTTAGGGTCAAATTCAACCCTTGATAGTGGCTTCTCTAGTTTATTCCATTTGTCCTGGGGCTCCACGCACACTTAGGTTCTGCCCAAATGTTAAGAAAATGATGTGATTCCCCTTCATCTAATGCTGGCTCTCCTGGCAACCACTCTCTGCTCCCCTGTGTTGAGTATCAGTGAGAGTCAGAGAGTGCAGTATGGGGCAGGGAGTAGCAAGGGGAGAAGTCTTCACTCCTGATTGAAGAGCAAAAACAAGCATACCAACCTGTTTTCATTATTGTACTCTCCAGGTACTGTTTTCTTTTCAAACTTGAATTGCAGTAGGAAAAGCCCCCTTAGCTTTTGGTGATGCTAGGAAGACAGTGTGGAAGATATTCTGTTTTTGTTTATTAATTTTTACATTATCCTGAGGATTTGATGTAGAGATAATAGGTATTACCATTGACATTTTATAGGTGAGAAAGCCCAAGACCTCTGATACAGTAAATGGAAGAATTGACTTTGAATTCTGGTCTGTTTGATTTTATGTGCAAGAATATTTGTGCAGTGATTTTGATTTTTTTATTTAATTCTCAAAAAATTAAACTAAATTATTAACTCCTTTATAACCACAAATGACAAAAGCTGATGGTATTTTCTTAATAGTAAAATATTAATGATCAATATAAATATACAAAATAGAAAAATGTATAAAACATAAAAATCTCCCACTATACATTTAGATTTATACCCATTATACTCCTTACACACGGTTTAGCATTTCTTTATGCATATAAATGTGCTTAACAAAAATGAGATCATATTATAGAAGCTGTTTTGCAACAGGTTATTTACAACCATAAAAACAGTATATCATAGATGTCTTTATATGTCAAGAATATATATATATACATATATATATATATATGCACACACACATACATTGGTACTGTCAGCCTTTGAATTGAATCTAATTCATACATGACATTTTTGGTCACTGAATCTTCTTGAAAAATTTTTAAAAATAGTAGACAAGTTTTAAACATCAGGAGATTTCACATACATACTTCAATTTTTCTTTTACTTCATTTAAAATACTGGCTATACTGACAACCCTAGGCCCTCCCACACTTCTTACCTAGCATCATTTAATTGGAGTAACCCTCTTCAGACGGGGCACATGCTGTCTAATCTGCCAAAGAGCACATTCGTTTATGTTACATCTTGTTCCTGTGGTCATCTTAGGTAGTGATCCTTGATCCAAATCACCTATCTCCGAGTATTGTTAAACTTTTATCTCCTAATTTCATGTTATATAAACATTGCAGTGATGAAAATCTGTTTTTGCAAAGTTGTTCAACTTCTTCTCTAGGATAAATTTCTACAAATGGAATTCTCAGTCAAAGAATAGGTCTATTTTAAGGGATTTTGTGATACATTGCCAAATAGTCTCTGGAAAACTTATCCAATTCAATTTCCTACATGAGTTTCTGAAAATGTGCAAATCTTGGCTAATACAAAATTTAATTTTTCTTATTTTCATCTTTGCCAATATATTAGGTTAAAAATTTTTTTCTTATTCCTTTTGATGTAGAGATAATAGGTATTACCATTGACATTTTATAGGTGAGAAAGCCCAAGACCTCTGATACAGTAAATGGAAGAATTGACTTTGAATTCTGGTCTGTTTGATTTTATGTGCAAGAATATTTGTGCAGTGATTTTGATTTTTTTATTTAATTCTCAAAAAATTAAACTAAATTATTAACTCCTTTATAACCACAAATGACAAAAGCTGATGGTATTTTCTTAATAGTAAAATATTAATGATCAATATAAATATACAAAATAGAAAAATGTATAAAACATAAAAATCTCCCACTATACATTTAGATTTATACCCATTATACTCCTTACACACGGTTTAGCATTTCTTTATGCATATAAATGTGCTTAACAAAAATGAGATCATATTATAGAAGCTGTTTTGCAACAGGTTATTTACAACCATAAAAACAGTATATCATAGATGTCTTTATATGTCAAGAATATATATATATACATATATATATATATATGCACACACACATACATTGGTACTGTCAGCCTTTGAATTGAATCTAATTCATACATGACATTTTTGGTCACTGAATCTTCTTGAAAAATTTTTAAAAATAGTAGACAAGTTTTAAACATCAGGAGATTTCACATACATACTTCAATTTTTCTTTTACTTCATTTAAAATACTGGCTATACTGACAACCCTAGGCCCTCCCACACTTCTTACCTAGCATCATTTAATTGGAGTAACCCTCTTCAGACGGGGCACATGCTGTCTAATCTGCCAAAGAGCACATTCGTTTATGTTACATCTTGTTCCTGTGGTCATCTTAGGTAGTGATCCTTGATCCAAATCACCTATCTCCGAGTATTGTTAAACTTTTATCTCCTAATTTCATGTTATATAAACATTGCAGTGATGAAAATCTGTTTTTGCAAAGTTGTTCAACTTCTTCTCTAGGATAAATTTCTACAAATGGAATTCTCAGTCAAAGAATAGGTCTATTTTAAGGGATTTTGTGATACATTGCCAAATAGTCTCTGGAAAACTTATCCAATTCAATTTCCTACATGAGTTTCTGAAAATGTGCAAATCTTGGCTAATACAAAATTTAATTTTTCTTATTTTCATCTTTGCCAATATATTAGGTTAAAAATCTTACTTCTCTTTGTCTTTATTCCTTTGTGAGGCTGAACACACTTTAATATGTTCAGTGACTATAAGTAATCTCATAGATTGTCTTTGTTTTCTGACCATTTTTTAGGTGGGATGATAAATGTTTTTCTTTTGTTATTTATTTTTAAGGGGCATTCACTTAATAAGAACTTTAACCCCCATTTGTTGTGTGTATTGCTAATGTTTTTTGATGTGCAGATCCCTAATTTAATCCAAGTTATAATTTTTTTCTTTCATGCTTAGTGTTAAGACATCTCTGCCCCAGATGTTCATAAAGATATTCTATCACCTGCTAGTAGCTTTCTTGGTTTACTTTTCACATTTAAGTTTACTAGTCCCCTAAAACTGATTTTTGTGTAGAGCATAAGGTAGAGGTCCAGTTCCATCTTTTCTCAACCTGGATAGTCAGTTGACCAGATCCATTTATTGTAAAGGTTGGCCTTCATCCATAACTGTATAATGCCACCCTCATGAAAAATTATTGATTATTCCAGTCCATTTCACATGGTTTATTTCTCCATTTTTAAGGTCTTATTTACTTTCTCTTAATACAATTTTATACATTTCTGTGTAAAGGTTTTGGGTGTCTTTCATTAGATTTATTCTGAGGCATTTGATGTTTCTCTTACTGTTAGAAATAGTAACATTTTAAAATTTAAATTTCCAAATTGTTTATTATGGTATATAGAAATACAATAGATTGTTTTATGATGGCCATGCATAAAGTGAGTTTTGGCAAACTCACTGGCTAATTTAATTACCTCTGTATTATTTTGATTTTCACTGGTACACACTCATGTCATCTGCAAATAATGATAGTTTTATTTTTTTGTTTCTCATTCTTATATATATGTTTTATTTTTTATTTGCTTTTCTTGCTCTGTTGAACTGTCTAAAACCGTCAGTACATATTCTGTAGAAGTGATGTTAGTGAACACCCTTCCTCATTCCTAGTCTCAGGGGAAAGTGCCTAATATCTCATTATTATGTATAATGCATACTCTAGATTTTGGTAGATTTTATTGGGGAATTAAGTTTTTTAGATATAACTTTTGCCTTTTATATAGAGATATGAGTTAAAACCCTCAGGAAAAAATATAGGAATACATTTTGTGATCTTGGGTTAAGTTCATAAATTTTAGTTGTGACACCCATACACAAGAGGACAAGAGAATTTTAATGTTCAGTGACTATAAGTAATCTCATAGATTGTCTTTGTTTTCTGACCATTTTTAATGAAAAGTTTTTCTTTTGTTATTTATTTAAGGGCATTCACTTAATAAGAACTTTAACCCCATTTGTTGTGTGTATTGCTAATGTTTTTTGATGTGCAGATCCCTAATTTAATCCAAGTTATAATTTTTTTCTTTCATGCTTAGTGTTAAGACATCTCTGCCCCAGATGTTCATAAAGATATTCTATCACCTGCTAGTAGCTTTCTTGGTTTACTTTTCACATTTAAGTTTACTAGTCCCCTAAAACTGATTTTTGTGTAGAGCATAAGGTAGAGGTCCAGTTCCATCTTTTCTCAACCTGGATAGTCAGTTGACCAGATCCATTTATTGTAAAGGTTGGCCTTCATCCATAACTGTATAATGCCACCCTCATGAAAAATTATTGATTATTCCAGTCCATTTCACATGGTTTATTTCTCCATTTTTAAGGTCTTATTTACTTTCTCTTAATACAATTTTATACATTTCTGTGTAAAGGTTTTGGGTGTCTTTCATTAGATTTATTCTGAGGCATTTGATGTTTCTCTTACTGTTAGAAATAGTAACATTTTAAAATTTAAATTTCCAAATTGTTTATTATGGTATATAGAAATACAATAGATTGTTTTATGATGGCCATGCATAAAGTGAGTTTTGGCAAACTCACTGGCTAATTTAATTACCTCTGTATTATTTTGATTTTCACTGGTACACACTCATGTCATCTGCAAATAATGATAGTTTTATTTTTTTGTTTCTCATTCTTATATATATGTTTTATTTTTTATTTGCTTTTCTTGCTCTGTTGAACTGTCTAAAACCGTCAGTACATATTCTGTAGAAGTGATGTTAGTGAACACCCTTCCTCATTCCTAGTCTCAGGGGAAAGTGCCTAATATCTCATTATTATGTATAATGCATACTCTAGATTTTGGTAGATTTTATTGGGGAATTAAGTTTTTTAGATATAACTTTTGCCTTTTATATAGAGATATGAGTTAAAAACCCTCAGGAAAAAATATAGGAATACATTTTGTGATCTTGGGTTAAGTTCATAAATTTTAGTTGTGACACCCATACACAAGAGGACAAGAGGAGAAACTAGATTAGAATACATCAAAATGAAAACTGTACTTAGAAGAACATCATCTATAAAGTGAAAAGACAACTCACAGAGCGAATTTGCAAATTATATATATATATATACATACATATATATGTATACCTGATAAGTCTGAAATCAGAATATATAAAGTATTACAACAGCATAATAAAAAGACAACCTAATTTTTAAAATGAATGAAGGATCTGAATAGGCATATTTTTTCAAAGAAGAGAAAGATGTCCAGCATCATTAACCATCAGGAAAATTTAAATAAAAGATCATAATGCAATACCATTTTATATCCACTGCTGCTACTGCTGTTTAGTCGCTAGGAGAGCTAGGAGAGCTGTAATAACAAAGGAAAATAATAACACATTTTAGTTAGGAGGTGGAAAAGGTTAGAACCGTTATACATTGCTGGTGGAAACATAAAATGGTACAGAAGCCTGACATTTCATGGAAAGATTAAACATAGTTACCACAGACTGGAAGTTCTATTCCTAGGGATACACCCAAGAGAGATGAAAACATATGTTCATACCCCAAAATTTTTCCAAAATGTTCATAGCAGCATTGTTCCCAATAGGCAAAAAGTGGAACCAAATGTCCATCAACTGATGAAAGAATAAATAAAAAATATATTCATACAATGGATTATTTAACAATACAAAGAAATGAAGTACTGATAAATGTTACAACATAAATGAGTCTTGAGAACATTGTACTAATCAAAAGAAAGCAAATATAAAGACTACGCATTGTGTGATTCTCTTTATATGAAATGTCCGTAGACAAGTCCAGGGAGACACAAAGTGCACTAGTGATTGGCAGGACCTGGGGTGGAAAGGGAATGACATATTCTGTAGAAGTGATGTTAGTGAACACCCTTCCTCATTCCTAGTCTCAGGGGAAAGTGCCTAATATCTCATTATTATGTATAATGCATACTCTAGATTTTGGTAGATTTTATTGGGGAATTAAGTTTTTTAGATATAACTTTTGCCTTTTATATAGAGATATGAGTTAAAAACCCTCAGGAAAAAATATAGGAATACATTTTGTGATCTTGGGTTAAGTTCATAAATTTTAGTTGTGACACCCATACACAAGAGGACAAGAGGAGAAACTAGATTAGAATACATCAAAATGAAAACTGTACTTAGAAGAACATCATCTATAAAGTGAAAAGACAACTCACAGAGCGAATTTGCAAATTATATATATATATATATACATACATATATATGTATACCTGATAAGTCTGAAATCAGAATATATAAAGTATTACAACAGCATAATAAAAAGACAACCTAATTTTTAAAATGAATGAAGGATCTGAATAGGCATATTTTTTCAAAGAAGAGAAAGATGTCCAGCATCATTAACCATCAGGAAAATTTAAATAAAAGATCATAATGCAATACCATTTTATATCCACTGCTGCTACTGCTGTTTAGTCGCTAGGAGAGCTAGGAGAGCTGTAATAACAAAGGAAAATAATAACACATTTTAGTTAGGAGGTGGAAAAGGTTAGAACCGTTATACATTGCTGGTGGAAACATAAAATGGTACAGAAGCCTGACATTTCATGGAAAGATTAAACATAGTTACCACAGACTGGAAGTTCTATTCCTAGGGATACACCCAAGAGAGATGAAAACATATGTTCATACCCCAAAATTTTTCCAAAATGTTCATAGCAGCATTGTTCCCAATAGGCAAAAAGTGGAACCAAATGTCCATCAACTGATGAAAGAATAAATAAAAAATATATTCATACAATGGATTATTTAACAATACAAAGAAATGAAGTACTGATAAATGTTACAACATAAATGAGTCTTGAGAACATTGTACTAATCAAAAGAAAGCAAATATAAAGACTACGCATTGTGTGATTCTCTTTATATGAAATGTCCGTATTAGACAAGTCCAGGGAGACACAAAGTGCACTAGTGATTGGCAGGACCTGGGGTGGAAAGGGGAATGACTGCCAATGGATATGGTTTCTTTTGGGGGTGATGAGAACGTTCTGGAATTAGATAGTGGTGATGTTTGCCTAGCTTTGTGAATGTACTAAAAACTACCATGCCATTTAAAAGGATGAGTGTTATGGTATATAAATTACTAGTAAAATGATTATAAATATGAGAAACATAAGAGAACTTACATGCTGAACCAAATATCAGTAAACAGAGAAATAACTCATCCAATATGTCTGAAATTGGCGATAAGGTGGGGGACAAAGAAAAATATTTGAGAAAGTAATGACTCAAAAAACCCTCATTTTTATTGAAAACTGTAATACCACAGATCCAAGAATCTTAAAAATATGCCAAGGACTAAAGACAGGAAAACAATGAAGGTTCCTCATAACCATCAAATTGTTCAAAAGTAGTGGCAAGGAGAAAATTTTAAAAGTAGACAATGAAATAAGACATGAATGTGTATTTGTCTCCTCTTATCTGTGGTCAACTGTGGTCCCAAAATATTAAATGGAAAATTCCAGAAATAAAAATTCTTAAGTTGTTTATTGTTTGCCTTTCTGACTAGTTGGTGGACTCTCACCTTGTCCTGCCTGGGTTCCCAGCCACTGACATTGTTTTATCAGAAGGTCAGTAGTGCCTAATGCTATGCCACAGTGCTATGCCATTCATTCACTTCATCATCTTGTGTAGGCATTCTACCATTACATGTCATCACAAGAAGAAGGGTGAGTCCAGTACAATGAGATATTTTGAGCGAGAGCTCATATTCATATAACTTTTACTGTAGTGCAGTATTATAATTATTCTATTTTATTATTAGTTATTGTTAATCTCTTACTATACCTAACTGATGTGTTAAACTTTATCATAGGCATGTATGTATAGGGAAAAACAGGGCTCGGGATGTAGCTCAGTGGTAGAGTATATGCTTTACATGCATGAGGCCCAGGGTTCGGTCCCTGGCATCTCCATGTCTTTCAACAAGCCATGTTGATTTGTTGGGCTTCCCAGGTGGTGCTAGTGGTAAAAGAACCCACCTTACTCACCTGCAGGACACATAGGAGATGCAGGTTCAATCCCTGGGTTGGGAAGATCCCCTGGAGGAGGGCATAGCAACCCACTTCGGTGTTTTTGCCTGAAGAATCCCATGGACAGAGGAGCCTGGTGGACTATAGTCCATAGGTTTGCAGTAAGTCAGACATGACTGAAGTGACTTAGCATACACACACACATTGTTGTTAACTTGCCTAATTTATAAATTCAACTTTTGTTGTTCACCCTCATTCTGTTTTTTTTTTTTTAAACTTTTATTTTACTCTTAACTTTTACAGAGTTTTGTTGTTTTACAGGTATGTATGTTCTCAGATTAGTCATATGTATATCCCCCCCACAGTGGGTGAGAGGCGTAAAGGAAGTAGCATGAAGGCCTGTACTATCATATGTGGGGACAAAGAAAAATATTTGAGAAAGTAATGACTCAAAAAACCCTCATTTTTATTGAAAACTGTAATACCACAGATCCAAGAATCTTAAAAATATGCCAAGGACTAAAGACAGGAAAACAATGAAGGTTCCTCATAACCATCAAATTGTTCAAAAGTAGTGGCAAGGAGAAAATTTTAAAAGTAGACAATGAAATAAGACATGAATGTGTATTTGTCTCCTCTTATCTGTGGTCAACTGTGGTCCCAAAATATTAAATGGAAAATTCCAGAAATAAAAATTCTTAAGTTGTTTATTGTTTGCCTTTCTGACTAGTTGGTGGACTCTCACCTTGTCCTGCCTGGGTTCCCAGCCACTGACATTGTTTTATCAGAAGGTCAGTAGTGCCTAATGCTATGCCACAGTGCTATGCCATTCATTCACTTCATCATCTTGTGTAGGCATTCTACCATTACATGTCATCACAAGAAGAAGGGTGAGTCCAGTACAATGAGATATTTTGAGCGAGAGCTCATATTCATATAACTTTTACTGTAGTGCAGTATTATAATTATTCTATTTTATTATTAGTTATTGTTAATCTCTTACTATACCTAACTGATGTGTTAAACTTTATCATAGGCATGTATGTATAGGGAAAAACAGGGCTCGGGATGTAGCTCAGTGGTAGAGTATATGCTTTACATGCATGAGGCCCAGGGTTCGGTCCCTGGCATCTCCATGTCTTTCAACAAGCCATGTTGATTTGTTGGGCTTCCCAGGTGGTGCTAGTGGTAAAAGAACCCACCTTACTCACCTGCAGGACACATAGGAGATGCAGGTTCAATCCCTGGGTTGGGAAGATCCCCTGGAGGAGGGCATAGCAACCCACTTCGGTGTTTTTGCCTGAAGAATCCCATGGACAGAGGAGCCTGGTGGACTATAGTCCATAGGTTTGCAGTAAGTCAGACATGACTGAAGTGACTTAGCATACACACACACATTGTTGTTAACTTGCCTAATTTATAAATTCAACTTTTTTTTTTCACCCTCATTCTGTTTTTTTTTTTTTAAACTTTTATTTTACTCTTAACTTTTACAGAGTTTTGTTGTTTTACAGGTATGTATGTTCTCAGATTAGTCATATGTATATCCCCCCCACAGTGGGTGAGAGGCGTAAAGGAAGTAGCATGAAGGCCTGTACTATCATATGTGAAGAAAATATCTATAGTCATTGCTCTGTGATAAATTCAACTTTATTATAGGTATGTACAAGAAAAAAAAACATGGCAATATATAGAGTTTGGTACCATCTGTGATTTCAGGCATCCACTGGGGGTTTTAAAACATATCAATCATACTTATGAGGAATGTTTTATCTTGATTGGGATGGTGATTCCAATGTCATACATATGTCAAAACTTAAGTGATATATTTTAAGTGTCTACAGTTTATTGCATGGAATTATGTCTCAGCAAGGGCTTCCTAGGTGGCACAGTGGTAAAGAATCCACCTTCCAATGCAAGAGATGCAGGGGGTGCGTTTTCAATTCCTGGGTAGGGAAGATCCTCTGGAGGAGGAAATGGCAACCTGCTCCAGTATTCTTGCCTGGGAAATCCCATGAAAGAGGAGTGTGGTGGGCTACATGTAGTTCATGGGGTTGCAAAGAGTCAGACATGACTGAATGGCTGAACATGCATGCACAGCTCAGGAAAACTCTTAAAATGCATAGTAGTTTCCTTACATTAGTAATAATTTTGAAGCAGGTTTATTTTATTCATTTATAAGTAAACATTTCCCCTGTCTGAATGTTTCTGATTTCTCTTTTTCTTTGATGTACAAGATATCGCCTCTTTGTATTCTCAAATAGTTCAGTTTTACTTTTATTTTGCAGAGTTGGTGTTTTTTATCATAGAAGCTTTGTTTTTGTGTTTTCCTGTGTGTATGTTTGGGAACACATTTGCTTTCATGTAGCTGCTCCACTCTTTTCAGAAACAACAGTTGCCCATATCATCATTGTATCCTTTCCTTCATCTTCTCTGTAATCATGTTGTTTTTCTGCATTTTCCTTTGTATTCTGGGAGATTTTTGTTTCTAGTTTACCTTTACAACAAAGCTTCCATTTTATATATTGTCAGTTTTGCTGTTTACTGTTTCACTGTATTTTTCATTTGAAATATTTCTTAATTTATTTTTTCCATCTTTTTATTTAAGTTCCTGCTTCCTTCTCAGATAGCTTTTCCCCTTTTAGATCCTATTAGTAACAGTTAATGTTTACAGTGTCTTCTGTGTGCTAAATACCATGCTAAATGCTTATGTGCATAATCTTATTCGGTTCTCAAGGCATTCGTAGAGATTGATATTATTATTATCTCCACTTTAGAAAGTGAAACTGAGGCTTAGAGACTGCTGTGTATTGCCACAAAACCAATCACCCAAAATATACAGTTTTAAAAAATTAAGCCTATTTATTGTGTTCACAAATCTGCACTTTAGGTAGTTTAACCGGAGTACCTACCTCTGTCCCCCTCAGTGTTGGTTGGGGTGATTTGAAGGCTCAGGACCAAAATCATTTGAAGACTTTTTCTTGCCTGTGGCTGGTCATGGATGCTGGCTATTGGCTGAGACTTTTAATTGGATATCTGCTAGTAGACTGCATGTGGCCTGGACTTCCTCACCACGTGGCAGCTGAGTCTCAAGAGTCAGTGTCCCTCAAGAGAGTGAGGGAAGACAACGCTGCGTCATCTCGTGTAACTTAGCCTTGTAAGGCCCACGGCACAGCCTCTACTACATGATATCCACTGAGGCAGCACAAAGGCACACCCCGTATCAAGGAGGGGTGGGATGGATTTCTTGATGTGTGTGTGCATGCATGTTCACTGTGATGAAAATATATGATTTATTTTATTCATTTATAAGTAAACATTTCCCCTGTCTGAATGTTTCTGATTTCTCTTTTTCTTTGATGTACAAGATATCGCCTCTTTGTATTCTCAAATAGTTCAGTTTTACTTTTATTTTGCAGAGTTGGTGTTTTTTATCATAGAAGCTTTGTTTTTGTGTTTTCCTGTGTGTATGTTTGGGAACACATTTGCTTTCATGTAGCTGCTCCACTCTTTTCAGAAACAACAGTTGCCCATATCATCATTGTATCCTTTCCTTCATCTTCTCTGTAATCATGTTGTTTTTCTGCATTTTCCTTTGTATTCTGGGAGATTTTTGTTTCTAGTTTACCTTTACAACAAAGCTTCCATTTTATATATTGTCAGTTTTGCTGTTTACTGTTTCACTGTATTTTTCATTTGAAATATTTCTTAATTTATTTTTTCCATCTTTTTATTTAAGTTCCTGCTTCCTTCTCAGATAGCTTTTCCCCTTTTAGATCCTATTAGTAACAGTTAATGTTTACAGTGTCTTCTGTGTGCTAAATACCATGCTAAATGCTTATGTGCATAATCTTATTCGGTTCTCAAGGCATTCGTAGAGATTGATATTATTATTATCTCCACTTTAGAAAGTGAAACTGAGGCTTAGAGACTGCTGTGTATTGCCACAAAACCAATCACCCAAAATATACAGTTTTAAAAAATTAAGCCTATTTATTGTGTTCACAAATCTGCACTTTAGGTAGTTTAACCGGAGTACCTACCTCTGTCCCCCTCAGTGTTGGTTGGGGTGATTTGAAGGCTCAGGACCAAAATCATTTGAAGACTTTTTCTTGCCTGTGGCTGGTCATGGATGCTGGCTATTGGCTGAGACTTTTAATTGGATATCTGCTAGTAGACTGCATGTGGCCTGGACTTCCTCACCACGTGGCAGCTGAGTCTCAAGAGTCAGTGTCCCTCAAGAGAGTGAGGGAAGACAACGCTGCGTCATCTCGTGTAACTTAGCCTTGTAAGGCCCACGGCACAGCCTCTACTACATGATATCCACTGAGGCAGCACAAAGGCACACCCCGTATCAAGGAGGGGTGGGATGGATTTCTTGATGTGTGTGTGCATGCATGTTCACTGTGATGAAAATATATGAAGAAAGTCGCTTAAGTCGTGTCCAACTCTTGGCGACACTATGGACCTTAACCTGCCAAGCTCCTCTGTCCATGGGATTCTCCAGACAAGAATACTGGACCGGGTTGCCATTTCCTTCTCCAGGGGATCTTCCCAACCCAGGGATCGAACCTGTATCTCCTGTGTCTCCTGCATTGGCAGGCAGATTCTTTACCGCTGAACCACTGGGAAAGGCACTACTGAAGTTTGTTAAGGCTCTAAAAGAGTGTGTGCATCCAGAAGTGTTGCTTTTGTGAGTTTTGCAAGTTTCAATCTTCCACAGAGGAATTAAGTGATTTTCCCAAGGTCACATAATAATAATGAAGCGTAAGTATTTTTTTTCATCATAATCATTTCTTGTTATAGTTTACTGAGTGTAAAACAGATGCTATGTCAAATTTTCTTTAAAATTTATAAATATGACCTTCCATAACTCTTGTCTTATGGTCATGTTCCTTTATGGTGTTGGTAGTTTTAGTAGAGCCTTTTATGTTACAAAATTTTTTTTTTTTAAATTCATGCTTGGAATATTTTAATTTAAGAAAATGTTCATTCTTGAGAAACGACATGAGTTTGTTCTTGCAAGATTTCCTCAGTTTTACCTAGGATGTTTTAAAAACCCTAAACATTTAAATGAAGAACTGAATCTTTGATTTAAACCATAGGCTCTGATGTTACTTATTTACTGATGTCGTTATCTCAGGGGTAAGAACTTGTGACTTAGCAAAGACTCAAATGTTCCAGTTTCTAATAAAAAGACAACCTTGTAATGGAAGGGAATGCTTTCATGTCACTTATTAATTCTATTCCCAGACGATGTAATATTTTGTTCTGCAGCATTCTCACATTTTACGATAGGTTATATAATTCTTATTCATCTGGTGAGGAACCAAAGAATCTTTCTTTACCCAGGCATCCATAGAAGTCATATTTATTGCCTTCCAATTTGGTGACTTTTCATTTCATAGCTACTTTTAGCACTACTTTGGCAACTAGGTAGAGGAACCCAGAAGCGTAGGTCATCCAAAGCATATTTAGGTTATAGTTTATTTAAGCTTAAGCTCCCCCAAATTTCAAGGATGCAGTGCTGGAAATTTCTTTCTTCAAATATTTTCATTGTGGTGAGCATGTTACTGGCATCCTGGTGGTATTAAGCATAAATGTACTTTTAGACTCTAAATTCTTTCTGAATTCTTTAAATTTCTCCAGGCCCTAATGGAAACATATATTGGAATACATCAGAATATATGAATATATATTTGTATCTGTATATATATTTTGTTTGTTTGGAAAGTGGTAGATTTGCTGCTGCTATATTAACTCCTGTGTCTGCATTTGTCTATTTCCAAATGTGCCATATAAATAGTATTCTCTCTTCTGTAAAATCTTCTCAGAAATATAATGCATAAATGTTTAGATTTTAGGATTGCTTAAACAAATACACAACAGCTCCTGGCACATTGCTTGATAATCCTTTTAATCTGTTATTTATGTAGCCACAGATTACAGCATTTCTCAACAAGAAATTCACAATTGCTTGATGGATAAAACAAACCATTGACATAGGAAAGGATAACAATAGCTTTTATAAGAATCCTTTATAGAACTTCTTATCTCTGAAAAAAGCAATGAGACACATCAGAATGGAAAAGAATGCTCTTCAAATAAAATCTCAAGGGCATTGTAACTGTTCAGTGATTCGAGTTTTGCTCAGCAGCTGATATTAATGTCCTGTATTCTTAAATTTCTCTTTATCTGCTTTGCTTCAAAAATGTAATAGCTACTAGCATATATAGTGTAAGAAATCTGACCTTGCAAGCTGGAGATTCCAGAGTTCATATTTTCTACAGTGTCCTTCATCAGTATAGTCATGTCTGGGACATCATTTACTCTGATTTTCATTCATTAAAATACATATCCTGTAAGGCATGTGGGCTAGGAGAGTGTTGAAATCCCTTTGGTAAGCATTTTGGTGAAAAGGCCTAACTATTAATATATTGAATTTGCAATATTCTGTTCTCCTTGTCATAATATTTAGATCAGGCCTCAGTGCATAGGACCTATAAAAGCCTTTGTTCCTTCTGACAGAGCAATTGGGGGACAGGTGGAAATTTATAGAGGTTTATCATTATCGCCTCACTTCCGGAATTTCTTCTGTCTCCTTCATGGCAGTTTTCTTGTCACTTTCCCACCACATTCTGGATGTTTTCTGTTTCCATGATCTGTCCATTGATTCCCTCCATGCTCAAAATTTCAGTTAGCCTTTTAAGTGACAAAAATTCTGAGATTTCTAGAAAATAATTGTAAAAATCACCCATAAGCCTCATCACACAAAGAGAAATCAATGAATATGAGTTCCCTTCTCCACCAAATCAAATCCGCTTTTACACTTGTACCATCTTCATTTGATTTTGACTCCTATATACTATTTTCATTTTAATGTGCCATATAAATAGTATTCTCTCTTCTGTAAAATCTTCTCAGAAATATAATGCATAAATGTTTAGATTTTAGGATTGCTTAAACAAATACACAACAGCTCCTGGCACATTGCTTGATAATCCTTTTAATCTGTTATTTATGTAGCCACAGATTACAGCATTTCTCAACAAGAAATTCACAATTGCTTGATGGATAAAACAAACCATTGACATAGGAAAGGATAACAATAGCTTTTATAAGAATCCTTTATAGAACTTCTTATCTCTGAAAAAAGCAATGAGACACATCAGAATGGAAAAGAATGCTCTTCAAATAAAATCTCAAGGGCATTGTAACTGTTCAGTGATTCGAGTTTTGCTCAGCAGCTGATATTAATGTCCTGTATTCTTAAATTTCTCTTTATCTGCTTTGCTTCAAAAATGTAATAGCTACTAGCATATATAGTGTAAGAAATCTGACCTTGCAAGCTGGAGATTCCAGAGTTCATATTTTCTACAGTGTCCTTCATCAGTATAGTCATGTCTGGGACATCATTTACTCTGATTTTCATTCATTAAAATACATATCCTGTAAGGCATGTGGGCTAGGAGAGTGTTGAAATCCCTTTGGTAAGCATTTTGGTGAAAAGGCCTAACTATTAATATATTGAATTTGCAATATTCTGTTCTCCTTGTCATAATATTTAGATCAGGCCTCAGTGCATAGGACCTATAAAAGCCTTTGTTCCTTCTGACAGAGCAATTGGGGGACAGGTGGAAATTTATAGAGGTTTATCATTATCGCCTCACTTCCGGAATTTCTTCTGTCTCCTTCATGGCAGTTTTCTTGTCACTTTCCCACCACATTCTGGATGTTTTCTGTTTCCATGATCTGTCCATTGATTCCCTCCATGCTCAAAATTTCAGTTAGCCTTTTAAGTGACAAAAATTCTGAGATTTCTAGAAAATAATTGTAAAAATCACCCATAAGCCTCATCACACAAAGAGAAATCAATGAATATGAGTTCCCTTCTCCACCAAATCAAATCCGCTTTTACACTTGTACCATCTTCATTTGATTTTGACTCCTATATACTATTTTCATTTTTAATTGGTTAATTCTTCTGTTTGCTCAGGGAGAGGGTGTTCTGAGCCTATTCTAATGGGCCAAATGTCCCTCGTAGACCATCCTTCATTGTGAAAACAAAGGGCTTTCACACTGAAAACATATTTTAGGAGTCACAAAATTAGAAAGTTTTCTTTTTCTTCTTTTTTCAAAAAGTTGAATACTTTACTGTCGATTTCTCATGCCATCATTTCAATTGAGTTGTGAGGGGGAATTTTACATGACAAGTCAAGGGACTGTAATTTTGCTATTTAAAAAATCAAGTTGTAAGAGAACATGCTTTTAAAATTGGTTTCTATGTTTGTTCATTTGTTAGTAATGTCAGATTTTACAAAAAATAATGTCTTTAAAAAATAGTGTCATATTTTGTAGAGAACATTTTGGCATCTCTGAGTTTTAAAATAAATCTCTGAGGAAAAAATATTGTTCACTAATTCTTTTCTTCTCAACCAGTTGCTAAATAATAATGAAAAATATATGCCACAGATAGAATAAAGCTTTATGGATTATGAGCTCATTTTCCAGTCAGTGATGAATATATTCTTTCATCTGGTATGTGCAAGGAATCATAATATGGCAATTACTCTTTGTTGCTACTTATAAAATAATGCTTTATTTCCTTTTATCATCATAAACATGCCCACATTATTCCATGCCATTATAACTACAAAAGACTTTAAGTCAAATTATCATGTGAAAACATCTTGATTTCTCAACCTCCCATCCCCCTTACCACCTATTCTTCCCTCGTCTTTTTCTCTCCTACTGAACAGCAACACCATCTTTCCAAGAGCTTAGGCCCAAATGCCAGGTGGGTCGTGTCCATGCCACTCATTTTCCCACACTCCTGTATCCGACTCCTATTAGCATTTTCACCCAAACAGATCTGAAATCTTCTTGTTCCCTTCCATCTCTAATTCTGTCACCTACCTCTGTCACCTACTCTCCACCATTGCTTTGCCAGGATTATTGAAGTGGTTTCTAACTAGATACTTTAGTCTGTTGTTTCTCCACAGTAGTAAGAATGAATGAAAAACATGTGTACGTGTATGTGTGTGTATAATCATGTCATTAATCATGTCAAGCTTCTACTTGAAACCCTCAAATAGCTTCTGATTGCACTTAAGCCTCACATTCCCAGACTCGATCCTCATGATCTGTGAGCACTGGTCTCTGTCTATTACTGCCTGCTATGGACTGCTTGTTTGTGTTCTCTCAAAATTCATACACATTGGAATCCTAACCTCCAATGGGTTATATTAGGAAGTGGATCCTTGGGATGCAATTAGGTTTAGATAAGGTCATTAGGCTGGAGCCTCCATGATGGGATTGGTATCCTTATATGATGAGAAAGAGACTAGAACTCTCTTGTTTCCATCATGTGAGGACACAAGGAGAAGTCTCCAAACTAGGAAGAGGGCCTTCACCAGGGAGCGAATCAGGTGGCACCTTGGTCTTGGACTTCCCACCATCCAGAACTGAGAGAAATAAACTATTGTTTAGGCCACCCAGTCCCTGGTATCTGTTATAGCAGATGAAACTGACTAAGGTTCTGCACTTATCTACCACTAGCTCTCTGCCACAATATTCCAGCTGCAAATCCGTCAAGACTGTTTCCCCCCTGCACACTCTTTTTCTCTTCCAATGACTGTGTTTGTGTATGTGTGTGTAATTCTGGTTTCATATGTCATCTTTTCAGAAAGACCTTCTCTGACCACACAGGATGAAGTAGTGCCTCCAAATATTCTCTGTCCCATCCTTGTTTCCTTTGGAGCATTGTGCTTATCTGTTGATTTTTGTTGTTGTCATTGATTTTGATTATCATTCTTCTTCAAGTAAAATATAAACATGGTAAGAGGAGGCGCCTCCCTCTCCTCCTCCTTATTCACCATATTACCCCGACGTCTAGCACAGAGCCAGGCACATAGGATGCTTCCTATACATATCTGTTTCATGAATGGTATAAAGCAACTGACAGCAATAAATTAGCTGACAAAAGTTGCAGAGGGAAGATTATGTATACTTTGCTTCAGGAAAATCTTTGACTTTTACTAAAGAACTTATTCTGAATTCCTTCATCTTCACAGGGATATTTTTTCAGGCCCCCAGATTTGACATTTTAAAATGGAACTTGCTCTCAAATACATCTGCTGTTACTGTATATCCTATTTCCATGAAAAGAACACTGATCTGTTATGATCTGAGTTCAATGCATTAGGTTGCTCTTTCTATAGCAAGGGTAGCTGGTGTTTTTCATATCTATTTAATTAAAATAATATAATCTCATTTCCTTTTTTCCAGACTTGGTACCTTGAAATAATAGCTAACATTATCAAGTAAATTTACTGTACTTGGATGCAAGAATTAGCTCTGGCCTTCCAGATAACTTGGGTGAAAAGTGTGACAGGTGAGTAAAAAATTTCCCACATAAAGCAAGGAAAGATAATAATTCATTGTAGAGAAAATTTTCACATATTTGTTTCAAATGTCTTAATTCAGTAATGTATTCAAAAATTTCTAATTGAATATTTATTATGTACTAGGCCTATTTATTGAACACATTATTTACAAGCTATACTGTACAACTAGGTAGTACATTTCATTGATCTATGACACCATAAATTATAAGATGAATGGTTATTTTGTTTTAAATTGGGAAAGGAGTACAACAAGATTGTATATTGTCACCCTGCTTATTTAACATATATGCAGAGTACATCATGCAAAATTCCAGGCTGGATAAAGTACCAGCTGGAATCAAGATTGCTGCGAGAAATATACACAACCTCAGATACATAGATGATGTCACTCTGATGACAGAAAGTGAAGAGGAACTAAAGAGCCTCTTAATGAAGGTGAAAGAGGAGAGTGAAGAAGTTGACGTAAAACTCAACATTCAAAAAACAAAGATTATAGCATCTGATCCCATCACTTCATGGTAAATGGCTCATACTCTGCATGGGAAACAAGGGAAACAGTGACAAGACTTTATTTTCTTGGGCTCCAAAATCACTGTGGATGGTGACTTCAGTCAAGTAAAATATAAACATGGTCAGAGGAGGCGCCTCTCCTCCTCCTTATTCACCATATTACCCCGACGTCTAGCACAGAGCCAGGCACATAGGATGCTTCCTATACATATCTGTTTCATGAATGGTATAAAGCAACTGACAGCAATAAATTAGCTGACAAAAGTTGCAGAGGGAAGATTATGTATACTTTGCTTCAGGAAAATCTTTGACTTTTACTAAAGAACTTATTCTGAATTCCTTCATCTTCACAGGGATATTTTTTCAGGCCCCCAGATTTGACATTTTAAAATGGAACTTGCTCTCAAATACATCTGCTGTTACTGTATATCCTATTTCCATGAAAAGAACACTGATCTGTTATGATCTGAGTTCAATGCATTAGGTTGCTCTTTCTATAGCAAGGGTAGCTGGTGTTTTTCATATCTATTTAATTAAAATAATATAATCTCATTTCCTTTTTTCCAGACTTGGTACCTTGAAATAATAGCTAACATTATCAAGTAAATTTACTGTACTTGGATGCAAGAATTAGCTCTGGCCTTCCAGATAACTTGGGTGAAAAGTGTGACAGGTGAGTAAAAAATTTCCCACATAAAGCAAGGAAAGATAATAATTCATTGTAGAGAAAATTTTCACATATTTGTTTCAAATGTCTTAATTCAGTAATGTATTCAAAAATTTCTAATTGAATATTTATTATGTACTAGGCCTATTTATTGAACACATTATTTACAAGCTATACTGTACAACTAGGTAGTACATTTCATTGATCTATGACACCATAAATTATAAGATGAATGGTTATTTTGTTTTAAATTGGGAAAGGAGTACAACAAGATTGTATATTGTCACCCTGCTTATTTAACATATATGCAGAGTACATCATGCAAAATTCCAGGCTGGATAAAGTACCAGCTGGAATCAAGATTGCTGCGAGAAATATACACAACCTCAGATACATAGATGATGTCACTCTGATGACAGAAAGTGAAGAGGAACTAAAGAGCCTCTTAATGAAGGTGAAAGAGGAGAGTGAAGAAGTTGACGTAAAACTCAACATTCAAAAAACAAAGATTATAGCATCTGATCCCATCACTTCATGGTAAATGGCTCATACTCTGCATGGGAAACAAGGGAAACAGTGACAAGACTTTATTTTCTTGGGCTCCAAAATCACTGTGGATGGTGACTTCAGTCATAAAATTAAAAGAAGCTTGGGCTTCCCTGGTGGTCCAGTGGGTAAAGAGTCTGCCTTGCAGTGCAAGGGGCATTGGGTTGATCCCTGGTCCGGGAAGATCCCACGTGCCACACAGTGGCTGGATTGGCGTGTTCAATTACGAGCTAGCACTCTGGAGCCCATGTGCCCAGAGCAGGTGCTCTGCAGCAAGTGAGACCACTGTGATGGGAGGCCTGCACATGCCAAAGAATAAAGATCAATGAAATATTAAAAAATAAGAATGATGACTTAGAGGCAAGAGATCAAAAAAAAAGTTTGTTTTTTTTTTTTTTTTAAAAGAAGCTTGCTCCTTGGAAGAAAAGCTATGACAAATCTAGACAGCACTTTAAAAAACAAGGACATCGTTTTGCCAACAAAGGTCTGTATAGTCAAAACTATGATTTTCCATTAGTCACATATGGATGTGACAGCGGGATCATGAAGGCTTAACTCCAAAGAATTGATGCTTTTGAATTGTGGTGCTAAAGACTCTTGAGAATTCCTTGGACAGCAAGGAGATCAAACCAGTCAATCCTAAAGGAAATTGACCCTGAATATTTATTGGAAGGACTGATGCTGAAGCTGAAGCTCTAATACTTTGGTCACTTGATGTGAAGAACTGACTCATTGGAAAAGTCCCTCATGCAGGGAAAGATTGAAGGCAAAAGGAGAAGGGGTCACCAGAGGATGAGATGGTTAGATAGCATCACGGATTCAATGGACATGAATTTGAGCAACTCTGGGAGATAGTAATGGACAGGGAAGCCTGACATGCTACAGTTCATGAGGTCACAAAGAGTTGGACACAACTTAACAACTGAACAACAACCACTATTATTTTATGTTGAATTTCGAAAAATTTAAAAATCTGATCCATTCAACAATAGTTATAGCTTCAATTAAAAGAAATTTACTGCTGAGAAAGAAAATATATATAAGAAAATATGTACTTAAAGCATTTGCAGTGAAATAGGAAAAGCAGAGATATTAGTGAATAAGGTTATAATATAGTTTGATAATGCAACAATTAAATATATGCAAAAGGCTGTAGTATCACAGATGCACTCCATGGTACATGTGTAGAGTGCAGTGGGTGTATCAGGAGATTTTTTTCTGAAAAGACTATTGGGAATCCAATGGATAAGAGTTTCCTAGGTTAAGAATTATAGAAACAAACATTTCAAGAAATGGCTTATGCTCTGAAAGAACTTGTTGGGTTTAAGATTAAAAACAGTTCAGTATTGCTGGAGTGTAATGCAGTATTATAGTTTGAGAAATAGAAAAGTGAGGAGTGGGTACTGCTAGAGTCAGGTAGAGAGTAGGGGTAGGGAGCGTCCTGATTCATTTCAGTATTTTGCAAAATGATTTAGACTTATTTAATGGAAAGCCACTAGAAGTTCCTGAGCAGAATTCAGCATGATCTGATTATTTGAGTTGTTACTTAAACTATCAGTACAATAATGATTTAGTAAGCCACTATGATATAGCAGGTATTGGAATAGGTCTGAAAATTCAGTGGTGAGCAAGCTAGAGTTCTGTGTCCAATGTATAATTAGTGGACAAAATAGATAATTGAGTTGAGCAATCATAAATTTTCTTGATATAGTATGTTAATACAAAAAATGAAATAATGTAGTGCAGAAAATACAGATTCTGGAATTAAGTTTACTGAATTCATATCCAAGATCCTCTGCTTAATAGGAAATAGAGTTTAAACATCTGTAAAATGGAAATAATAGTAGTATACACTTCATGAGCTTATTGAGAGAATTAAATGGGAGTAGGCACATAGTAGGTACTTAATAAAGGTGAATTCTTCTAAGTGTCACGATAGAGGAAGGACAGGATGCTAACAGGGTCCCTGGAACCTCCTAAACTAATCTTGAGATATCCTACAAGGAGGGAAGCCCAGGTGAAGACTAGTGATGAGATCAAGTGAGTGAGGCTGGTACTTAAGAGTGCTCCAAGCAGAAAGTGTGAGATTGCAAAAGGAGAAAGACCTATACAATAAAAACAATAGAAACATAAATGATACAATTTAAAAGGCAGTCAAAAGATCTGAATTAGAATTTCAAAGAAAATGGGGTTTCCTGAAAAATATAGTAATAAGGTATAATATAGTTTGATAATGCAACAATTAAATATATGCAAAAGGCTGTAGTAGCACAGATGCACTCCATGGTACATGTGTAGAGTGCAGTGGGTGTATCAGGAGATTTTTCTGAAAAGACTATTGGGAATCCAATGGATAAGAGTTTCCTAGGTTAAGAATTATAGAAACAAACATTTCAAGAAATGGCTTATGCTCTGAAAGAACTTGTTGGGTTTAAGATTAAAAACAGTTCAGTATTGCTGGAGTGTAATGCAGTATTATAGTTTGAGAAATAGAAAAGTGAGGAGTGGGTACTGCTAGAGTCAGGTAGAGAGTAGGGGTAGGGAGCGTCCTGATTCATTTCAGTATTTTGCAAAATGATTTAGACTTATTTAATGGAAAGCCACTAGAAGTTCCTGAGCAGAATTCAGCATGATCTGATTATTTGAGTTGTTACTTAAACTATCAGTACAATAATGATTTAGTAAGCCACTATGATATAGCAGGTATTGGAATAGGTCTGAAAATTCAGTGGTGAGCAAGCTAGAGTTCTGTGTCCAATGTATAATTAGTGGACAAAATAGATAATTGAGTTGAGCAATCATAAATTTTCTTGATATAGTATGTTAATACAAAAAATGAAATAATGTAGTGCAGAAAATACAGATTCTGGAATTAAGTTTACTGAATTCATATCCAAGATCCTCTGCTTAATAGGAAATAGAGTTTAAACATCTGTAAAATGGAAATAATAGTAGTATACACTTCATGAGCTTATTGAGAGAATTAAATGGGAGTAGGCACATAGTAGGTACTTAATAAAGGTGAATTCTTCTAAGTGTCACGATAGAGGAAGGACAGGATGCTAACAGGGTCCCTGGAACCTCCTAAACTAATCTTGAGATATCCTACAAGGAGGGAAGCCCAGGTGAAGACTAGTGATGAGATCAAGTGAGTGAGGCTGGTACTTAAGAGTGCTCCAAGCAGAAAGTGTGAGATTGCAAAAGGAGAAAGACCTATACAATAAAAACAATAGAAACATAAATGATACAATTTAAAAGGCAGTCAAAAGATCTGAAATAGACATTCTTCAAAGAAAAATGGGGTTTCCCTGGTGGCTCAGATGGTATACAACCTGCCTGCAATGTGGAAAACATGGCTTTGATCCCTGGGGTTGGGAAGATTCCCTGGAGAGGGGAATGGCTACCCACACCAGTATTCTTGTCTGGAGAATCTCATGGACAGAGGAGCCTGGCAGGCTACAGTCCCTGTGGTTGCAAAGAGTCAGACATAACTAAACGACTAACACAAATAAGATATACAAGTGATCAGCAAACACGTGGAAGGCTGCTAATATAATTAGTTATCAGGGAATGCAAATCAAAGCTACAATATACAATCATAAAATTGAAATGCTGGGAATAGGAGATCACTCAGGAAGAATGTGGAGCCTGAGAAGAGTTCCAAATATGGAGTTCTAGGAAACCTAGTGACTGGAGTTCAAGGAGGTGCTGAGTGAAGTCCTGGACAATGTGAGTGACTCATGAATAACTGCTTCTGCCTCTAGTCCTTCCAAGGGATCATTTTGGGAGGTACTTTCCTTGTTGCTCAGGAGGTCCTGTGAAATCAAACCCTTGTTGTTCAGTGACAATATCAGTAGCATATATATGTATTTATTTCCCCTTCCTCATTCTGTCTGGTGACTCACTTCTCTTTCCTGGAATTGGCAATTAAATAAACTACTATACAGAAGTCATGTCTTAGGCATTGATTCGGGAGAAACTCCAAATAGCGATTTGGTATAGCTTTAGAAAGCAGACCTGTGGCATGATATTCTGGAGTAATCTCTCAAGTATTAAATGGCAACAAGGACCTATTGCTGGTCATCAGTGAGTGAGTTCTGATGATAATCTGTAGCATTCTGAAGTAACACAGTGAAAAAGGTTCACCTGGAGTACGTTAGGTTAGGTAAAGCAGTTGCTCTAGCACCTGAAGGTTGTTGATAATTTAAGAGATTGCAGCACCAGCTGACGAAATTCCCAAGATTGCAAACAGACTCAGTTCAGCCAGGCCCTGTCAGCTCAGAATGAGGCACAAAAGTCAGAGATCCCTTATGATAGCATTTAAAAGAGATTCTTTTCTTGTGAGGTCCCAGGATGCGACAGAGCTGAATAAGAGCGGATTGAGTGCACAGGTATGACAAGTTTTTTTTCTGAAGAACAAGGACCTTGATAAAAAAGACTTGGGATGGCAACCTTTAGATGGATTGGGCCAGCAGCAGTTGCTTCTTCTCCTGGTCGGAGGGTGGAGGAAAGCAGTGTGTTTTTTCCCTGGAGCCCTTTCAAAGACCTGGCCTGAGGAAAATGGAGTGAAAGAGGCTACTTTTTCTTCTCAAGTTCCACGCTCACCTTGTCTCATACCTCCAGACAAGTAAGTAAAATAAGAGGAAAGTAAGTTTGTCAGGATAACATGGTTAACTTGCTGAAACAAATTGGCTAACACAAACTGGTGAAACCAGAAAGACCCAAGTGGGTTTGGACCTTGAAAATATTTGGTCAGAACATAAGACTTGACAGGATGGCATGTACCCACATGGGAGAATTTTCTGTGACACAGGTTCCCTGGAGAGGATAAAAACTTAGAACTGGTATAATATGCTGTTGGTTGGATCCTTGAAGCTTGGACACATCAATAGTCTGTAATTTTAGAAAAGTAGGAAATGCCTGTGGGGTCAGAAGTCTCAGGGCAACCCCTGCTTTCTCTTAGTTCTATAAATGAAATGTAAAACCATGTAGGATTTTTCATATTAAAATATTTAACATCTGCATCCCAAGGAAAGCCTTATAGAATACAGATACTAGGTTGATCAGAAGAACTTTCTATTTTTATATGTCCAAGAATGGTTGGAGATTAGCAGTTTTGTTTCTACATAACATCTGGAAGAAAGCAATTTTTGGAAAAGGATTGTTGCCTAAAAATATTCACAGCCTGAAAATAGAGTTGTTTTATTTGGTGGGAAATTCTTATGACTTCAAGCCTGGGAGACAGCATTGCAGGTAGCTTCGAGAGACTTCTCCAAGGAGGCAGGAGAGAGAGTCAGGGTGAATAGAAGTTTGTAACAATGGAAGGTGGCGTCTACAGGATCTCAGGCTGACGAAATTCCCAAGATTGCAAACAGACTCAGTTCAGCCAGGCCCTGTCAGCTCAGAATGAGGCACAAAAGTCAGAGATCCCTTATGATAGCATTTAAAAGAGATTCTTTTCTTGTGAGGTCCCAGGATGCGACAGAGCTGAATAAGAGCGGATTGAGTGCACAGGTATGACAAGTTTTTTTTCTGAAGAACAAGGACCTTGATAAAAAAGACTTGGGATGGCAACCTTTAGATGGATTGGGCCAGCAGCAGTTGCTTCTTCTCCTGGTCGGAGGGTGGAGGAAAGCAGTGTGTTTTTTCCCTGGAGCCCTTTCAAAGACCTGGCCTGAGGAAAATGGAGTGAAAGAGGCTACTTTTTCTTCTCAAGTTCCACGCTCACCTTGTCTCATACCTCCAGACAAGTAAGTAAAATAAGAGGGAAAGTAAGTTTGTCAGGATAACATGGTTAACTTGCTGAAACAAATTGGCTAACACAAACTGGTGAAACCAGAAAGACCCAAGTGGGTTTGGACCTTGAAAATATTTGGTCAGAACATAAGACTTGACAGGATGGCATGTACCCACATGGGAGAATTTTCTGTGACACAGGTTCCCTGGAGAGGATAAAAACTTAGAACTGGTATAATATGCTGTTGGTTGGATCCTTGAAGCTTGGACACATCAATAGTCTGTAATTTTAGAAAAGTAGGAAATGCCTGTGGGGTCAGAAGTCTCAGGGCAACCCCTGCTTTCTCTTAGTTCTATAAATGAAATGTAAAACCATGTAGGATTTTTCATATTAAAATATTTAACATCTGCATCCCAAGGAAAGCCTTATAGAATACAGATACTAGGTTGATCAGAAGAACTTTCTATTTTTATATGTCCAAGAATGGTTGGAGATTAGCAGTTTTGTTTCTACATAACATCTGGAAGAAAGCAATTTTTGGAAAAGGATTGTTGCCTAAAAATATTCACAGCCTGAAAATAGAGTTGTTTTATTTGGTGGGAAATTCTTATGACTTCAAGCCTGGGAGACAGCATTGCAGGTAGCTTCGAGAGACTTCTCCAAGGAGGCAGGAGAGAGAGTCAGGGTGAATAGAAGTTTGTAACAATGGAAGGTGGCGTCTACAGGATCTCAGGCTTTGTTTTCCCCTTTGGGAGCCCTTATTTATGTTTGGAGGCCTAAAATCGCTGATGTTTGTTACATCCTTGTTTATTGATATGGCAGGAGATGTTCCATTTCACAGGGTGAACCTTTGTTAGATGCAGGCTGACAGGCAGAGTTGGCCGGTGACGCCCCACCTCCTGTGAGGAACAAAACTGTACTTTGGTGATGGTCTTTAACACAGTGTCCATGGGTTGCTGAGCAGGCCAACTTTTACCTTGACTCTGAACATGGGTTCCATGATAAAGAACAGAGTCAAAGCAAGGAAGTCAGAGTGGCTTCCAGCTCCCATTTCTGTTACAACAGAACCAGTCAGCTATGTCCTTGGGAGTCTTATTTGAAAGCCAAAATGTGCATGAGACAATGGTGTTGCTATCTATATTCCTACCTACAGATCCTGTGATGGTGTGAACAGCAAAGTTAAGTGTTACTTACTTTGTGGTAGAGTTGGAGACATGGAAATGAGAACTCTATTGTTATCCCACACATTATACTTAGGATTTAATGGTATAAAATTTAGGTAATCTGTTGTTTTCTCCAATTTTGTTTTTCTTTTGTGACTGTGTACCTGCAAAAAATAACCCATTTCAGATAGCAAGCCTATAATCCCTGAACCACGTTCAAATACTTTTATCTGAAGCTTTTTCTTCCCCATAGTTTTCCAGGTAAATGTATAAACATGGGGCTGATGTCTGAAAAGCATCTTTTCCACTTAGCTCATGTGGTCCCAGGAAATGTCATAGAATCTTTAGATTCATTCCCATGGCAACAGGCAACTGTATTACCAAGAACACTGCTAGCTTTCCTCTTTGAGAAAATATACTCTATATTGAGATTCAAAACTATCTTTATTATTACTATTTTCAAATGCATTGTGAGGCACTGTGCCTACAGAAATGAGTTATTTGTTATATACACTTGAGATGGGAGGGCAATCAATGTCTATTCTCTAGGGAAGCAAAATACAGATTATGGTAAAGGGTTTTGCAGTGCTGTGTGATTGGAAGTTTTTGTGTGCTTAGGCTGAGGAGAAGCCAAAGAAAGCAAATAAACATAAAGTAATAAACTATGCACTGCTAACCAAAATATATAGACATATATACAGTCCTAACATCTGTGCTCACGTACACATAGGAACAACAAAAGAGAGAGAGTGGTATGAGAGACAGCTACTCCGTGAACTGAGTCAAGTCAGTCATCTTGGCTGGAATTTGTAATGGAGATTAAAGCCATAGTCAGTGTTGGTGTTACCAAGCTGGGCTTTTGGGCTCTTTAATCAAAAGAAGTTGATAAGAGGCTAGATGAGAAACTCAGTCAAGGCTTGACTGGGACTCAACTACAGCACCAGGAAGTGAGAACAAGAAACAGGTGCCCTTGCTCACTCTGAGTGAGCTGGTTCCTTAAATGGGGTGAGGGTAAGGATGACAACAGAACCAGTCAGTGTCCTACCCAAAACATACATGGTTGCTATCTATATTCCTACCTACAGTGATGGTGTGAACAGCAAAGTTAAGTGTTACTTACTTTGTGGTAGAGTTGGAGACATGGAAATGAGAACTCTATTGTTATCCCACACATTATACTTAGGATTTAATGGTATAAAATTTAGGTAATCTGTTGTTTTCTCCAATTTTGTTTTTCTTTTGTGACTGTGTACCTGCAAAAAATAACCCATTTCAGATAGCAAGCCTATAATCCCTGAACCACGTTCAAATACTTTTATCTGAAGCTTTTTCTTCCCCATAGTTTTCCAGGTAAATGTATAAACATGGGGCTGATGTCTGAAAAGCATCTTTTCCACTTAGCTCATGTGGTCCCAGGAAATGTCATAGAATCTTTAGATTCATTCCCATGGCAACAGGCAACTGTATTACCAAGAACACTGCTAGCTTTCCTCTTTGAGAAAATATACTCTATATTGAGATTCAAAACTATCTTTATTATTACTATTTTCAAATGCATTGTGAGGCACTGTGCCTACAGAAATGAGTTATTTGTTATATACACTTGAGATGGGAGGGCAATCAATGTCTATTCTCTAGGGAAGCAAAATACAGATTATGGTAAAGGGTTTTGCAGTGCTGTGTGATTGGAAGTTTTTGTGTGCTTAGGCTGAGGAGAAGCCAAAGAAAGCAAATAAACATAAAGTAATAAACTATGCACTGCTAACCAAAATATATAGACATATATACAGTCCTAACATCTGTGCTCACGTACACATAGGAACAACAAAAGAGAGAGAGTGGTATGAGAGACAGCTACTCCGTGAACTGAGTCAAGTCAGTCATCTTGGCTGGAATTTGTAATGGAGATTAAAGCCATAGTCAGTGTTGGTGTTACCAAGCTGGGCTTTTGGGCTCTTTAATCAAAAGAAGTTGATAAGAGGCTAGATGAGAAACTCAGTCAAGGCTTGACTGGGACTCAACTACAGCACCAGGAAGTGAGAACAAGAAACAGGTGCCCTTGCTCACTCTGAGTGAGCTGGTTCCTTAAATGGGGTGAGGGTAAGGATGGACTTATGAGTCAGGTTGGAGGGGTGTCTCAGGTGGCCTGCCCACCCCCTTGGTGGTGCTTTGCACAGGGATCACACAGAGTGACCCTGCGTTTGTTCCTGGCACCTCGGAAGTAACAGTCAGGTTGTGCCCTTTTTGTACCTGATTGCTCATAATTGCTCCAACTCTGCCTGCAGTGACTTTCGGTCCCTAATAATAGGTTTCTCTGTATTCTGTTGCTGGAGGAGACATTTGTCCCGGTTCAAGCCCTCCAGCAAAGGCTCCCAGTGTGTCTCTGTCTTTCCCCTGAGCATCGGTGCTTGTTAGGGTTGTTCGCATGGGGGTCACTTCTTGGGTTATGACGGTTCTCCTGTGTCTGAATCCTCATTATTTGATCACATTTTCTGTGATGTGACATGAGGAAAGCGAATTATTGGAGACATGACTAGATGAAATCTATTCAGGTTCCATTTCGTGTCTTTTATGAAATGGAAACAAATGTGAAAGTCTGCACTAACCAGAGCCCTGTTAAACAAAAGGTAACTGATCACTACCATCAACAAACCCAGTGCCTCTTCCAGCCTCAGAGGGTAGTCTAGGGTGGGATTCAAATTTAAGAAAAAATCTCCAGGTGATATCAATGTATGTCCAGACTGACTAGCTTAAATACTTTGGAAATTATTCACATTTTGTTAAAGAAAATGTTTCATTTTATGTCATCATTCTGATGTATTGGCCTACCTTCCTGTTTTCACCGGTTTAAAATTTCATGTAGATTAAGGCTGAGGAGAAGCCAAAGAAAGCAAATAAACATAAAGTAATAAACTATGCACTGCTAACCAAAATATATAGACATATATACAGTCCTAACATCTGTGCTCACGACATAGGAACAACAGAGAGAGAGTGGTATGAGAGACAGCTACTCCGTGAACTGAGTCAAGTCAGTCATCTTGGCTGGAATTTGTAATGGAGATTAAAGCCATAGTCAGTGTTGGTGTTACCAAGCTGGGCTTTTGGGCTCTTTAATCAAAAGAAGTTGATAAGAGGCTAGATGAGAAACTCAGTCAAGGCTTGACTGGGACTCAACTACAGCACCAGGAAGTGAGAACAAGAAACAGGTGCCCTTGCTCACTCTGAGTGAGCTGGTTCCTTAAATGGGGTGAGGGTAAGGATGGACTTATGAGTCAGGTTGGAGGGGTGTCTCAGGTGGCCTGCCCACCCCCTTGGTGGTGCTTTGCACAGGGATCACACAGAGTGACCCTGCGTTTGTTCCTGGCACCTCGGAAGTAACAGTCAGGTTGTGCCCTTTTTGTACCTGATTGCTCATAATTGCTCCAACTCTGCCTGCAGTGACTTTCGGTCCCTAATAATAGGTTTCTCTGTATTCTGTTGCTGGAGGAGACATTTGTCCCGGTTCAAGCCCTCCAGCAAAGGCTCCCAGTGTGTCTCTGTCTTTCCCCTGAGCATCGGTGCTTGTTAGGGTTGTTCGCATGGGGGTCACTTCTTGGGTTATGACGGTTCTCCTGTGTCTGAATCCTCATTATTTGATCACATTTTCTGTGATGTGACATGAGGAAAGCGAATTATTGGAGACATGACTAGATGAAATCTATTCAGGTTCCATTTCGTGTCTTTTATGAAATGGAAACAAATGTGAAAGTCTGCACTAACCAGAGCCCTGTTAAACAAAAGGTAACTGATCACTACCATCAACAAACCCAGTGCCTCTTCCAGCCTCAGAGGGTAGTCTAGGGTGGGATTCAAATTTAAGAAAAAATCTCCAGGTGATATCAATGTATGTCCAGACTGACTAGCTTAAATACTTTGGAAATTATTCACATTTTGTTAAAGAAAATGTTTCATTTTATGTCATCATTCTGATGTATTGGCCTACCTTCCTGTTTTCACCGATACATGTAGATGTTTTTAAATATTTCAAGGTGGATAGATATGTAGTTGAATTAAATGCTAGAATCATCTCATTAATAGGGAAGGTACTAGTCCACCTTGACAAAAGGAGAGTGAAACTTCATGCAACTAAATGACTCACAAATTGAATTCTAAAGCTGATGTTCTTTTTTACTGTTCCATATCATCTTCATCATTAGTTAAGCAGATGATATTGTACCTGGTACCAAAAGGTAAAGGGAGGTGGTGAAATGTGAAGGGCAAGTTTGGGCATATGAAGTTTGACTGTCTCTCTGTGTATTCATTTCCCAAGGATGCCGTAACAAAGTACCACAAACTAGGATGGCTTAAAACAGAAAGTTATTCTCTGGCAGTTATTAGAGCTAGAAGTTTAAAGTCTAGGCTTCTAGTCACCTCTGGCATTTCTTGGCTTGAAGCTACATGACTCCAGTCTTTGCCTCTGTCTTTATGTGGCTGCATCTTTGTGCTTCTTTTGTGTCTCTATTCCAAATGTCCTTTTTTTCTCTGATAAAGACACAAGTCATAGGATTTAGGACCCACCATAAATCTGGGATAATATCATTTTGAGATCTTTACCTAATCACATATGTAAAGACCCTCTTTCCAAGAAGGGTCACATTCTGGGGTCCCAGAGGAATAGGAACTTTGGAGGGACTCTATTGCATCCACTATACTGTGCAAGTGATATTTAGAGTCACCAATTGCGGGGAGCTGCCCTGTTTCAAGGGGTTTCTTTTAAGGAAACATAGCCCTGGGAGCTGTCCTGGCAACAGGGGCTGATAACAGCATAGCTCTCTGTCCCGCCACCCCAGGTGTTGTGAAGACTTTCCTGAGCTATCATAAAGAACACCTGGAGCCTCTTTACAGGTGAAAAGGGCTTGAGGGGCATTATGACCCAGAACCATTGTAATCTAAAGAGCTTTGAAAATGTTAATAACACACCAGGAGGTAACACCTAGTTTATGATCGACACCTGGCCTAAAGCACGTGTTATGATCGACACCTGGCCTAAAGCACGTGTACACAATTGCTTGTTGTGTGAAGTATAAAAGGGATGAGCGAATTCAATAAACTTGTCAGCAACTTGTCAGCAACCTGTAGAGTTGTCTGCCTTCTTGCTGTCCCTCTCAACCCCATCTTTTCTGTCCTTCTTTCTTTTCTTAGCCTATCTACCACTCTCTTCAGGATCTGTTCGACTGCCGGCTGGCCCGGCAACCAATCATTTCTTGATGAGAGGACTAGTACTCCTGTCCTTTTTGAGAAGATTTGCACACAGTGAAAGGAATTGGTGAAACTGGGTGACTGAGAGGTAGCATTTCTGGCAGCCCTGGGAGGACACAGGGAGGTCCCAGGGAAAGTTTCTAGGAAATGTCTGTAGAATTTCAAGTCAGAAAAAGAGGTTATAGAAACCTTTTGCTCTGAGGATAATTGGCACTTATGTAGAGTCATATGAGAAGACTCATCTTCCTGGTGGTGCACACTGCTTCAGTAGGAGTTTATTGGTCTTTTGTTTTTGACAGGCATTAAAGAAGCTTTAGGGGAACAGGAAGAAAAAGCTGTGGGCCGTGATTGAAGGAGTTGACTGTGCAAGGGGGTACTTTGATCAGTATTTCGTCGCTTGGTATTCTTATCCATCAGAATGCCTATAGATGCTGGGATGTGTTTCTCCAGGCTTCCTCAGTTTGTGGATACAAACGGGTGTCACAGCGAGCACAGGAACACTTTCTCTTTACCTCTCAGGTGACATAGGATCTGTAGGCCTACTTGGATGAAAACCTCACCTATTTATTTCTGGGAATCCACAGGGAATTTCGCACATTGCTCATAAACATCTTTCTCACACAGTCTCCTGTTCTGACCTCCCTCCAAGAATTTGTTCTTTGAGAACACCATGTGACAGGGTTATTGGAACAAACAATACCACTGTCATGATAGTGCATGCAGCAGGACTCATATCAATTTGTTGTGAGTTCCTGTCTGGAAACCAAAACTCAGTTTGTGTGATGATCAGATTCCCTCATCCAAAAGTATTTTGGCTAATAGAAGAAATAAGGTATGGTATGTTTTAAGGTGCTAGATGCATGTATGAATTTCTAGATGTCAGAAATTCATTCAATATTTGGTAGTTTAATTTTTAAAATATTAAAGGCTTATTTGCCTTCCTTACATTTAAAATGGAAAGAGTAAGTTCAATCTTTTAGATGTTGATAGTATCTGAAGCCAGGTTGAATTTTGTATCAGGAGAAAAGTGGGCTAGGTAAACATCACATTGTTGAGCCAAGTCCCTGTATTCTCAACTTTCCTCCTGAAGTTCAGTTAATAATATTTTCCTTTATTCTCCTTAAGGTATTTCTAAAACTGTCGATTACTTTTATAATTTATTATTAACTTATTGTTATCGAGCTTTTTATTTATATTTGATCCTTATTATGTTCCTCCAGAGTGGAAATAGCCAGGGATGTGGGTCGGATTTCCTTTTACACTTGAAGACCCCGAGGAAGGCACCTGGGTGTCCAAGATCACCTAATTTGCATGTGAAAAAGTGAAGCTTTGTAGCCAGGGCTCCTGGCTCTGGATTTGACCCTCCCCGACAGGCGGCTGTGGCCCTTTCCCTTTGTTCTCAGTATCTGGTCATTCTTTCCATGGAGATGGTGAGATCTGGTTGGTTTCCACAGGCTGGCACACAAACGAGAGCACAAGTCAGTCCTGGATGTCTGACTTGCAGAAAAGAAAATAACTTTGAGAGCCTACTTGTACCAATCTCCAGACTGTTCTCACAGCTATCCTGTAATTTAGATACTGACTTTTGCAGATGAATTACAGAATCAAAGTGCTTTAAGTAACTTGTCCGAGGTATCACCTAGGAAATAGAAAAGTCAGGATGGTGATGCAGGAATTCTTGCTCTTTCACTGCATCATGGTTGCCTCTTCCATGCATTTAGAGGGATTTTATTAATAAAAGGAGACAGGAAGCAAGTCATAGAAAGAAAACGCTGTTCTCAAGAGGAAAGGAGATGAGAGGGCCTTCACGGGCATACCACTTGTCATGATTTGTTCTTTGAGAACACCATGTGACAGGGTTATTGGAACAAACAATACCACTGTCATGATAGTGCATGCAGCAGGACTCATATCAATTTGTTGTGAGTTCCTGTCTGGAAACCAAAACTCAGTTTGTGTGATGATCAGATTCCCTCATCCAAAAGTATTTTGGCTAATAGAAGAAATAAGGTATGGTATGTTTTAAGGTGCTAGATGCATGTATGAATTTCTAGATGTCAGAAATTCATTCAATATTTGGTAGTTTAATTTTTAAAATATTAAAGGCTTATTTGCCTTCCTTACATTTAAAATGGAAAGAGTAAGTTCAATCTTTTAGATGTTGATAGTATCTGAAGCCAGGTTGAATTTTGTATCAGGAGAAAAGTGGGCTAGGTAAACATCACATTGTTGAGCCAAGTCCCTGTATTCTCAACTTTCCTCCTGAAGTTCAGTTAATAATATTTTCCTTTATTCTCCTTAAGGTATTTCTAAAACTGTCGTATTACTATATAATTTATTATTAACTTATTGTTATCGAGCATTTTATTTATATTTGATCCTTATTATGTTCCTCCAGAGTGGAAATAGCCAGGGATGTGGGTCGGATTTCCTTTTACACTTGAAGACCCCGAGGAAGGCACCTGGGTGTCCAAGATCACCTAATTTGCATGTGAAAAAGTGAAGCTTTGTAGCCAGGGCTCCTGGCTCTGGATTTGACCCTCCCCGACAGGCGGCTGTGGCCCTTTCCCTTTGTTCTCAGTATCTGGTCATTCTTTCCATGGAGATGGTGAGATCTGGTTGGTTTCCACAGGCTGGCACACAAACGAGAGCACAAGTCAGTCCTGGATGTCTGACTTGCAGAAAAGAAAATAACTTTGAGAGCCTACTTGTACCAATCTCCAGACTGTTCTCACAGCTATCCTGTAATTTAGATACTGACTTTTGCAGATGAATTACAGAATCAAAGTGCTTTAAGTAACTTGTCCGAGGTATCACCTAGGAAATAGAAAAGTCAGGATGGTGATGCAGGAATTCTTGCTCTTTCACTGCATCATGGTTGCCTCTTCCATGCATTTAGAGGGATTTTATTAATAAAAGGAGACAGGAAGCAAGTCATAGAAAGAAAACGCTGTTCTCAAGAGGAAAGGAGATGAGAGGGCCTTCACGTGGGCATGAACCTCAGCAAAGGTCAGACCCTGAGGTAGCCTGACGCTGAGGCAGAGATCACAACCTATACTGTGTGACTTCAGAATCCTTGGAAGACACCTGAACTACTTTAAAAATGTTTCCAACACAAGCATACTAAAAACCGTGACTTGGAGTTCTTTTTAAAAATCCATATGCTGGGCTTCCCTGGTGGTCCAGGAAGTAAAGAGTCCATCTTGCAGCGCAAAGGGCCTGGGAAGTTCGATCCCTGGCCTGGGAAGATCCCATGTGCCGCAGAGCGGCTGGGCTGGTGTGTTCAATTATGAGCCAGCACTCTGGAGCCCATGTGCCCAGAGCCAGTGCTCTGCAATGAGAGAGGCCACTGCAGTGGGAGGCCCACACGGGCCAGAGAATAAAGATGGATGTAAATAAATAAATAAATAACCAATAAAAGAGGCCAAAATTAAAAAACATCCATATGCTTATAGAAGGATAATATATGTTCAGGTTAATTTGTTTAACCAGAGATTGGTAGAGGCACCCCATGGCTGTGCCTTCTCCTTAGGGATAAAGAACACACACCACAGTTGGTTTAGAAACAGGCAGGGCATTGGGGGATCCGGGCAGAGCAGGCTGAGGGGGCCGCATGGTGGAAGAGGAGCCTTAAGTTGCCAGGGCCCCAAGGCCCCCTCTAGACGGTGGAAGAGACAAATGGAGCAGAGGCAATATGAGCAGCCCACTCGGGCCTATTTTCCCACTTATTCCACTGCCAGCACTGCTTACACTTGTCCCCTGATTTCATTTTCATGGAAATTCGAGAAGATTTTAAAATTTTCATCATTAAAAAGCAATGCATTTTATTTCCATAGACCAGCATTTCAAACGTTCTGTGAATTCTGATTCATCATTTTTCCATACTCTGCAAACAGTATCACCCAACGACAAAACACTATTACTTGATTAATAAGAGCTTGCTCCTTACAGTTCGTTTGTGAGCAATACCAACTCCCAGTCACTTGTTTCTATTCTTGATGTCATAGCATACCAACTTTTTGTATTGTATTTGGCAGAATCATACTACGGCAGCAACTGTTCCCTGAAATCATCCTGTTGTTAATCCTGGAGCTGGCAGCCCACGATCCTCCTGCTGCTTCTCCGACACTCATTTTAAGCTCAGAGCACCATAAATAGGATCCTCAGTCTCTGCTGGCTTCCTCATTATCTTTTTCCCATTTTTTACTGCATCACACCTGCCTTCTTCCAACCAGTCAAGCATACCCATAATTCATGTATAGTTTTTTTTTTGTTTTTTTTTTTAAAGATTTATTTATTTATTTATTTTGGGCGGGGGTCGGGTTGGGGAGGGAGGGGAGTGGGCGGGCCACTTCTGTTGATCTTTTCATTTCTCTATGTTCATCCGTCTTTGTTCTTTGGCTCCTCTGGGCCTCCCATTGCGGTGGCCTCTGTCGTTGCAGAGCACCGGCTCTGGGCGCACGCGCTCCAAAGCTCTGGCTCTGTAATTGGACACATCGGTCCAGCCGCTCCGCAGCACGTGGGATCTTCCCAGGCCAGGGATGGAACCAGTGCCCCTTGCACTGCAAGGCGGTGTCCCCACCCACTGGACCACCAGGGGAAGCCCCATGTATAGTTTTATCTCTGAATATAGCATGCAGTTTCTTCCTGATAGGGCAGATATGTGGTGTCACTTTTTAATTCTTAGCCAGCTCTTAAATCTGCCACCAAACATCATCTGACGGCATGACAAGTCTTGGAAAACTTGAGCAACATGTGAAAAACACAAAAGATAAACTAGTGACATTGGTCAGTTTGTTAGACTCGATTTCTTTTCCCAAGCCTTGCATTTACTGCCTAGAAAAAAGGTAAAAGAGACCACATTTATATTCTGTATAAATATTTTTCTCTAATAGTTTTTTTTTTTTTTCTTAAGAAATGAGCATATATAATTTTGTCACTCTGATTCTACCAGGGCCAGGTGGTAGACATGACAGCATTCAGCCTTTAGCTCCCTCAGGGTCAACCTTGGCTGCAGAGAAGGGCTCAGCCAATGTCACGCCCTTTCCTGATTAGCCTGCATCTTTGTGACTGAATAAGGTAAGGATATAAATCCCTGAGCATGTGGGTCTAACTCAGGAAATGTCTGTTAGGCATGGCAGGTACTTCAGAGCTCCCCTCAAAGTTGGCCCAGGCTTTGCCAGACTTCTCTGATTGGAAAAGAAAATGACAACCCACTTCAGTATTCTTTTCTTTTTTTTTTTTTTTTAAATTTTGGCCTCTTTTATTGGTTTTTTATTTATTTATTTTCATCTACTTTTATTCTTTGGCTTGTGTGGGCCTCCCATTACAGTGACCTTTCTCATTGCTGAGCACCGGCTCTGGGCATGTGCTCTCCAGAGCACTAGCTCGTAATTGGACACACTGGTCTAGCCATGCCACGTGGGATCTTCCCCGGGCTAGGGATCAAACCAGTGCCCCTTGCACTGCAAGACGGACTCTACCCACTGGGCCATCAGGGAAGCCACACTTCAGGATTCTTGCCTGGAAAATTCCATGGACAGAGAAACCTGGCGAGCTACAGTCCATGAGGTCTCAAATATATACATAGGGGCCTTTCCTGATGACTCAGTGATGAGGAATCTTCCTGGAATTCAGGAGACCTGGGTTCCAGCCCTGAGCTGGGAAGATCCCCCTGGGGGAAGACATGGCAGCTCATTTCAGTATTCTTGCCTGGAGAATCCCATGGAAGGAGGAGCCTGGCGGCTACAGTCCATTAGGTCACACAGAGTCGGACATGACTGAAGTGACTAAGCAACGGCTCTTTTCGAGTTTATCTCTGCCCAATCTTGCTTATTTCCCTTTGCTTTCACAGGTATTAATCTCTGATAAACTTCTATTCCAGCTTAGTCTCAATATCTGCTTCCAGAATACCCAACCTGTGACAGACTGTGTTTATTTTAAATAAACTGACACACCCCTGCCTTCTCAGAGCCTCAAAAATAGAGATTCTGAGACTTCTCTCAGGATGTCCAAGGGGTGCCAGCTGAGCTGGGTGAGGAGGTCAAGGCCTGATGGCTCAGTCTGAAGCCCGCTCTGTGGGGTGAGCGCTGCAGGCTGGCTCATGGGGAGGCTTGTGGCTCAGGCTCTGATGACTGAAGAGGAAGAGAGCTGTGAAAAGGCAGCTCATGTTTTCCTAACCAGCTCTGATTCTCGGGCCTTTAGCTCGCTTCACCTGAAGGGCTCAGCCAATGTCACGCCCTTTCCTGATTAGCCTGCATCTTTGTGACTGAATAAGGTAAGGATATAAATCCCTGAGCATGTGGGTCTAACTCAGGAAATGTCTGTTAGGCATGGCAGGTACTTCAGAGCTCCCCTCAAAGTTGGCCCAGGCTTTGCCAGACTTCTCTGATTGGAAAAGAAAATGACAACCCACTTCAGTATTCTTTTCTTTTTTTTTTTTTTTTAAATTTTGGCCTCTTTTATTGGTTTTTTATTTATTTATTTTCATCTACTTTTATTCTTTGGCTTGTGTGGGCCTCCCATTACAGTGACCTTTCTCATTGCTGAGCACCGGCTCTGGGCATGTGCTCTCCAGAGCACTAGCTCGTAATTGGACACACTGGTCTAGCCATGCCACGTGGGATCTTCCCCGGGCTAGGGATCAAACCAGTGCCCCTTGCACTGCAAGACGGACTCTACCCACTGGGCCATCAGGGAAGCCACACTTCAGGATTCTTGCCTGGAAAATTCCATGGACAGAGAAACCTGGCGAGCTACAGTCCATGAGGTCTCAAATATATACATAGGGGCCTTTCCTGATGACTCAGTGATGAGGAATCTTCCTGGAATTCAGGAGACCTGGGTTCCAGCCCTGAGCTGGGAAGATCCCCCTGGGGGAAGACATGGCAGCTCATTTCAGTATTCTTGCCTGGAGAATCCCATGGAAGGAGGAGCCTGGCGGCTACAGTCCATTAGGTCACACAGAGTCGGACATGACTGAAGTGACTAAGCAACGGCTTTTTTCGAGTTTATCTCTGCCCAATCTTGCTTATTTCCCTTTGCTTTCACAGGTATTAATCTCTGATAAACTTCTATTCCAGCTTAGTCTCAATATCTGCTTCCAGAATACCCAACCTGTGACAGACTGTGTTTATTTTAAATAAACTGACACACCCCTGCCTTCTCAGAGCCTCAAAAATAGAGATTCTGAGACTTCTCTCAGGATGTCCAAGGGGTGCCAGCTGAGCTGGGTGAGGAGGTCAAGGCCTGATGGCTCAGTCTGAAGCCCGCTCTGTGGGGTGAGCGCTGCAGGCTGGCTCATGGGGAGGCTTGTGGCTCAGGCTCTGATGACTGAAGAGGAAGAGAGCTGTGAAAAGGCAGCTCATGTTTTCCTAACCAGCTCGACCCCCACAATCAGAGCATTTGGGATTAAAGGACCACAGGAGGTTATTACAGTCTGGTATTGGAACTTGGGACTTTTTATGAGAAAGGAAGATAGAGCATTGTGGTTAAATGTATGGACATTGAACTCGAGCAGGTCTGGGTTTTTAATAGCTTTATTGAGATATACTTACATACAATAAGCTATACATTTAAACCATTCAACTAGATATATACCCGTGAAACTGTCACCACAATCAAGATAATGAACATATCCATCATCCTTAAAATTTCTTCTTGTCCATTTGTAATTCCTTCCTCTCACCCTTCCTGGCCCCGTCCCCCGTTTCCAGGCAACCACTTTATTTTATACTTTGTTGTGACAGTGTTCTATTTTCTATAGCTTTATACAATTGGAATCATTCAGTATGTACTCCATTTTCCCCCTCTGGCTTCTTTCACTCAGCATAATTACAGAGTCATTTATGTTGTTGTATCTGTATGTCAGCTATTCATTTCTTTGTTGATTAAAATCCCATTGTATGGATTTATCAGAGTTTATTTACATGAAGAATATTAGAATTGTTTTCTAATTTTCTTTGGCTGGGATGAGTAAAGCTATCATGGAAATTTGTGAGCAAGTTTTTTGTGTGAGCATTTATGCTCTTTTTTCACTCAAAAGAGATCAGCAAAATATTTCTGTCCTCGACTGACAGGTATAATAAACTGCATCACCCTGACCTTCTCGAGTTTATCTCTGCCCAATCTTGCTTATTTCCCTTTGCTTTCACAGGTATTAATCTCTGATAAACTTCTATTCCAGCTTAGTCTCAATATCTGCTTCCAGAATACCCAACCTGTGACAGACTGTGTTTATTTTAAATAAACTGACACACCCCTGCCTTCTCAGAGCCTCAAAAATAGAGATTCTGAGACTTCTCTCAGGATGTCCAAGGGGTGCCAGCTGAGCTGGGTGAGGAGGTCAAGGCCTGATGGCTCAGTCTGAAGCCCGCTCTGTGGGGTGAGCGCTGCAGGCTGGCTCATGGGGAGGCTTGTGGCTCAGGCTCTGATGACTGAAGAGGAAGAGAGCTGTGAAAAGGCAGCTCATGTTTTCCTAACCAGCTCGACCCCCACAATCAGAGCATTTGGGATTAAAGGACCACAGGAGGTTATTACAGTCTGGTATTGGAACTTGGGACTTTTTATGAGAAAGGAAGATAGAGCATTGTGGTTAAATGTATGGACATTGAACTCGAGCAGGTCTGGGTTTTTAATAGCTTTATTGAGATATACTTACATACAATAAGCTATACATTTAAACCATTCAACTAGATATATACCCGTGAAACTGTCACCACAATCAAGATAATGAACATATCCATCATCCTTAAAATTTCTTCTTGTCCATTTGTAATTCCTTCCTCTCACCCTTCCTGGCCCCGTCCCCTGTTTCCAGGCAACCACTTTATTTTATACTTTGTTGTGACAGTGTTCTATTTTCTATAGCTTTATACAATTGGAATCATTCAGTATGTACTCCATTTTCCCCCTCTGGCTTCTTTCACTCAGCATAATTACAGAGTCATTTATGTTGTTGTATCTGTATGTCAGCTATTCATTTCTTTGTTGATTAAAATCCCATTGTATGGATTTATCAGAGTTTATTTACATGAAGAATATTAGAATTGTTTTCTAATTTTCTTTGGCTGGGATGAGTAAAGCTATCATGGAAATTTGTGAGCAAGTTTTTTGTGTGAGCATTTATGCTCTTTTTTCACTCAAAAGAGATCAGCAAAATATTTCTGTGAAAGGACAACTAAAAAGTATTTTAGGTTTTGCTGCCCATATAGTCTTTGGAACAGCTCCTCAATTCTATCACTAAAGTATGAAAAAGCCGTGCTTATTACATAAATAGGATGGCTGTGTTCAAATAAAACTGTTTACAAAAAAGCGTGACACTTGATCTCAGATGAATATTAAAAGCGAGATTGATGGGTCCCACGGAAAGTGCATGTTTCTAAAAAATTGCCAAAACTCTTTCCAAGAGTGGCTCCACTATCATGCAGTCTCACTAGGAATGTATGAAATTTGTAGTTGCTCCTAATCTTTTTTGACCCTTTGTAGGGCAATGTCTTATTATATTTAATTTTTTTTTCGCCACTCTTACATTCAGTGGTTTTTTATTGTGGTTTTAATTTACATGTTTTTTAGCTAACTTTTTAATATGCTGTTTATCATCAGTATATCTTCTTTGGTCAAATGTTCAAAGTTTTGGTCATTTAAAATAAATGGACTATTTTCTGTTTGAGGTTTGAGAGTTCCTTATTCTGGAGACAGATCCTTTTTCAAATGTATGATTTACAAATATTTTCTTGCATTCACTAGCTTGACTTTTAATTTTCTCCATTTTTTTGTAGTGCTAAAATTCTAAATTTTCATGAAGTATAATCAGTTTTTTGTATTCCAGACTATGCTTTGGTTATATTCAAGAAGTTTTTGTTCAAAGTTCATAAAGGTTTAATTTTTTTTTAGATTTACATTTCACACTTAGATTTATGATCAACTGAGTTAGTTTTTGTATAAATTGTGCAGTGTAGGCCAAGGATCCAGCACCATTTGTTGAAAAGACTCTCCTTTCTCCATTGAATTGCCTTTGCATCTTGGCCAATGTCCATGTCTACTTAACATGTTTAACCTTTTCTCTAATTAACTGAATATATGGACTATAGTTATAATAACAGTTACAACAATGATAAAACAATGTAGTAATAACTGTTTTACTATCCTCGTTTGCCATTTATCATCCATATTATTTCTGGGTCTGTTTTTTGGTTGATTGATTTTTCTGTCTATGGGTTGTATAAATAGTAATGCTTTGGAATTTCAAGCTTTTGCCTTTTTCACTCAAAAGAGATCAGCAAAATATTTCTGTGAAAGGACAACTAAAAAGTATTTTAGGTTTTGCTGCCCATATAGTCTTTGGAACAGCTCCTCAATTCTATCACTAAAGTATGAAAAAGCCGTGCTTATTACATAAATAGGATGGCTGTGTTCAAATAAAACTGTTTACAAAAAAGCGTGACACTTGATCTCAGATGAATATTAAAAGCGAGATTGATGGGTCCCACGGAAAGTGCATGTTTCTAAAAAATTGCCAAAACTCTTTCCAAGAGTGGCTCCACTATCATGCAGTCTCACTAGGAATGTATGAAATTTGTAGTTGCTCCTAATCTTTTTTGACCCTTTGTAGGGCAATGTCTTATTATATTTAATTTTTTTTTCGCCACTCTTACATTCAGTGGTTTTTTATTGTGGTTTTAATTTACATGTTTTTTAGCTAACTTTTTAATATGCTGTTTATCATCAGTATATCTTCTTTGGTCAAATGTTCAAAGTTTTGGTCATTTAAAATAAATGGACTATTTTCTGTTTGAGGTTTGAGAGTTCCTTATTCTGGAGACAGATCCTTTTCAAATGTATGATTTACAAATATTTTCTTGCATTCACTAGCTTGACTTTTAATTTTCTCCATTTTTTTGTAGTGCTAAAATTCTAAATTTTCATGAAGTATAATCAGTTTTTTGTATTCCAGACTATGCTTTGGTTATATTCAAGAAGTTTTTGTTCAAAGTTCATAAAGGTTTAATTTTTTTTTAGATTTACATTTCACACTTAGATTTATGATCAACTGAGTTAGTTTTTGTATAAATTGTGCAGTGTAGGCCAAGGATCCAGCACCATTTGTTGAAAAGACTCTCCTTTCTCCATTGAATTGCCTTTGCATCTTGGCCAATGTCCATGTCTACTTAACATGTTTAACCTTTTCTCTAATTAACTGAATATATGGACTATAGTTATAATAACAGTTACAACAATGATAAAACAATGTAGTAATAACTGTTTTACTATCCTCGTTTGCCATTTATCATCCATATTATTTCTGGGTCTGTTTTTTGGTTGATTGATTTTTCTCGTTCTATGGGTTGTATTTTTGATTGGATATCAGACACTGTTTTACCTTTGGGGATGCTGGATATATCATATCTTTTAAATATTCGGCCTTATGTATTCTACAGTATTCTGCAACCCTGGTAACTTATTAAAAATTAGTTTGTTCTTTTCATGCTTTGACTTTCAGGTTCATTAGTGTTTAGTCAAAGGTTACATTTTCCCCACTACTTTAGGCAAGAGACTTAGATCTGTGAGCAGTGTTCCATGAAGTAGGTGGCTTCCACTCTGGCTATTAAGAGCAGGCACTGTTCTTAATTCTGCATGATCTCTGGGCACTGTTTCCTCTATTTGTTTCCACATCTCTGCCACCCTCTTCCCAGTCTCATGCCTGCCAGACTTGAGGTGGTTTCTTCAAATGCATGTGCTGACCTGCACTCAGGTGAGTACTTGTGGGAGTCTTTTTGCAGATCCTTGGGTTTTTTTTTCCCCCTCAGTGTACCTATTACCTTTTCTGTGATATCATTCTGTCCTGTGAACTCAAGCTACCTCGTGCACCCTAGATCCCCAACTTTATATCCTCAACTGAGGGAGACCACTGGGCTGTGCTTGGGTTCCCCATCCCTGCAGCATGGCCTGGAAACTTTCTCTAGGCAATAAACTCAGGTCTTCATAGGACTTATCTCATTTATTTTCCATCTCCCAGAGGTCACTGTTCTTTTTTGTCAAATATACGATGTCATGGGACCCTTTATTTCAAATTTTTTTTCAAAGTTCATAAAGGTTTAATTTTTTTAGATTTACATTTCACACTTAGATTTATGATCAACTGAGTTTTTGTATAAATTGTGCAGTGTAGGCCAAGGATCCAGCACCATTTGTTGAAAAGACTCTCCTTTCTCCATTGAATTGCCTTTGCATCTTGGCCAATGTCCATGTCTACTTAACATGTTTAACCTTTTCTCTAATTAACTGAATATATGGACTATAGTTATAATAACAGTTACAACAATGATAAAACAATGTAGTAATAACTGTTTTACTATCCTCGTTTGCCATTTATCATCCATATTATTTCTGGGTCTGTTTTTTGGTTGATTGATATTTCTCGTTCTATGGGTTGTATTTTTGATTGGATATCAGACACTGTTTTACCTTTGGGGATGCTGGATATATCATATCTTTTAAATATTCGGCCTTATGTATTCTACAGTATTCTGCAACCCTGGTAACTTATTAAAAATTAGTTTGTTCTTTTCATGCTTTGACTTTCAGGTTCATTAGTGTTTAGTCAAAGGTTACATTTTCCCCACTACTTTAGGCAAGAGACTTAGATCTGTGAGCAGTGTTCCATGAAGTAGGTGGCTTCCACTCTGGCTATTAAGAGCAGGCACTGTTCTTAATTCTGCATGATCTCTGGGCACTGTTTCCTCTATTTGTTTCCACATCTCTGCCACCCTCTTCCCAGTCTCATGCCTGCCAGACTTGAGGTGGTTTCTTCAAATGCATGTGCTGACCTGCACTCAGGTGAGTACTTGTGGGAGTCTTTTTGCAGATCCTTGGGTTTTTTTTTCCCCCTCAGTGTACCTATTACCTTTTCTGTGATATCATTCTGTCCTGTGAACTCAAGCTACCTCGTGCACCCTAGATCCCCAACTTTATATCCTCAACTGAGGGAGACCACTGGGCTGTGCTTGGGTTCCCCATCCCTGCAGCATGGCCTGGAAACTTTCTCTAGGCAATAAACTCAGGTCTTCATAGGACTTATCTCATTTATTTTCCATCTCCCAGAGGTCACTGTTCTTTTTTGTCAAATATACGATGTCATGGGACCCTTTATTTCATATATTTGTTTGATTTTGTTGTTGTATGTAGGAAGATAAATCTGGTCTCTGCTATTTCAAATTGGACAGAGGTACATATTGAAGGTCAGGGCTCCATTCCTCTCCTTTTCCTTTGCTTTTCTTAATTTGCAAGTCTCAAATCCTCGGAGAGCCCTAGATGTGGAATTGAAAGGGCTTTGTGGAAATAGTCTCTGGCCCATACCCCCGGGAACGTGTGTTGGGCTGAATTTAGCAGGTATTAGCCCTGCTGACGTTCGTACCCTTCTGATTTGGCCTGGCACTGTGGGCTCTAACATAGACTTTTAGCTTTGTGGAATGTTACCAGGTTATATTCTCAACCATAGCTAATATAGGTATGTTTCTGACAGCCCTGTACCTGAGCGATTCCTATCATCAAGCATATTTTATTTATTGAAATATGACTCTACTTTCAATTATTGCATAAATGTTTTAATGATAGTTCCTAATCAGAGTACTCCAAAGATGACTTTACTATTAGTATGTCTCTAAATTTGCAAGAATAAAATTTTCAAAAATTGACCTATGGCTTAAAGAGAATTTGAAGGAGAAAATATGGTGGTGCTGCCCCTGGTCTAAGAAAAGGACCCTAGACCCTGCCCCTTATAAGAACATAAGTGGCCACACTTCCTTCCTTCCCTGGATACCAACCTTAAATTCTCTTGTAATAAACATTGACTGTTCTGTGGCTCTGGGGCCCAGGATAAAAACCAGTCTCCTGGAGCATGTCTTTAACCACTGCTTCAGGCAAACACAGAGCAATATTTTAACCAGTGACAAATGAATTAAGGGCTTCTCTGGTGACTCAGATGGTAAAGAATCCGCCTGCAATGCAGGAGACCCAGGTTTGACCCCTGGGTCAGAAGATACCCTGGAAAAGGGAATGGTAACCCACTCCAATATTCCTGCTGGGATAATCTTGTGGATAGAAGAGACTGGCAGGCTGCAGTCCATGGAGTCTCAAAGAGTCAGACACAACTAAGCAACTAATACACACACACTCTCTCTCTCTCTCACACACACACACACACACAGACATACACATAAATTTACTAAAGAACTTTTATAAAATGAAAGTGCAATAATAGAAATAGAAGAAGCAAAGACAGCAGTGTATTATTCTGCTAGGGTTGCTACAGTAGAGTGCCACAGGCTAAGTGACTTGAACAGTGGAAACGTATTTTCTCAGTTATGGAGGTTGGAAGTTCAAGATCATGGTGTTGGCAGGATCAGCTTCCCATGAGGCCTCTCTCCTTGATTTGTAGATGAGTGTTTGCCCTCTGTGTTTTCACATGATCTTTTTATGTTTGAGGGAATCCCTGGTATCTTTCCTGTACCCTAAGCTCTTCTTCTTATAACGAACCCAATCAGATTAGATTGGTTCACACCCTACTGATTTTATTTTAACTTAATCACCCCTTTAAAGGACCTGACTCCAAATATATTCCCGTTCTGAGGTACTAGGGCTTGAGGCTTCAACATATGAATTCTGGAGAGACAATTCAGTCCCTTACAAGAAGTACATTGATCACTGTGATTCTATATGATGAGTACATGGAATTTCCTTATGTATTTCTTTCTGCTTTTGTGCTATATTTGAAATTTTTCTCAAAAAAGAGTTTAAAAAATTTCTAATGAAAGAGACTTGAGCTAATCTGGGGAAAAATTTCTGTCCAAACAAATATTTCTTTGTATAATACTCTTTGAAAATAATGCTTTCTATTTATTGTTCTCTTGTGAAATCAATAGATGTGCATGTGCATACACACACATCCCCCCCATTGTAACCTTAAGCACTATAAGTTCTTAGGGCACAATCCCTCCTATTCTATCTAGAGCCGTATCTCAGCTACTGCAAAATAACTTTGACAGTAAGAAATAACAGTGGGATTTGGCAGGTTTTGAAAAAGGACTGTGCATATTTTTCATCTATTTCTTGAGTCCCTGAGAGTCAGACCAGAAGGAATGATGTTGTCTCAAGGTAGGAGTGAGGAGAAGAGCTTTGGGCCAGTGACTCACCAGGTCACTCAGGGTGGGGTTTGCAGTACCAGACCGAGTCCAGTTCCAACCTCAGCAACTTCCCTGTGGATGTGTTTCCTTTGTGATGAAACAAGGAGCTAGCTCCCACATTATTTTGTTCTCTCTGTTGCAATAAACTATGGTTGAGTAATGATACCTCTGGAAATGACCCTTTTTCAATTGCTGCCAGTTTTTCTCAAATGTTGCTGCTTCAAACTGGCACTTTAATCCATAAATACCCAAGCCTACTTTCATGTTTAGCTGATTGGATTTAATTTCTGAAGTGCTGAGCCTTATGATGTTTTTATCTTTTGGGAAAGATTGAATTTATAAATGGACACCCAGGACAGTTTTATGCTATTTTTTTGCTTTTTAATGTAATAGACACTTTTGTTCATTGGTGGTTAGGGGCAGGATCAGCTTCCCATGATCTTTGATTTGTAGATGAGTGTTTGCCCTCTGTGTTTTCACATGATCTTTTTATGTTTGAGGGAATCCCTGGTATCTTTCCTGTACCCTAAGCTCTTCTTCTTATAACGAACCCAATCAGATTAGATTGGTTCACACCCTACTGATTTTATTTTAACTTAATCACCCCTTTAAAGGACCTGACTCCAAATATATTCCCGTTCTGAGGTACTAGGGCTTGAGGCTTCAACATATGAATTCTGGAGAGACAATTCAGTCCCTTACAAGAAGTACATTGATCACTGTGATTCTATATGATGAGTACATGGAATTTCCTTATGTATTTCTTTCTGCTTTTGTGCTATATTTGAAATTTTTCTCAAAAAAGAGTTTAAAAATTACTAATGAAAGAGACTTGAGCTAATCTGGGGAAAAATTTCTGTCCAAACAAATATTTCTTTGTATAATACTCTTTGAAAATAATGCTTTCTATTTATTGTTCTCTTGTGAAATCAATAGATGTGCATGTGCATACACACACATCCCCCCCATTGTAACCTTAAGCACTATAAGTTCTTAGGGCACAATCCCTCCTATTCTATCTAGAGCCGTATCTCAGCTACTGCAAAATAACTTTGACAGTAAGAAATAACAGTGGGATTTGGCAGGTTTTTGAAAAAGGACTGTGCATATTTTTCATCTATTTCTTGAGTCCCTGAGAGTCAGACCAGAAGGAATGATGTTGTCTCAAGGTAGGAGTGAGGAGAAGAGCTTTGGGCCAGTGACTCACCAGGTCACTCAGGGTGGGGTTTGCAGTACCAGACCGAGTCCAGTTCCAACCTCAGCAACTTCCCTGTGGATGTGTTTCCTTTGTGATGAAACAAGGAGCTAGCTCCCACATTATTTTGTTCTCTCTCTGTTGCAATAAACTATGGTTGAGTAATGATACCTCTGGAAATGACCCTTTTTCAATTGCTGCCAGTTTTTCTCAAATGTTGCTGCTTCAAACTGGCACTTTAATCCATAAATACCCAAGCCTACTTTCATGTTTAGCTGATTGGATTTAATTTCTGAAGTGCTGAGCCTTATGATGTTTTTATCTTTTGGGAAAGATTGAATTTATAAATGGACACCCAGGACAGTTTTATGCTATGTTGTATATTTTGCTTTTTAATGTAATAGACACTTTTAAGTATCACTTTTCTTAGGAATATTGCTTTCTGAGGTCTATTAATTATCCTGATATGAACTGAAATGCTGTTCATTTCAAGGGAAGGCTGGGCTATAAATAAGGAAAATCTCTTTCATGAACTTTTTACCTTCATATCTTTCCTCTGATATATCCTTTCATCACTTTAGTTCAAGAAACAATTTTATATGTACTGAAAAAATTCAGAATGAGTTTCCACATCCCCTCCATGGACTAAAATACCAATTATCCTATCTCAAACAATCATGTGCAATACAGTAAACTATTAGAAAAAGGAAGAGGAAAACTGTTTTTTCTCCTTTTTGTGAACTCACTGTCACCTATCCTTCCCCATCCCAGAAAAGATAGACCAGCCTTGGTCGCTGGAGGCTGAGATCTATCCCTACCCTCACCTTCAGTCTGTTGGGTTAAACAGTTTCTAGATCATCAGATGGATTAACCTGGTTTTCCCAGAGGTGAATGAACTTGTGGGTCAGATAAGACAGAAATAGACAAACCTAAGGGAGAGAAAGTCGCCATCAGAAAATGTGGCGATGCCAGTCTTGAGGGGGGTTCCTTAAATGGCAGTCCCATGTCCAACTTGCATAATGACCAGGCACTGGCTCTGGCACTGGACGCTGGGAGCTGCGGCCCTGAGAGCAGTAAAAATGGGCTGACTCTATGGCCACGGGAAGTGCTGCTTATATGGGAACTCAGCAGCGCTTGAGGGATAGCAACAGACCAGACATGGCACAGCAGTGCTGGGACCAGGGAGAATGACCGCAGTGAGGACAACCCACGTGGATGACTGAGTCCCTGATTGTTTTTATTATATTAGTTTTGTCATTTAGTGTGTTTGTGCTTTTTTTTTTTCTCTTTTCCTCCTCATGCCTCTTTTATTTACATTTATTTTCATCCATCTTTTTATTCTTTGGCATGTGTGGGCCTCCCATTGCAGTGGCCCCTCCCGTCGCAGAGCACCAGCTCTGGGCGCATGTGCTCCAGAGCACTGGCTCATAATTGGACACACCAGTCCAGCCACTCCACAGAACGTGGGATCTTCCAGGGCCAGGGATCGAACCGCTTGCATTGCAAAGCGGACTCTTTACCCACTGGACCACCACGGAAGCCTTGTCATTTAGTGTGTATGTCTCTCTCTCTCCTGAAAACTTCTCCTTAAGTATGTTTTGACTGTATAAGAAGTGATTCAGTGAGTTTTTCTGGGAGCCGCTAAGGCTCTCAGATCCTTAGATGGTACCAGGGAGGGCTGCAAAGCACGCTTAGTTCCAGTGTATTGCTGCTGTGAGGTTCTTATTGGTGTCTGAGGCCTTGGCGACGCCAGCTCTCCTGTTGCATCAGGATAGGCCCTTTGAGTGGCCCTGGCCCTGTCTCCACTAGGCTGCCTCAACACAGGAATTCTTCAGAAGACATGTGTGTAAAAAACATTTGTTCAGGGCTTCTAGATTTTTGTATCACTTGGAATGCTCTTGGCAGTGTTCTGATTTTCTTTTGCTGCCTGACAGCAGCAAGCAACAAAACTCAGAAAACTGTTTTAAAACAATTTATCATGATCACTCATGGTTCTATTAGTTGATGGAGCTCATGGCGGGGGGGCTCTTAGGATATTTCATATGGTTGCATGAAATATCATGCAACTTTGGTTAGAGTCATCTGAATGCTCAAAGACTAAAGGAATAGGAAAGTGATACAAGTAAGAAGACAAACAATTATGATTATAAGGCAAAGCAGAAAAAGTTGGTGTAATATATTTCACATATAGGAAATTTTACATGTAGTTCAAAGTCCTTTCCACTTTTTCTCATACAGCAATGCATTGGCTATATTATGAGTTATAATTAGACAAGTACGCAAAATCGAAGGTGACTAATTTAAGAAAGACATTTATAAGAGGGGCTATTAGAGCATAGTATTGAAGGAAGAATATGATTTCCACAAATGTAAATGGTGGGAGCTAGGATTCTCCACCCTGAAGGAACAGCATGAACATAAGTTCTAGAACCTTCAAGTGTCTGGTAAGGGGAAAATGGTCTTGGAGCTAGAGTAAAGGAGACGGACGATAGACTGAATGAGGGAGATAGTTTATGAAGCTAGAGTGAAACTTGATACTAATCTGAGAGAGGTGAAGTAAATTGGAGAAATTTCTGTAGAATTAGGAAGCCTTGGCTAAATCTGACATGTTCAGAGACAGAGATCTGACCTCAAACCATGTCTTCGTACACTTGCCTTTTACCACATTACTAAATTGGCAAGTTTACTTCTTATTCAAAATTGTAGCATCTATACTCTGACTAGAAAAAGTTCCTTTTTGTCAGTTCATCAGGAACAGGGAAGAGGTCCCTGAGCAATATAACAATGTCACACATTATTAGTGAGCTGAGGGAGATACTAAGCCCAGCCCAGGAGGTTAAAAATTGTGAAGCATTAACAACCTTTGAAAATCCTTTAGGAAGTTGTCACAGTGGAGATCAACATACCGTCTCTTACAAGTCCCATGTAACTTTGAAACAGATTTCTGTTTCTGTAACTGAATACCAAATAAAGAACCTGCATTTAGATGCCTTGCTGTACGAAAAGTTAAATGCTTGAATGTGGGTACTAAATGGCTAAAATAAAAAGGGATTCACATCTCCAACTTGGAGACACTGACTTCAAGGAAATTTATGTGCCTATTTCCTTCACATTCATTCATAACCTCTGCCCCTCACTAACCTCCTCCCCTCCCCTCCCCCTCTCCATCTCTCATCTCTTCTAATCACCCTTCTCCGCCCCTCAATCCCCACTCCCTCTCCTGCAGTAGAAATGTGTGAATGTGTGGAAGCTGAGTGTGTGCATGATGTTCATCTCCTGATTGTGGGCTCCTGCAGGATTCCCAGACATCTTTGTTGGCTGAATATGCTTGAGGAAAATTTTGGAAACTTCTTTCTCTCTCACTCGTGAATCTGACAAGCAGCCAGCTTCTCCCTCTCTGCACTACTCCACTTCCTTTTATCTCTCCAGAACCAAAAACAACTCACAGATTGGCAACTCTAGCCCCTAAATGCGCCTCCAGCTGCCAAAATGACCCCTAGAGACCCCTAAACAGCTTTCCCTAGGACTCTTAAATCAGCTTCCCCTCTTGAGGAGCATTTATTGAACTCTGCATGGTGCCAAGCTCTAATAATGTGGCAAAGACACTGTGAGAAACAAAGCTTAGTCACAGACCAGAGCACCTAAAAAAAGCAAGAGTTAAACCTCATGCCATCAGCCTTGATATCATATTTTACATCAAATTTTCTGTATATCCCTACTGAATACTGTGGGTATAGATGACTTCACTACTTTTGTCTTTTAACCTACCTACCAGTTTTGTGTATGAATAATTTCCTACCTTTACTCTTATGTTGCCTTTACTAGTGAGATTTTTCATTTTGTAATTTTCTTGTTTCTAGTTGTGGCTTTTTCTTTTTCTTTCAGTTATTGTGCTCTTCCTCTGCATGGTTCTTTATATTTTCTAACTTTTTGCTCTGTGAAGCCATTCTTCTCCTTTTAATGAAAATCCTTTAGGAAGTTGTCACAGTGGAGATCAACATACCGTCTCTTACAAGTCCCATGTAACTTTGAAACAGATTTCTGTTTCTGTAACTGAATACCAAATAAAGAACCTGCATTTAGATGCCTTGCTGTACGAAAAGTTAAATGCTTGAATGTGGGTACTAAATGGCTAAAATAAAAAGGGATTCACATCTCCAACTTGGAGACACTGACTTCAAGGAAATTTATGTGCCTATTTCCTTCACATTCATTCATAACCTCTGCCCCTCACTAACCTCCTCCCCTCCCCTCCCCCTCTCCATCTCTCATCTCTTCTAATCACCCTTCTCCGCCCCTCAATCCCCACTCCCTCTCCTGCAGTAGAAATGTGTGAATGTGTGGAAGCTGAGTGTGTGCATGATGTTCATCTCCTGATTGTGGGCTCCTGCAGGATTCCCAGACATCTTTGTTGGCTGAATATGCTTGAGGAAAATTTTGGAAACTTCTTTCTCTCTCACTCGTGAATCTGACAAGCAGCCAGCTTCTCCCTCTCTGCACTACTCCACTTCCTTTTATCTCTCCAGAACCAAAAACAACTCACAGATTGGCAACTCTAGCCCCTAAATGCGCCTCCAGCTGCCAAAATGACCCCTAGAGACCCCTAAACAGCTTTCCCTAGGACTCTTAAATCAGCTTCCCCTCTTGAGGAGCATTTATTGAACTCTGCATGGTGCCAAGCTCTAATAATGTGGCAAAGACACTGTGAGAAACAAAGCTTAGTCACAGACCAGAGCACCTAAAAAAAGCAAGAGTTAAACCTCATGCCATCAGCCTTGATATCATATTTTACATCAAATTTTCTGTATATCCCTACTGAATACTGTGGGTATAGATGACTTCACTACTTTTGTCTTTTAACCTACCTACCAGTTTTGTGTATGAATAATTTCCTACCTTTACTCTTATGTTGCCTTTACTAGTGAGATTTTTCATTTTGTAATTTTCTTGTTTCTAGTTGTGGCTTTTTCTTTTTCTTTCAGTTATTGTGCTCTTCCTCTGCATGGTTCTTTATATTTTCTAACTTTTTGCTCTGTGAAGCCATTCTTCTCCTGAGATTTTGTTTTGTCTTGTTTTGTTTTTCAATCTTCAGGCTGCTCTGGGTTTCCTCATTTTTGCATGGGGTTTCTCTAGTTGTGTTGAGCTGGGGCTACTCTTTGTTGCAGTGTGCTGGCTTCTCATTGCAATGGCTTCTGTTGTTGCAGAGCATAGGCTCTTGGTGTACAGTCTTCAGTAATGACAGAACTCAGGCTCAATAGTTGCGGCACACAGACTTAATTGCTCCATGGCATGTAGTCTTCCTAGACCAGGGATTGAACCTGTATCCCTTTCATTGGCAGGTAGATTCCTTAACCATTGTATCATCAGGGGAATCCTGAGTTTTTTGATCATCTGTACAATCATTAGTATGAGCTCTTTCTTGGGCAGATTGCCTATCTCCATTTAGTTCTTCCTCTGGGGTTTTATCTTGTTGCCTCATCTGGAGCATGTTCCTTGGTTGCCTCGTTTTATCTGTAGTTGTTATTTGTATTTTTATCTGTGTGGTAGATTAGTTGTTTCTTGACCTTGGAGAAGTGGCCCTCTGTGGGGGATCTACACACCCCAGCTAGAGACCCCGCTCTGCTTACCCAAACGAAATGCTCTAGCGATTCTCCCTCAAAGGGCTGCATGGGTTTTCCTGTCCTGACAGGCTGGCTATGTGGGTAGTCTGGTAGGTGTGGTTTGGCTCCTAGTCTGGTTGGTGCCAGGCCCCTGCCTTGTGTGGCTGCTGCTGGCTGCTGGTTAGCAGCGCCTGCCATGATGTGGATGACTGCAGAACCCTAGGGGGCTCTGGGGCTAGCGCTGGCTCACTGGAGAGTGGGGTCAGGGTCCGGAAGACTCTGGGGCAGTTGTGGATAAGCCAGGTCCTGGGGTTGGTGCTGCACTACTGGCAGGCAGAGCCAGGTCCTGGAGTCTGGGTTCAGGGGACAGGGATCCCATAGCTGGTGTAAGATCACTGGGGCAAAGGGGTGTGGTGGTTCATGACACAGTTGGGAATGTAATCCAGGGTGTCCTGAAGTTTGGGTTGGCTACTAGTGGACAGGGTCGGGGATCAGCTGGTCCCAGAGTAGGGTCTGGCCTGCTATGGGATTGTGGTGTACTTGTATCTGCTGTCGGCCCCCTTGGTGGGTGAAGTTGGGTCTAGAGGCTTGTGCAGGGCAGGTTTCCTAGTCAAAGGGCCTGTGCCTGCCCACTGGTGGGCTGGATCTTGGACTTCTGGTTGGCAGGGCTGCACTGGAGCCCCACGGCTTTTTTGTCGTAGGGTGGGCCTGTGTCCCGTCTATATTTGTTTAGCCTGAGAAGTCCCAGCACCACCCAACACTCCGAGTCATGGTGCTAGTAAGTGAGAAGGAGGAGCCTGCGATGGTGCCCACGGTGCCAGAAAGCTCCTATATGTGGCTGCCCCGAGTGTCTCCATCCTCATGGTGAGCTGTGGCTGCCCTTGCCTCTACTGGAGACCCTCCACAGCCAGCAGGTAGAGTCCGGCCCAGGCTCCTATTAAATGACTGCTTTTGTGCTGCATCAAGATTTACATGAAGTTTTGTTTGCGCCCTTTAAGAGTAAGTCTATCTCCAAGGACTCCCAAAATTAGGACACACTGGTCTTTAAAAACAAGGCACTGGAAGCTCATCTTCCTGGTGCAGGACACCCTGGGTTGGGAAACCCAACATAGGGGCTCAGAGTTCCCATTCCTGTGGGAGAATTTCTGAACAATAAGTATTTTCCAGTTTGTGGGTTGCACACCTCGAGGGCCATGGAATTTGATTATATCATGAGTCTTCCTTTCCAAATCCCACTGGCCTGGTGCTCCCTTCCTTGTCTTTAGCTGTAGAAGATCTTTCCTGCTAGGTTCTAGTCTTCTTCCTCTGTGATTGCTCTGCAGACTGTTGTTATTTTGGTATAATTGTGAGAGGAGGTAAGCCCAGGGTCTTTCTGTTCCATCATCTCAGTCCATTTCCCTGCATGCCAGCAGTCTTTGTGCTCTAAGACAAATGTTGAAAAAATGTATTTGTATCATACACCTGCCATGTTATATGATAGCTTTCTGTGGACTGCTATTCTTACAGCCTTACCAGGATCAGCCTTGTGAATTTTAAGGAAGGAGAAAGAAATAAGATTCATGCCAACTTCAGCCTCCAGTCTGGACTTTGTCCTAAAGCCCTTGTTGCCCATTTTAATGATGGTCTTTGGTATTAGTGTTCATTATAGGTTGTTTACTTCCTGTTCTTTTAATCCTCTAACAGTAGGGCCAATGAAATCAGCTCAGAAACACCCCAGACCCTTTCTCCTGGCTCTGTATCTTCTCCCACTGCAGGGTACCCACCCTTTCCTGTCTCAAAGGACCAGTGACCCTCAGGGGGAACACAGGCATGCCAGTGGGGAATCAAGTGAGCATGGGTGGGCTAATGTCTATTGGGAGTTGGAAGGAATTAGGAGCTGTAGGAATTCATGATTTCCCATTTTCTTCCATGATGATAGAGACATTGGACACTACCACTGTTCCAAGCTAGGACTACTACAAGGTTTTCTTCCTCCTTTCTTGTATCACTTGCTTTGGAAACTGAGCAAATGGTTCACATTCTCTTTTCAGCTGTTCATATCCATTTCCATGAATTCTATAGGATGAGCAATAAATAACTTTCCGCTTCTCTCTTTGTCAGCTTCCCAATATCCTCTGGCTTTAGCATGTCCACAATTGCCTCTGTTCCAAGTTGCTAAAAAGAAACTTTTCTCAGCACTCTGGGTCCCCCTCCGAGTTCATTCTTATTTTGAAATTACATACCCACTGCTGCTGTAGTTGAGTTTATCATATTTTATCATTTGGATTGTTGAAATCGTTTTCTCCTCTACTTCTCATGATCTTCAACTGCCTCTCCCAGCACCAAACCTTCAGCTAACATGGGCTTTCAGAAAAAGAAATCTGATCAAGTTATATACCTACTGAATATCTGTCATGAACTTTCCCTGCTTGTAAGATCAAGTCTTCTCTCATTTAAGTCTCTGTTTAAATAAATGCCTTATCAGGAAGGCTTCCCTTACTAACCTGTCTCAAATAGCACCCCGCTCCTGACACTGTGTCTTCTTGTATTGGTTTATTTTCCCTCTTAGCACTTAACATCACATGCTACATTATGTATGTGCTTCTTGCCTGTCACACTCCTCCAGGATATAAGCTCCATAAAGAGTTTTTGCCTCTTTTAGTCACTGCTGTGTGCCATGTACTAGATGTTCAGGACATAGCTGTTGAATGGAAATTAAAAATATTTTTCAACTCAGTTTGCCATCTCTAGCCCTGCTGTATTTTGCCCCTACCCCGTTACTACCCTTCTTCACACACAGAATATACCATATACTTTCAGATATCTGTAATTTGGGACACATTTTTACCTTTGCCTGGACTTGTCTTCCCTTCCTCAACATCCCCAATCCCCAGTCGAACACTTACATGGAAAATCCTTTCCCACCATCCAAGATGAAGCCCCACGTCACCTCTTCTCGAAACATCATTTGTCACCTACTCCTCAGTTCCATCCAAACACCCTCACTTCTCCCACCTGGGCAGAATATTCCTTCCATTCTGTTCCTTTGGCACTTGAAACAGAGTGTTCCTTTCCTGTGAAACATTGTGGTTATTTAGTCCTTTGGAAGACAGCAGAGAGTGTTGGCTTTGTGTGGAATCTAGACTTGGATTTATTAAGTCTAAATGATGGATATACCATTTCCTATGATTTTGGGCTTGTTTTATAACCTGTTTCTCAGTGTGCTCGTCTATTCAAATGAGAAGAATAACGGTAACTATATAGAGAGGAAATCTCTATATAGAGAGGAACAGGGTAGGTGTTCAGTTAATGTTTAGCAGTAATGATGCTGTTATTCTTCTCTATGACTGTGGGTGCATCTTGGGCAAAGATATAATTCTTTTTCTTGGTGTCTACCAGAATTTCTGTCCTCAAGGAAACCAATCAATACTCTTATTTTGTCTCTCTCCCTTTTCTTTCCCATTTTTCTAACAGAAACTGTGATTGACTATCTACCCTGGAACCCAGGCACCAAGTTTGATGCTATTTGCATATTTTTAAAAAAAGTTCCATTAGAAGCAAAATTATGTTAATAGAGGCAGAAACAAATTATTGTATTTTGAAATTAGAAATTGTCTTTGTGGATGAGATACCGTGTAAAATTTGAAAGACAACTAGAATAAAGACTGGTCATTTAGAAAGTGAAAATTATTATTTTGTAATAATAAAGGACATTGAACATGAGGGGATAAAAATATTATACACAGATAAAATGTCATTTTTAACATCTTGGATATCTAAAGAAATCTCACGATTGTAATTTAAGACCTACCAATTCTGAGTACGGGTGGGAATTTATTTTTTATTTTTTATTTTTTAAAGAGAGCATGCTAATCCTATGTCTTTATTTATTTATTGTTTTTTTTTAAGATTTATTTATTTATTTATTTTGGGCGGGGGTCGGGTTGGGGAGGGAGGGGAGCGGGTGGGCCACTTCTATTGGTCCTTCATTTCTCCATTTTCATCCGTCTTTGTTCTTTGGCTCCTGTGGGCCTCCCATCGTGGTGGCGTCTGTTACAGAGCGCTGGCTCTGGGTGCATGCATGCGCTCCAGAGCTCCGGCTTGGTGATTGGACACATCGGTCCTGCTGCTCCGCGGCACGTTGGATCTTCCCAGGCCAGGGCTCGAACCGGCGCCCCTTGCACTGCAAGGCGGTGTCCTTATCCACTGGACCACCAGGGGAAGCCCGGGGAATTTATTTTTGATTCTAGTTAAGGCTAACTTAGGACATTTCAGTAGCCAATGGATAAAATGGAGCTTATGGTTCTCTTTCTTCTTCCCTTTGCCTTTTTCCTTATACCCATGATGACTCCACAACCTAGCTTTCAACTTATCTATCCAAGTAGTTTTGCAGCCTTTAGTAATTAGGTTCTGCAACCAGTTTCCCTGATGATTAAAATCTTTAATGATTCAGTCAGTATTTCTCACAATTTTAATGAGTGGGAATGATTTTTAAATCTATTTTTAGACTCTCCTATTTAGCTCAGGACCTTTCTTGTGTGTGTGTGTTAAAAAAAAAAAAAAAGCACAGATACTGTAATATCTCTGCTACGTACCAGCAGCTTGTTCTTCAACAAATTCATCAACCTCTCTAAACACTGATTTCCTTATTTGAAAATTGGAGCTAATCATATTTACCTCACAGAATTAGCCTTTTGTGGAAGTAAATCTACTCATAAACAAAGTGCTTTGCACAATTCCTGACTTGAAATGCAAGCTGTTCAAGAAAGCTTGACCCCTCAGCGACAGTGGGAAACTTAATGTTACAGCTCAGAATGGTGGTATCAACTGTTTATTCTTCCTAGAATAGATGACTTAGTTTTATTAACTTTCTTATCTAGCCTCATTTCAACCTTCCTTGTTTTGCCAGCTGGCTTCAGTAATATTGTCAGACAAATCTAGAGACAGATTGGGAGGGGAGGAGGAGAGAATGTTCATGAACCCAAGGTTCTTTGCATAAGGGACGAGCCCTAATTTTGTTTTGGCCTCATCCATGATGTTGCTTCTTTGTAAATCTTTGGAGAACAGGCACCATATCCTATTTGGATTTCTCATTAATTCGCCTCATTTTTGCAGAGGTACATACATTAGAATAGTAACTACAATCCAGATCTACACATAATGTTTTAGGGACCCTGTCATGATAGGAGTGCACTAAGAGGGTATCTCATAATCATGGGAGTCACTTAAGCCTCTTAACTTCAGCGATGTTGGGAATGTGTGGAGAAACTAGGGCTGGAGGGAGGGCAAAGCAATAATACCATTGTAGGCTGTCTCCTCCTTGTTCTTTCCTTGCTTACCAATAGATTTTAGGAAGAGTGAGAATGAGGAGGAAACAGACTAAGAGATGCATGGTCTATGGTTCTTCTTCCCTTTGCCTTTTTCCTTATACCCATGATGACTCCACAACCTAGCTTTCAACTTATCTATCCAAGTAGTTTTGCAGCCTTTAGTAATTAGGTTCTGCAACCAGTTTCCCTGATGATTAAAATCTTTAATGATTCAGTCAGTATTTCTCACAATTTTAATGAGTGGGAATGATTTTTAAATCTATTTTTAGACTCTCCTATTTAGCTCAGGACCTTTCTTGTGTGTGTGTGTTAAAAAAAAAAAAAAAGCACAGATACTGTAATATCTCTGCTACGTACCAGCAGCTTGTTCTTCAACAAATTCATCAACCTCTCTAAACACTGATTTCCTTATTTGAAAATTGGAGCTAATCATATTTACCTCACAGAATTAGCCTTTTGTGGAAGTAAATCTACTCATAAACAAAGTGCTTTGCACAATTCCTGACTTGAAATGCAAGCTGTTCAAGAAAGCTTGACCCCTCAGCGACAGTGGGAAACTTAATGTTACAGCTCAGAATGGTGGTATCAACTGTTTATTCTTCCTAGAATAGATGACTTAGTTTTATTAACTTTCTTATCTAGCCTCATTTCAACCTTCCTTGTTTTGCCAGCTGGCTTCAGTAATATTGTCAGACAAATCTAGAGACAGATTGGGAGGGGAGGAGGAGAGAATGTTCATGAACCCAAGGTTCTTTGCATAAGGGACGAGCCCTAATTTTGTTTTGGCCTCATCCATGATGTTGCTTCTTTGTAAATCTTTGGAGAACAGGCACCATATCCTATTTGGATTTCTCATTAATTCGCCTCATTTTTGCAGAGGTACATACATTAGAATAGTAACTACAATCCAGATCTACACATAATGTTTTAGGGACCCTGTCATGATAGGAGTGCACTAAGAGGGTATCTCATAATCATGGGAGTCACTTAAGCCTCTTAACTTCAGCGATGTTGGGAATGTGTGGAGAAACTAGGGCTGGAGGGAGGGCAAAGCAATAATACCATTGTAGGCTGTCTCCTCCTTGTTCTTTCCTTGCTTACCAATAGATTTTAGGAAGAGTGAGAATGAGGAGGAAACAGACTAAGAGATGCCAGCAGAAAATTTGTTATTCTAGGCATTTCAATAGATTCAAAAAGAGTAAATGAATGAAATGAAGTAAAACTGCTTAGAGAACAGAAACAGGTTTTTCCCATTCCTTGTCCTGGTACTATGTACCAGGTACTTGGATGCCTACTAAAAGAAAGAAGCTTGTTTTTACATGGTCAAGTCTATTTGGTTAACATAATCAAAATATTTTAATATCGTATACCCTCTCAGTTAGCTAACGTCTAGAATCACAAGTTCCTAAGAGTTTTAATCTAATGTCTGTGGTTGAGTATTGGTGATATTCTACTGACTCAGGGTTATACATGATGGAAATTTGCCAAAGCAGTTGCCAAAGTTCGATCACAAATCCCATATCTTTGCTGTAAAAAGAGCAGCTGGGCATGCCAAGGAGGCAAGTTAGTGTGATCTGTTGTGTACACAAGCAGCTGATCTGTATCATCAATGCTTTCAGGTTTCTAGGTGTTAGTAATACTTTGGAAGAAATAAAGTATATTCTCCATTCTAATGCACAAAGAACAAGCATGGACAGCTAAAGAATTGAGACCTACTTTCTCAAAACTGATCATTGCTGTGGTGGAGATTACTAATTATCCACTAAAACTGTTTCTTTTTTGCTTTTATTTTGAGCACATGGCCGGACTACATTTCCCAGACTTCCTTAGAGATAGATGCAGACTAGTGTCTAACATCTCATCATGGAATGTGACTCGAAATGAATGTGCCCACCTCACCTGTGACCCAAGGCAATGGGTGGTGCTCCTTTACATGCTCTTCTCTTCTCTGTTCCCTCCTCCTCTCTGTTGTCCTTTCCTCTGTAACTGTCAGTTCTGTATATCAACGTAGCTAGGATATTATTCCCAGCTATCAATAGAGTACTAGTCTAGGTGTCACTCTAAAGCTATTTTGTAGATGTGATTAATATCTGAGTTAACTTTAAAAGAGATTATTCTCATGATGGTACTGATCCAACCAGTTGAAAGACCTTAAGAGCAGAATAGAGATTTCCTTCAGGAAGAAAATATTCCAACTGGGAATGGAAGCTTCAGTTTCTGCCTGAGAATTTTCAGCCCACCCTTTGGAAGAAACTGTGCTATGGATTTCAGACTTGCCTAGCCAGCCCCCATAGTCACATGAAGATTCCTTACAATAGATCTCTTGATGTAGATTATCTTACTGGTTCTGTTTTTCTGGTAGAGTCCTTCCTGATACATCCTATAAGTTCTTTTCTCCTCTAAGTACCTTCTCTCCCATATTCTTTCTCATTTCCCACTAGCCTGATCCCATGGTGATCCAGTTTGGTCCTTACAGATAGTGAAACTATCCCTGAGGGTGAAAGAACACCATGACAGGAGGTACCTGGGTCCCTGAATGTCCATATGGAGGAGAACCACCTGGACAACCGATATCAGAACTATTATATGAGTGGGAAATGTTTTTCTTTTAAGCCATTCTCCTTATGAATCTCTTTGTTACAGCTACCTACCTTAACCAATATGATTACCATTCTAAAAGAACTGTTGGCTTTTTGTGTTCTTGTTTATGGATATTTACGTGACTGAGACTCTAATATTGGTCATCATATCAGATATTTGCATAGGTTTTATCTGTGGCCAAATCAGTGTCAGACACTCATCAATACTTGAGTGCTAACTTATATGGAACAGTCTGGAAATGCCACAGCATGCACGTTAGATGAGGTCACCACCATCACTGAACTTGCTAGTCATAAGCAGTAGCAGACAGAATCAGAGTCCCCAGCCTGAAGGAACAGGAAGATGTAAAGCATGATAGAGGATGGAGGACCAAACAGGATGGGCCCAGGGAGAAGAAGACAGTGTAAGGAAATTGATAAGGCAATGGGTGGTGCTCCTTTACATGCTCTTCTCTTCTCTGTTCCCTCCTCCTCTCTGTTGTCCTTTCCTCTGTAACTGTCAGTTCTGTATATCAACGTAGCTAGGATATTATTCCCAGCTATCAATAGAGTACTAGTCTAGGTGTCACTCTAAAGCTATTTTGTAGATGTGATTAATATCTGAGTTAACTTTAAAAGAGATTATTCTCATGATGGTACTGATCCAACCAGTTGAAAGACCTTAAGAGCAGAATAGAGATTTCCTTCAGGAAGAAAATATTCCAACTGGGAATGGAAGCTTCAGTTTCTGCCTGAGAATTTTCAGCCCACCCTTTGGAAGAAACTGTGCTATGGATTTCAGACTTGCCTAGCCAGCCCCCATAGTCACATGAAGATTCCTTACAATAGATCTCTTGATGTAGATTATCTTACTGGTTCTGTTTTTCTGGTAGAGTCCTTCCTGATACATCCTATAAGTTCTTTTCTCCTCTAAGTACCTTCTCTCCCATATTCTTTCTCATTTCCCACTAGCCTGATCCCATGGTGATCCAGTTTGGTCCTTACAGATAGTGAAACTATCCCTGAGGGTGAAAGAACACCATGACAGGAGGTACCTGGGTCCCTGAATGTCCATATGGAGGAGAACCACCTGGACAACCGATATCAGAACTATTATATGAGTGGGAAATGTTTTTCTTTTAAGCCATTCTCCTTATGAATCTCTTTGTTACAGCTACCTACCTTAACCAATATGATTACCATTCTAAAAGAACTGTTGGCTTTTTGTGTTCTTGTTTATGGATATTTACGTGACTGAGACTCTAATATTGGTCATCATATCAGATATTTGCATAGGTTTTATCTGTGGCCAAATCAGTGTCAGACACTCATCAATACTTGAGTGCTAACTTATATGGAACAGTCTGGAAATGCCACAGCATGCACGTTAGATGAGGTCACCACCATCACTGAACTTGCTAGTCATAAGCAGTAGCAGACAGAATCAGAGTCCCCAGCCTGAAGGAACAGGAAGATGTAAAGCATGATAGAGGATGGAGGACCAAACAGGATGGGCCCAGGGAGAGAGACATGTAAGAAACTGATAATGTAGGGCCTTTTAAGCTGTGGGGAGGGTATTTGGGCTATATATTTAGAGTAATGGAGGAGTAATATGATTCTATTTGCATTTTTCCAGTATCAATCAGGTTGCGCTGAGAAGAATGGCAAGGATAAAAGCAAGGATATAAGCAGGGAAAGCAATTAGCAGGCCATGGCAGGAATTCAGCTGGGTGATGATACCTGGCATGCAAGTAGCAACAGTGGGCATAGAGAAAAGTGGTTGAATGCCAGAGATCACTGATGGTTGGCCCTACCTGATATTGGAGAGGAAGGACTCCAGATTGGCAGATTTCCCTTTGAGGTAATTAAGTCGGTGAGGTAATCACTAAGAGATCAGAGCTGGAGAAGGAGGCTAGTTGGTGAGGGGGAGGGGCAGAAGATGGTGCTTTGTGTCTGATGGAGTTTGACAAAGCTGTGGAAGTAGTTAGGTAAATAGTCAGATAATACTAGCTGCTGAAACAGACAACCTCTTGTTAGTTTAACACAAAGTTTGTTTCTCACACAAAAGTACAATGCAGATTGGAGTGGTGGGATATAATCTGCTCCATAAAATAATTCAGATTGTTTCTATCTAGGTCGTCTGTCTAGATAACATGTCAGAATACAGAGTCACAGAAGATGTGTGAAGAAAGTATTTCTAGGAGGAAATGGTCATCAATATCAAAAGATTATGAATGCAAATGGTTATTTTTGGAGAGAGGTATCAGCTACCTACCTTAACCAATATGATTACCATTCTAAAAGAACTGTTGGCTTTTGTGTTCTTGTTTATGGATATTTACGTGACTGAGACTCTAATATTGGTCATCATATCAGATATTTGCATAGGTTTTATCTGTGGCCAAATCAGTGTCAGACACTCATCAATACTTGAGTGCTAACTTATATGGAACAGTCTGGAAATGCCACAGCATGCACGTTAGATGAGGTCACCACCATCACTGAACTTGCTAGTCATAAGCAGTAGCAGACAGAATCAGAGTCCCCAGCCTGAAGGAACAGGAAGATGTAAAGCATGATAGAGGATGGAGGACCAAACAGGATGGGCCCAGGGAGAGAGACATGTAAGAAACTGATAATGTAGGGCCTTTTAAGCTGTGGGGAGGGTATTTGGGCTATATATTTAGAGTAATGGAGGAGTAATATGATTCTATTTGCATTTTTCCAGTATCAATCAGGTTGCGCTGAGAAGAATGGCAAGGATAAAAGCAAGGATATAAGCAGGGAAAGCAATTAGCAGGCCATGGCAGGAATTCAGCTGGGTGATGATACCTGGCATGCAAGTAGCAACAGTGGGCATAGAGAAAAGTGGTTGAATGCCAGAGATCACTGATGGTTGGCCCTACCTGATATTGGAGAGGAAGGACTCCAGATTGGCAGATTTCCCTTTGAGGTAATTAAGTCGGTGAGGTAATCACTAAGAGATCAGAGCTGGAGAAGGAGGCTAGTTGGTGAGGGGGAGGGGCAGAAGATGGTGCTTTGTGTCTGATGGAGTTTGACAAAGCTGTGGAAGTAGTTAGGTAAATAGTCAGATAATACTAGCTGCTGAAACAGACAACCTCTTGTTAGTTTAACACAAAGTTTGTTTCTCACACAAAAGTACAATGCAGATTGGAGTGGTGGGATATAATCTGCTCCATAAAATAATTCAGATTGTTTCTATCTAGGTCGTCTGTCTAGATAACATGTCAGAATACAGAGTCACAGAAGATGTGTGAAGAAAGTATTTCTAGGAGGAAATGGTCATCAATATCAAAAGATTATGTAATGTGCAAGGTATGGGTTATAAGAGGACATTCTTGCCCTTGGAGAGAGGTATCAGGGTGGAAAATATATTTTACAAAGTAGCAGAACATTTGGTAGATTATAAGGCAGAAGTCATGAAAGTGGCTGATCTGTCAGTTCTTTCTTGAGCTGTGGGGAAGAGAGAGGGGCTAGAGGCTGAAATCATACCTGTGTCATGAAGCTTTCAGAAAATCCCAACAAGCTTTGGAGAGCTTCCAGGTTGGAGAGCACTTGGCGAGTTGGGGAAAGTCTTGTGTCCAAAGAGGCTACAGATGCTCCCCACACTTTCCCCACACCTTGCTCTACACAGTTCTTCCATTCAGCTATTTATGAGTCTTATTCTTCTATAATACACTGGCAGTCTAGCAAATAAATGTGCTTCTGAGTTCTTCGAACAGCACTAGTGAATAAATTGAACTCAAGAAGGTTTCACTCCTGGGTCCAGAAGATCCCCTGAAGAAGGAAATGACAACCCACTCAAGTATCCTTGCCTGGGAAATCCTATGGACAAAGAAGCCTGGTGGGCTACAGTCCATGCAGCCACCAGAGTCAGATATGACTTAGGGACTTAAACCACAAACCACCAAGGAGGGGGTCATGGGAACCTTCAGTCTATAGGTGCTTAGTGAGAAGAACACTTGACAACTGGACTTGCGGCTAGCATCTGAAGTGTTGAGGGTGGGAGCTGTCTTGGAGAACTGAACCCTTAACCTGTGGACTGATGCTATCTCCAGATAGTGTCAGAATTGAGTTGAATTGTTGGAGAACTTCTTGGTGTGAGGAAAACCCGTATGTTGTAACTGGTGCTCAGAAGTGTAATACCATTTATAGGAGCATTAAATATTTAGTAACAAATCTAGCAAAGAATTTGCTCAACCTTCTCTTTTTATTCTCCATTTGGATACCATATGGGTCTAGAGGCTTTTGATTTATAGAAGGGCATATAAATTAAAGTTGGTTCATCAGAACCAATCTGAAGCTTTGGTGGGGTTTTTGGAAAAGAGTGGCTCTTTCTTGGGGGATAACTGTTGGATATGTGTCTGGAGCTTCATGCTGTCAGTGAAGGACCTTCCTTGAAATAAAGTCAAAATAGAAGAAACTGAGAGATGGGCAGAGACCTGACATTGGTGTTCCTGGGTCCAACTAGTTTAAAAATCTTCTCTTGACCTGTTTGGTTACACAAGTCAATCTGTTCCATTTTATTTCCCTTTAAGCTAATTTGAATTTAACTTATGCTCCTTGCAATAAAAAGATTTTCACTTACAAATGCATCAATAAGATTTGGCTGATATAAATAGAGGGCATACGTGGAAAGAAATAATTTCCTTCCTGAAGAGAATTGCAACTTGACTACCAGATGGCTTGCTCTGTACATTGGTAGTGTAGGTTGATTTAAAGAACAATGAAAATTGTCCTTACTCTTCACAGTATGTCTATACCAGCCTATTTGAGTATATGACATTCTGTGATTAGGAATATATTATTTTAAGATAGTCATTTCCAAGTGTATTTTATTCCAGAAGATCCCCTGAAGAAGGAAATGACAACCCACTCAAGTATCCTTGCCTGGGAAATCCTATGGACAAAGAAGCCTGGTGGGCTACAGTCCATGCAGCCACCAGAGTCAGATATGACTTAGGGACTTAAACCACAAACCACCAAGGAGGGGGTCATGGGAACCTTCAGTCTATAGGTGCTTAGTGAGAAGAACACTTGACAACTGGACTTGCGGCTAGCATCTGAAGTGTTGAGGGTGGGAGCTGTCTTGGAGAACTGAACCCTTAACCTGTGGACTGATGCTATCTCCAGATAGTGTCAGAATTGAGTTGAATTGTTGGAGAACTTCTTGGTGTGAGGAAAAAACCCGTATGTTGTAACTGGTGCTCAGAAGTGTAATACCATTTATAGGAGCATTAAATATTTAGTAACAAATCTAGCAAAGAATTTGCTCAACCTTCTCTTTTTATTCTCCATTTGGATACCATATGGGTCTAGAGGCTTTTGATTTATAGAAGGGCATATAAATTAAAGTTGGTTCATCAGAACCAATCTGAAGCTTTGGTGGGGTTTTTGGAAAAGAGTGGCTCTTTCTTGGGGGATAACTGTTGGATATGTGTCTGGAGCTTCATGCTGTCAGTGAAGGACCTTCCTTGAAATAAAGTCAAAATAGAAGAAACTGAGAGATGGGCAGAGACCTGACATTGGTGTTCCTGGGTCCAACTAGTTTAAAAATCTTCTCTTGACCTGTTTGGTTACACAAGTCAATCTGTTCCATTTTATTTCCCTTTAAGCTAATTTGAATTTAACTTATGCTCCTTGCAATAAAAAGATTTTCACTTACAAATGCATCAATAAGATTTGGCTGATATAAATAGAGGGCATACGTGGAAAGAAATAATTTCCTTCCTGAAGAGAATTGCAACTTGACTACCAGATGGCTTGCTCTGTACATTGGTAGTGTAGGTTGATTTAAAGAACAATGAAAATTGTCCTTACTCTTCACAGTATGTCTATACCAGCCTATTTGAGTATATGACATTCTGTGATTAGGAATATATTATTTTAAGATAGTCATTTCCAAGTGTATTTTATTCCCTTATATTTTTATTTCGTTTCACAATTTTATTTTTTTAGGTTATATTATTACTTGGGGTTTTCATTTTATTCACTATGTATGTTTTAACATGGGGTCACAATTCATGGGGTCAGAAAGAGTTAAACATGACTGAGCAACTGAACAACAACAACAATAAAATGTTTTAACAGAAGTATTTTGAAATTAACCTGCATGGAGTCCCATTGTACATATTGAAAAATGGGAATGGAGACATTTTGGTGGCTGATAAAGATGGGACCTAGAACACCTCTATCTAGACCTAGAACCTATAACATATGGTTTGAAAACCACTGTTTTAAGGCTCAGAGGTCTCTTAGGTCTGTTTGTTTTTCTTTTTTGTCCAATAAGTATATTTTTCAAAAGTCTTATAGAATTTAAAGATTCATAATAAAAGCTCTAAGTCAGTGAGAAAGTGACTTACTGTTACTACCTTCCCCAGAAGACATTCCTATGTCAACTCACACACACTCCCAGGCCCACTCCTCAGTGAAGAAACCACTTTCAACATTCTTAGCTATTGCTACTGATATATTTTTTTTTCTATTGATCTTTCATTTATTTATCTTTGTTCTTTGGCCTGTGTGGACCTCACATTGCAGTAGCCTCTCCTATTGCAAAACACTGACTCTGGGCACATGTGCACCAGAGCCCCGGCTCAGTAATTGGACACATTGGTCCAGACACTCCGCAGTATGTGGGATCTTCCCAGGCCAGGGATTGAACTGGCACCCTGAACCACCGGAGAAGCCCCTGCTGATATTATTTTAAATAAAGTGTTTAAATTGTCATTTCCTTTAGTTCTTAACTTCAGACATTGTTTGTTGAGTTTGACTATATAACCATAGTTTTCAATCTATTCCACTCACCTTCCCAATATAGTTACAACATAGTAATTTAATAGCTAGTACTTGTTTGAATTAAATTTTAGTACTGTATGTCCTGAAGAGAATTGCAACTTGACTACCAGATGGCTTGCTCTGTACATTGGTAGTGTAGGTTGATTTAAAGAACAATGAAAATTGTCCTTACTCTTCACAGTATGTCTATACCAGCCTATTTGAGTATATGACATTCTGTGATTAGGAATATATTATTTTAAGATAGTCATTTCCAAGTGTATTTTATTCCCTTATATTTTTATTTCGTTTCACAATTTTATTTTTTTAGGTTATATTATTACTTGGGGTTTTCATTTTATTCACTATGTATGTTTTAACATGGGGTCACAATTCATGGGGTCAGAAAGAGTTAAACATGACTGAGCAACTGAACAACAACAACAATAAAATGTTTTAACAGAAGTATTTTGAAATTAACCTGCATGGAGTCCCATTGTACATATTGAAAAATGGGAATGGAGACATTTTGGTGGCTGATAAAGATGGGACCTAGAACACCTCTATCTAGACCTAGAACCTATAACATATGGTTTGAAAACCACTGTTTTAAGGCTCAGAGGTCTCTTAGGTCTGTTTGTTTTTCTTTTTTGTCCAATAAGTATATTTTTCAAAAGTCTTATAGAATTTAAAGATTCATAATAAAAGCTCTAAGTCAGTGAGAAAGTGACTTACTGTTACTACCTTCCCCAGAAGACATTCCTATGTCAACTCACACACACTCCCAGGCCCACTCCTCAGTGAAGAAACCACTTTCAACATTCTTAGCTATTGCTACTGATATATTTTTTTTTCTATTGATCTTTCATTTATTTATCTTTGTTCTTTGGCCTGTGTGGACCTCACATTGCAGTAGCCTCTCCTATTGCAAAACACTGACTCTGGGCACATGTGCACCAGAGCCCCGGCTCAGTAATTGGACACATTGGTCCAGACACTCCGCAGTATGTGGGATCTTCCCAGGCCAGGGATTGAACTGGCACCCCTGAACCACCGGAGAAGCCCCTGCTGATATTATTTTAAATAAAGTGTTTAAATTGTCATTTCCTTTAGTTCTTAACTTCAGACATTGTTTGTTGAGTTTGACTATATAACCATAGTTTTCAATCTATTCCACTCACCTTCCCAATATAGTTACAACATAGTAATTTAATAGCTAGTACTTGTTTGAATTATTTTGGCTATTTAATATTATTCTCTGCCAGTCAAATACTGTACTGTTATTGTATATTTCAGAACTCCTTGCTTTTCTTGGACTTAGTAATTTCAATTTTTTCCATTAGCTTAGTTTTCAAAATAAAGGTGCCTATTATTTTTTAGATTCCCAAATTCAAATAGCTCCTGTCAATATAATTTTACAAATGGTCAACTAAAGAAAATCTTTCATTTCGCCTTTCATTTCACTTTCCTACTGCCCAGACTCTCCCTGCAGAGTCATCTCTTCTCTTTTTCCAGTCTAAAGTGGATGCTATTATGTCCCACTGCATTGTTATCCAGGAAACTCTTTCACCTTCTTCTTAGAATTTCTCTCTGCAGATGACCTATGTGCTGAATCTCCTATATACTGGATCTCATATTGTTTCTTTTCTAAATTCATTTGATTGGTTGTTTTCTGTAGAAAGTTCACAGAAATTAATTTAAAATCTGTATATGTTTGAGAATGTTTTTATTTTGTCTCTTACTCAGTTTATACCTTGGCTGAGCATAGAATTTTAAGTTGAAAATAATTTCCCTTAGTCTTCTGGCATTGCTTCAGTCTCAATAGATCAATTCTCTCCTTGTGTAAACATTTGAAATCTTCTCTTTATTTTTACTTATTTCTGACTCGAGGGAGACAGTTCTCCCTGTGTCTCTGGAATTTCTATATGTCTTATAAGCTGAGGCACTGATAACCTTTTGTTCTGAATGATATTTTCAAAGGCTTTTGTATGGAAAACAGCCTTGGAAGATATAGTGTCTCTTTAAAAGAAGGCATAAGAGATATTTGGTTGTCATCTAGCATATTAGGGCATGTTTCCCTCCTGTGCAAAGTTTGGGCAGGATTGCTTGAAGCTCACTATAAAAGAACTGGTTTTCCCAAGCTCGGGATATCTCAGCTGTGACACAAATCCACAGCATGTGCAGCATCTACCTGGGTTTCTCTATGTTGCCTCCATGAGAACCATGAGCAAGGAGAACCATGTGACTATGAAATTCACCCTGCATGTTGTGTTGTAATAGGGTCCCTTGTCTATAATGAGGAGTATTCAATATTTTTCCAGAACCTATGAAACTCTGGCAGGATTATTTGTTTGCTTAAAAAATGGATAAAATTTCAATTGAATAAAAGTAGACGGGGGCTTCCCTGGTGGTCCAGTGAGTAAGGACACCGCTTTGCAGTGCAAGGGGCGCCGGTTCAATCCCTGGCGTGGGAAGATCCCACGTGCCACGGAGCGGCTGGACCGATGTGTCCAATTACCGAGCCGGAGCTCTGGAGCACATGCACCAACAGAGGCCACTGTGATGGGAGGCCCACACGGGCCAAAGAACAAAGATGGATGAAAACAGATAAATGAAAGACCAATAGAAGTGACCCGCCTAACCCCCTCCCTCCCCAACCCGCCCCTATCCCCCAAAAAAATGAAAAAAAAAAAAAGTAGACATACGGACATTGTGGGAAATGAGCAGTAGGTGGGAGGCCTAAAAGAAGTAGCATGAAAACCTATACTATCATATGTGAAAAAAAATAGCTATTGTCTTGCGCTGTGAGAAAAGGGAATCCTGCAGGGGTACTGTGTGATGGTCTGGAGGGGTGGGATGGGGGGGATATACATATGACTAATCTGGGAACATGCATATCTGTAAACAACAAAACTCTGTAAAAGTTAAAAGTAAAATAAAAAGTTCTTTAAAAATTGGATAAAATTTCAGACCCTTCATAGTTATTGACAGCAGCTATTGGCTATAAATCTTTTTCATTTATTTTAGGGGCCCTCAGTGAGGCCTTTTGTGTTAGTGTTCTCCAGAAATACAGAACCAAGAAGATAAACATACACATATACGTGTATGAGTGTGAGCTAAAGAATTGGCTCACAGTATTATAGAGGCTATGAGGTTCCAAGATCTGCATTCAGCAGGCTGGAGACCCAGCAGAACTGTTGTATAGTTCTAGTCCACATCAGAAGGCCTGAAAACCAAGAGGGCTGATGGTGTGTATTCTAATCCAAAAGCCAGTACAGTCAAGGTCTAAGAACCTTCAGATTAGAATTGAAATGTTAGCCTTTTGTTCTAGTCAGGCCTCCAATTGATTAAATGAGGTCCATTCACATTAAGGAAGGTCATCTTCTCTACTTGATCTATCCATTCAAATGTTAATTTCATCCAGAAACACCTTCACAGGCACACCCAGAATAATATTTGGCCAGAGGTCTGGGCACCCTGTGACTCAGTCAAGTTAACATAAAATTAACTGCCACATATCAGATTCAATGCAATCCCTATCAAATTACCAATAGAAATTTTCACAGAACTAGAACAAAAAATATTATAATTCATATGGAAACACAAAAGACCCTGGATAGCCAAAGCAGTCTTGAGAAAGAAGAATGGAGCTGGAGGAATCAACCTTCCTGACTTCAGACTAAACTATAAAACAACATTCCTTGAGAGAGTAAGATATTGGCACAAAACCAGAAACATAGACCAATGGAACAAGATAGAGACCCCAGGAATAAACCCATGCACTTATGGGTACTTTATTTTTGACAAGGAGGCAAGAATATACAACGGGGCAAAGATATCTTCTTCAATAAGTGGTGCTGGGAATACTGGACAGCTATATGTAAAAGAATGAAGTGGGAACACTACCTCACACCATATGCAAAGATAAAGTCAAAATGGATTAAAGATCTAACTGTAAGATCAGAAATCATAAAACTCTTAGAGGAAAACATAGGCAGAACACTCAACATAAACCAAAGCAAGATATTCTATGACCCTCCTCCTAGAGTAATGGAAGTAAAAACAAAAGTAAACAAGTGGGACCTAATTAAACTTAAAAGCTTTTGCATAGCAAAAGAAACTATAAACAAGGTAAAAGGACAGCCTTCAGAATGGGAGAAAATACTAGCAAATGAAACAGCCAACAAAGAATTAATTTTCAATGTAGACAAGCGGTTCAGACAACTCAACACCGAAAAAACAAGCAACCCAATCAGAAAATGGGAAACAGACCTAAATAGACATCTCTCCAAAGAATACATACAAATGACCAACAAATACATGAAAAGATGCTCATCGTTGCTCATTGTTAGACAAATGCAAATCAAAACTACAATGAGATATCACTTCACACCAGTCAGAATAGCCATAATCAAAAAGTCTATAAACAATGCTGGAGAGGGTGTGAAGAAACGGCGACCTTCTTACACTGTTGGTGGGAATGCAAACTGATACAACCACTATGGAAGACAGAATGGAGACTCCTCAAAAAACTAGGAATAGAACCACCAAATGACCCAGCAATCCTGCTCCTAGGCATATATCCTGAGGAAATCAAAATTGAAAGAGATACATGTACTCCATTGCAGCACCGTTTACTTTAGCTAGAACATGGAGGCTATCTAGATGTCCATAGACAGATGAATGGATAAAGAAGCTGTGGTACATATATACAATAGAATATTACTCAGCCACAGAAAGAAATGCATTTGAGTCAGTTCTAATGAGGTAAATGAATCTAGAAACTATTATACAGAGTGAAGTATGTCAAAGAGAGATAAATATTGTATACTGACACATATATATGGAATCTAGAAAGGTGGTGTTGATAAATGAATATGCAGAGCAGCAACAGAGAGGTGGACATGGAGAACAGTCTTATGGACACTGGGGTGAGGGAGGGGAATATGCTGTGGGACTAGGGGATCTCAAACAGGGGCTCTGTGATGACTGGAGGGCTGAGATGGGGAGAGAGATGGGTGGGCATATGTATACCTATGGTGGATGCAGGTTGATGTATGACAGTAAGCAACAAGACTCTGAAAAAAAAAAAATCCAACCCTTGTCAATTTGGCACCGAATCTTCTTAAATCATATTAATCCCTAAGTAAAGATAATCTCAAGGTCTTAATTCCACCTAACCCCTTCCTCAGAAGAGAGGAAAAGTCCTTGAACGATGTCTTGTAACTTGAATACTATAACATAAATATGTGTTATATTACATGATAAGAGAATAAGATAAGGGAATAAAAGATATTCGCTTAACACACACACATATTCATAACAAAATAAAGAGAAAATACCCATGACAATTACAGTGCCCATTTCTGTACCTGGTCATGTGGTTGTAGAACTTGCCTTCTACTCTCCATTCTAGTCTTTTAGCAAATACCTCATTTGGTTTTGTTTCTTGTGGGATGACACAAACCTTCATTTCTGAAGTATCTTGGCCATTAGTATTCATGCCTAGATTGAGTTATCATAGTTTTCCATTAGCATTAATCATAGGGTATAGTGACACCAAAAGAGGCCTTAACAGGCCTCCTGTACTGCATACACACTTGACATTGCCTCCAGTGCTTCATGAGGGAGTAGCCATCCTATCTCCCCCGTGGTGGTCTGGACCAATCACTCCAGGCAGCACACTAAGTCCCTTCTCTGTCTGTCGATTCAGAGTCATGAGGAGCCCAAAGTGGACAGGTGGTAGTCTTAGCTCCCAGTTCAATGAATTAATTATTGTGTCTTCTAAAGAAAGCATCTCTCCTTCTGGAAGTAAACTCTCTTAAGCCAATAGAGCATAAGATCATGGGAACAGGAAGCATAAGTTCTGTGAGTGAGTCCCTAGGGGTAATAGTAAGTGTACTCCTCCCATTTCTATCCCTTGATTCCTGACTAGGAGAGAAATAGAACCATATTTGGAGATTGATTTAGAGCATATACAACTTTCTACAGAACCTTGCACCAGTCCTGCAAGATATGGCCGCCTGGCTGGTGCTGGTGCTGAAAGCAAGTCTTCAAAAGGCTATTCCATGGTTCTGTCAGGCCAACTGCTTCAAGATGGTGGAGAACATGGTAAAACCAGGGAATTCCAGGAGTGTGGGAATTTCATTGCTATACTGTTTTGCTGTGAAGTAAGTTCTTTGATCAGGAAAAATACTGTGTGGAATACCATGGCAGTAAATAGACATTCTGTAAGTCCATGGAAGAAAATTATGTGTTGTGTGTAGGTAGGAAAGGCAAATTCATGTTCATAGTCGATGTCTATTCCAGTAAGAATAAAATGCTACCTCTTCCAGAATGGAAGCGGTGCAATATGATCAATCTACTGCCATGTAGCTGGCTGATGTCTCCAAGGAATAGTGTTATACTGAGGACTCGGTGTTGGTCTCTGCTGCTGGAAGATTGGTCACTTCGTGGTGGCCATAACCAGGTAACCCTAGGTGAATAAAAGCCTGTGTTGGTGAGCCCATGCATATCCTTCACCCTTGCTTCCATGGCCACTTTGTCATGACCCCACGGGGTGATGACAGAGTGGCTGGGGAAAGAGGCCAATTGGTTTCCAATATATAGGCCATCCTACTCTCTTGATTATTAAAATAATCCTCTGCTGATGTCACCCTTTGATGAGTATTCACCAGATGTTTTATGGGACATACATGTCTTCATGTCTTCTGCCCATTCTGGGACATCTATCTGGCTACCTCTTCCCCAGATTTCCTTGTCACCATATTTTTTCCAATCATATTCTTTTCAAATCCCTGGCCATCCAGCCAAAGCACTGGCAGAAACCCACAAGTGGTATAATACTGCACATCTGGCTATTTCTCCTTCCAGGCAAAGTAAACAGTGAGGTGTACTGCTCTGAATTCTGCTCATGAGAGGACTTCCCCTTACCTCTCCTCTTCAGGTGTGTCCCAGAATGGGGCTGTAGTGCTGAAGCTCTTTGCTTTTGAGTGGTGCCTGCCTATTGTGCATTCCTGCCTACCTGTAAACCAAGGGTCTGTGGGTCAATTATGAAGTTTCCTTGAAATGATCTTCCAGTACTTCTTTATTTTCTAAATGAAACTTATTTTGAGATAATTGTAGACTCATATCCAGTTTGAATACAGGAAGACTCTGAATACCCTTCATCCAGCTTCCCTCAATATTTCATAAAAGTGTATTACAGTGTCGTGACCAGGATATGCACCAGTCAAGTAGAGATCATTTCCGTCACTACAAGCATCCCTCATCTGGGCCTGTTAGATGCATAAAGCCATATCCACTTTCCTTCTCCACCCCATTTCTAGTTCCTCACAACCAGTAGTCTGTTCTCTGTTTGTATAATTTTGTCATTTTAAGAGTGCTATAAATGGAATCATACAGTATATAACCTTTTGGAATTGGCTTTGTTCACTTAGTGTAATTCCCTCTAGATTAATGTAATTTGTTTATCAATTGCCTGTTCCATTTTACAGCTGAGTAGTATTCCATAATATATTTGTTTAATCATTCAACTGGTGAAGGACATCTGGGTTTTGTTTCTAGTTTTGGCCATTAAGAATAAAGCAGTTATGGAAATCCATATACATATTTTTGTTTAAACATAACTTTTTCATATTTCTGGGATAAATATATAACCGTGCAATTGCTGGATTACATGTATGGTAGTTGTATATTTAGTTTTATAAGAAACTGTTAAACTGTTTTCCATAATGATGTGTCATTTTGCTTTCCTACCAGCATTTGTGAGTGATCTAGTTTTTCTATATCCTTATTAGTATTTGATATTGTCACTATGTTTTATTTAATGCATTCTCATAGATATATGGTGATCTCTCTTTGTGGCTTTAATTTACCTAATATTGAATTATGTTGAATATCTTCTCATGTACTTTTTTAACATCTCTATATCCTCTTTGGTGACATGTTCATTCATATTTTTTTGCCCATATTCTAATCGGTTTTTTTTTTTTTTTTTACTGTTTAGTTTTCAACCAGTGTGTATTCGTACTTTCTGTTTGCTTTCTTTATTTCCAAGAGATCCTTCTTACCAAATTCCAACAATAAAAGATTCTGATCCATTTTTTTTTTTTTAATTTATTTTGGGGGGGGGGGTGGGGAGGGAGGGGAGCAGGCGGGCTACTTCTATTGGTCTTTCATTTGTCTATTTTCATCCATCTTTGTTCTTTGGCCCATGTGGGTCTCCCATGGCGGTGGCCTCCATTGTCACAGAGCACCGGCTCTGGGTGCATGCGCTCCAGAGCTCTGGCTGGGTAATTGGACACATCAGTCCAGCTCCACAGCACGTGGGATCTTCCCAGGCCAGGGATCGAACCGGCACCCCTTGCACTGCAAGGCGGTGTCCTTACCCACTGGACCACTGGGGAAGCCCTCTGATCCATTTTTAAAGAATATGTCTTCTTTTATCTTTCTGGGATTATTAGTCATCTAAATTTTTAAAGGAAAATTTTGATATATGCATTTTTTTTCCAGTTTTCATCCTTAAGATTTCTGTGTTTGACTTGTTCTATACTCTTTTCTCATTCCCCTATTGAGGCTTTTCTCAAATGGCAAGTGGTTCAGGTCTCCCCCATATTGTGGGACCCAGTGCAAGATTACAAATTGAAGTCCATATACCATATATCTGAATATCTAGAAATTATAATTCAAGCTGACAAACTGTTCAATTTTCCTACTCCTACAAGCATACGAAATAAAAAAATTTCGAAAAGAAATCTTTTATTAATAACCCGTATGTTTTTGGTAGTTGTATATTTAGTTTTATAAGAAACTGTTAAACTGTTTTCCATAATGATGTGTCATTTTGCTTTCCTACCAGCATTTGTGAGTGATCTAGTTTTTCTATATCCTTATTAGTATTTGATATTGTCACTATGTTTTATTTAATGCATTCTCATAGATATATGGTGATCTCTCTTTGTGGCTTTAATTTACCTAATATTGAATTATGTTGAATATCTTCTCATGTACTTTTTTAACATCTCTATATCCTCTTTGGTGACATGTTCATTCATATTTTTTTGCCCATATTCTAATCGGTTTTTTTTTTTTTTTTTACTGTTTAGTTTTCAACCAGTGTGTATTCGTACTTTCTGTTTGCTTTCTTTATTTCCAAGAGATCCTTCTTACCAAATTCCAACAATAAAAGATTCTGATCCATTTTTTTTTTTTTAATTTATTTTGGGGAGGGGTGGGATAGGGGGGGGAGCAGGCGGGCTACTTCTATTGGTCTTTCATTTGTCTATTTTCATCCATCTTTGTTCTTTGGCCCATGTGGGTCTCCCATGGCGGTGGCCTCCATTGTCACAGAGCACCGGCTCTGGGTGCATGCGCTCCAGAGCTCTGGCTGGGTAATTGGACACATCAGTCCAGCTCCACAGCACGTGGGATCTTCCCAGGCCAGGGATCGAACCGGCACCCCTTGCACTGCAAGGCGGTGTCCTTACCCACTGGACCACTGGGGAAGCCCTCTGATCCATTTTTAAAGAATATGTCTTCTTTTATCTTTCTGGGATTATTAGTCATCTAAATTTTTAAAGGAAAATTTTGATATATGCATTTTTTTTCCAGTTTTCATCCTTAAGATTTCTGTGTTTGACTTGTTCTATACTCTTTTCTCATTCCCCTATTGAGGCTTTTCTCAAATGGCAAGTGGTTCAGGTCTACCCCATATTGTGGGACCCAGTGCAAGATTACAAATTGAAGTCCATATACCATATATCTGAATATCTAGAAATTATAATTCAAGCTGACAAACTGTTCAATTTTCCTACTCCTACAAGCATACTTTGAAAACAATGACTATAATAATTTTTAAGAAATATGTAAAGTTGGTTTCCTTATGAATGGAAATCGTTAAAACATCAAGGGAAATTGAATTGAATTATTACAGCCCATGTCATGTGTAAGTCTTCTGTAGAGCTATAGATATCTGGACTAGCAATAAAAGAAAAATATAATTTATAATCGCTTTATATACTCCAAATTATTTCCCTTGCCTTTATTTCAGCAAACATACTAATTATGTTATAAGCAAGATTTTTACATGATTTATGTTATCGATAATAATGATAAGAATTAAAAATAACTAATTATACTCAGAGTGTGTACAATTTGAACATATTTTATCAGAAAGTTTAAGTTGAAATGTAAACATTTAAAATATAAACATTTTATATTTATGAGTATTTTCAAGAATTTGTTTTCGTTTAAGATGTTTTGAATGCCTGCCTATGGGTGTAAGTCACTGCAGCAGCTCTGTGATAAGTCTGGAGTGAGAGGTATCATGTGCTCTCTAGTATGTTTAGTTTTTGTGCTTGTGACGTGGGGATCTTAAATGGAGATTTGGGCAAGAAGCCAAAGAGAGGTTCTGCTCGGGTGTTCATTTATGCTTGAGCAGGGCACTTATAGGACATTTTTCTGTGTGTAGCAGTGGGACTTGTCAATCTGTGCATTTCTTTAGTGAACAGACATAAATTTGACTTTTTGTTGGATTCCTATTTGTCAGTACCTGAATATTTTCTCTCTGGGTGTACCATTTTCTTGAGAGGATAATTTTCCCATACCTTCTTGCTGCTGGAATCTGCAAGGAGAGTCGGTGAGAGGGTAAAAGTGGGGCTTGGTGGGATGTGGGTGTGGAAGGAGGTGGGCCTCTTATTCAGATTGACATATAATCCCCTTGACTCCCATACTTTACATACCCATCCTTTACTTGTTCTGGCTACGTTTTGCTCCCAACAGGGTCAAAATCTGGGGAATTGGGCGAGGAGACCTGGAGTGTCAAAAACTTCATGTGCAGGCCCTCAATCAGTCATCTGGGTTAGCTCAATTATTCACCCTGAACGTTTCCTGGTCCCTCTTAGTCTTTGCTTTTGAGGCTGTGGATGGGGGAAATCAGCTCAGTAACTCTTGACATCCCCGCTGCTAGGCTGGTTTCCTGTGCTGTGTCATCATTGGCCATTACTCCTCTACCCACATAGCAGCAACGACATCTCACTGCCTTCTCTAGTTCACTATTGCCTTCTCTCCCATTCTGTCCTTTTTTGCATGAGTTGTTGCTGTTCAGTTGCTAGGTCATGTCTGGATAGCATGCCAGACTCCTCTGTCTTTCACTTATCTCCCCAAGTTTGCTCAAACTCATGCGCATTAAGTCAGTGATGCTATCCAACCATCTCTTTCTCTGCTACCCACTTCTCCCACAGTCAATATTTCCCAGCATCAGGATCTTTTCCAATAAGTCAGCCCTTTACATCAGGTGGCCAGAGTATTGGAACTTCAGCTTCAGCATCAGTCCTTCCAATGAATATTCAGGGTTGATTTTTTTTAGGATGGATTGATTTGATCTCCTTGCCCTCCGAGGGACTCTCAAGAGTCTTCTCCAGCTCCACAATTCAAAAACACTGATTCTTTGACACTCAACCTTCTTTATGGTCCAACTCTCACATCTGTACATGACTACTGGAAAAAACCATAGCTTTGACTCTACGGACCTTTGTCAGCAAAGGAATGTCTCTGCTTTTTGGTACACTGTCTAGGTTTGTCATAGCTTTCCTTGCAAGGAGCAAGCATCTTTTAATTTTGTGGTGGCAGTCACTGTCCACAGTGATGGTGGAGCCCAAGAAAATTGTACCTGTTGAATATTTTCAATCTGCTATTCAGTGGAATTTTTGAAGGAAAAGAGATAAATCTACTATGTTTTCCTGAAAGTAATTTCATCTTCTCAAATTTTGAATGCCCCTCTAAAAGGTAACATGTTTTAATTAAGTCATGTTTGCATGCATGTGCCACAGCGCATTAAGCAAATACTACTGTCTAGCTAGTAATAGGAATGTTTATTGGAAAGTGTCAGTTAAGGTTCCAGCAGGAAGTAGAATTCACCCAAGTGGCTCAAGTGAACATTAATGAAAGAGATGCTTACAGGGCCTGGTTACAAGGGATGATGATGTACCTAGAGTTCAGTAACAGCAGAAAACAGGTACCACCTCTAGTGCTAAAGGGAAAAGGGAGATGATAGTGTTTCTAGAGCCTGGTTATAGTGGAAACATGGAGGGAGGGATTGCCTGGTAGGAGTTGTAGTTGTGTGTGTGTGTGTGTGTGTGTTGGGAGGGCTTTGCAGCTGCTTGCAAAGGAGGCACTAAAGCCTGGAGCAAGGGCGTGAAGAAAAAATACTCTGGCTTCTCTCTTATACACTCTCCAATGAACTGCAGGTGCTTCCACTGGCCAGCTCCAATGGAAGCCAGGCCGCAAGAGAGCCAGAGTGCTGCAGTGGGCTTTGGTGACCTGCTGGAGCCCAGAGCATGTAAAAGAAGGGAGGGAGGATCTGGGGGAAATGGGAACAAGAGAAGTATAACCAGTACCAACAGAGAATAGAGTACCCTGTAGAATCAACAAAAGCTTCTAGACTTTAGAAAGGATGGGTATCTAGTCAGTTTGTGGAAACTGGACAATTTATTAAACTTTCTTGTTAATATTTTTGCACTGATATGATTCAGCTCCCGATACTTAGTCTTTATATCTGTTGGTTCAGATTCTTTACAAAGATTTTTACTGGCCATCAGTCAGTCTGTGTAGTCTCTGTCTCCCTTCCCAGGTGCCAAAAATGATACACTAAGCAATGCCTGGTGTCTTGCATCATATAATATAGAGAGGACTGTAGTGATTCACTCTTTTGAGTAAGAAGGTGTTTTAGAGAGAGGACTGCAAATGGGAAGACACTCAAATGGGGTCAGCTCTATCAGCTACTCAGATGTAGGAGCAGATATCCTATGTGGCCTCAAGTCATTAGCAGACTATCAGAGCTCTGTCCTTAGGAGGACAAGGCGATACTAATTAAGGTAGTCAATTTTAGGTACTGTAACTAAGGATCAGGAACAAAAGTAAACAATGTGTTCAGAGATGGAGGAAATACCAGGTTACCTTCACAACCAGGGCTATTTTTATGGGCAGGCAGGTCATGTGCAGGGCAACTCTAGGCTCCACCATTCTGCAATGATGGGGATGGCATTCCCCTGGAATTCTGCAGAGTCACAAGCTTGTTCTTAACTTGGCTTTAAGACTTATTCTACCATGAAATCACTCGTAGTGGCATTTATAACTTTTTTATCCCAAGGCTAGAAGAATCTTGGAACACCCTTACCTTGTCCCATGTCTACCACCCATAGAAAGTGATGAAGCCAATAGAGCCTCATGTGGTTTAACAGGGAGAATGTCTTTAAGAAACAACAAAAGGCAACAGAACATAGACAAGAGGGTTCAGGAGTCAGCCATTTGAAAAAAGCACAATACATTTAAACTATCCACTGTTAGCTTTCCTATGGCATGATGAAATACCTGTCTGCTCACTCCATATGATCTCTGTGAAAGGAAGAACATGCCCAAAGATTTTTCAGTGACTGATAATTTTAGTGAAATTACATGGGAAGGATCTGTTTTAGCTTGTCAGACAAGCAGACGAGCAGGTCGTGAGAACTTTTATAGACACAAAGAGGGGACTACATGCAGAAACAGCCTAGGCAGCTCTGACAGTCATCTTGAAATTGGTCATGTGGTGATCTGACCAGCGTCATTTTGATTGTTTTAGGTACAGTTAATCTTCAGTCCCATGGTTGGTTTGTTTCCGTTTCCTTGAGGCCAGTTCTTGAATTTGTGGCACTTATGTCATGGCTCCAGTCTGGTTATCATGTAGTTAACTTCTTCCATGTACAGAAATCTATTTCCCACAGTTCTGGAGGTGGAAAGTGCAAGATAGGGTGTCAGCAGGGTAGAGTTCATTCTAAGCTCTCTTCTCTTTGCTTTTAGGTAGCCACCATCCAGCTCTGTGCTCACATACCCTCTTCTTTATGCAAGTGTGAATACTGATGGTCTTTATCTTTTGGTCCCCTGGATCAGTAGCATCAACATCACCTGAGATGGTAAATTCTCAGACTGGCAAAAGTTTGAGAACCACTGCATCAGAATCACCCAATGGATTTGTTAAAACACATGCCACATTTACCTCTTTGCTTCAGACCTGATTTAGCAGGTCTGGAGTGAGGCCTGGGAATAGGCTATTACTGGAGAGAAAGTTTTCTTAAAAAATAGTTTCCACCTGAAGATTGGTAAATGTATTAGGAAACGCTTTTTGGACTAGTGAAACAGCATATGTTTCATATAATCCCTTAGAGGACACTTTCCAGACAGTTGGATTGTCTACATCAAAATACGAAGTTCTAAATTTGGCGAGATTTCCCATTTCTAATGTTATTTGCTTTGGGACTGTGAAGTCTTCAGAAACCTTTTATAAAACATTAACACAGAGAAACTTCAAGAGCTCACAGAGTTTGTTTCAAATTTAGAAGACAAAAAATCAAATAAGACCCTGTGTAATACACATATAAATAGTCCCTTTACAGTTAGCAGAATTTGAAAAGTGGTTTTCTTTTTTTTTTTTTCTTTGAGAAGTGGTTTCTAATGACTATAAAAGTGAGCAAACAAGTTTGTATTTCAGTGTCATTTGAGAATCTTCGGCCAGTATCCTAGAAAAAGAGGAAATTAAAGAATGGTCCATATACTTCTTACAAAATGGTTTTCCCATTCTTTAATAGTGTGATACGTTCCTAGGCCCAGCCATGGCTTCTGTATGCATTAGAGGACTGTGCGGTTATCAGCACAGTTGCACGGAGCCAGTGAAATGACTGTGGAAAAAAAGTGCATCTGTTAGGATATCACCACTGCATCCATTACTAAACTGCTCTAATGTCCTAGTGGATACAGGAGTTATGTTCTCGAGTCATTGAGAGCAGCCATGATACATATTTTCCTCCCTTTCGTTATTTAATTATTTCCACTGCATATTACTATCCACCATTATCACAGATTCTAGAATGTAGAAAGTCAATGGAGTTGGAGCAAAGAAGCACCTGCAAGGGATTTCAAAAGTGATACAGTTTAGCTGCAGATGACGAGGCCAAGAAGCATCTGTTCTCCTTTCCTCTAGCTCTGTGCAATACCGTGTTGGGCATTTGCCTTGTGACTTCCATCAACTGTGCGCCCTTGGAGCACACTGTACTCATTCATACATATGGTCAAGCAACAAACACTCGTGCCTGATAAATATTTACTAAAGAGAGAATGATCAGTGTCTGTTAGCAACAGTTTTTGAAACAGATGGCCGTTTGTGAAACTTGGTAGTCATCACATGGACAACAAGAGTGTAACACATTTCTCTGCTAAGACCTGTCAATTGTATGATTTTTCCCAAATTCTGAAGGAGATGTCTTGCATAATCCCAAAGCCTGGGATTAGACCAGAGAACAATGATCTCCGCAGGGAAGCAATGGAAACTTGTACTATGTGACTTGACCAAGGTCTCAGGGCTAATAAGTAGTGGGGTGGGCACTCACATGTACATTTTTTATTCTTGATTTCAGCAATTAAGTTAAAGCAGGTAACAAAAGCAATGTGGTGAGGGTTCACCTTCTGCTTCTAGAATAATGAAGTAAGATTTTTTCCAATTTTCATTTGGCAAATGAGAACAGGTTTTTTTTTTTTTTTCCATCGGTTCCTTTCTCAATATACAATTGGTTGCAGAATTAAGGACGGAGGTGAAAAAGTCTAACCTTGATACCTGAAAGTTCAGGCACATTCCAGGTTTTGGGGCCCCTGGTGGTAGGTACAATGGTTAAGGAACTGTAGCCATTCAGTGGATGTTTCCTCTGACTGGCCTCTCTGCCTTCTTTTCTAGTTTCAGCTGCTCTGATTCTGGCCCAGCAACTGACCACAACTGCTATTTCTATAAGACAATGTGTCCTTTTGTAACACCAGCTTTAAATGCTTCTCCTCCTTCTGTACGTGTTGAAAATTGCTGTTTCTAGCTGGAAAGGGACTGCATAAAATGCCTTTTAAGAAATGGGGCACGGGATATATCCTATCCAGTAGTATGACTGTTGATTTTGCTGCAGGGGAATCTGAGAAACTTCCTTAAGATTCCTCAAATTCCATAGTTCATTTCATATAAGCTAAAGTAATACTAAACAAACAAAGAAAGTGTATTCAATTTTAGCTCAGACCATAAAGTAAAACAAAAATAAACAGAACATGATTCAGGGTTTCCCTTGAGGTGCCTGCAAGTCTTACACGAAGTATATTGGTATAAATAAAGTCATATTTGTGCTTGGTGATGTAGCTAGGTTATATTTCTAAACACTTTGTGTATACAGTTAGTAGGAGAATATTGCATGATTATTTTTTAAAAAACTTTATTTTTAACATTGTATTTATTGATCATGAAGCATGCTAGACATTAGAGTATTGTTTGTAGGGAGAAAAGGAAAAGGAAAAGAAAAGCCCCTAACTGTCTACTCAGCCACAGAATTGCAGATCGCTCTGTACAGGTCTTGACAAGCTCTGTGCAAAGCACCCCTTTCAAGGCAGACAGTGCTGTTTTTGGTTAGAGCCAGGAACAGAAAATTTTCTACTTAGTTTTAGCAGAAATGGGTTCATTACAGAGCTCTGAACAGTTTACAGAATTGTTAGGAAAGTTGAAAACAGCCTCAAAGAATTGCCTTAAGAGCCCAGAGGTCGACAAGAAACTACAGAATTGACAGGCTCCTGGTGTCAAAATCAAGCGTCCCTGTCAGAACCAGAAAGTTGCTGTGGTCAGGAGAGCACCCAGCAGTTTTAAATTGGAAAAAATTCTAACCTTGATACCTGAAAGTTCAGGCACATTCCAGGTTTTGGGGCCCCTGGTGGTAGGTACAATGGTTAAGGAACTGTAGCCATTCAGTGGATGTTTCCTCTGACTGGCCTCTCTGCCTTCTTTTCTAGTTTCAGCTGCTCTGATTCTGGCCCAGCAACTGACCACAACTGCTATTTCTATAAGACAATGTGTCCTTTTGTAACACCAGCTTTAAATGCTTCTCCTCCTTCTGTACGTGTTGAAAATTGCTGTTTCTAGCTGGAAAGGGACTGCATAAAATGCCTTTTAAGAAATGGGGCACGGGATATATCCTATCCAGTAGTATGACTGTTGATTTTGCTGCAGGGGAATCTGAGAAACTTCCTTAAGATTCCTCAAATTCCATAGTTCATTTCATATAAGCTAAAGTAATACTAAACAAACAAAGAAAGTGTATTCAATTTTAGCTCAGACCATAAAGTAAAACAAAAATAAACAGAACATGATTCAGGGTTTCCCTTGAGGTGCCTGCAAGTCTTACACGAAGTATATTGGTATAAATAAAGTCATATTTGTGCTTGGTGATGTAGCTAGGTTATATTTCTAAACACTTTGTGTATACAGTTAGTAGGAGAATATTGCATGATTATTTTTAAGAAACTTTATTTTTAACATTGTATTTATTGATCATGAAGCATGCTAGACATTAGAGTCTTGTTTTTAGGGAAAAAAAAAAAAAGGAAAAGAAAAGCCCCTAACTGTCTACTCAGCCACAGAATTGCAGATCGCTCTGTACAGGTCTTGACAAGCTCTGTGCAAAGCACCCCTTTCAAGGCAGACAGTGCTGTTTTTGGTTAGAGCCAGGAACAGAAAATTTTCTACTTAGTTTTAGCAGAAATGGGTTCATTACAGAGCTCTGAACAGTTTACAGAATTGTTAGGAAAGTTGAAAACAGCCTCAAAGAATTGCCTTAAGAGCCCAGAGGTCGACAAGAAACTACAGAATTGACAGGCTCCTGGTGTCAAAATCAAGCGTCCCTGTCAGAACCAGAAAGTTGCTGTGGTCAGGAAGCCCCAGCAGCCAGCACAGGCACCTTCTGGAACTGCCTACCAGCAGAACCAGCCAAAAGAGCATGATGCCAGCCTCCACCTCCTTGTGGTTGTTCAGTTGCAAAGTCATGTCTGACTCTGTCACCCCATGAAATGCAGCACCTCAGGCTTCCCTCTCCTTTACTCTCTGCTAGAATTTGCTCAAATTCAGGTCCACTGAGTGGGTGATGCTATCTAGCTATCCTGTTTTCTGCCACCCTGTTCTTCTTTTGACTTCAGTCTTTCCCAGCATCAGGGTCTTTTCCAGTGAGTTGGTTTTTCGCACCAGGTGACCAGGTATTGGACTTTTAGCTTTAGCATCAGTCATTCCAATGAATATTCAGGGTTGATTTCCTTTACGATTGACTGGTTTGATCTCTAGTTGTCCACAAGATTCTCAAGAGTCTTCTCCAATGCTGCAATTCAAAAGTATCAGTTCTTCAGCACTCAGCCTTGTTTATGGTCAAACTCTCACCTCTGTACATGACTATTGGAAAAATCATAGCTTTGACTATATAGACCTTTGTGGGCAAAGTGATGTCTCTGCTTTCCAGTTTTCCATTTAGGTTTGTCATAGCTCTCCTTTCAAGGAACAAGAATCTAATTTCATGACTGTAGTCACTGTCCTCAGTGATTTTGGAGCCTCTCCCCCCCAAAAAAATCTGTCACTGCTTCCACATTTTCCCCCATCTATTTGCCGCAAAGTGAGGGGACCGGCTGCCATGGTCTTTGTTTTTTTGAATGTTGAATTCTAAGTCAGTTTTTTCTTACTGCTATCCAAATGTCATGAAATTCCATCTGACAGAGTTGCCTCAGTCAGATTCAGAGCCCTAGATGCAAAGGAATCTAGGAAATGTGATTTTTTGTTTTTAAGTTTTCTAGCAGTGAACTCAACAATAACCATCATATTTTTTCTACCTCCCTATATGGGCACATGAAATTGCTTGCTTTCTGCAACCACAAAACTACAATGAAGATTCTTCTGGACTGTGTGATATTTTCTCTGGATTATACCCAGGAGTAGGATAGCATGGTTAAAGGGTATATGCACACTTTTTTTTTTTTGGCTAAATACTACCAGAATATCCCTTCAGAACGGTTCCACTAGTCTAACTCCCAAAAGTTTAAAATATGAATAACTTTACATTTATATATGCTATCATTATAAGATGTGAATAGTTTCTACTTTCAAGGGAGAGCCTATTTACATTGAAAAGCAGATAGCAGATTTTAAGTATTATGTTTGAAACAGAATAAATAGAAGATATTAAATCATTAGATTAACAGAATACTTTCTTGTAATTTTATTTTCTTTTATGAAAATGGGCAGTAGAGAATAGATCACAGGTTCTTGTGCCCAAAGAATCTTAGACTGTCAGATCAAATCCTGCTTGTGAGATGTTGGGTAAGCTCATTAACTCTTTTTGAGCCTAATTTCTTTGAATATCAGTCAAATGGTGATAATGATACTAGGATGCTGAAGGATTAGAATTCTTGGATAGGAAGGAATCCAGTTGATGCCTGGCACATAGCCCTTATTCTGAGGTGTGCCCGGGGGCTTATCCCTACAATAGCTTATTTACATCTCCCAGATGAAAGAATTTTGTAGCAAACAGAGCCCTAGGTTGTGGACAGCAAGAACTGTTTCCCCTTGTTGGGCCCTCCTCAGACCTAAGAGTTACAAAATTAGAATTACAGTTTACCTTGTTGCTCTCTTGAGGGACTCAGAATATAAAGGAGAGAGAACACCACTCCCACTCCCAACCATGTTTTGCCTTTTCACCTTTGTGGGTAATGGTGGAGAAACACCTGAAGAGGAGAGCAGAGTGATAGCTTGAGTGCGGGCTTCAGTTTTCAGAGTGGAGATTCCTTTAGAGCCAGCCCTCTGCCAGCACTGTTTCATATGTCTGACCCGGACAAGATAACGCCTGTCTGGGTGAGGACCTCTCTCCTCCATAGCAACCTACATTTGTTTTCCTTTGAAACATAGCTTCCTATCTGCACTGTACTCTTTCACTTCTGAATAACTGAACAGATTTATTCAATTATTTGGCTATGCCCATGCTTGTTCTTCCTTTCTGGAAGGTTCTGAGAACTTCAGGTGACTCTTTTGCATGATCAGTTTAAAAAATTTTTTTGTCTCCATTCAGGTGCAGTCAGCAGGTAGAAATCAGATCAGTTATTGGAAAAGAGTGAATTTAACATAGAGAACCATGAATGAGGTATTGAGTATAGTTGTTGTGAGTGAGGTAACTGAAAAGGCAGGTAGAGACCACTGATGTATCTCAGAGGCAGCAACTTTGGGGAGCAGCTGTCCCCCTTAACTAAAACATGCCTTCTTGCAGGGGGGGATCGTCCCCACTCAGGGATCAAACCTGTGTCTTCTGCTTTGGCAGGCAGGTTCTTTGCCCCTAGTGCTACCTGGGAAGCCCACTCTTAACACTACCAAACACTTAAAAATGGTTTAGATGATACATTTTCCACTATAATTGTTTTTTTTAACCACAGATAAAAATGTTCAAATATAAAAATTTTAGGACTCATAATTATTGGCTATTTCTAAACCAATTTCCATCTTTTTACTAATTGCTCAATCTAATTTCCATAGGTTTCTCCACATTGCTACCTGGGGAATCCTTGCTCCTTTTCCCATAATGTTATGGGATGACCTTTGATCGCCATTGTTATTTTAATAATGATCACAGATACAAATGGTAAAACGAGTAGTTTACAAAATACAGTTGCAAAATAAGACACAGTCATCTTTCAAAAAGGCTCTGCTTCACACAGCTTTTAATATCTTGTATCAATAGAATGGTCCAGTGTAAAACAAATTGTTTAGGAAACCATCAAAAGCATTTTAATTAGGTTTACAAGACACAATGAAATTTCTTTGTGGAAGTCGTGTGTAGTGGAGCCAGGTTTCTGCTGTTCCATGGTCCACTCTCTGTTAAATTGTCCGCTGGAGCCAATCTTTGCCATGCTGCCTCATAAACTCATACAGTAAATATTCCATCATTAGACACTGGAGTGGAAAATGATGGAAGGGAATGTAATTGAGGACCTCTCCTCCATAGCAACCTACATTTGTTTTCCTTTGAAACATAGCTTCCTATCTGCACTGTACTCTTTCACTTCTGAATAACTGAACAGATTTATTCAATTATTTGGCTATGCCCATGCTTGTTCTTCCTTTCTGGAAGGTTCTGAGAACTTCAGGTGACTCTTTTGCATGATCAGTTTAAAAAATTTTTTTGTCTCCATTCAGGTGCAGTCAGCAGGTAGAAATCAGATCAGTTATTGGAAAAGAGTGAATTTAACATAGAGAACCATGAATGAGGTATTGAGTATAGTTGTTGTGAGTGAGGTAACTGAAAAGGCAGGTAGAGACCACTGATGTATCTCAGAGGCAGCAACTTTGGGGAGCAGCTGTCCCCCTTAACTAAAACATGCCTTCTTGCAGGGGGGGATCGTCCCCACTCAGGGATCAAACCTGTGTCTTCTGCTTTGGCAGGCAGGTTCTTTGCCCCTAGTGCTACCTGGGAAGCCCACTCTTAACACTACCAAACACTTAAAAATGGTTTAGATGATACATTTTCCACTATAATTGTTTTTTTTAACCACAGATAAAAATGTTCAAATATAAAAATTTTAGGACTCATAATTATTGGCTATTTCTAAACCAATTTCCATCTTTTTACTAATTGCTCAATCTAATTTCCATAGGTTTCTCCACATTGCTACCTGGGGAATCCTTGCTCCTTTTCCCATAATGTTATGGGATGACCTTTGATCGCCATTGTTATTTTAATAATGATCACAGATACAAATGGTAAAACGAGTAGTTTACAAAATACAGTTGCAAAATAAGACACAGTCATCTTTCAAAAAGGCTCTGCTTCACACAGCTTTTAATATCTTGTATCAATAGAATGGTCCAGTGTAAAACAAATTGTTTAGGAAACCATCAAAAGCATTTTAATTAGGTTTACAAGACACAATGAAATTTCTTTGTGGAAGTCGTGTGTAGTGGAGCCAGGTTTCTGCTGTTCCATGGTCCACTCTCTGTTAAATTGTCCGCTGGAGCCAATCTTTGCCATGCTGCCTCATAAACTCATACAGTAAATATTCCATCATTAGACACTGGAGTGGAAAATGATGGAAGGGAATGTAATTGTTTTAGCTTTGAATTTACCCTTGTCCAGATTTGTCTTAGGCATACAGCACAAGACGAGCCTGTAAGTCATGAAGGCGTTCACCTCTCTCAAGGCCGATTGCATTTAAGTCATTCCAGACAGATGAGAGAAGTGCCCCTGAGGAGAAGGGAGAAGTAATCCCACAACCTCCCTTAGTAACTCATCCTGGTGTTTGACAAATCTTGCCACCAGGATCTTTGTAGTTAGCCCATGTCTCATCTGCTGCCATTTCCTACCCCCTCCATTCCGCCTCCACTTACATCATTGAGATTGGAACCAGCTGGCCTCTTCTGTGTAAGAGTTTTATAGATGTGAAAATGATTATTCAGTTTCTCTTCAACTACTTTGCTGAACAATACTTCCCTCTAACTTTGTCCTATACAGTTTATTTTTCAGATCCTTCTATGATTCTTTTGATACTTCTCTGAATCCTTTGGACTTTTACCATACTGCTCTAGTGTTGTGGGGTTCCAGCTTTTAATGGAACTCTAGTACATTTCTCAATATTTTTTTAGATGAATGGAAGGATTACTTGTTCCTATACAATATTCATTTTAAAATAAATGTCATTATTAAATCACCTCCTAAAACTTCATGGTTTTTCTGACAAAAAGGAAAAAAATGTCACTCTCACCACTTTCTGAAAAGCCATAAGCCTTTGTAACCTCAGGTAGAAAATTAGCTTCTCTTCAAGAGATTTTTAATCTACATAAAAATAAGAGATAATGGAAAACATATAAATATTTATTGATGAAAATGAGGATCAGTTCAGATGAAAATAACTGTAAAAGATTTTGTTCATATCACAAAAATGTTTTGTCATTATCCTAGTTTCTTAAAGTGTGTCATAGGGACTTCCCTGGTGGTTCAGTGGCTAAGCCCTGAACTCCCAATAGAGTAAGTGTGGGTTCAATCCCTGGTTAGGGAAATAGATTCCACCTATCCCAACTGAGACCTGTCACAAATAAATAAATATAATAAAAATGAATATTTAAAAATATCTGTAAAGAAGAAAGTTAGACTAAAAATACTTAAAATTATACCATTTTTAGGTATCAAGATTTAATATTTTAGTGATCATATTTTTATATTTATAATTTTCTTAAATGTGATCATGTTATTTTCATTGGTCATGTTAAAACATGCAGATAGGCATGATAGGTCATTGTTAAAACAATTTTCTGTGTGTGTAAGTCATGAAGGCGTTCACCTCTCTCAAGGCCGATTGCATTTAAGTCATTCCAGACAGATGAGAGAAGTGCCCCTGAGGAGAAGGGAGAAGTAATCCCACAACCTCCCTTAGTAACTCATCCTGGTGTTTGACAAATCTTGCCACCAGGATCTTTGTAGTTAGCCCATGTCTCATCTGCTGCCATTTCCTACCCTCCATTCCGCCTCCACTTACATCATTGAGATTGGAACCAGCTGGCCTCTTCTGTGTAAGAGTTTTATAGATGTGAAAATGATTATTCAGTTTCTCTTCAACTACTTTGCTGAACAATACTTCCCTCTAACTTTGTCCTATACAGTTTATTTTTCAGATCCTTCTATGATTCTTTTGATACTTCTCTGAATCCTTTGGACTTTTACCATACTGCTCTAGTGTTGTGGGGTTCCAGCTTTTAATGGAACTCTAGTACATTTCTCAATATTTTTTTAGATGAATGGAAGGATTACTTGTTCCTATACAATATTCATTTTAAAATAAATGTCATTATTAAATCACCTCCTAAAACTTCATGGTTTTTCTGACAAAAAGGAAAAAAATGTCACTCTCACCACTTTCTGAAAAGCCATAAGCCTTTGTAACCTCAGGTAGAAAATTAGCTTCTCTTCAAGAGATTTTTAATCTACATAAAAATAAGAGATAATGGAAAACATATAAATATTTATTGATGAAAATGAGGATCAGTTCAGATGAAAATAACTGTAAAAGATTTTGTTCATATCACAAAAATGTTTTGTCATTATCCTAGTTTCTTAAAGTGTGTCATAGGGACTTCCCTGGTGGTTCAGTGGCTAAGCCCTGAACTCCCAATAGAGTAAGTGTGGGTTCAATCCCTGGTTAGGGAAATAGATTCCACCTATCCCAACTGAGACCTGTCACAAATAAATAAATATAATAAAAATGAATATTTAAAAATATCTGTAAAGAAGAAAGTTAGACTAAAAATACTTAAAATTATACCATTTTTAGGTATCAAGATTTAATATTTTAGTGATCATATTTTTATATTTATAATTTTCTTAAATGTGATCATGTTATTTTCATTGGTCATGTTAAAACATGCAGATAGGCATGATAGGTCATTGTTAAAACAATTTTCTGTGTGTGTTCTTCATATGATCTCTCTCTTCCTCATATGATCTCAAATAACTGATATATTTATTCTTCAATTTCTTTTCCATGGCTAGGTAATATCATACTCTAGTATGCATGGAAAGGCTTGTCAGTATTTGTTTTAGAGAAAATTAGTCTTCTTTACACCCTTCTTTCCTCATTAGACAAATACTTACAAAATTTCTGCCAGACAATCTATATAAATTTAACACATTTATTTTCATGATTGCATAGTGGCATGGGTGTAACTCACTTCATCCAGACCCCCATAAATGTTTGTGATATTTATATACTACATAATGTTCATGTATTAGCTATATCAGGTTAGATCTTCAGAATGTGGTTCCATAACTTTTAATATATGAGGAGTACTAAGGGCATTAAATAGCAATGGCGATAAAATAAAAGCAAATAAATTATACACCTTACATAAAAACCTAGAGAAAGCGTTACAGAGGAAGCACAAAAGCAGAAAGAATGAATTAATAAAGGTGAAATAGAAGATAATGAATTAGAACATAAAATAAGACAAAAACAGTGAAATAATAAGTAATTTAAAAAGAAAAACTGCTTCTTTGGGGGAAAAAATCAAGAAAATAGAAAAACTGCTTGTTGAACACAGAAAAGAGGAAACTTAAACAAATTAGAAATCACAACATGGATGTTCAGAAGAGAGAAACCTTTAAAATTATAAAAGATTTCTTTGTATAATTCTCTGCAAATAAGCTTAAAATAAATGATTTTCTTGTATAATACAATTCACCAGTAGATATGGAATCTATACATAGACATTTCAATTTTATAGTACCCATATAATGTTTCAATTTAGGAAATGACCCCTTAAAAATAAAATTTTGTTTTTAAAAATATCTGTAAAGAAGAAAGTTAGACTAAAAATACTTAAAATTATACCATTTTTAGGTATCAAGATTTAATATTTTAGTGATCATATTTTTATATTTATAATTTTCTTAAATGTGATCATGTTATTTTCATTGGTCATGTTAAAACATGCAGATAGGCATGATAGGTCATTGTTAAAACAATTTTCTGTGTGTGTTCTTCATATGATCTCTCTCTTCCTCATATGATCTCAAATAACTGATATATTTATTCTTCAATTTCTTTTCCATGGCTAGGTAATATCATACTCTAGTATGCATGGAAAGGCTTGTCAGTATTTGTTTTAGAGAAAATTAGTCTTCTTTACACCCTTCTTTCCTCATTAGACAAATACTTACAAAATTTCTGCCAGACAATCTATATAAATTTAACACATTTATTTTCATGATTGCATAGTGGCATGGGTGTAACTCACTTCATCCAGACCCCCATAAATGTTTGTGATATTTATATACTACATAATGTTCATGTATTAGCTATATCAGGTTAGATCTTCAGAATGTGGTTCCATAACTTTTAATATATGAGGAGTACTAAGGGCATTAAATAGCAATGGCGATAAAATAAAAGCAAATAAATTATACACCTTACATAAAAACCTAGAGAAAGCGTTACAGAGGAAGCACAAAAGCAGAAAGAATGAATTAATAAAGGTGAAATAGAAGATAATGAATTAGAACATAAAATAAGACAAAAACAGTGAAATAATAAGTAATTTAAAAAGAAAAACTGCTTCTTTGGGGGAAAAAATCAAGAAAATAGAAAAACTGCTTGTTGAACACAGAAAAGAGGAAACTTAAACAAATTAGAAATCACAACATGGATGTTCAGAAGAGAGAAACCTTTAAAATTATAAAAGATTTCTTTGTATAATTCTCTGCAAATAAGCTTAAAATAAATGATTTTCTTGTATAATACAATTCACCAGTAGATATGGAATCTATACATAGACCAATTTTCTTAGAAGCAGAAAATCAAATAGCATTCAACTCTAAAGGCCAGATGGTTTCACACAGGATTTATTAATATTAAAACTTTACAGATCAGTTAATCCTAATAGTATCTAAGCTATCCCAGAGAATGGTTTAAAAAAAAAATATATCTAAATTCTTCCTATAAAGTAAACTGATTCCAAAATCTGACAAAATTTCTGCCAAAAAATAAAACTACCAGTCAATCTTATTATGACCATTAATTAAAATATTATAAATAAAAATGTTAGGAAAAAGAACATAACAGTCCAGAGTTTTCTTGCAATGTAAAGGCCCAGCATTAGAATATCAGCTAATGTAATCTATCATTTTAATAGAAATAAGGATAAAAACCATATGATCATCACCATATCCATAGAAAAATAATTTTACAAGATTCAACACATTTATTAAAAGAGAAAATGGTGAATACTTTCTAAACAAGATTATATACATATATACATTAGAGAATTTCTTGTTAAAATGACAAAGAAGGCAAACATTTCCACACCATATTTGAAACACTATGCAATAATTTAGACAAGATAAAGTAATTAGAGGTGTGAGAATTGAAATGAAGAAGTAGAACCATCTCTATTTGCAGATGATGTTACTGTACAGTTTGGTTCCCAAACCAGTCAATGGAAAAGCTACTCTAAACAAAAAGAGAATTTAGTAAACTAGCAGTTTATGAAATTAAACGAATACCAATTTTATGGTAAATATCTATTTAAAACTCAACAACATTATTTTTTCCAGTGCCTCTCCCGTTTCTAGAAAAGCTCAGTTTTTAGAAGAGTCCTCAGGAAGTGCTGATGGGAACAATATTTATCCTATTCTTGCATGTTTAAAACAGCCTTTTTTTTTGTAGTATTTATACTTAAAGGTCAGTTTGAATGGATATAAAATACTTAACTCACATTTTCTTCTCTTGCGCAGCCTCGATATATTACTCAGATGTCTTCTGATATAATCATTGCTGTTGAAAAGTGTGGGATCACTGTTTTTTCCCCCATTATAAGTGACTTGGTCTGTTTGCCCTTCTTTTTCTTTTTAGTTTAACTAGACAATGTTTTGCTGTTGACTACCTGATTTGATTTTCCCCCCAATATACTCAATGCCCTTTAAATATGTGGATTCAAGGTTTCTTATATTTCAGGAAAGTTTCATTGACTTCTAGGTTGTTTGGTCACTCCCGTTTTATGTATACTGAAACTTCTTTGCCTATCTGCTATATCTATTGTTTCTCTCAAATCTCTGCAATTTTTTTCTTCTTTTGCTTTTAAATTTTTCTTCCTTTTAATCTCATTTCTTTTATGGCATTAGTATTTTCTACCTCTGTGTTCCTTCTAGTTGGTCTTGACCTCTGACATGCTTAATATGAGCCCTTATTTTTCTGCTTTGTTGGTTCTCTTTTTGCCCAGTTGTCTTATGCTATTCTTTTATTGGTTCTTTAATTCTCTTATATTCTTTTTAATTAATTAAAATGTTATAAGTACACTTATATACATGCACAAATTTCAAAATGCCTTTTTCATTTGCCACAATACCGTTCTGCTCTTTATTCACTTTCTGCTGTCATTGCATTTACCTCAGTTTCTTGTTAAAATGACAAAGAAGGCAAACATTTCCACACCATATTTGAAACACTATGCAATAATTTAGACAAGATAAAGTAATTAGAGGTGTGAGAATTGAAATGAAGAAGTAGAACCATCTCTATTTGCAGATGATGTTACTGTACAGTTTGGTTCCCAAACCAGTCAATGGAAAAGCTACTCTAAACAAAAAGAGAATTTAGTAAACTAGCAGTTTATGAAATTAAACGAATACCAATTTTATGGTAAATATCTATTTAAAACTCAACAACATTATTTTTTCCAGTGCCTCTCCAGTTTCTAGAAAAGCTCAGTTTTTAGAAGAGTCCTCAGGAAGTGCTGATGGGAACAATATTTATCCTATTCTTGCATGTTTAAAACAGCCTTTTTTTTTGTAGTATTTATACTTAAAGGTCAGTTTGAATGGATATAAAATACTTAACTCACATTTTCTTCTCTTGCGCAGCCTCGATATATTACTCAGATGTCTTCTGATATAATCATTGCTGTTGAAAAGTGTGGGATCACTGTTTTTTCCCCCATTATAAGTGACTTGGTCTGTTTGCCCTTCTTTTTCTTTTTAGTTTAACTAGACAATGTTTTGCTGTTGACTACCTGATTTGATTTTCCCCCCAATATACTCAATGCCCTTTAAATATGTGGATTCAAGGTTTCTTATATTTCAGGAAAGTTTCATTGACTTCTAGGTTGTTTGGTCACTCCCGTTTTATGTATACTGAAACTTCTTTGCCTATCTGCTATATCTATTGTTTCTCTCAAATCTCTGCAATTTTTTTCTTCTTTTGCTTTTAAATTTTTCTTCCTTTTAATCTCATTTCTTTTATGGCATTAGTATTTTCTACCTCTGTGTTCCTTCTAGTTGGTCTTGACCTCTGACATGCTTAATATGAGCCCTTATTTTTCTGCTTTGTTGGTTCTCTTTTTGCCCAGTTGTCTTATGCTATTCTTTTATTGGTTCTTTAATTCTCTTATATTCTTTTTAATTAATTAAAATGTTATAAGTACACTTATATACATGCACAAATTTCAAAATGCCTTTTTCATTTGCCACAATACCGTTCTGCTCTTTATTCACTTTCTGCTTATTAGAACTATAGGAAACGCACATGTGTTCATCTTTTATTCCTCAGTTTCTCAGGAGAGGAGGATGAGGAGTCTGTATAGTTTGCCTTGCTTTGTCACTCTGGGGCTCTCTTTTGTCCTTATCATGAGGTGTTCAAAATATGACAGCTTTGTACTTTCGGAAATCTGTCTACTGACCTTTTCCTCTGTCTCACCACTCTGCTCTTGCTGTATCCACTGTTGGAGTGCCCACTGTTGTTGTAACTCATTCTTTTTTTTTTTTTTCAAATACTTACTTATTTGGCTGCATCAGGTCTTAGCTTCTGCACGCAGGATCTTTTTGGTGTCATGTATCTTTCATTGCAGTGCATGGGCTCAATAGATGCTGAGCTGTATGTGGGATCTTAGTTTCTTGACTAGGCATCAAACCCGCACCTCTTGTGTTGCAAGGTGGATTCTCAACCACATGGCCACCAGGGAAGTCCCCTAGCTCACTCCTTCTTTTAGCATAGCCATTAGCCGAGGTCTCATCTTGCTGAAGTCACACATCCCAGACTTTGGTGGAGCTGCAGCTTCCTCCAAGATTTAGCTCTGACTTTCACTGAAATCTCACTTTAGGTGGTCAGTTCTCTAGTTGTCTGCTAGAAGGTCACTTTGTCCCTGTTCAGTGATAACTTCTTTCTCCATAAATGGGCCACTGGAGTTCTCAACTCTATTTAGTGCCTGCCTGTTTGTGCTAAAGGAGGCTGGTTGGGTTGGAAATGGTGCAGACAATTTCCTTAGGCCCTTGGTATTTGTTTATACCTGCCCTCATCCCTCTCAGGATCTAAGTGTTTCTCTTGATACACCACTCATTCTTTAACATTTGTGTTTCCACTCTGATTGTGGTCAGCAATAGGGCCCTTTAAAATAACTCTGTGTGCTCTCTCATCTGTATTCTGACATGTTTCCCTCTGTGTGTGAATACTGTGTTTGTGTGTGTGTTTTCTTCTTTTGTTTTCTATTCTGAATGCTCCAAATTCTCAAAACTTGAGCTCAACACATGTTTGGTCTTTCCAAAGTCCTGGTTCTTGCAACGGAAAGTCTGGCTTTTGTTTTTTATGTTTCCTGTGATGCTTACTAGGTATTTAATAATATTTAGAAATGTGTCTACCTGATTCTTTTCTTGCTGTATCTCGCTTCCCTCAAGAACAGCACATATATCATTGTTGTTGCTTAAATGCTTAGGAAGAGGGTAATAAATACAAATGTGTCCTAGAGGTTGTAGAAGAAAATCCTCCCAAATGGATCTAATCTGGGACAGAACTTTTTTTGTGATGTAATATTCACAGTCTCTTTCCAGGAGAAAAATAGCATTCCTGATAAAATGATTAAGCCATTTCCTGAGAAATTTTAATGGGATTAAAAATCTGGGAGGCCAGTCACCTACCTACCCAGCTATCTGTCAAGAAAATTTAGTAACTTTAAACAAACCACTCTTTTCTTTTAGATTTAAATCTAGAGGTAATCTAACCCCTTGCATCTCTACCTGAAATTTTTGCCCAGGCAATATTTGACAGTGTCTAGGGATGTTTTTAATTGCCACACCCTAATGGTATCTAGTGTGTAGATGCCAGTAATGCTGCTAAACATCCTGTAATGCACAGGACAGCCCCTCTGCACCCCCTCAAATAAGGAATTATCAGGTCCAAAGTGTCCAGAGCACTGAACCTGAGAAACATGAATGTAGCTATTTTCTCTTATAAATTCTGTTGAATCTTTGAATTGATCTGCTATTGCCTTGAAGCAAAATTTAAAATTTTATATATTCTTATAACTAATGAGTTTAACAATTTTTTTTAAAAAATGAGGGATAAACTTCAGTTATCTCCTAAAAATATGATCCCACCAAACTGGGTATCAGGCAGCATAAGAACTAAGAACAGATCTGGGGCTCATGAAAGCACCATTCCCAGGTCAAGCAGAAAATCTCTATCTTTTGCCTTAACCAGGGATCTCTGGTGTCAGAGCTAATCATAACCTGGTACTGACACGACTCATCATGCTCACGTTGACTATTGAGACTGAGGCCTACAGTATGATGGTCACTATTACCTCCTAATTTTTCACTTCTAATGCAGCTTGCTGGTAACCCATCAACTTGTCCCCTAGTGGCCTGAGTGCTCAAATTTACTTTTGTTCTCATGCTCTTCCCAACAGCATCTCAATGTTGCATGCCTTTCCTATCACTGTGATTTCCCTGGTGGTTCAGATGGCAAAAAGCTTCCTGTAGTGCAGGAGACCAGGGTTTGATCCCTGGGTCAGGAAGATCCCTGGAGAAAGAAACGGCACCCCACCCCAGTACTCTTGCCTGAAGAATCCCATGGACAGAGGAGCCTGGTGGGCTAAAGTTCATCCTCCCAAATGGATCTAATCTGGGACAGAACTTTTTTTGTGATGTAATATTCACAGTCTCTTTCCAGGAGAAAAATAGCATTCCTGATAAAATGATTAAGCCATTTCCTGAGAAATTTTAATGGGATTAAAAATCTGGGAGGCCAGTCACCTACCTACCCAGCTATCTGTCAAGAAAATTTAGTAACTTTAAACAAACCACTCTTTTCTTTTAGATTTAAATCTAGAGGTAATCTAACCCCTTGCATCTCTACCTGAAATTTTTGCCCAGGCAATATTTGACAGTGTCTAGGGATGTTTTTAATTGCCACACCCTAATGGTATCTAGTGTGTAGATGCCAGTAATGCTGCTAAACATCCTGTAATGCACAGGACAGCCCCTCTGCACCCCCTCAAATAAGGAATTATCAGGTCCAAAGTGTCCAGAGCACTGAACCTGAGAAACATGAATGTAGCTATTTTCTCTTATAAATTCTGTTGAATCTTTGAATTGATCTGCTATTGCCTTGAAGCAAAATTTAAAATTTTATATATTCTTATAACTAATGAGTTTAACAATTTTTAAAAAATGAGGGATAAACTTCAGTTATCTCCTAAAAATATGATCCCACCAAACTGGGTATCAGGCAGCATAAGAACTAAGAACAGATCTGGGGCTCATGAAAGCACCATTCCCAGGTCAAGCAGAAAATCTCTATCTTTTGCCTTAACCAGGGATCTCTGGTGTCAGAGCTAATCATAACCTGGTACTGACACGACTCATCATGCTCACGTTGACTATTGAGACTGAGGCCTACAGTATGATGGTCACTATTACCTCCTAATTTTTCACTTCTAATGCAGCTTGCTGGTAACCCATCAACTTGTCCCCTAGTGGCCTGAGTGCTCAAATTTACTTTTGTTCTCATGCTCTTCCCAACAGCATCTCAATGTTGCATGCCTTTCCTATCACTGTGATTTCCCTGGTGGTTCAGATGGCAAAAAGCTTCCTGTAGTGCAGGAGACCAGGGTTTGATCCCTGGGTCAGGAAGATCCCCTGGAGAAAGAAACGGCACCCCACCCCAGTACTCTTGCCTGAAGAATCCCATGGACAGAGGAGCCTGGTGGGCTAAGTTCATGGAATTGCAAAGAGTTGGGCCTGACTGAGAGAATTTCTTTTTTCTTTTTCCTGGCACCAAGAGGATGCTGCTCTGAGGACACTGCCTTTTTTTTTTTTCTCCTAACCACACATTGTACTTGACGAAACTAGTCTTCTTACCCTCTCCCACCACCAGGAAGTCCAAACAGGAAGATGAACTGGGAGACGCAGAGAGTAGGAAAGACAAAGTACACTTCTACCCTGCCTGTGGGAGAATGCGGAGAGCACACAAGACGGCTTGTGAAAAAGACAATCACAGCCTCCTGTCTGAGTTTTGCCAGATGCTTAGGAGAGGAATGAATGTATCTGATCTTCATTTTTTGTGACACAGGTATTTTTGTGAAGGGGTTATTGATTGCAACACATAGGTTTACAAGATGAGGAAGGCGGGGTATGCTAACTCACTTCAGTCATGTCCGACTCTGCAACCCTAATGATTGGCCTTCCAGGCTCTTTTGTTCACAGGGTTCTCCAGGCAAGAACACTGGAGTGCATTGCCCTGCCCTCCACCGGGGGTTTTTCTGACATAGGTTCACAAGATGAGGAAGGCAATGAAGGAAAGACTATTCTGCAGACTTGTTTAAAAAGAGGCTTAGTGGGGTCTTTTTCTTTTATATTTTCATGTGAAAAAAGAAGTTGTTTTAAAGACACAGTTCACCTAGCAACCTTGTGTTTAAAGCAAACCAGCATAGTAGTCTTTCTGAAAGAAGATGAGAAATGAAAGCCAAATATTCATGCATTCAAGGTTATAGAGTGTTGATGTGGAAACTGGGGAAGAATACATTATTTTAATAAGGATGGGCTTTTCTCTGAAGTGGGGAAGGAAAGTGAAGTTTTGTCTCAAATTTCTTAGTGGCCTGAGTGCTCAAATTTACTTTTGTTCTCATGCTCTTCCCAACAGCATCTCAATGTTGCATGCCTTTCCTATCACTGTGATTTCCTGGTGGTTCAGATGGCAAAAGCTTCCTGTAGTGCAGGAGACCAGGGTTTGATCCCTGGGTCAGGAAGATCCCCTGGAGAAAGAAACGGCACCCCACCCCAGTACTCTTGCCTGAAGAATCCCATGGACAGAGGAGCCTGGTGGGCTAAGTTCATGGAATTGCAAAGAGTTGGGCCTGACTGAGAGAATTTCTTTTTTCTTTTTCCTGGCACCAAGAGGATGCTGCTCTGAGGACACTGCCTTTTTTTTTTTCTCCTAACCACACATTGTACTTGACGAAACTAGTCTTCTTACCCTCTCCCACCACCAGGAAGTCCAAACAGGAAGATGAACTGGGAGACGCAGAGAGTAGGAAAGACAAAGTACACTTCTACCCTGCCTGTGGGAGAATGCGGAGAGCACACAAGACGGCTTGTGAAAAAGACAATCACAGCCTCCTGTCTGAGTTTTGCCAGATGCTTAGGAGAGGAATGAATGTATCTGATCTTCATTTTTTGTGACACAGGTATTTTTGTGAAGGGGTTATTGATTGCAACACATAGGTTTACAAGATGAGGAAGGCGTGTGTATGCTAACTCACTTCAGTCATGTCCGACTCTGCAACCCTAATGATTGGCCTTCCAGGCTCTTTTGTTCACAGGGTTCTCCAGGCAAGAACACTGGAGTGCATTGCCCTGCCCTCCACCGGGGGTTTTTCTGACATAGGTTCACAAGATGAGGAAGGCAATGAAGGAAAGACTATTCTGCAGACTTGTTTAAAAAGAGGCTTAGTGGGGTCTTTTTCTTTTATATTTTCATGTGAAAAAAGAAGTTGTTTTTAAAGACACAGTTCACCTAGCAACCTTGTGTTTAAAGCAAACCAGCATAGTAGTCTTTCTGAAAGAAGATGAGAAAATGAAAGCCAAATATTCATGCATTCAAGGTTATAGAGTGTTGATGTGGAAACTGGGGAAGAATACATTATTTTAATAAGGATGGGCTTTTCTCTGAAGTGAAAGGAAAGTAAGAGCTTTTGAAAAAGTATGAGATTCTGACATGAGGCAGTTTATTAGACATCTTCATCCACAATATTCTCAACCAAATTTGAGGCAGATTTCTAAGTCTTTGAGATTGGTGCCTTGTCCTGTTGGCTTACATCGTGCAGTTTTACTCTTTTAGAAGATCAAGCTGCTGATTTCCTTCCAAGCACTCTCAAACCAGTAAGTGTGTAAATCCCAGCCAAAACTCCATGTCATCATCTAAAAATTCTCCTGTGTCCCGGCCAGCAGGCGCCTCTTTCAATTCGTCTTTGATGCCTGTGCTCACTTTTCAACTTACTTCTCCTCACATGTCATATTTCTTTCTAGAAATAGAAACCTTGGCAATTCTTTCTGACATAATTTAAGCTACATTCTTAAATCTTACTCTCTTATCTGTCAGAATTTTTTTTTTTAAATTATTAGACCTGGCCCAAACCTCCACTTTGGCACACAGCTTTCACCTTCTAAAGGTGTTGTTATGTAAAATGATGGTAACATGGCTTTGAAGGAATGCCTATTCCACCATCTTCCTTAAGGAAGAATGTGTTCTTGTAAAAGAGAAATTAGGATATTTGACTCCATGAATACCCAAAATGGCATTCACTTGATGAAAATCAAAGAAGAGCTGGAATGCGATGGAGTGGCTGGTGCTGGGGTACTATCCCCGTGTACATCAGTACACTGATGAGCAAGAGGGCAGGGCCTCTGTCCTCAGGCGCCTGAGTCTGAGGGGTCATCCTGATCATTTAAGACATGTGCAGTGGGGTCTGATGGGAGAGTAGAGGGAGTGAGGGGACTCCAGAACAAGGGCTTTCTTGTGACTTATGGGGAAACTGGGACTCTTTCTTGGGAGAAGAGACATTGAAATTGAAAACCAAAGGGACCCCTTGGCCATTTTCTCCATGAGTAAAGTGAGGGAAGTGACTAGTAAAGTTGAATCCATTATCTGCAGCAGGACATGGGTGAAGCCTGGAGAATCTATCAGTGGGTGTGGGTGCATATAAATTTTCATATGGACATGTCTTATCTGAAAATTAAAAATGAATAAATCCACAACATGCCAGAACACCTGTGGAGATGTGGGTAAATGGTTCACCCTTTTTGAACTTTCTTCACTCTACTCTGGGATCTTCGGCTCCAGGCAGCAGGCTGAGCGGACCTGGGTTCCTTCCTTTTGAGTGAGGGTGACAGTGAGGCAAATGGATTTTTAAAAGTGTCTAAAGTCAATCACTGGAAAATTCCATTTAGTCTTTTCCTTGAGGAAGAGAGGTAGAGACCCTGTGATGTCATTTCCAGTGGGAACCTCATGTATACTTATTCAGAGGCACTTTTTGAAATAACTCGTGGTAGATCTGTGCCTGGTTCCGAGTCATGACCCTCCACTCAGGCTGTACCTGACAAGCGTTTAAAATTGTGGATGCTTAAGGTCCCTGGTGATTTTAACAGGCAGCCAAGATGGATGTGCATTATACTGGGGAAAGAGGGGAGAGTACAGTATGCTGGGCAAATATTGATTATTTAATTCACTCAGTTTCTAAACTTATCTGGAGGTATTTGGGAATGTATTAGGTTGTTAGTAGTTTAACATGGCTTTGAAGGAATGCCTATTCCACCATCTTCCTTAAGGAAGAATGTGTTCTTGTAAAAGAGAAATTAGGATATTTGACTCCATGAATACCCAAAATGGCATTCACTTGATGAAAATCAAAGAAGAGCTGGAATGCGATGGAGTGGCTGGTGCTGGGGTACTATCCCCGTGTACATCAGTACACTGATGAGCAAGAGGGCAGGGCCTCTGTCCTCAGGCGCCTGAGTCTGAGGGGTCATCCTGATCATTTAAGACATGTGCAGTGGGGTCTGATGGGAGAGTAGAGGGAGTGAGGGGACTCCAGAACAAGGGCTTTCTTGTGACTTATGGGGAAACTGGGACTCTTTCTTGGGAGAAGAGACATTGAAATTGAAAACCAAAGGGACCCCTTGGCCATTTTCTCCATGAGTAAAGTGAGGGAAGTGACTAGTAAAGTTGAATCCATTATCTGCAGCAGGACATGGGTGAAGCCTGGAGAATCTATCAGTGGGTGTGGGTGCATATAAATTTTCATATGGACATGTCTTATCTGAAAATTAAAAATGAATAAATCCACAACATGCCAGAACACCTGTGGAGATGTGGGTAAATGGTTCACCCTTTTTGAACTTTCTTCACTCTACTCTGGGATCTTCGGCTCCAGGCAGCAGGCTGAGCGGACCTGGGTTCCTTCCTTTTGAGTGAGGGTGACAGTGAGGCAAATGGATTTTTAAAAGTGTCTAAAGTCAATCACTGGAAAATTCCATTTAGTCTTTTCCTTGAGGAAGAGAGGTAGAGACCCTGTGATGTCATTTCCAGTGGGAACCTCATGTATACTTATTCAGAGGCACTTTTTGAAATAACTCGTGGTAGATCTGTGCCTGGTTCCGAGTCATGACCCTCCACTCAGGCTGTACCTGACAAGCGTTTAAAATTGTGGATGCTTAAGGTCCCTGGTGATTTTAACAGGCAGCCAAGATGGATGTGCATTATACTGGGGAAAGAGGGGAGAGTACAGTATGCTGGGCAAATATTGATTATTTAATTCACTCAGTTTCTAAACTTATCTGGAGGTATTTGGGAATGTATTAGGGTTGTTAGTAGTTACTTATATATACTGGACAGGTGAGCAGGTGGCTGGAATCTGTAAACAGTAGATAGGGTCAGAGAATTATAAAAGCTCTGTGAGAATGACACAGGGGAACACACTGACTTCCACCCCTTCTCCCCTCATGCTCTTAGTATCTTAGGGGTGTTCCTGGGGATTTGAAACCTCAGACATACTTCTGTGTACTCTCTATCTATGTCTTCCTCTGTACTGAATTCTCCCCTTTAAGTATGTTAAACTGAAAATATCATCCATGGACATCTTACCCATACTTACTGCCAGCCCTGTGATAATCCTGCAATTAAGATTTTATTCTTAGGAGAAAGAAAATACTTGAACCATTAAAACTGTGGCAGAATGATATTAACTTCCCTTTAACCATTCCTTTCTTTCCATTCCTCATCTCTGGAGGAGATGGAAGATTTGCTCAGAGTTAGGAGTCCATCTGTTAGGACAATAATATATTCATGCTTTATTATGAGAGGCAGCTAATAGTAGCAAAAAGAAGACTCATTTGTCTTAGTAAGTATTTCCCTCTGAGGAGTGTAACTGTTCCTCATGATGGATTATACCTGCACCTCTAGACAGTGTGGACATGAATAACAATATAGAGTTTTTGAAAGCAGCAGTGATTTGTTGACTAAATGCTTACAATAATAGCTTTCTGTTTTAGTACTTACTTTCTGAAGGCAATTTGTTTTGTACATGAAACAGGGGTTTTCTAAAGTCAATCACTGGAAAATTCCATTTAGTCTTTTCCTTGAGGAAGAGAGGTAGAGACCCTGTGATGTCATTTCCAGTGGGAACCTCATGTATACTTATTCAGAGGCACTTTTTGAAATAACTCGTGGTAGATCTGTGCCTGGTTCCGAGTCATGACCCTCCACTCAGGCTGTACCTGACAAGCGTTTAAAATTGTGGATGCTTAAGGTCCCTGGTGATTTTAACAGGCAGCCAAGATGGATGTGCATTATACTGGGGAAAGAGGGGAGAGTACAGTATGCTGGGCAAATATTGATTATTTAATTCACTCAGTTTCTAAACTTATCTGGAGGTATTTGGGAATGTATTAGGGTTGTTAGTAGTTACTTATATATACTGGACAGGTGAGCAGGTGGCTGGAATCTGTAAACAGTAGATAGGGTCAGAGAATTATAAAAGCTCTGTGAGAATGACACAGGGGAACACACTGACTTCCACCCCTTCTCCCCTCATGCTCTTAGTATCTTAGGGGTGTTCCTGGGGATTTGAAACCTCAGACATACTTCTGTGTACTCTCTATCTATGTCTTCCTCTGTACTGAATTCTCCCCTTTAAGTATGTTAAACTGAAAATATCATCCATGGACATCTTACCCATACTTACTGCCAGCCCTGTGATAATCCTGCAATTAAGATTTTATTCTTAGGAGAAAGAAAATACTTGAACCATTAAAACTGTGGCAGAATGATATTAACTTCCCTTTAACCATTCCTTTCTTTCCATTCCTCATCTCTGGAGGAGATGGAAGATTTGCTCAGAGTTAGGAGTCCATCTGTTAGGACAATAATATATTCATGCTTTATTATGAGAGGCAGCTAATAGTAGCAAAAAGAAGACTCATTTGTCTTAGTAAGTATTTCCCTCTGAGGAGTGTAACTGTTCCTCATGATGGATTATACCTGCACTCCCTCTAGACAGTGTGGACATGAATAACAATATAGAGTTTTTGAAAGCAGCAGTGATTTGTTGACTAAATGCTTACAATAATAGCTTTCTGTTTTAGTACTTACTTTCTGAAGGCAATTTGTAATTAATAAAATAACCATTGAAGAAAAATCAGAAAATATCAGCAATTAAATTGGAAAAAAGCTATTATAACCTAAATAAAAGTAACATTCTTCCATGTAGATGGACTTCTAGAAGCATTTCTGTAAATGTGTATGTATGTGTGTGTGTATGTATATATATATATGCATATATATATGTATACATATATATATATATATATATACACACACAAATACATTCACTGAAAGGTTCTATGTACCACACTTTAAGCTATTTCTGATCAGCTACTGTTGTTATTTACTAACAACAGCATGCAGCACATAGGATCTTAGTTCCCTGACTGGGGATAGAACCTGGGGACCTGGCAGTGAACATAAGGAGTTCTAACCACTGAACAGCCAGGGAATTCCTGGAAATTACCTCTATTTCAAATGTTAGTGTGATTCTTGTGTACCTGGCTGGGTGCTGATTGATGTAGATGGATAGTGATATAAAATTGATTTTCCTCTCATTAGGAGATACCAAAATTAAATGCTACACTTCATCACAACTTGTTCTAAATAATTAAGTTGATTACACTGTGAACTTCTACCCTTAACTGGAACTAATTAAAGACAATTATCAATAAGTTGTGGGGCTTGTTGTTACCAACTGTGTACAGAATGTTGGAGTTGTTCCATCATTTCTCAGAAGCTAATTTTTGATACATAGAAGTACTGCTGACACCTGTGTCCCCCCCGAGCAGACTACTCCGTGACTTCTTCACTGACTTGGATTCCCATGCTGCCAAGATTATGGGCACCATTTTTCTTCCTTTCTTTTTAAAGCCCTTGCAGTCCTTGTTTTATTGTTAGAGTTTAAAATACTATTTTACAGCATGCTCTTTCCTCTATATACTATTTCATGAAAATCTGACCATGATGTATATTTACATTTCAACAATGTAATTTTCTCAATTATTGTTAAACATTTAGTTTGTTTTCAAGTTTATTGCTTGCTTGGATTAATACCCAATAGTTATAGTTAATAGTTAAAGGTCTGAAACTATTTTTAGTTATTTTCTTCAAGCTGTAAACTTTTGAGCCATGCTTTACTAAAGGTTTCAGTTGAGATGCAACCTGCAGGGAAAGAGCAGACAGAGAGCTAAATGAAAAATAACTAATAGTAGGAGATCTTCAGTAATCTTCTCCTCATTCATTTCCCCCTGCCTCCCTTTAGTTCAGGTGCCCAACCCTGCCCAGTTCAGTCCATGTGTATCAGGGGAAACTGATCCCATCCATATTCCAGGGTGGGTCTATGGTTAAGCCCATCTTCCTTGCCTGGGATTGGTTCAGAAAATGGCATATGACCATGTCTGTACCAATAAGCATGAAGGAGAGGCTTGCTATAGATTATGGGAAAAGTACCTCCCCCCTCGTCCCTCCTTTGGCTTCTCAGGTGGTGCTAGTGGTAAAGAACCCACTTGCCAATGTAGGAGACATAAGAGAAGCAGGTTAGAAAGAAAGACTCCCGGAGGATGGCATGGCAACCCACTCCAGTATTCTCTCCTAGAGAATCCTGTGGATAGGGAAGCTTGGCAGGCTATAGTCCATAGGGCTGCAAAGAGTCAGACACAACTCAAGCACCTTCTCACACATACACCCGCCTCACCCCAGTTCTGGGAGTTATCTTGTCTTCCTCTGCACCTGTCCTGTGGTGCAGAAGTACTGCAGTCGTTTCACATCAAGCCTAAGTAGGAAGTCACAGACACCAGAGGTAGAACGGCAGGCAACCAGAGCCACAGATGATATTGACCCTGAAACCCGCTCAACTTTCTACTCATATATCTTCTGTGAGCCAAGGAGGTTGAATTAAGGTTTCTGCTACCTCTGGCTCAAAGCATCCTAGTGTGTACAACAAATTAGTAAAATAATTACCCAAAGTAAATGTTCTAAATCCTAATATAAAAGCAAGAAAGGGAAAAACCTGTGATTATGTGTCTACCAGTTTTAAAATGCTGTTTTTATATCTGACGAAAAAATTGAGACATCTTTACTATTTCAGAATAAATACCTATATTTTTTAAAAGTGTGACTTAAACATAAGTATCTGTTGATATTTTTATTTATGTTGGCAAGTAAGATGAAAGTGAAATAGCTGTGATGTAAGGAGTTCATTAACTTGTCAAAGAGATGAGAAACTTTTTGCTGAATTGAATGATATTTAACAGTTTTAGAATACTAGAACAATTGTTCCACAGTTTTTTGTGACCTGTACAATTTAATGATTATACTGTGTTATGAGCATTCTTTTAAATTTGATGTATGTTAACATTTTATCCATCATTTTGTTATGTCTAGACGTTAGACTGACAATGTACAGCCTGTGGGCATAATCTGGCTGCCCCTAACCTTTTTGCCCTTTAGTTCAGGTGCCCAACCCTGCCCAGTTCAGTCCATGTGTATCAGGGGAAACTGATCCCATCCATATTCCAGGGTGGGTCTATGGTTAAGCCCATCTTCCTTGCCTGGGATTGGTTCAGAAAATGGCATATGACCATGTCTGTACCAATAAGCATGAAGGAGAGGCTTGCTATAGATTATGGGAAAAGTACCTCCCCCCTCGTCCCTCCTTTGGCTTCTCAGGTGGTGCTAGTGGTAAAGAACCCACTTGCCAATGTAGGAGACATAAGAGAAGCAGGTTAGAAAGAAAGACTCCCGGAGGATGGCATGGCAACCCACTCCAGTATTCTCTCCTAGAGAATCCTGTGGATAGGGAAGCTTGGCAGGCTATAGTCCATAGGGCTGCAAAGAGTCAGACACAACTCAAGCACCTTCTCACACATACACCCGCCTCCCCCCAGTTCTGGGAGTTATCTTGTCTTCCTCTGCACCTGTCCTGTGGTGCAGAAGTACTGCAGTCGTTTCACATCAAGCCTAAGTAGGAAGTCACAGACACCAGAGGTAGAACGGCAGGCAACCAGAGCCACAGATGATATTGACCCTGAAACCCGCTCAACTTTCTACTCATATATCTTCTGTGAGCCAAGGAGGTTGAATTAAGGTTTCTGCTACCTCTGGCTCAAAGCATCCTAGTGTGTACAACAAATTAGTAAAATAATTACCCAAAGTAAATGTTCTAAATCCTAATATAAAAGCAAGAAAGGGAAAAACCTGTGATTATGTGTCTACCAGTTTTAAAATGCTGTTTTTATATCTGACGAAAAAATTGAGACATCTTTACTATTTCAGAATAAATACCTATATTTTTTAAAAGTGTGACTTAAACATAAGTATCTGTTGATATTTTTATTTATGTTGGCAAGTAAGATGAAAGTGAAATAGCTGTGATGTAAGGAGTTCATTAACTTGTCAAAGAGATGAGAAACTTTTTGCTGAATTGAATGATATTTAACAGTTTTAGAATACTAGAACAATTGTTCCACAGTTTTTTGTGACCTGTACAATTTAATGATTATACTGTGTTATGAGCATTCTTTTAAATTTGATGTATGTTAACATTTTATCCATCATTTTGTTATGTCTAGACGTTAGACTGACAATGTACAGCCTGTGGGCATAATCTGGCTGCCCCTATTTTGTAAATAGTTATTATTGAAACATAGCTGTATTATTCACTCACATTTTGTTGATGGCTGTTTTCTCTCTGTCACTATCACTGAGTGGTTGTGACAGAGACGGTATGGCCTGCAAAGCCTGGAACACTGTCTAAGCTTTTATAGAAAGTGTTTGTTGAATCTCAGTCTGAATGATCAGCAGAACAGTAGATCAAGCCCTGCTTTGTATCATTTTCTGATTCCTGTGGTGTAAATACTCCCATTGTGGCTGATTGCAACCTACCAATATGATGTTGCTGAATGAGAAGTTAGAAAAGAATGTACACTATTTTGTGGTGTTTCCATCATATAGATATCCTAGACATAGAGCATGGATGGAAAATGTAGTAGAATCGCTAGGAAGTGGTGTGTTCTGATTATATATACTCATTACTTGTAATATAATTTATTTAATTTTTAATTATGGTTGTATCTATCACCTAGCTTGCAAAATTCCTGAAAATTTAATAATTGGATTTTGCAAGCCAGTATAAGCCAGATCCAGCTCTGGAGTGGCTAAACTATATATGTAGTATGAAATTAGTCCTCAAGTGTTACTAGCAACTTCGGTGAATGAACCAGACATGATTGGCTGTTTATTTGCATCCATTTCTCCCCAGTCAGAAATTTTGAAGATGGTAGGGGGTTGACTGTTCGGTAGCATCTATAGCACAAACTTGTCAATGGTACTTGATGAATGAGTGCTTATAGAACAGCGCTGGTGATTCTGGTAGTTACAACATGGGTCTGTATGTCTCAGTGTTTCTGTAAGCTGACTCTTGTCTTCTAATTAGTTGTGGGTGTTACTGTGGCCATTACTATTTTATGTAAGTCTAGGTATCAGATGCCTTCGCATTAATGAAAATTGTGATAACTGAATTTCCTCCAAAAAGTGGGGGACTATGACTGAGTTCATTTCAGATTCATTCATGATTAGAACCAAGTAGATTTGGAAGGAAATTAATAGCTGAAAAATCCAACACTCAGACTTTTCACATCTTGAACTGTGTTGCAAAGAACCTCTATGAGGATCATGCTTTAAGAATCAACATAATTAAGAAATAACATCAGCAACATGGCCTAATGAACATCCCACATTTGATTCTCCACCCTTAACAATAGCAACTTGGGATCCACCCATGAAAATGCCTTTGTGGAAGCTGTGAGATGCATTCACCTAGGGGCCTGGGAGAAGACTCACTCAGCTGTGCACTGGACAATAGGCATATAATCCTCGGTTCTGGCTGTGGACCCAGCAGTAACCCAAGAATCAGCTCCAGCCCCTCCCAGTTGCTGTCCAGGAGCCCCTAGAGAACACTGTTATAGACAGTCAATCCATGGACAAAAAAATCTCTGTGGAAGTCTAGGTTTCCAGCACACCATGGGAGAATGCCCCTGCCCTCCCCCCACCCCCTCAAAAAAGAAAAAACAGAGAGAGAGAGAGTTTGGGCACATTGGAGAGGGTAGGAATAGTTTGACTTTACCTAAATCATGTCTTCTCCAAAGTGGCACAGCTCAATGTTAAGAGAGACCATCTTGGTTTGGGGTTCCCACATGACTCAATGGTAAAGAATCCACCTGCCAATGCTGGATACATGGGTTCAGTTTCTGGGTAGGGAAGATTTCCTGGAGAAGGAAATGGCAACTCACTCCAGCATTCTTGCCTTGGAAATCCCATGTACAGAGGAGCTGGTGGGCTACAATCTAAGAGGTTGCAGAGAAGTCAGACATGATTTAGCAGCTGAACAAAAACTAATTCTAAAAGCATGGAGAGGGCTTCCCCTGGTGGCCCAGTGGGTAGGGACACCGCCTTGCAGTGCAAGGGGCGCCGGTTCGAGCCCTGGCCTAGGAGGATCCCACGTGCCGCGGAGCGGCTGGACTGATGTGTCCAATTGCCGAGCCGGAGCTCTGGAGCGCATGCACCAAGAGCTGGCTCTCTGCGACGACAGATGTCACCATGATGGGGGGCCCACAGGAGCCAAAGAACAAAGACGGATGAACATAGAGAAAGGAAAGACCAATAGAAGTGGCCCACCAGTCCCCCTCCCTCCCCAACCCAACCCCCGCCCAAAATAAATAAATAAAATCTTAAAAAAATAAAAAATAAAAGCATGGAGATATGTGATTTATATAAGAATTCAAAACAGCTGTTTTAAGGAAGTTCAGTGAGTCAGAAGAAAACACAAAAAGACAATTCAACAAAATCACAAAACCAATACAGGAATAAAATGGGAAGTTTTACAAAGACGATCATAAAATAGAAAACTGAAAGTCTGGAGTAAGTATAGAATAAAGAAAATGAAAAAGGCAGTAGAAGTCATCAATAGGAGAATGGGTCAGGCAGAATAAAGACTCTCTGAATTAGAAGACAGGACCTTAGAAATTGTCCAATCAGAAGAGAAAAAAAGGAAAGAAAAAACAAAAGTGAGGAAGGAGGTATGTGAGCTATGGGATAGTATCAAAAGAAACAGGCTACAAATTTAAATCTGTGGATCTTAATAAATAATCTGGGATTCCAAGAGAAGGCAAGGTAAAGAGAAAGAAGCTTATTTAAAGAAATAATGATCAAGAATTTCCCAAATCTAGGGAGAGATTTGAATATCTAAGTTCAGGAAGGTCATACCTTCCCTTCCAAACTCAAAGAAGTCTTCTCTAGAGAGAAATAAAATTATCAGAGTAATTTTAAAAATAAAACTATCAAAAATCAAAGGCTTAGTATCATAAAAGCAGCAGGAGAAAAAAGGCTTGTAACTTAAAAGAGAATCCCTATAAGAGTATCAGTGAATTTCTTACCAGAAATCTTATAGGCCAGGAGGAAGTGGAATAAAATATTCAAACTGCTGAAAAAAGCCCTACCAAACAAGAATACTCTATCTGGCAAATTTAGACTTTCAGAAACGAAGGAGATAAAAAGACTTTTCCAGCAAACAAAAGCAAGGGAGTTCCTTACCACTTGGCCACAACTACCCCACGTGCCGCGGAGCGGCTGGACTGATGTGTCCAATTGCCGAGCCGGAGCTCTGGAGCGCATGCACCAAGAGCTGGCTCTCTGCGACGACAGATGTCACCATGATGGGGGGCCCACAGGAGCCAAAGAACAAAGACGGATGAACATAGAGAAAGGAAAGACCAATAGAAGTGGCCCACCAGTCCCCCTCCCTCCCCAACCCAACCCCCCCCAAAATAAATAAATAAAATCTTAAAAAAATAAAAAATAAAAGCATGGAGATATGTGATTTATATAAGAATTCAAAACAGCTGTTTTAAGGAAGTTCAGTGAGTCAGAAGAAAACACAAAAAGACAATTCAACAAAATCACAAAACCAATACAGGAATAAAATGGGAAGTTTTACAAAGACGATCATAAAATAGAAAACTGAAAGTCTGGAGTAAGTATAGAATAAAGAAAATGAAAAAGGCAGTAGAAGTCATCAATAGGAGAATGGGTCAGGCAGAATAAAGACTCTCTGAATTAGAAGACAGGACCTTAGAAATTGTCCAATCAGAAGAGAAAAAAAGGAAAGAAAAAACAAAAGTGAGGAAGGAGGTATGTGAGCTATGGGATAGTATCAAAAGAAACAGGCTACAAATTTAAATCTGTGGATCTTAATAAATAATCTGGGATTCCAAGAGAAGGCAAGGTAAAGAGAAAGAAGCTTATTTAAAGAAATAATGATCAAGAATTTCCCAAATCTAGGGAGAGATTTGAATATCTAAGTTCAGGAAGGTCATACCTTCCCTTCCAAACTCAAAGAAGTCTTCTCTAGAGAGAAATAAAATTATCAGAGTAATTTTAAAAATAAAACTATCAAAAATCAAAGGCTTAGTATCATAAAAGCAGCAGGAGAAAAAAGGCTTGTAACTTAAAAGAGAATCCCTATAAGAGTATCAGTGAATTTCTTACCAGAAATCTTATAGGCCAGGAGGAAGTGGAATAAAATATTCAAACTGCTGAAAAAAGCCCTACCAAACAAGAATACTCTATCTGGCAAATTTAGACTTTCAGAAACGAAGGAGATAAAAAGACTTTTCCAGCAAACAAAAGCAAGGGGAGTTCCTTACCACTTGACCTGCCCTACAAAAAAAGGCAGAAATGAGTCCTTCCAGCTGAAATGAAGCAATGCTTGTGACTTGCTCTTAATCATCCCATTGTGTCTGTCTCTGCATGCAGTCACCAGGGGTGCTTTAAAAATGCAGATTCCTGAGCCCGAGTCAGGCTCACTGGATCAGAAATTGTGGACATAGGCCCTGTGAACATATAGCAAGTACATTTGATCAAATATTAAGAAATCACTGTGACTTTCCATGTGACGTTGAACAAAGTCATTATGCCTTGTTTGTAAAATGAGGGCCTTGAGGTCTATGATTTTATGTAGCACATTAAGATTGGTTGTTTTCTCATGATATAGGAGACTCCAACGTGAAGGAGGGCAAGAGCAATCACTATGCCTTTAATTCTGTTGTTTGTTTAAAAATATATGCATGCACCCCTTTGCGCCATAAGCCTTCTAAAACATGCTTTTCTCCTGCCATGTGTTTTTGGCAATGGCAGGCATTCATGGCAGGACTACTGTTTATACACAGCCTCTTTGGCATCAAATGAAGCATCATTAAATCCAGACATGTTCTGGATGAGAGCATCCACACTGCACCTGCTGCATTAGTGGGGAGGCTTCACTGGGCTAGTTAAATATGGAGTGAAATATTTGATGGGTGCTGGGGTAAGACTATCACCATGGATTGGGCATGTGGCCTGCTTCAACTGAGTGCACCAATATAGATTCTTACCACAGGCGTCTGTTGCCAATGACCACTCCAGTAGACGACATGGGACATGAACACCAGCAAAACTCCCTCAGCTTGTTTATGGACCCATTTTTATTCTTATAGGAGCTTCAAAAATTGCTCAGTGACCCAAAATTTGGTGGTTTCTATAACTATTTCAAGATCAGAGAGAGTAGAAAGGTTATCACAAATTAATGTGATAATTCAGAAGCAAGAATTGGACTCCACAAGGACATAACATTTTGTTCCTGTTGTAATATTTCCCAATAGATGAAATTGCTTCTTGAATGTCTTTTGTAATAGAATGTGGGTCATCCTGCCAAGCCATCCTTCATAAAGTACTTCTATTTCATGTTTCACCTTTCATTTGCATAGGACTGTACAACCTCTCCTTCTACCTCTGCTGGTTTCCTGGGTGTTTCAACACAAACGCCTTAATTTAAGCATGACAAAACCTCTTTGTCAGCCAGGGGAAAATCCATTGCCATAAGGTATATGCATAGTGGACAGGCAGGACAGGACTTGAATTTGTAGGGTGCTCTTACATTACTGCCAGCTTGTACTCAAGTTTTTCCAGGTACAGGCTGTGGAAAAGACTTGGTATGTTCCTTGCTGATAAAGATTTCACAACATAATCCCCTCATATCAAGGCTGAATTTATGCAGACCAAAGCAGAGTCTGGGCACCGGCAGAAACAGCTCATCACTTCTCACCTGTTCACATGAACACTCCTCTTTGCTCTCTTTACTGATAGGAGACTCCAACGTGAAGGAGGGCAAGAGCAATCACTATGCCTTTAATTCTGTTGTTTGTTTAAAATATATGCATGCACCCCTTTGCGCCATAAGCCTTCTAAAACATGCTTTTCTCCTGCCATGTGTTTTTGGCAATGGCAGGCATTCATGGCAGGACTACTGTTTATACACAGCCTCTTTGGCATCAAATGAAGCATCATTAAATCCAGACATGTTCTGGATGAGAGCATCCACACTGCACCTGCTGCATTAGTGGGGAGGCTTCACTGGGCTAGTTAAATATGGAGTGAAATATTTGATGGGTGCTGGGGTAAGACTATCACCATGGATTGGGCATGTGGCCTGCTTCAACTGAGTGCACCAATATAGATTCTTACCACAGGCGTCTGTTGCCAATGACCACTCCAGTAGACGACATGGGACATGAACACCAGCAAAACTCCCTCAGCTTGTTTATGGACCCATTTTTATTCTTATAGGAGCTTCAAAAATTGCTCAGTGACCCAAAATTTGGTGGTTTCTATAACTATTTCAAGATCAGAGAGAGTAGAAAGGTTATCACAAATTAATGTGATAATTCAGAAGCAAGAATTGGACTCCACAAGGACATAACATTTTGTTCCTGTTGTAATATTTCCCAATAGATGAAATTGCTTCTTGAATGTCTTTTGTAATAGAATGTGGGTCATCCTGCCAAGCCATCCTTCATAAAGTACTTCTATTTCATGTTTCACCTTTCATTTGCATAGGACTGTACAACCTCTCCTTCTACCTCTGCTGGTTTCCTGGGTGTTTCAACACAAACGCCTTAATTTAAGCATGACAAAACCTCTTTGTCAGCCAGGGGAAAATCCATTGCCATAAGGTATATGCATAGTGGACAGGCAGGACAGGACTTGAATTTGTAGGGTGCTCTTACATTACTGCCAGCTTGTACTCAAGTTTTTCCAGGTACAGGCTGTGGAAAAGACTTGGTATGTTCCTTGCTGATAAAGATTTCACAACATAATCCCCTCATATCAAGGCTGAATTTATGCAGACCAAAGCAGAGTCTGGGCACCGGCAGAAACAGCTCATCACTTCTCACCTGTTCACATGAACACTCCTCTTTGCTCTCTTTACTGAGATTCAGAGAGTTCCAGATGATAGAAGATGGAGTGAATTCTGAGATTCTTACTAAAAAGAACTTTCTAGATAGAAAGAACTTTCAAAGGAGTGTTAAAATTAGGAACAATTTCTGAATACTGATTTCTGAAACAGTCTAGGTACATTAGTTTGCTAGTGTTGCCATAACAAAATACCACAGACTGGGGGATTTCAACAACAGGAATTTTTTCTCAGGTCTGGGGATTGAGAAGACCAAGATCAAGGTGTCAGTTTTGGTTTCTCTAAGGTGTGTCTCCTTGGCTTGTAGGTACATGGCTGCCTGTTCACTGTGTCCTTACAGTCCTTCCTCTGTGCAGACACATCCCTGGTGTTTTTCTGTTGGGATATCTTCTTATAAAGACAATAGTCAAATTAAACTAGAGCTGATTCTGTCTCATTTTAATTTAATTACCCACTTAAACGTCCAACCTCCAAATATAGTTACCTTTTTCTTTTTTTTTTTTTGGACTTTTTTGGCGGGGAGGGTGGGGACAGAGGGGAACGGGCGAGCCACTTCTATTGGTCTTTCATTTCTCTATTTTCATCCATCTTTGTTCTTTGGCCCATGTGAGCCTCCCATCGCAGTGGCCTCTGTCGTCGCAGAGCACTGGCTCTGGGCGCATGCGCTCCAGAGCTCCGGCTCGGTAATTGGACACATCGGGCCAGCCACTCCGGGGCACGTGGGATCTTCCCAGGCCAGGGATTGAACCGGCGCCCCTTGCGCTGCAAGGCGGTGTCCTTACCCACTGGACCACCAGGGAAGCCCTATAGTTACCTTTTGCGGTATTGGGGGTTAGGACTTCGATATATGAATTTGGGGACATAATTCAACCCATAACACTAAGTAATCCAGATTACTAGGATTCCTTGAAGAGATGGAGCATGGGAATGATTTTCATTTTCTGTGCAATAATACCTCTGAATTTGGTTTATTTTGCCAATAAGCAAATGCTATAGGATTAGAAAAATTGGTGTGCGTATATATTTTTTCTTTTTCTTTTTTTTCTAAACTCTGGATCCATGCATTGTGTCTGTTGGTGAACTTTAGCCTTACTCCCTTTATTCAGGGATTTCCCTTTTCTGACTTTCTTAAACATAGTGATTGTGACTCCCTTGCATCCAACAGTTGTTTCATCTCTCCAGCTTTACCATGGTCACACCTCTGACTTCACCCACAGCATGAATACACACTTCTGAAATTCTGCTTCCTTGCATCCATTAATCTATTTTAGGCATCCCTCTCAGCAGTTCTTTGATCTCATTGAGGTCTTTAGCCCACTGAACTTACCTCAGTCTAATTATCAGTTCTCCTTCCCACCCTATTGTGTCTTCTCTTACTTTCTTGTCTAACTTAGAGTCCCAGATCCATCACTAGAATTACCTTTCCTCCCTTTCTCTCTCCAGGTTTACAAGTCTCTGTTAAAGGGTTACAACCTCTCTACTTCCTCTATGTCTTTTTTCCCTAGTTGCTGTAGAAAAGTACATGAGACTTAGTATACGTGATTAAGAATCTTCAAATGAGCATAGACATAGAAAGCAAACTTACAGTCACCAAAGCAGGGAGGGGGGAGGAATAAATTAGGAATTTGGGATTAACAGATACATACTACTATGTAGAAAATAGATAAACAAAGTCCTACCATATAGTACAGGGAACTGTATTCAGTATCTTGAAATAGCCTATATGAAGAAAGAATCTGAAAAGGAAGTTCAACATCCTACTTTTGAATGTTAGCTGAGTATCTGCTTGTGATATAATGTGATATAGCTGTAGTATGTAAACTAAAGCTTCTTTGTGTGTATATATATCTAAAGAACCATTCTTTAAATTTTAAGAAGTGCATCTTACTATAAAATTACAGCTGTACATTCATTACAACTGATGGCTTTGCATAATAATATTCCTTTCCAAACAAAGATACTACTAAAAAAATGGATATACCAAAGACTAATCAGTAACTTGAACACTTTACCATAATGATCAACATAAACCAACATTATAATTCCATTGTTGAGATGAGTGAAGAAACACTTCACTTTCTAATTTATTGACTACACTAAAGTCTACTTCACTATAGATAAATAGTTGACTCCATTGTATTTAGAAGTGGGCCAAGAGAATACAGTATTACTAGGACTGAGTCTTTAGACCAAGGAGTTGATCCTAGAAAAAGAGAAGTAAATGAGAGTTGGATGCAGAATAATAAATACTAAACATTTTAGAAAATAAAGCTGGAGAAAAATAGGAAGATTAGAAGTTTTGTGATTATCTTGCAAAAAATCATTTAGAAAAGTCTTGAAAGTGAATTCAAGAAATCTCACAAGAGCTATGAGCCCAATGAAGAGAGGCTATTTCTGTGTGATCAAATTAAACTTGCTACTATTTCAGTGCACATTCTAAAGTGGGAAACTAGAAAAGCATTCGTATCAGAGGCATCAAGTGCTAGCAGTGGAAGTTGAACTGATCTCAAGAAAAGTAACTACAGAAAATTGTTCTGAAAAAGTATTCCTTTCCTCTGAAAAGGTATGCTGAAAGAGAAGACTCTGCCTTTGACAAAGGATAGAAATGGGGGTAAAGATAGGGAAACATTCAGGAGATAATGACACTATTTAAATAAAGACCACTATAACTCATTAATTGAGAACAAACATTGATCATCTACCATGTGCCAAGCACTGTGTTAGGTACTAGCAGATATGTACTTAGAATTACTAGATAGGATTATTACATGATTAATTAAGGTGCTCAGTTATTTCATGGACAGAGGAGCCTGGCAAACTACAATCCATGGGGTTGCAAAAGAGTTAGACATGACTGAGTGACTTTCACTCACTCAGTTATTTGAGTACATATATTGCAGAAGTTGTGTTCATCCTTAAAGTCAGGCATGCCTAAGTATATTTGCAATACTTTTGAGGAGACCTGATGAGATATATATTTGCATGAGTGATCAAATTGCTGATGTTAGTACTGATTGCTTCTCATGAGTACTGCTACATGTGTTTGTTCAAATACATGAAACATAAAGTACTGTAGATGTGAGCACTGAGTCTATCAACATCAGTCATGAACACTTTACCATAATGATCAACATAAACCAACATTATAATTCCATTGTTGAGATGAGTGAAGAAACACTTCACTTTCTAATTTATTGACTACACTAAAGTCTACTTCACTATAGATAAATAGTTGACTCCATTGTATTTAGAAGTGGGCCAAGAGAATACAGTATTACTAGGACTGAGTCTTTAGACCAAGGAGTTGATCCTAGAAAAAGAGAAGTAAATGAGAGTTGGATGCAGAATAATAAATACTAAACATTTTAGAAAATAAAGCTGGAGAAAAATAGGAAGATTAGAAGTTTTGTGATTATCTTGCAAAAAATCATTTAGAAAAGTCTTGAAAGTGAATTCAAGAAATCTCACAAGAGCTATGAGCCCAATGAAGAGAGGCTATTTCTGTGTGATCAAATTAAACTTGCTACTATTTCAGTGCACATTCTAAAGTGGGAAACTAGAAAAGCATTCGTATCAGAGGCATCAAGTGCTAGCAGTGGAAGTTGAACTGATCTCAAGAAAAGTAACTACAGAAAATTGTTCTGAAAAAGTATTCCTTTCCTCTGAAAAGGTATGCTGAAAGAGAAGACTCTGCCTTTGACAAAGGATAGAAATGGGGGTAAAGATAGGGAAACATTCAGGAGATAATGACACTATTTAAATAAAGACCACTATAACTCATTAATTGAGAACAAACATTGATCATCTACCATGTGCCAAGCACTGTGTTAGGTACTAGCAGATATGTACTTAGAATTACTAGATAGGATTATTACATGATTAATTAAGGTGCTCAGTTATTTCATGGACAGAGGAGCCTGGCAAACTACAATCCATGGGGTTGCAAAAGAGTTAGACATGACTGAGTGACTTTCACTCACTCAGTTATTTGAGTACATATATTGCAGAAGTTGTGTTCATCCTTAAAGTCAGGCATGCCTAAGTATATTTGCAATACTTTTGAGGAGACCTGATGAGATATATATTTGCATGAGTGATCAAATTGCTGATGTTAGTACTGATTGCTTCTCATGAGTACTGCTACATGTGTTTGTTCAAATACATGAAACATAAAGTACTGTAGATGTGAGCACTGAGTCTATCAACAGCAGTCATGAAGAAGCTGAGGTTGTTCTTCACATTAGTGGCTTTTCAGGGAGTATGTTATTAGTAGATAGTTAGTATTAGAAACTGTTAAGGACCATCCATGAAAGGCTTTTATACCTGTAATTCACCAGTGAAATTTAGTTTTCTATGTCACATAATTCATTAGATCAAACTTCACCAGACTCCTTCTGGTTACTGTGTCAGGAATCAGGAGATCCATGAATGTTGCTATTTCTGGAGAAGATCAGAGTCTAGTAGTAGCAGCAGCCATGTGGGCAGATAATTACTGTATAATGTGATGAGTATTTCCAAGAAATAAAAGCAGAAGTGTAATTGCAGTGGGGAAAATGACCAATTATTCAGGATATCAGAAAAGGGAGGGGAAGTGTTCTGGTTTTGAAAAGATAAGTAATCTGACTAGGTTATGGAACCACTGAGTTACAAAGAGAATGACATATCCAAAGAGTCCTGTGCCATGGGATTCTGGGGAAGAGGGAAGAGGCTGGTCTGAAAACACTTGTCAAAGACAATGGGGACTGAGACTGGAGTGTCCATGTAGGCAGGTAGAATAGAGTGCTTGATATTTTTTCCTAGCATCTTTGATAAAGGTGAACAAAGTCTATATTCAGTATCTTCAGATAGTAAACTTTCTGAAGTGCATTAGCCTAATTAACTATTAGGAGTTAAAAGTTTGATGTGAATTTTTGAAAATGATTATAATCAGCTCCTCCTTCTACCTTTCTAGTGGGTTCCCTTGATTCTTACCTGCTGAATATATAAATACATATTTGGAGGGAGCATGAATTACATTATGGGTGTGCTTCTATTCTTAGAGAGGCATACTTAACATCAATTCATTTAAATTGAAAATAGGAGAAGGTGCACTTTTAAATCTGCTGCTTGGTTACATTAAAGTTTCATAAGTGTTTATTAATTCTCATTGATGTGTAAATGTATTCTAAATAAATTCAGAGATACAGACCCATTTTTAGTTTGGAGTGAAAATTAGGGCCAAATGATTCAAGTCTAAAATAAGAACACTAACAAGAGTTGTTCTTCACATTAAAGAAAAAGCTGTAGATGTGACCCTATTATAAAAGCAGTCATGAAGAAGCTGAGGTTGTTCTTCACATTAGTGGCTTTTCAGGAGTATGTTATTAGTAGATAGTTAGTATTAGAAACTGTTAAGGACCATCCATGAAAGGCTTTTATACCTGTAATTCACCAGTGAAATTTAGTTTTCTATGTCACATAATTCATTAGATCAAACTTCACCAGACTCCTTCTGGTTACTGTGTCAGGAATCAGGAGATCCATGAATGTTGCTATTTCTGGAGAAGATCAGAGTCTAGTAGTAGCAGCAGCCATGTGGGCAGATAATTACTGTATAATGTGATGAGTATTTCCAAGAAATAAAAGCAGAAGTGTAATTGCAGTGGGGAAAATGACCAATTATTCAGGATATCAGAAAAGGGAGGGGAAGTGTTCTGGTTTTGAAAAGATAAGTAATCTGACTAGGTTATGGAACCACTGAGTTACAAAGAGAATGACATATCCAAAGAGTCCTGTGCCATGGGATTCTGGGGAAGAGGGAAGAGGCTGGTCTGAAAACACTTGTCAAAGACAATGGGGACTGAGACTGGAGTGTCCATGTAGGCAGGTAGAATAGAGTGCTTGATATTTTTTCCTAGCATCTTTGATAAAGGTGAACAAAGTCTATATTCAGTATCTTCAGATAGTAAACTTTCTGAAGTGCATTAGCCTAATTAACTATTAGGAGTTAAAAGTTTGATGTGAATTTTTGAAAATGATTATAATCAGCTCCTCCTTCTACCTTTCTAGTGGGTTCCCTTGATTCTTACCTGCTGAATATATAAATACATATTTGGAGGGAGCATGAATTACATTATGGGTGTGCTTCTATTCTTAGAGAGGCATACTTAACATCAATTCATTTAAATTGAAAATAGGAGAAGGTGCACTTTTAAATCTGCTGCTTGGTTACATTAAAGTTTCATAAGTGTTTATTAATTCTCATTGATGTGTAAATGTATTCTAAATAAATTCAGAGATACAGACCCATTTTTAGTTTGGAGTGAAAAATTAGGGCCAAATGATTCAAGTCTAAAATAAGAACACTAACAATGGGAACATAATGACAATTATTAGGTCATGAGGTATAAGTAATCTAAGAGGGTTTGGTGTTGATTGTGAGTTAACTGCCAATTATTCTCTCAGGTTTTATTTAGCTGAGGGTGTAATAATTTTTCCTCATTTTTGAAGAACAGTTTTGTGCAATATAAATTTTTGAAGGGGACTTCCCTGGTGGTCCAGTGGGTAAGGACACCGCCTTGCAGTACAAGGGCGTTGGTTGGAGCCCTGGCCTGGGAAGATCCCACGTGCCGCAGAGCGGCTGGACTGATGTGTCCAATTACCGAGCCGGAGCTCTGGGGCGCATGTGCCCAGAGCCGGCACTCTGTGACGACAGAGGCCACCCCGATGGGAGGCCCACACGAGCCAAAGAACAAAGATGGATGAAAATAGAGAAATGAAAGACCAATAGAAGTGGCCTGCCCATTCCCCTCCCTCCCCACCCCACCCCCCAAAAGATAATAAAATAAATGTTAAAAAAAATTTTTTTTTTGGACAGGTTTTATTTTTTTCCTTTCATCACCTTCCACTGTCTTATGGTCTCAGAGGTTTTTGATCAGAACTCAGCTGTTAATCTTATTGAGAATCCCTTTATATGAGTCTTTTCTCACATTCAAGATATTTTCTTTTGTCTTTTGACAGTTTGAGAATGATGGGAGTAGGTGTGGATCTCTTCCACTCTACTTGGGTTTTGTTGAGCATCTTGGATGTACAGATTAATAGCTTTCATCAAGTTTGGGAAGTTTTTGATGATTAATTCTCCCAATAGCCTTTCTCTCCTTCTGGGCCTTCCCATTATTCATACATTGATATGTTTCCTGGCATTCCATAGATATCTGAAGCTCTATTCATTCTTCATTATCCTTTTTCTGTTTTATTCCTCAAACTGGACAGTCTTAAACCTGTCTTAAAGTTTGCTGATTCTTTCTTTGGCTAGGTCAAATGTACTGCTGAGACCTTCTAGAGGCTTTTTCATTTGAGTTATCTTATCATGCTTTTCAAATTCATAATTTATATTTGATTTTTTTCTCTATTTATTTAATGAGATGTTTGTCTCATTCTTTCTTTAGTACTTTTGACATAGTTTCCTTTAGTTCTTTGAACATATCTACAATAGGTGATTTAAAGTGTTTTTCCAAATGTTTAAAATGTTAGTCTGATGTCTACGGTCTTTTCAGGCACAATCTCTATTCACTTCTTTATTTCCCCTGTGTATGGGCTATAATTTTCTGAGTTTTATTCATTGATTTGTTTTGTCTGTGTGTGTATGGTATCTTATAATTTCTGTCAAAAATGGGATATTATAAATAATACAATGTCACAGCTCTGGAAATCAGACTGTCACCCTCCCCAAGATTCTTGCTATTTGCTTGTTTAGTGACTTGGGTTAATTTTGTAAAGTCTCTCTTCTTTCTTATGTGCAGCGTCTGAAGTCTCCGGTTGTTTTCTTTGTGGTAAGCTAAGGACTGAGCAGAGATTTCCGTAAGTGCCCTGAACCATTAAGTCTCAGTCTTTGCTGAGGAGCTCTACCTGTATTGGGACATGACTTCAATAATTTAGTAGTCAGTTTTCAACTCTACATTAGCCTTCACTTCCTGCTTGTGCATAGCCTGGAGGTCTATCAGATATGAGACAGAGTCTTCTTGTCTTTCCTGGGCATACAGATAAGACCCAGATTCTCACGAACATATCAACATTTTTCAAAGCTCTGTGGACTTCTCATTCACCAGTTTGTCCCTTCAAGTTCTGTAGTCAGCCATTTGTTATCTTCAGCAGGAGCTGTGATGTTGTACAATTACTGCTGATGGTTTTTATCAAATACTTTAGAGATAGAGTTGTTCTTACAGAGAATAAGCTCTGAGTTGGGTCACATAAAGACCTCCCTGAGACTGGAGCTTTTCAGTAAGCTTCCAGGCAAGTCAGATAGTGACAGTTCTCTGGGAATGGGGCTTTTGAGACATTCCAACCCCTTGTCTTTCCCTCCAGTGGCCGCTAGCCTGCTGGTATTTACAGCTGCCATAGCTACGAGGCTGTTGTTTTTCAAGAACACCATGGAGTTGGGGAGAAGAGAATAGGATTAGGACAAGTTGAAATGCTGTTAACTCACTGTTCTTGAGGACATTTACCTATTTTTTCCTGAATAAAACTCCTTGTATTGTTATAAGTCTTCAGCTAACATCTAGAGTTCTAAACAGGTTAATTTTGGTAGTTTTTTTCCCAGTGATCTCATTGCTTTAGAGACTAGCAGACTTTCAGAGGTCCTTACTCTACCATTCTTGAAGTCATCAGTCAGGCTGCAACCTTTAAATTAGATTTCAGAGTAAGTTTGGGCATAACCAAAGGGAAATTAAACACAGAAAAACATCACCTGCCACTGAACAGGATGACTTTCAGAATCCATAGACCCAGACTGCTTATACTAGGAAGTCTTAATAAGTTCTTTCATGCTTAGTTATAGTATATACAGGGCGACTTCCCAGGTTATTTTCATGTATCTGGCAGTGACTTGATCCTAATTACCAGGAAAGCAATAGAATTTTTCTCTTACTGTGGGCTTATTACACATTGCCGTGAAGAAAGCAATAGGTAATACATTTTTACCCTCACCAAAGTCCAAGGGATTCCTCTCCTGTTCCTAGGACTTCCTCTTCCCAGGTGATTGACAGTGAGAAATCCACTGTCTTCAAGGAAAATCTCAACCCTGCATGCAGGGTGTAGGTATGACCTCACACTCTAGCGTTAGTAAATTAATCATCTGAAAATGTAATAGTACAAAGCAGAGTATTCCTCAAAGTCTAGGTTGTCTCATGTGAAACAGCACAAGGAGAACATTAGCTGTTCTTGCTTGAAAGCATTACGGCAACATTTTCAAAGCTCTGTGGACTTCTCATTCACCAGTTTCCCTTCAAGTTCTGTAGTCAGCCATTTGTTATCTTCAGCAGGAGCTGTGATGTTGTACAATTACTGCTGATGGTTTTATCAAATACTTTAGAGATAGAGTTGTTCTTACAGAGAATAAGCTCTGAGTTGGGTCACATAAAGACCTCCCTGAGACTGGAGCTTTTCAGTAAGCTTCCAGGCAAGTCAGATAGTGACAGTTCTCTGGGAATGGGGCTTTTGAGACATTCCAACCCCTTGTCTTTCCCTCCAGTGGCCGCTAGCCTGCTGGTATTTACAGCTGCCATAGCTACGAGGCTGTTGTTTTTCAAGAACACCATGGAGTTGGGGAGAAGAGAATAGGATTAGGACAAGTTGAAATGCTGTTAACTCACTGTTCTTGAGGACATTTACCTATTTTTCCTGAATAAAACTCCTTGTATTGTTATAAGTCTTCAGCTAACATCTAGAGTTCTAAACAGGTTAATTTTGGTAGTTTTTTTCCCAGTGATCTCATTGCTTTAGAGACTAGCAGACTTTCAGAGGTCCTTACTCTACCATTCTTGAAGTCATCAGTCAGGCTGCAACCTTTAAATTAGATTTCAGAGTAAGTTTGGGCATAACCAAAGGGAAATTAAACACAGAAAAACATCACCTGCCACTGAACAGGATGACTTTCAGAATCCATAGACCCAGACTGCTTATACTAGGAAGTCTTAATAAGTTCTTTCATGCTTAGTTATAGTATATACAGGGCGACTTCCCAGGTTATTTTCATGTATCTGGCAGTGACTTGATCCTAATTACCAGGAAAGCAATAGAATTTTTCTCTTACTGTGGGCTTATTACACATTGCCGTGAAGAAAGCAATAGGTAATACATTTTTACCCTCACCAAAGTCCAAGGGATTCCTCTCCTGTTCCTAGGACTTCCTCTTCCCAGGTGATTGACAGTGAGAAATCCACTGTCTTCAAGGAAAATCTCAACCCTGCATGCAGGGTGTAGGTATGACCTCACACTCTAGCGTTAGTAAATTAATCATCTGAAAATGTAATAGTACAAAGCAGAGTATTCCTCAAAGTCTAGGTTGTCTCATGTGAAACAGCACAAGGAGAACATTAGCTGTTCTTGCTTGAAAGTCATTAGGTTCTGTCTAGTTTCTTTTGACTTCCTTTTCCGGTTTAACTTGAAGAAGCCTAGGTTTCTTGATTTCAACTTCTCATCTTGTCTTAAGTTTAATGCTCAGATAGGAATTTAACTTTTTTTTCACACACACCAGGGAAAGGTGTTAGGTAGAATTCACAATGAATTCCAAAGGAAAAAGAAAGTGTTTTTCTCTTCTCCACAGAACAATGTCTGCAGATAACTCCATTTAGTTTATATATCAGCGATGGAACAGCTCGTTGCTCATTCATAATGCCAGTAGAAGGGTTTATGGCACTTCAGACTTATTTCTATAAGGAATAAAGTTATATTTGTTTCTAATTTTTATCTCTAAGGGTGTTTTTGTTCACAAGAACAATGAAAAAGCAAGCCTCAGAAGAGAATTAAAGGTACTCTATCTTGCAGAATGGAATATTTTTGCAGATTTCAGAGGTCAGTTTTTAGTTATTTTTATAGCTTCTGTTCATATGAATTTTAAAATTCTTAAGGATCTGCTTTTAAATAGGTCATCCTATTGCAAATGCAATATTTACAAAAAATGAAAACATACAAGCACAAGAAGTAGGATAACTCTCGGATGAAAATGAATTACTGAGGAGTCCGTGTTCTCCAAAATCCCGACTACTGTTTGTGAAACAGTGACTTAATTGGGGAAAAAAGACACTACCATACCTCCTATTTCTACTTGGAGTGAATTCAATTTTCCTACAATTGTAAATTCTAGGTTTAGTGCTTGATTTATAAGATCTTAAAGACCAGACAGATGGAGACTAAAGTATGAACTACTACAATAAAATTTGAAGTCTTTGGTATCTAGGAAACAGTCACACAAAGTTCATTTACAAAGAACAGGGAGAACTTGAAGTTGAACTTAGTAGGCGACATCCCAGGTGATTGACAGTGAGAAATCCACTGTCTTCAAGGAAAATCTCAACCCTGCATGCAGGGTGTAGGTATGACCTCACACTCTAGCGTTAGTAAATTAATCATCTGAAAATGTAATAGTACAAAGCAGAGTATTCCTCAAAGTCTAGGTTGTCTCATGTGAAACAGCACAAGGAGAACATTAGCTGTTCTTGCTTGAAAGTCATTAGGTTCTGTCTAGTTTCTTTTGACTTCCTTTTCCGGTTTAACTTGAAGAAGCCTAGGTTTCTTGATTTCAACTTCTCATCTTGTCTTAAGTTTAATGCTCAGATAGGAATTTAACTTTTTTTTCACACACACCAGGGAAAGGTGTTAGGTAGAATTCACAATGAATTCCAAAGGAAAAAGAAAGTGTTTTTCTCTTCTCCACAGAACAATGTCTGCAGATAACTCCATTTAGTTTATATATCAGCGATGGAACAGCTCGTTGCTCATTCATAATGCCAGTAGAAGGGTTTATGGCACTTCAGACTTATTTCTATAAGGAATAAAGTTATATTTGTTTCTAATTTTTATCTCTAAGGGTGTTTTTGTTCACAAGAACAATGAAAAAGCAAGCCTCAGAAGAGAATTAAAGGTACTCTATCTTGCAGAATGGAATATTTTTGCAGATTTCAGAGGTCAGTTTTTAGTTATTTTTATAGCTTCTGTTCATATGAATTTTAAAATTCTTAAGGATCTGCTTTTAAATAGGTCATCCTATTGCAAATGCAATATTTACAAAAAATGAAAACATACAAGCACAAGAAGTAGGATAACTCTCGGATGAAAATGAATTACTGAGGAGTCCGTGTTCTCCAAAATCCCGACTACTGTTTGTGAAACAGTGACTTAATTGGGGAAAAAAGACACTACCATACCTCCTATTTCTACTTGGAGTGAATTCAATTTTCCTACAATTGTAAATTCTAGGTTTAGTGCTTGATTTATAAGATCTTAAAGACCAGACAGATGGAGACTAAAGTATGAACTACTACAATAAAATTTGAAGTCTTTGGTATCTAGGAAACAGTCACACAAAGTTCATTTACAAAGAACAGGGAGAACTTGAAGTTGAACTTAGTAGGCGACACATTTTGTAACAGTGCACTTGGGTGTCTAGTTGAGGACAGTCAGCTTATGAGCAAACAGGTGATGGTGGTTCCTTTTATAGTAAAACACAGAGTTAACAACATGGATTGAGTACAGCCCTGAATGCCATAACTCCATCTTCTCCCTGTTCTGATGTCTTAAGCTTTGGGACATCTTGTCCTGAATGATTAGAAGCTCCAACAGAGGCATTTAGTGAAAACACAAAAAACCTAATTTTAGAATTGAGAGAGACCGGTTACATTTTTGCCTTACTCTGTAATCTATTTCACATGAACAGAATGGAAAGTTTTGTTCTGGTTCTATCAAAAGTGATAAAGTAGTTTGATTCTGGACTCATCTTCACAATTCTTGCTTCCTCATCTATCATTTCTGTGACCAGTACTATAATTAGTTATGACATACTTATGTCCTCAGCCACAAAATGGACATTAATATCTGATATGTATACATTTGAAAAGCAAGTGAATAAAATAGATAGGCAAGTCTTATTAAAGGTTTCTTTGTTTTTTGTTACATTTCCCTTGTCTCGCTTAAGGAAATAGAATATGTAAATCACAAAATGCTATGTATTTAATTATAGTTGTCACAGTGATAAGGCCACAGTAAATGCTTAATAAATACCTCTTGAATGAGTAGGTGAAATAAATGTCAAATGATTTCATTTTCTAACTGTAATTTTAATGCACATAGAATTCAGATATAGAATTGTCTTAGAAAAACCACAAATTAGCTCTGAATCCATAACCCAGAAAAAACTTCTTTTTTGTAATGAACCCTGAGAGAGTAACTATCTCTCTCATTTCTACTATAAAAAGTCTATGGTAAAATGAATTTATTGAGGAATTTAAGAGTTTACTTTCAGAGCAATATACTCAGTTTTCTAAGATCAGTAACACTGGAAATCTTGTGAAGATTGCAGCACTGAGTAAACTTGGGGTTAATCTCTCCAACAATTAGCTTATTTTCCCTCTATAGGATGTATAGGGTGTGGGGGGACTTACTGGTGGTGATTGTTGACAGAGGTGTGTTAATCCTAACAGTGGATACAAGCTCCTATCATTTTCTGAGCAATAGCAGCTCCTCATGTTTGGCACCACTATTATGACCCATGAGCAGCCTGTCAGGAGTAGTATGCAAAGAACTGAAAAGAATAAAATAGGGAACATACATGTTGGTGAACAACAAAACTCTGTAAAATCTTTAAAATAAAGGAAAAAATAAAGAATAAAATAAATTCATTTATGAATGCCAAAAATAGAGGATGCTTCACTTCATTAAGAATTTTAGCTGTGGTCTTCCCTGGTGGTCCAGTGGTTTGGAATTCACCTGCAAATGTCGGAGACATGGGTTGGATCCCTGGTCCAGGAAGATCCCGCATGCCACGGAGTAGTTAACCCCATACACCACAACCATTGAGCCTCTGCTTTAGAGCCCATGATCCACAACAAGAGAAGGCATCTCAGTGAGAACCCTGTGCACCACAGCTAGAGAGTAGCCCCCACTCTCTGCAGCTAGAGAAAGGCCTCATGTGGCAATGAAGATCCACTACAGCCAAAAGGAAAGAATTAGCACTAGAAGAATATTGATAATCTGACAAATTCCACATTGAACTTTCTTGGAGCCTCGTATTATCTTCCTCCAGAGGCAAAAGGGTTAGAGTAGGTGATGTAAAGAGAAGAGAGGCTGTTGTGTTCTTTTCCAGGGTCACCAGCTGTAAGATCCTCCATGATTGGTCCATTCCAGTCATGCTGGACTTCAGCTCTTAGACGTTGGTGCTCTTTCCTGCCACAGGGACTTAGCACATGATTTTATCAGAATACTCTCTCTGTTCCTTTTATCTCGTTTTCTGCTCCTCTTCGCATCTTCTAGGAACGCTTTTTAAAATGCCTACATGTGGTCCTCTTCTTATCATAGTTTAATTTATATTTGTGATATTGATTAATGTCTTACATGGCTATTAGACTGTTTACTCCACAAAGGCACTAATGATATCTATTTTGACCTCACATGATATTCCCGCTATAGCACTTGAACTGAGTTCTCCATAGCTTGGAAAAGGAAAGAATTAATTCTTCCTGGAAGCCAACAAAAGATGAAATACGTGTGAAATATAATGCAGATACCATATCACCTTAGTCCAGTGGAATGTAGTATACCAGATAAACAAGGCATTCCAATTGTGGGAACCATAAGAGAAAAGGAAGAGAAGTAAGTAAGTATGGGATGTATTCAGAAGTCAGAACATGGATGTAGAAGAGGGAATGAGCAGAGATGAGCTTACAGGGGCAGATTGGAACCAGATTGTTTAAAGCCTTGGGCTTGTTAAGGAGTTTGGACATTTTTTAGGCAGTAAGGAGCCATTTGAAGACTATTAAGCAGTAGAATAACACAGTCCCATCTGTGTTTCTGATATAACTCTGGCAGCAGTGTGGTTTGGAATTCACCGAAATGCCACCGGTCCAGGAAGATCCCGCATGCGACGGAGTAGTTAACCCCATACACCACAACCATTGAGCCTCTGCTTTAGAGCCCATGATCCACAACAAGAGAAGGCATCTCAGTGAGAACCCTGTGCACCACAGCTAGAGAGTAGCCCCCACTCTCTGCAGCTAGAGAAAGGCCTCATGTGGCAATGAAGATCCACTACAGCCAAAAGGAAAGAATTAGCACTAGAAGAATATTGATAATCTGACAAATTCCACATTGAACTTTCTTGGAGCCTCGTATTATCTTCCTCCAGAGGCAAAAGGGTTAGAGTAGGTGATGTAAAGAGAAGAGAGGCTGTTGTGTTCTTTTCCAGGGTCACCAGCTGTAAGATCCTCCATGATTGGTCCATTCCAGTCATGCTGGACTTCAGCTCTTAGACGTTGGTGCTCTTTCCTGCCACAGGGACTTAGCACATGATTTTATCAGAATACTCTCTCTGTTCCTTTTATCTCGTTTTCTGCTCCTCTTCGCATCTTCTAGGAACGCTTTTTAAAATGCCTACATGTGGTCCTCTTCTTATCATAGTTTAATTTATATTTGTGATATTGATTAATGTCTTACATGGCTATTAGACTGTTTACTCCACAAAGGCACTAATGATATCTATTTTGACCTCACATGATATTCCCGCTATAGCACTTGAACTGAGTTCTCCATAGCTTGGAAAAGGAAAGAATTAATTCTTCCTGGAAGCCAACAAAAGATGAAATACGTGTGAAATATAATGCAGATACCATATCACCTTAGTCCAGTGGAATGTAGTATACCAGATAAACAAGGCATTCCAATTGTGGGAACCATAAGAGAAAAGGAAGAGAAGTAAGTAAGTATGGGATGTATTCAGAAGTCAGAACATGGATGTAGAAGAGGGAATGAGCAGAGATGAGCTTACAGGGGCAGATTGGAACCAGATTGTTTAAAGCCTTGGGCTTGTTAAGGAGTTTGGACATTTTTTAGGCAGTAAGGAGCCATTTGAAGACTATTAAGCAGTAGAATAACACAGTCCCATCTGTGTTTCTGATATAACTCTGGCAGCAGTGTGGAAGGCAGCAGAACTAAAAATAGGATTATAAGTAATGTGCTCATTGCTTTTCCCCTATTTGCACAGTAACCCAATTTTTAGCCTTGACATACATCCTGTTTGTACAAGAAAACTCCTTAAGCCTAAAGAAGCATCTTCTGATAATACCTTAAGGAGAGTTTTGTTATAAAGCAAAAGCAGAAAGTAGCCATCAGCCATCGCATGATGTCATGTGCCATTAGGAATCCAGTAATGAAATTATTTAACAACAGTAATTAACTGAATTCACGGAACTGTTAAATTCAGGTATTGTTTAAGCATTCTCAGAAACTGATCTTTAGGAAATGTCGCAGAGAAAGAGCCAGGAAAATTAATGTTACACATCTTCCAAGAAAGGTCCAGGTGAGCAAAAGTCAGCCAATTCTAAGAAAGGAATCAGTAATATTCTAGAAATAACAGGTAATGGAAATCCAGCATATATCTTGCCATTGCTAGACCTCAAGAAATGTCAACATTAGTTACCAGGGACATAGTTAATTTTGCTGTGAGCCTGTTATGCAAAGATGCTGTTCTATTTGTGACACCCTGTTATCAGCTCTATTTTGCGTAGGAAAACGTGGAGATACAATGGGGGTAAGTCATTTGTCCATTGTTTAACAGGCAATAAGTGAGAGATGGATTCAAACCAGAGAGTCTCCTTCCAAGGCCGTGTTCTTCACAGTTATCATCCAGATCTATCCTCAGCCTTGGAAAGGCCCTCTCTTCTCTTATAGTCATACCTTTCTTCATTCTTTCTTCTTTCCAGCTAAAGACAAAAGCATTGATTTGATCAGATTCATGTTTCACTGACTTCATGTAAATTCACATGGATTTTGCCTGGTGCTATGCTGTGCTTAGTCACTCAGTCGTGTTCGACTCTGTGACCTCACGGGCTGTAGCCTGCCAGCACCTCTGTCCATGGGGATTCTCGATGCAAGAACACTGGAATGGGTTGCCACACCCTCCTCCAGGGAATCTTACCAGCCTAGAGATCGAACCCAGGTTTTCCTCTACTGCAGTGCAGGCAGATTCTTTACTATCTGAGCCTGGATTTAATAAGATTCAATTTTCACTGACTTTCACATAAAATCACATGGATTTTGCCTGGTAAGATTTTATAAACACCTAATTTTGTTGGTGATCGTTAAAAAGAAAACAACGACATGGTGCAGGGTGGTCCTAATTCAGTTGGTAAGAAGTACTAGAAATAGACTATTGGTAATTATGAATCTCAGCATGTCTGCAGGAACCCCACAGCTCTAACCCAGAACTCTTACTTTTCCACCATTCAGGTCTTGTTTTAGAGTTAATTATATCACTTTTTAAAATTATTTAACAACAGTAATTAACTGAATTCACGGAACTGTTAAATTCAGGTATTGTTTAAGCATTCTCAGAAACTGATCTTTAGGAAATGTCGCAGAGAAAGAGCCAGGAAAATTAATGTTACACATCTTCCAAGAAAGGTCCAGGTGAGCAAAAGTCAGCCAATTCTAAGAAAGGAATCAGTAATATTCTAGAAATAACAGGTAATGGAAATCCAGCATATATCTTGCCATTGCTAGACCTCAAGAAATGTCAACATTAGTTACCAGGGACATAGTTAATTTTGCTGTGAGCCTGTTATGCAAAGATGCTGTTCTATTTGTGACACCCTGTTATCAGCTCTATTTTGCGTAGGAAAACGTGGAGATACAATGGGGGTAAGTCATTTGTCCATTGTTTAACAGGCAATAAGTGAGAGATGGATTCAAACCAGAGAGTCTCCTTCCAAGGCCGTGTTCTTCACAGTTATCATCCAGATCTATCCTCAGCCTTGGAAAGGCCCTCTCTTCTCTTATAGTCATACCTTTCTTCATTCTTTCTTCTTTCCAGCTAAAGACAAAAGCATTGATTTGATCAGATTCATGTTTCACTGACTTCATGTAAATTCACATGGATTTTGCCTGGTGCTATGCTGTGCTTAGTCACTCAGTCGTGTTCGACTCTGTGACCTCACGGGCTGTAGCCTGCCAGCACCTCTGTCCATGGGGATTCTCGATGCAAGAACACTGGAATGGGTTGCCACACCCTCCTCCAGGGAATCTTACCAGCCTAGAGATCGAACCCAGGTTTTCCTCTACTGCAGTGCAGGCAGATTCTTTACTATCTGAGCCTGGATTTAATAAGATTCAATTTTCACTGACTTTCACATAAAATCACATGGATTTTGCCTGGTAAGATTTTATAAACACCTAATTTTGTTGGTGATCGTTAAAAAGAAAACAACGACATGGTGCAGGGTGGTCCTAATTCAGTTGGTAAGAAGTACTAGAAATAGACTATTGGTAATTATGAATCTCAGCATGTCTGCAGGAACCCCACAGCTCTAACCCAGAACTCTTACTTTTCCACCATTCAGGTCTTGTTTTAGAGTTAATTATATCACTTTTTAAAATATATTTTTTGGGGGGCAGAATACAATGAAGTTATTTGTTCCTAGGGCTCTATTCCTGAAGTTTATGCTATAAAATAAAAACACAAATAAATCTGCGTTTCTTTTTGTTTCACTTTCATAGATTACTCTTCTGACAAAAGTTCTATAAGTAACAAATATGTCTGAACTGAGTTTTACACAATATTCTTTCTGGTGTTTTATCTGAAAGTATTCTCATAGAGATCCTGACAACTCTTGGTGACTTTGACACAATAATGTTCAGAATTTTTGTAATAAAGAGAAAAAAGTTTAAACTAGTGATTGGCATGAACTATTTTGATAGAGCCCATATGAGTTTGATATGATAACATTTGGAATACTTATTAGGTTTCTATATTGATAATAGTAATACTTCTAAAACCCTTGGTTGTATGATGATACCCTTTTGATCATGATAGCCTCCTCGTTTTATGCATGCCTTAATCGTCTAAAATAACTAGCTACAGTCTAATAAATGCATAGCAGCTCTTAGGATACACTCTACTTTTATGTTATAGATTCCTAGGACCTCCATGATGATGTAATTCAGCTCCCTCCCCCTTCCTGATCACTATTCCCTTTCACTCCCAACCCCTACAACATGTGGCAACTACTCCAAGGTTTGTGAACATGAATGCTTATAGACACCAGACCATGATATAATGAGTAGAACATAAATGAGCATGGGGATTCTCGATGCAAGAACACTGGAATGGGTTGCCACACCCTCCTCCAGGGAATCTTACCAGCCTAGAGATCGAACCCAGGTTTTCCTCTACTGCAGTGCAGGCAGATTCTTTACTATCTGAGCCTGGATTTAATAAGATTCAATTTTCACTGACTTTCACATAAAATCACATGGATTTTGCCTGGTAAGATTTTATAAACACCTAATTTTGTTGGTGATCGTTAAAAAGAAAACAACGACATGGTGCAGGGTGGTCCTAATTCAGTTGGTAAGAAGTACTAGAAATAGACTATTGGTAATTATGAATCTCAGCATGTCTGCAGGAACCCCACAGCTCTAACCCAGAACTCTTACTTTTCCACCATTCAGGTCTTGTTTTAGAGTTAATTATATCACTTTTTAAAATATATTTTTTGGGGGGCAGAATACAATGAAGTTATTTGTTCCTAGGGCTCTATTCCTGAAGTTTATGCTATAAAATAAAAACACAAATAAATCTGCGTTTCTTTTTGTTTCACTTTCATAGATTACTCTTCTGACAAAAGTTCTATAAGTAACAAATATGTCTGAACTGAGTTTTACACAATATTCTTTCTGGTGTTTTATCTGAAAGTATTCTCATAGAGATCCTGACAACTCTTGGTGACTTTGACACAATAATGTTCAGAATTTTTGTAATAAAGAGAAAAAAGTTTAAACTAGTGATTGGCATGAACTATTTTGATAGAGCCCATATGAGTTTGATATGATAACATTTGGAATACTTATTAGGTTTCTATATTGATAATAGTAATACTTCTAAAACCCTTGGTTGTATGATGATACCCTTTTGATCATGATAGCCTCCTCGTTTTATGCATGCCTTAATCGTCTAAAATAACTAGCTACAGTCTAATAAATGCATAGCAGCTCTTAGGATACACTCTACTTTTATGTTATAGATTCCTAGGACCTCCATGATGATGTAATTCAGCTCCCTCCCCCTTCCTGATCACTATTCCCTTTCACTCCCAACCCCTACAACATGTGGCAACTACTCCAAGGTTTGTGAACATGAATGCTTATAGACACCAGACCATGATATAATGAGTAGAACATAAATGAGCAAAGCAAGCCTGAGATCCCATTCTCCTCTGAGCCAGCAGCACTCAATTCTACTTTATGTTTTTCTACTTTTGATAGAGACATGGGTACATGACAGCCTGAAGAAAACCTCAGTGTAGTTAAGGTGATAAAAGGCAGTTGACATTTTGCTCTTAAATGGGGTAACAAATGGCCTCCACTCTGGAATATAGGACCCCACACTGCCCTCTGCTGGCCCGCCTTCTCAGCCAAGCCTACTGTTTAGGGGTTTCTTTCCTCATTCTTAGCACCAAATTCTGTATCAGTTTGAGTTGGGAGTAACAGAAAACAAAGTTAAACTGGCTTAACTGATAAAGTAGTTACATGATTTAAAAACTAGAGATTGTGTTCTACAGGTTCAGAGTGTTTGGGCAGGGTTTGATCAGGGTTTTTTTGTGTCTCCATGTCACACAGAAGTCCTGTACAATCACTTGTGAGACTGGTCACTGTGGCCAGGAGGACCAGGTTATACTCATAGCACTTTGGGCCCATCTCTGGAACGGCAGCCTGGGCTAGTCACACCAAACTATGGCTGATGCTTAATCAGGAAAGAGTGAAAGGAGGCAGAGGAGCTTTAAACCTCCAGGTTCTCTCAGGTCCCCAGGTAGTGAGAAGAGGAACAGTCCTCCAGGGTTCATATACCTTGACTCTACTTAGGGGTTTGGTCTTGTCTGACCTTGTGTGGCTTTCAGACCAACCACAATTCAGAAAACCTGTATTGGAAAGGTTTGGATCACATGCTCACTTATGTGGCCAAATGTCAGGAAAAGTCCCATAAATGACATTTCCTTCCATATCACATGAATCAGGGAGGTCATTATCTCAGTGGAAGGAGGGTACCCATGGGTAAAAACAACAAATGTTCATTCTCCCTCATATTCATGTTTTCTGCTCTTCAATGGGGAGCTGACACTTCCCAGAAGTGGTACCACATCCCCAGGCATTGATATTAAGCCTCCTTACTATTCCTTTCACTCCCAAACCCCTAAACAACTTTTTGTGGCAACTACTCCAAGGTTTGTGAACATGAATGCTTATAGACACCAGACCATGATATAATGAGTAGAACATAAATGAGCAAAGCAAGCCTGAGATCCCATTCTCCTCTGAGCCAGCAGCACTCAATTCTACTTTATGTTTTTCTACTTTTGATAGAGACATGGGTACATGACAGCCTGAAGAAAACCTCAGTGTAGTTAAGGTGATAAAAGGCAGTTGACATTTTGCTCTTAAATGGGGTAACAAATGGCCTCCACTCTGGAATATAGGACCCCACACTGCCCTCTGCTGGCCCGCCTTCTCAGCCAAGCCTACTGTTTAGGGGTTTCTTTCCTCATTCTTAGCACCAAATTCTGTATCAGTTTGAGTTGGGAGTAACAGAAAACAAAGTTAAACTGGCTTAACTGATAAAGTAGTTACATGATTTAAAAACTAGAGATTGTGTTCTACAGGTTCAGAGTGTTTGGGCAGGGTTTGATCAGGGTTTTTTTGTGTCTCCATGTCACACAGAAGTCCTGTACAATCACTTGTGAGACTGGTCACTGTGGCCAGGAGGACCAGGTTATACTCATAGCACTTTGGGCCCATCTCTGGAACGGCAGCCTGGGCTAGTCACACCAAACTATGGCTGATGCTTAATCAGGAAAGAGTGAAAGGAGGCAGAGGAGCTTTAAACCTCCAGGTTCTCTCAGGTCCCCAGGTAGTGAGAAGAGGAACAGTCCTCCAGGGTTCATATACCTTGACTCTACTTAGGGGTTTGGTCTTGTCTGACCTTGTGTGGCTTTCAGACCAACCACAATTCAGAAAACCTGTATTGGAAAGGTTTGGATCACATGCTCACTTATGTGGCCAAATGTCAGGAAAAGTCCCATAAATGACATTTCCTTCCATATCACATGAATCAGGGAGGTCATTATCTCAGTGGAAGGAGGGTACCCATGGGTAAAAACAACAAATGTTCATTCTCCCTCATATTCATGTTTTCTGCTCTTCAATGGGGAGCTGACACTTCCCAGAAGTGGTACCACATCCCCAGGCATTGATATTAAGGACAGAATCATAATATGCACTAGTGTCCAACTCTGTGTGACTCCATGGACTGAAGGCCATCAGGCTCCTCTGTCCATGGAATTTTCCAGGTAAGAATACTGGAGTGGGTAGTCATGGCCTCCTCCAGGGGATCTTCCCAACCCAGGGATGGAACCTGGGTCTCCTGTATTGCAGGCAGATCCCTCCCCCCGCCCTCCCCCACACACAGATAGATAGATAGATATTTGAGACTATAGCTCGCCAGGCTTCTCCATCCATGGAACTTTCCAGGCAAGTATACTGGACCATGCATTGTTTATGTAACATGCAACTAGGGATGCTGTTGGATAATTCACTGAGGAACTGGAAGCATAAGGTGAAGAAATAGATTTGAAAGTTCATATCTACAAAACTTTGTCTTATACATCTGTCTGAGCTGTAGGAAGTTAGATAATATTTAGAATAGTGTATTTGTGTTATCAGGCATTGTCACATAAAAATCCTTGTTTTCAACTCTGTCGCTGAAAATTATTTCTAAGGATTTAAATCTACACACGCAAGGAGAAGCTGCCTCCCTACATGGTTAAGAGGGAAAATGACAACCTCTCTGCTGTGATTGTATTATCCCTTATGCTTGTTTTGGCAGTATTGGATGTCTAGGTTTGTACAGATTAGAGTTCTTAACAAAGATTTACATGAATTCTGTAGCCAACCTCAATTAAAACTGGAGCTTGATAGCCTGCCTTCTGGCTACATGAAAGTGCACCAAACGTAAATGGCTGATGCTTAATCAGGAAAGAGTGAAAGGAGGCAGAGGAGCTTTAAACCTCCAGGTTCTCTCAGGTCCCCAGGTAGTGAGAAGAGGAACAGTCCTCCAGGGTTCATATACCTTGACTCTACTTAGGGTTTGGTCTTGTCTGACCTTGTGTGGCTTTCAGACCAACCACAATTCAGAAAACCTGTATTGGAAAGGTTTGGATCACATGCTCACTTATGTGGCCAAATGTCAGGAAAAGTCCCATAAATGACATTTCCTTCCATATCACATGAATCAGGGAGGTCATTATCTCAGTGGAAGGAGGGTACCCATGGGTAAAAACAACAAATGTTCATTCTCCCTCATATTCATGTTTTCTGCTCTTCAATGGGGAGCTGACACTTCCCAGAAGTGGTACCACATCCCCAGGCATTGATATTAAGGACAGAATCATAATATGCACTAGTGTCCAACTCTGTGTGACTCCATGGACTGAAGGCCATCAGGCTCCTCTGTCCATGGAATTTTCCAGGTAAGAATACTGGAGTGGGTAGTCATGGCCTCCTCCAGGGGATCTTCCCAACCCAGGGATGGAACCTGGGTCTCCTGTATTGCAGGCAGATCCCTCCCCCCGCCCTCCCCCACACACAGATAGATAGATAGATATTTGAGACTATAGCTCGCCAGGCTTCTCCATCCATGGAACTTTCCAGGCAAGTATACTGGACCATGCATTGTTTATGTAACATGCAACTAGGGATGCTGTTGGATAATTCACTGAGGAACTGGAAGCATAAGGTGAAGAAATAGATTTGAAAGTTCATATCTACAAAACTTTGTCTTATACATCTGTCTGAGCTGTAGGAAGTTAGATAATATTTAGAATAGTGTATTTGTGTTATCAGGCATTGTCACATAAAAATCCTTGTTTTCAACTCTGTCGCTGAAAATTATTTCTAAGGATTTAAATCTACACACGCAAGGAGAAGCTGCCTCCCTACATGGTTAAGAGGGAAAATGACAACCTCTCTGCTGTGATTGTATTATCCCTTATGCTTGTTTTGGCAGTATTGGATGTCTAGGTTTGTACAGATTAGAGTTCTTAACAAAGATTTACATGAATTCTGTAGCCAACCTCAATTAAAACTGAAATATTGAGCTTGATATGGATTCAAACATCTAGAAATGGCAATAAACTTCATTTAACAGTGGTGGCTGTATTTCCAAATGTCACTGAAAGTGAACATAAACAATGTACTTCTATATCTCCAAAAGGAATGTTGGCAAAAAGTAGTAGGTGTTTCCTAAATTAAGCAAAAATTCCCGAAAGCTATCTGCCTATTCAAGGGAGAATACACAAATGAGAAAGTTTCAAGTTATTTATTAAAAGCATTGTGAGATAAAGGAGAAATGAACACTGAGCCTAAACGTGATTAATTTTCTTACACTTCTTTTGGTTGTTGTCTTATAGGATTACATAGTCTGGGAGACTTAAAGGAATAATAAATCTCTAAGAAGGAGCAAAGTGAAAGCAATGGTACCACATTACTTTGTGTTTTCCCAGTGTTCAGTGATTAGAGTCCTAGCTGACATGAATGGCACTTTTCTTTAAATAAATGCTCACATGGTACTAGAACAATATTTTGATAGTGATATTTCAACTGCTTGGTTCATAAACAGGTGCAGACACTCTGAGGTGCCCTTTCATTTCTGCCCCTTCCTTTCCCAAGAGCTGGATTTGCCACGCTTGAGGTATTAGTGATCACAGGGGAGAGGCTCCTTTGTTATTTTCCATCCTAAGCACTGGCGTAAGTTGGTATGTATATAATATGCAGCACCTGTTTTTATTAAATGGAAATTTTTAAATTTTATTCTTCTCATTCATAATGTTTGTTCCTGACTATAGGTCAGGAACCATGCAGGGTATTGGAGGATACAAAGGTGAAATCCCACCCTTCAGAAGCTCACAGTTTAGTTGAGGATAAAACATAGATGTGTCCTAATTACAATGGGATATGAACAGTGTAATTGCAAGGGACTTTGGAAACATTTCATACCAGTCAGCACAGACTACTTTATTTATTAACATCCTTTAAGGTGATAACAGCGTGTTTCTTCACTTTATTGTTGTTCAGTTGCTAAGTTGTGTCTGACTCTTTGTGACCCCATGGACTGTAGCACAGGCTTCACTGTCCTTCACTATCTCCCAGTTTGCTCAAACTCATGTTCATTGAGTTGTTGATGCCATTCAACCATCTAATCTTCAGTCACCCCCTTCTTCTCCTGGCCTCAATCTTTCCCAGTATCAGGGTCTTTTCCAATGAGTAGGCTCTTAGCATTAGGTGGTCAAAGTATTGGAGCTTCAGCATCAGTCCTTCCAATGAATATTGAGGGTAGATTTCCTTTAGAATTGACTGCTTTGATCTCCTTGCAGTTCAGGGACTCTCAAGAGTCTTCTTCAGCACCATAATTCAAAAGCATCAATTCTTCAGTGCTAAGCCCTAGTTTCTTCACTATTCCAGTCTAAAATCCCATTATGAATTAATATGCATATGTTAATAAATGAAAGAATAAAGAGGCCATGATAGGAAATTGTATCCACTTGGTAAATCCTCTAAGAAGGAGCAAAGTGAAAGCAATGGTACCACATTACTTTGTGTTTTCCCAGTGTTCAGTGATTAGAGTCCTAGCTGACATGAATGGCACTTTTCTTTAAATAAATGCTCACATGGTACTAGAACAATATTTTGATAGTGATATTTCAACTGCTTGGTTCATAAACAGGTGCAGACACTCTGAGGTGCCCTTTCATTTCTGCCCCTTCCTTTCCCAAGAGCTGGATTTGCCACGCTTGAGGTATTAGTGATCACAGGGGAGAGGCTCCTTTGTTATTTTCCATCCTAAGCACTGGCGTAAGTTGGTATGTATATAATATGCAGCACCTGTTTTTATTAAATGGAAATTTTTAAATTTTATTCTTCTCATTCATAATGTTTGTTCCTGACTATAGGTCAGGAACCATGCAGGGTATTGGAGGATACAAAGGTGAAATCCCACCCTTCAGAAGCTCACAGTTTAGTTGAGGATAAAACATAGATGTGTCCTAATTACAATGGGATATGAACAGTGTAATTGCAAGGGACTTTGGAAACATTTCATACCAGTCAGCACAGACTACTTTATTTATTAACATCCTTTAAGGTGATAACAGCGTGTTTCTTCACTTTATTGTTGTTCAGTTGCTAAGTTGTGTCTGACTCTTTGTGACCCCATGGACTGTAGCACAGGCTTCACTGTCCTTCACTATCTCCCAGTTTGCTCAAACTCATGTTCATTGAGTTGTTGATGCCATTCAACCATCTAATCTTCAGTCACCCCCTTCTTCTCCTGGCCTCAATCTTTCCCAGTATCAGGGTCTTTTCCAATGAGTAGGCTCTTAGCATTAGGTGGTCAAAGTATTGGAGCTTCAGCATCAGTCCTTCCAATGAATATTGAGGGTAGATTTCCTTTAGAATTGACTGCTTTGATCTCCTTGCAGTTCAGGGGACTCTCAAGAGTCTTCTTCAGCACCATAATTCAAAAGCATCAATTCTTCAGTGCTAAGCCCTAGTTTCTTCACTATTCCAGTCTAAAATCCCATTATGAATTAATATGCATATGTTAATAAATGAAAGAATAAAGAGGCCATGATAGGAAATTGTATCCAGTTGGGAAGAGGATTAATTTGGGGGCGTCAGGTATTATATAATAGAGCAAGTTTAGAAGGGGTCATAATGTAGACAGCTCTGGGCAAGCATGGAGTGTTTTTGTTTATTTCAATATAATTTAAGAGCTGTTTTAGGTTCCCAGCAATATTGAGCAGAAGGTACAGAGGTTTCTCATATACTCCCCGATCTCTCATGTGCACAGCTTCCCTTATGTTTACTATCCCCTACCAGAGTTGCAATTGATGAGCCTGTATTGACACACCATGATTACTCAAAGTCCTAGTTTATATTAGGGTTTTCTCTTAATGCTGTTCATCAAACAGTGTTTTAAGAGAGCTAAACTTAGGAGGGATAACCAGCTAGGATATTGAAGAGAACCAGGGAGTCTGTTTTATTACATTAACTAAGATTGGCCCTGCCTCATTCCTTTTGTTTTCTTCCCACCTGCTGCTCCAGCATTAAGAAAAGCTTAATTAGAGTCAGGGAACAGGTCTTATAGAGATCAGTGAGTGCAGTGGCTGAACACTAATACAAATGACCAGTGCAATGATGAATACGCTGTACTTTGGGTTTTTTAGGTTGACTAACAACAAGCGGAACCAGGGCATAGCTCATTACTCTAAAAATTGATCATTAAAGGAAAAGAATTAAGTATATATCTTGGATTACTGTCATACACTATTTTTCAGGGTAATCAAATGGGTGCGGGAACCACTTTCTGTTCAGAAGAATTTCAACAGATAAATGCAGAAAGAATGATAGAATTGGAAAAAAGTTTTCAAATTCATTTTTCAAGTTCTAATGAGATAACTGATGTAAACAATGGTCACCAACAGATGGTAAAAACACTAGATGAAATACTGATCGGGAATAGGACTCTCTGATCAATCTGGACTCACTAAAAGTGAAAAAAGACAGCCAGGGGTGCTCCTGATACAATGCAAGATAAAACACATGACACTTCTTATGAGGTATGCATATCAAACTTGAGTCTAATTCACATTAATTAGATTATTGAATTAGGGTCCCATTATGAATTAATATGCATATGTTAATAAATGAAAGAATAAAGAGGCCATGATAGGAAATTGTATCCAGTTGGGAAGAGGATTAATTTGGGGGCGTCAGGTATTATATAATAGAGCAAGTTTAGAAGGGGTCATAATGTAGACAGCTCTGGGCAAGCATGGAGTGTTTTTGTTTATTTCAATATAATTTAAGAGCTGTTTTAGGTTCCCAGCAATATTGAGCAGAAGGTACAGAGGTTTCTCATATACTCCCCGATCTCTCATGTGCACAGCTTCCCTTATGTTTACTATCCCCTACCAGAGTTGCAATTGATGAGCCTGTATTGACACACCATGATTACTCAAAGTCCTAGTTTATATTAGGGTTTTCTCTTAATGCTGTTCATCAAACAGTGTTTTAAGAGAGCTAAACTTAGGAGGGATAACCAGCTAGGATATTGAAGAGAACCAGGGAGTCTGTTTTATTACATTAACTAAGATTGGCCCTGCCTCATTCCTTTTGTTTTCTTCCCACCTGCTGCTCCAGCATTAAGAAAAGCTTAATTAGAGTCAGGGAACAGGTCTTATAGAGATCAGTGAGTGCAGTGGCTGAACACTAATACAAATGACCAGTGCAATGATGAATACGCTGTACTTTGGGTTTTTTAGGTTGACTAACAACAAGCGGAACCAGGGCATAGCTCATTACTCTAAAAATTGATCATTAAAGGAAAAGAATTAAGTATATATCTTGGATTACTGTCATACACTATTTTTCAGGGTAATCAAATGGGTGCGGGAACCACTTTCTGTTCAGAAGAATTTCAACAGATAAATGCAGAAAGAATGATAGAATTGGAAAAAAGTTTTCAAATTCATTTTTCAAGTTCTAATGAGATAACTGATGTAAACAATGGTCACCAACAGATGGTAAAAACACTAGATGAAATACTGATCGGGAATAGGACTCTCTGATCAATCTGGACTCACTAAAAGTGAAAAAAGACAGCCAGGGGTGCTCCTGATACAATGCAAGATAAAACACATGACACTTCTTATGAGGTATGCATATCAAACTTGAGTCTAATTCACATTAATTAGATTATTGAATTAGGGGTCTCACTTTCAACTCATAGAAAACCCTAAGGATAGGACCAGTTTGGAACATTTGGTGAAGGTCATCAAAGGTATGGTATCTTTTCTATAATTAACAGATATAGTTTTGAGTTCAAATAAACTTTTCCCAAAGTAGAAAACACTTTGAGTAACTCAACTTTAGAAAATCTGTTAGCTGTGGTGGTGTACTAGGGTCAATTCCAAATTTTACAGACTGCAATGTAGTAAATTACAGAGTATAGGGGATTTGTAGGCAGATTCATTGGCTGATGGAGGAACCCTCAGAGATTCTGCTCATAAACTGACTTTTTGGATTTCTGGTTTCTGGTCATAAATCAGTGTAGGGGACAGGAGGAAACTGATGCATATCTTGAGGAATGAATTGGTTATCCTGTCCAGTTGGCCAGATTATTTTCCTGTCAATTTGCTAAACTCATATTTCTGGAGAAATTTCAGCAAGTAAAATAACAAGATGAATTGCATAGAAGTGACACCCCTCTTAGCTCCCAAAATAAGTTAAAATAAATATTCAAACTTAAAAGTTGATCTTGATTCTGGAGCCATGGTCCAATGGAGCCTATCATTAGGATATGGTTCACCCATAGTGATGGGGAAATAATAGTAAGTTAGACAAAGTAAGGTCTATTTCCTTCTCAGAAACAAGGAATCTTGAGTTAGGCAACTCAGGGCTGTTATAGCAGCTCCCACCTCATCAGCATCCTGGTCTTTTTTCCTTATGCCCCATGTTGGTTTACAACCTTGTGGATTACCTGGGTGAAATTCTACTGGTCATGTAGAAGGAGGGCAAGGAGAAACTAAAGGAAAAGACAAAACTCTCCTGCTTGGTAGATGGCAGATTCAGTAAGCAATGGAATTTACATATGAGGCTAGTAAGATGGGTAGAACTCTGCTCCTGCCTGTCAGAATCTTTCAAATTTATACAGAGGCCTTATCAATTGAGTTCAGGCTAGATGATGAACCCTAGACATATACAGTCTAGGTTATCTCAACAACACATTGCTTTTGCAGAGTTGTGCCCTTAAAATGGCCCCTAGTGTGGGAACAGTGGGCAGAAGGTACATTTTAAGGATGGGGTAGGGATGCAGAGCCTCAGCTGCCCAGGTCCAGCTCGTGGGTCAAACAGTGGTCATATCCTTGTGATGTCTTCCAATACTCCACCTTCCACTGTATATCTATTCTGTCCTTGATCCAGCCCAGCTGGGAAGAAAGAAGAAAGGACAAAATGTTCCTCCTCCCAGTTTTGTCAATTCCTTGAATCAGCTTTCCTAGAAATTTCATGTAAGCATTCTGTTCACACTGTTGACCACTGGGCAACAGGCCCATACCTAGATGCAAGGAAGACTGGAACCACACCCTTTTAGGTGAGTGCATTCTTGAATTAAATAAGACTAGAGTTCAGATGCACCTGGATAGGGCATCTTTGTTCATGAAGACAACAGATATTTGAGAGAAAATTAAAATTGCTGTTCAGATAATTTCATTTCTGCAAAATGCTATGAAGTAGAACATTCTATAGAAGACCTAATTTTGTATCATATTTTGTGTTATGTTTAACAGTAGGCCAGATTGTGTGATTAACAGAGTATAAATCTGTTACATGTATTATTTTAAATGCATTTGGGGAAAGACCACTGGCCCTTGTTAGTGTCTCTAATTTTATACATGTGTTACATGTCTTTTGTTGGCATTGTGGTTCAGTATTTTGCTAAGTAAAATAACAAGATGAATTGCATAGAAGTGACACCCTCTTAGCTCCCAAAATAAGTTAAAATAAATATTCAAACTTAAAAGTTGATCTTGATTCTGGAGCCATGGTCCAATGGAGCCTATCATTAGGATATGGTTCACCCATAGTGATGGGGAAATAATAGTAAGTTAGACAAAGTAAGGTCTATTTCCTTCTCAGAAACAAGGAATCTTGAGTTAGGCAACTCAGGGCTGTTATAGCAGCTCCCACCTCATCAGCATCCTGGTCTTTTTTCCTTATGCCCCATGTTGGTTTACAACCTTGTGGATTACCTGGGTGAAATTCTACTGGTCATGTAGAAGGAGGGCAAGGAGAAACTAAAGGAAAAGACAAAACTCTCCTGCTTGGTAGATGGCAGATTCAGTAAGCAATGGAATTTACATATGAGGCTAGTAAGATGGGTAGAACTCTGCTCCTGCCTGTCAGAATCTTTCAAATTTATACAGAGGCCTTATCAATTGAGTTCAGGCTAGATGATGAACCCTAGACATATACAGTCTAGGTTATCTCAACAACACATTGCTTTTGCAGAGTTGTGCCCTTAAAATGGCCCCTAGTGTGGGAACAGTGGGCAGAAGGTACATTTTAAGGATGGGGTAGGGATGCAGAGCCTCAGCTGCCCAGGTCCAGCTCGTGGGTCAAACAGTGGTCATATCCTTGTGATGTCTTCCAATACTCCACCTTCCACTGTATATCTATTCTGTCCTTGATCCAGCCCAGCTGGGAAGAAAGAAGAAAGGACAAAATGTTCCTCCTCCCAGTTTTGTCAATTCCTTGAATCAGCTTTCCTAGAAATTTCATGTAAGCATTCTGTTCACACTGTTGACCACTGGGCAACAGGCCCATACCTAGATGCAAGGAAGACTGGAACCACACCCTTTTAGGTGAGTGCATTCTTGAATTAAATAAGACTAGAGTTCAGATGCACCTGGATAGGGCATCTTTGTTCATGAAGACAACAGATATTTGAGAGAAAATTAAAATTGCTGTTCAGATAATTTCATTTCTGCAAAATGCTATGAAGTAGAACATTCTATAGAAGACCTAATTTTGTATCATATTTTGTGTTATGTTTAACAGTAGGCCAGATTGTGTGATTAACAGAGTATAAATCTGTTACATGTATTATTTTAAATGCATTTGGGGAAAGACCACTGGCCCTTGTTAGTGTCTCTAATTTTATACATGTGTTACATGTCTTTTGTTGGCATTGTGGTTCAGTATTTTGCTATCAGGTTTTGTGTGATTTACTGAAAAATGTGTTGAGTCCCTGTTAATATCATCATTTTTTTCTTTCACGTTGTGCCTCTGTGTATGGCTTGTTAGGCTAAAGAAATGCAGAGGTTGTTTCATAGTTGAGTAGCACTGTCATACTTTCTTGTCTAAGAAATTATAATTGATGTTGGTAGCCTAGCAGGTGCAGCTTGATTTATTTTGCATCGATTTATATCATAGGTCAATTCTCAGGAGAAAGTTGTATGTATGGGAGGAAATTTGTATAGAGGTCAGTCTTTGAAATCTCAGGAATACAGGCCTTCCTAAGTGCATTATGCAAAACTCTACTCGTGACTAAGATAGTTCAGGATGTGAAGTTATCCAAGAGGGTTTCTGTAAGAGCATATTCCTAGAGAACAGAGCTAAGCAAAGCTTTCCTGCTTCTGAATGCTCCATATCACAGAAATTCATTTTGTAAAATTTGATTTATTATATCTAAAGCTGAGCTGTTACTCTACGTCAGTCTGTCTCTTTTATTCTTATATCATAGCTTTATCTGAAAGCACTAACAGACTTTATGGGCTTCCCAGGTATGCAGAGATAAAGAATCCACCTGCTAAATAGGAGATGTGGTTTCGATTCCTGGGTCAGGAAGATCCCCTTGAGAAGGAAGTAGAAACCCACTCCAGTATTATTGCCTGGGGAGTTCCTTGGACAGGGGAGCCTGGTGGGCTGCAGTCCCTGGGGTCACAAAGAGTTGGACATGACTTAGCAACTGAGCACTAGACACAATGGACTTTACAAACATGGAATGAAGCACTATTCATGTGCTATGTTGTAATAAGGAGAACCTGGGTTTTGGAGTGTGAGGACTAGAGAGACCAAGTTTGCCTCCTTCTGACTTTGTGATCCTTGGCAACTATGACTTCTCAGTCCCTGTTACTTCTAACTCTATCCTGTTTTGATGGCCAGGCATTAACTATGTGCCAATCACTGTCCTAAGCTGTCACTGTCCTAAGACTGTGAACAAGATAAAGGCAGTTGTGGCCGTTGTAAGTGTTCAAGCTGAGGTTGCAGACTCCATTGTTTTCACAAATCACAAATGCCTGAGGAGAAGGGAAGTAAAACAATCAAGGAGAAATGGGGATTACTGCTGAATTTGTGGCTTCAACTCACCAAAAGGTATTTAGATTAAAAAAAAAATGGAAATACTAGATGTACTAATGTAGAAAGATTTCTTAGCAGTCTACTTTACAGCCTCAGATTAAGTATGGTGAATATCAGCAATGTTAATACACTCACAGGTAACTTCTCTGCTTGGCTGTTCTCCCCTAGTGGTTAAAAGTTAGGTTATTGAGGCCACTCTGTTTGGATCCCAACTTTTCCATTCGTCCAGCCATGGTCATTTGCTCAACTTGATGACTTTGAACAAGTTACTTAATTTCTGTGTGTCTCAGTTTTCTTCTCTTCAAAATGATAAAAATAATAGATTTAGCAGCCTTGCAGTTAATTTGGGTGTGCGTGTAACTAATGCATGTAGAACAAAGTATGCCTGGCACAAAATATGCACTCAGTGACTATTAGCTCTTATTATGGGAGCACATAGAAAAAGGAAGAGGCTTCACCAGTGGCTCAGCAGTAAAAAGGCCTGTAATGCAGGATGTGGGTTTGATCACTGGGTTGGGAAGATCCCCTAGAGGAGGGCATGACAATCCACTCCAGTATTCTAACCTGGAGAATCCATGGACAAGATGACACGTGACAACGTGATGACATGTTGACCTCTCCTCTAATACTGACTACCAACTGGATAGTCTGTGGGACCATCAGTGTCCAAAAGTGTGTCTATATGTGGTTCCTGGGCTAATGGGAGATCTTGCTTAGCAACTGAGCACTAGACACAATGGACTTTACAAACATGGAATGAAGCACTATTCATGTGCTATGTTGTAATAAGGAGAACCTGGGTTTTGGAGTGTGAGGACTAGAGAGACCAAGTTTGCCTCCTTCTGACTTTGTGATCCTTGGCAACTATGACTTCTCAGTCCCTGTTACTTCTAACTCTATCCTGTTTTGATGGCCAGGCATTAACTATGTGCCAATCACTGTCCTAAGCTGTCACTGTCCTAAGACTGTGAACAAGATAAAGGCAGTTGTGGCCGTTGTAAGTGTTCAAGCTGAGGTTGCAGACTCCATTGTTTTCACAAATCACAAATGCCTGAGGAGAAGGGAAGTAAAACAATCAAGGAGAAATGGGGATTACTGCTGAATTTGTGGCTTCAACTCACCAAAAGGTATTTAGATTAAAAAAAAAATGGAAATACTAGATGTACTAATGTAGAAAGATTTCTTAGCAGTCTACTTTACAGCCTCAGATTAAGTATGGTGAATATCAGCAATGTTAATACACTCACAGGTAACTTCTCTGCTTGGCTGTTCTCCCCTAGTGGTTAAAAGTTAGGTTATTGAGGCCACTCTGTTTGGATCCCAACTTTTCCATTCGTCCAGCCATGGTCATTTGCTCAACTTGATGACTTTGAACAAGTTACTTAATTTCTGTGTGTCTCAGTTTTCTTCTCTTCAAAATGATAAAAATAATAGATTTAGCAGCCTTGCAGTTAATTTGGGTGTGCGTGTAACTAATGCATGTAGAACAAAGTATGCCTGGCACAAAATATGCACTCAGTGACTATTAGCTCTTATTATGGGAGCACATAGAAAAAGGAAGAGGCTTCACCAGTGGCTCAGCAGTAAAAAGGCCTGTAATGCAGGATGTGGGTTTGATCACTGGGTTGGGAAGATCCCCTAGAGGAGGGCATGACAATCCACTCCAGTATTCTAACCTGGAGAATCCATGGACAAGATGACACGTGACAACGTGATGACATGTTGACCTCTCCTCTAATACTGACTACCAACTGGATAGTCTGTGGGACCATCAGTGTCCAAAAGTGTGTCTATATGTGGTTCCTGGGCTAATGGGAGATCTTGCTTGGGCTCTGAAGTCTTCTTCCATCCTCTCCAGTCCCACCCTGTGTGGTACACTCCATCACCTCCTGCCGTTGGATTTTGCTTAACCAGCAGGGAGACAGCTTAGTTAAGTACTAGCAAGACTGCTTCAGTCACTTCTAACCACCTTCCTTCTTGTCCACTTACCACTAAAAAACAAGTGGATTCTTGTCCCCCGAAAGGTGGAAATGTACTCTGCTGGCATTTCAGCAGCATCAGTGGTGCCAGGGTTGAGTAACTGGACAGCTTTCAGCCAGAAAGAGGAGGTTGTCATTAGGACTTGACTTATGGGGTGAAAGACACCCTCATTCTTTGACAGTTACTCTCCTGAGCCTCCCCTGGCTTTGCAGATGGTGATAGTTCCTTTTATCCTCCTCAGTGTGAGCTTAGGGAAAGGACAGTCTTTTCACAGACATTACGTTCCTCCAAAATGCTGCCCTTCTTTTCTCTCTGTCCCTTCCTTCAGTTGTCTTTTTATTTGGCTGTGGTGGTAGTGGTGCTAGGGCTGTAGGCAGAAATGGCACTTTCTGACAACCCCAAGGGGGAACTGACAGGCCTTAACAAGTGGCAGTTCCCTGAGTCTCTAAACTTAGAATGTGGAATAATTCGTCCTTTAAGGTCTTATAATTTCATGAAAACCGGGGGGAAAACCTGACTGAGCATTTGACACCATCCTTATTATAGAGATGTGTGGAGTCAGAGCTCCTTGGGTCTCCCAGTTCAGCCAAGGTGGGTGAAAGCAAGGGTGGATGCTGTAGCCATATTAAGGAGTTGGGACTTTTTCTTAAGAGAAATAAAAAAATTGTCAAAGAATTTTGAACGGGGGAGTGATTTAATCTAGTACTGGATAATCTTTCAAGATTTTTCCCCTGCTCCCTTTGTTTCCTCCTTTATTTATTCAAGTCTGGTAACCAGGTCCTTTAAAAAATAATAATAACTGATTAACTTATTTATTTGGCTATGCTGGGTCTTAGTTGGCTTTCCAGGTGGCGCTAGTGGTAAAGAACCTGCCTGCAAGTTCAGGAGACATAAGAGATGTGGGTTCGATGCCTGGGTTGGGAAGATCCCTTGGAGGGCATGGCAACTCACTCCAGTATTCTTGTCTGGAGAATCTCTGGACAGAGGAGGCTGGTGGGTTGTAGTCTATAAGGATCACAAAGAGTTGGACATGACTGAAGTGACTTAGCTTGCAAAGGTCTTAGTTACTACTGGGTCTTAGTTTTTTAAGATTTTATTTGTTTATTTATTTGGCATGTGTTCCCAAACAGGGATTGAAGGCACCTGCAGTGGGAGCATGGAATCCTAGCCAGTGGGCCACCAGGAAAGTCCTCATGTTTGCTTTATCTTATTACTTTAGGGCTTTTTGTAGGGATGGAGAGTATATATAGGAGCACCTGCTTAATCAAGAGATGCCTTTGTAGGTTTTTAGAAACTACATTCACAGAAAAAACAATACTTGTTTTGAGTGGTGAGAGGGGAGAGGGAGTCATTGAGTGTATTGAGGGAGAATGCATTTTCTCTAAGCTTGAGAAGGGCCTGTAGTTAGAGGGTTCTGAAAGTAGCAGGACTATGCTTGTGTTCCTGACCCTGCTGAGACATGATATGTAGACCTGACCTGGTGCTGAGTGAATGAGAGAGGTGCCAGGTGAGGCTGGCTAAACACAGGGGTTCCCAATCTGGCTCCAGGGCCCAGGAACAGCAATTCTTCAGACTCTGAACGACAGAAAGGCTTGGGCCCTCAGGATGTCAGCAGTGAGCCTTGTTGGCTGAAGACTAAAGAAACTTCCATCCTGCAGGGCCTGTGTATGAACTAAAGGAAGGAGGGTCCACATTCATGACTGACATAGGATTTCTTCAAAATATATCTGACTACAGGCTCAGAGTGAAATCTAAACATGATTGATTTAAAGAAACATGGTGTTTCCTGTCCATCTGAGAAAATGATTATAAATTCACATAATTCACAGTCAGATATACACTTTTGAAAGATAATCTGCCTACTGTGTGGGTTCCGCAGAACAAGATGAGCTAAGGGAACCCTAAGAAATAATCCCATTCTGGAAATCTATTGACATTTTAAGTTTTATTACTATACACTCAGTATTAAAGACAAGATAAAGATAAGCCATAGCTGTATGTCAACTGATGTTTTTGATTCTGTGTTCTATCATTTTGGTAATATTAGAATTGATACCTTCAGTGTGGGAGCCTGCCCTAGATTATAATTTTACTGATTTACAAAGTATTTTTATGTGAAGTCAATCTTTTTACATAGACTAAGTCATCTTCTATTGTTTAAAACATTGTGAAGAAAAAAGTTCCAACACATTCAGGAAATCGGGTGGTTAAATAAGAGTTGTTGAAAGAAGATGATTTCATCAGGTAAGAGTGGCTTGAGAGTGGCAGAAGGAAGGACAAACTTCACCTGCATGGGAGGATTTTGAGTTAGTCACCAGTGCCCACAGAGAGCAGGCTTTTGATGGAATTATGTGGAAAGAGGTTAGTGCTCCTGGAGTCATAAGAAAACGTGAAGGGAGAATGATATATTTCTCAGAACATCATTGGATTATATTAATAGTCTATATCTGAAAAGTCGAGAGTAAGAACAGATCCCAGGGAAGTCAACAGTAAGTATATACTACTTGAGATGCCTTCTGCTACAAAAACAGAAAACCCGCCGAAAGTGCCTTCAACAATGAAACATTTAATTATCTCACAAAACCAGAAGTCTGGAGGCAGGCGGCTCAGAGGAAATGTGTCACCTGCTCAGTGGTAGCTATGTGGCCTGGGCTTTTTCCATTCTCTCCCTGTCAGCGCCAGTCCTTAGGCTTGTTGTTTTAGATTGCATGGTGGTCTCACTAATGCCGAAAGTCACTTTTGTTCATTGTTCCTGTCTTTGTTCCCAGTACCTAGTGCAGTGCCTGTATGTAATGTCAGCACAGAGTAGCTGCTCAACAAATATAGTTTGAATGAATGATTGTATTGCTTTTAAAGAGAAAGTTGAAGAGAGTCATTATCCGCTGGTTTTGTAATTAACTTTGTAATAGAACCTTACAACTGGCGTTAATCACAGTCACCCCTTACTGACAGTTGACAATTGTGAGGTAGACTTGGGTAAAGGGATGACCCAGGGTAACACAAGTAGTTAGTAGTAGAGGACTCAGCCAGGTGAGGCAGGACATAGCATCTAAGCTTTTCTTCTTCCTTCTGACAGCCCTGCTGTGAACAGACTCTTCTGTGGAGGTGGGGTGGCCTGCCTTTTCTCTAGTCCCCTCCAGTCTAGTGTTATGGAAGGAACCCTATTCCTAACTCACTCTAAGGCTCAGCCTTAAGGTATAAAGCACTGGACATTACAAGTCACAAGCCTTGGCTTGAAAGATCATTGCCTCTGTGTTCAAAGGAAGGAGGACTATGGTGAAGTATGAGAGATGTGAAACCATGGTGAGATCTGCAGTTTAGCCAGCTAATTGCGGTCTTCTAGAACTAACCCATAAGAGACTCACTGCATTCTAGACCTTGTGGTCACTGAAATAAATAAAGAGATACATACCTCAACAAACCACTGAATTAATCAAAATCCAAAAGAAAAGTTGAAAATCTGCCCTCCAGCTGTCCTGTGTCTTCTGATGAAATGATTGAAGGGGTGATGGTACTGGTGATCGTGGTAAGAGCACCAGGTTGCACAACCTAGGATTCTAAAAGGACATTCCTAGGGCAGAACACAGGCCAAATATGTTTCAAGTAAAAATGTTTGGATACTATACAAGTTGTGTCTGACTCATTGTGACCTCCTGGACTGCAGCATGCTAGGCTTCCCTTTCCATCACCATCTTCCCGAGTTCGTTCAAACTCATGTGCATTGGTTACCATAACCCCTAGGATATCAGTGACTTCCACCTCTGAGTCTGAGGAGTGTTTTTGGAGTTGTTATGAAGATACATTGAAAGTCAAGCTATTGAGTTCTCTTACAGTTGTACATCATGGCTACTGACCAAGCAGGGAGAGACATGTGATTTGAGGCTTCCCAAGCTCACTTGCTTTGTCTTTGACAAAGTTCTGACCTGTTTACTGCAGAGTATCTGTTTCAGTTTCCCCCATATGTTTCTGAAGCATTCAGGATTTAAAGGGAAAAGTACTCCAATGGGATGAGTCGGGAAAGGATAAAAAGACTTGGGAGAAATTACTAATTGGAGGTGTTCTTAAAATGCAATTTGGTCTCTAAAAATGAAAGACATGGACTGAAATCAGCAAAAGGAAATTTAATAAAGTAGCTCACACAGAGACAAATGAAAATATAGTATTCAACTGGGTGAAATCTAGCCTCAGTAATATTGCCAAGTAGGCTTTTGGGGATTTGTCTATTAATGAAATGATTATGAATCATATGAGTGTGTTAAAATGGCAGTAGATACATTGTTTTACATCAGTAGAATATTACTAAAAAAAAAAGCTGCTTTAGAAACACCATTTAACCATACATGAGACCATTCAGTGGCTGTTGTCATTAAAGCAAGAATGGTAGATTTGGAAAATAAAATAGCCCCCAAGCAGCTCATATGGGTGGACTGAATATTCTCTGATGTCCAGAAAAAGAGGTAAGAGGAAAGAGCAGTAAAAACGACACAGAATCCCTCTACCATCTACAGGAAGTGTCTTGAACTGCCTTATTTATAAAGACAGAAAGACTTTTCTCTTTGAATTTTGCTTTTATCTTTGCAGCAGGCTCTTTTCCTCTGCCTCAGATCTTGTGCTGTAGACAGTTTTGTAGTCAACAGAAGAATTCTGTAACTATCATAAGAATATTGTTGAACTGATCAACTGAAGTCTCCCCTCTCCTCTCACCCTGGCCTTTGGACATCAGGTACACAGACCTAGATTAATCATAAATGTGAATCATAACATACTCCTAACTTAGATCTATTATAGCTTCTTTTAATATTCATTTTTATTTTTTATAAGATAATAAACATTTGTAAACCCATTCTTGAAAAGCAAGTTAGGAAGTTGCAATAATCTCCATGTTAACCCCAGGTCCCACTTCACCGTGTCATCACTCTCTCCTTGACCTGAGATGACCATCATCTAAAATACCACTTTCATTATGTTTTCCTTTTTCCCCTATGTTCTTTTTTTACCTATTTAAAATTTGTAAAAGTACATTTCAGGATTTAAAGGGAAAAGTACTCCAATGGGATGAGTCGGGAAAGGATAAAAAGACTTGGGAGAAATTACTAATTGGAGGTGTTCTTAAAATGCAATTTGGTCTCTAAAAATGAAAGACATGGACTGAAATCAGCAAAAGGAAATTTAATAAAGTAGCTCACACAGAGACAAATGAAAATATAGTATTCAACTGGGTGAAATCTAGCCTCAGTAATATTGCCAAGTAGGCTTTTGGGGATTTGTCTATTAATGAAATGATTATGAATCATATGAGTGTGTTAAAATGGCAGTAGATACATTGTTTTACATCAGTAGAATATTACTAAAAAAAAAAGCTGCTTTAGAAACACCATTTAACCATACATGAGACCATTCAGTGGCTGTTGTCATTAAAGCAAGAATGGTAGATTTGGAAAATAAAATAGCCCCCAAGCAGCTCATATGGGTGGACTGAATATTCTCTGATGTCCAGAAAAAGAGGTAAGAGGAAAGAGCAGTAAAACGACACAGAATCCCTCTACCATCTACAGGAAGTGTCTTGAACTGCCTTATTTATAAAGACAGAAAGACTTTTCTCTTTGAATTTTGCTTTTATCTTTGCAGCAGGCTCTTTTCCTCTGCCTCAGATCTTGTGCTGTAGACAGTTTTGTAGTCAACAGAAGAATTCTGTAACTATCATAAGAATATTGTTGAACTGATCAACTGAAGTCTCCCCTCTCCTCTCACCCTGGCCTTTGGACATCAGGTACACAGACCTAGATTAATCATAAATGTGAATCATAACATACTCCTAACTTAGATCTATTATAGCTTCTTTTAATATTCATTTTTATTTTTTATAAGATAATAAACATTTGTAAACCCATTCTTGAAAAGCAAGTTAGGAAGTTGCAATAATCTCCATGTTAACCCCAGGTCCCACTTCACCGTGTCATCACTCTCTCCTTGACCTGAGATGACCATCATCTAAAATACCACTTTCATTATGTTTTCCTTTTTCCCCTATGTTTTGCATAGTTTTATTGTACCTATTTAAAATTTGTAAAAGTACATTTCTAACATTATAAAGAGTGGCATAGTACATGTAATTTGGGGGGATTTACTCTTTCTCACTTCTATTGCCGAAGTGATCCATATCTTTGAGAGTTACCAAAGTTCATTTGTTTTTACTGCCGTACAATATTCCACTATGTGACGATACCATGTTGTATTCACTTTTTCTCCTATTGATGGGTATTTGGGTTATTTCCAGGTTTTTGCTACTTTGGAAATAATGAACATTCTAGTAGATTTGCTCTGCTAGAAGAGTTTTTCCTGCGTTGCTTTCATCTTCATTCAATAAAACTCCTGTGTCTCTGATGCTAAATTCATCTGTTCCTATCCTTATCCTACAATCTCTTGCAATGGTTCTTCCTTCCTGACAAGACTTTTCTAAAGGTTGTGCACACGTTGTTTCTACTTCCTCAATGTCTACTCACTCTTCAGCACGATCGTTTTGGCTCCAGCACCCACTACTTCACCCAAACTCAATGGGCATTTCCCCACAAGGTTACTGGATCTATTAACATATTTGAGTCAGCTGAGCATTCTGTTCTTGAAGCACTTTCTTCTTTTCTTTTTCACCACATTCTCCTGGATTTCCTCTTTCTGGCTATAATTTTGTTCTTTTTCCTCCATTTACTACTGAAGATAAATACTGGAAATCATCAGAGACTAGTTCTCTGTTTCTTCTACTCCACATTCTGTACTTTCCTATGGGGCTAGGGGAATATTTGTGTCTACTTCTTAGCAAAATGTATAATAGAATCCCCTTTCACTCTCAAAAGTGTCCCTGTTTGAATGACAGAATATATGTTCTCCCTACCTGAATTCCAGTGACTCTCATTTTACCCATCAAATCTTCTGCTATCATCCTTCCTGGGATATTTGATGGGCATTTTAAAGTTGACATTTCTAAAATTAGACTTTTGTTTTCCCATCCAAAACTCATTTCTCCCAAGTCTCTGTCTCAGAAAATGGCACTGCCATTTAATCGCTCAAGCTCCAAACTCTAGAGATCTTGTTGTTGTTGTTCTCTGTTTCTCATCCCATCTGTCTCCAAGACCTGTCAATTCTCACCCCATTACTGTGGTCAAAACCACTACCTCTCTTGCTTGGGAGCTGCAAAGGGCTGCTTTGCCTTCTACTCTTGCTTGCCTCTCTCAACCTCATCCATTCTCCTACTCTGATATTTTAAAACTATATATCATATCATGTCATTGCCTGCTTAAAACCTTTCATGATTTACCACTGCATTCAGAATAAAACCACGTTGCTTTCTCGCATGTCCAAGGCTCAGTGTGCTCTTTCTCATGACTACTGATCTGGTCTCAGCCTAGGTCACTCTTGTCCTTTTCATCTGCTCTGGCCACACCCCCTTTGGGCTCTGCTATTGCACATGGAGAGCACCTCTCCACCCCACCTTGCTCCCACTGCCCAGCATGAACTTGTTTTGTTGATCTCATCTGAAGTATCACTTCTACTGGAATGTGGCATCATTTTGCAAGCGTGTGCATGCAGGTGAAAGTAAACATTACTTTTCAACGGTAAGACATCTCAGCCCATACTTCCCAATGGGCATTTCCCCACAAGGTTACTGGATCTATTAACATATTTGAGTCAGCTGAGCATTCTGTTCTTGAAGCACTTTCTTCTTTTCTTTTTCACCACATTCTCCTGGATTTCCTCTTTCTGGCTATAATTTTGTTCTTTTTCCTCCATTTACTACTGAAGATAAATACTGGAAATCATCAGAGACTAGTTCTCTGTTTCTTCTACTCCACATTCTGTACTTTCCTATGGGGCTAGGGGAATATTTGTGTCTACTTCTTAGCAAAATGTATAATAGAATCCCCTTTCACTCTCAAAAGTGTCCCTGTTTGAATGACAGAATATATGTTCTCCCTACCTGAATTCCAGTGACTCTCATTTTACCCATCAAATCTTCTGCTATCATCCTTCCTGGGATATTTGATGGGCATTTTAAAGTTGACATTTCTAAAATTAGACTTTTGTTTTCCCATCCAAAACTCATTTCTCCCAAGTCTCTGTCTCAGAAAATGGCACTGCCATTTAATCGCTCAAGCTCCAAACTCTAGAGATCTTGTTGTTGTTGTTCTCTGTTTCTCATCCCATCTGTCTCCAAGACCTGTCAATTCTCACCCCATTACTGTGGTCAAAACCACTACCTCTCTTGCTTGGGAGCTGCAAAGGGCTGCTTTGCCTTCTACTCTTGCTTGCCTCTCTCAACCTCATCCATTCTCCTACTCTGATATTTTAAAACTATATATCATATCATGTCATTGCCTGCTTAAAACCTTTCATGATTTACCACTGCATTCAGAATAAAACCACGTTGCTTTCTCGCATGTCCAAGGCTCAGTGTGCTCTTTCTCATGACTACTGATCTGGTCTCAGCCTAGGTCACTCTTGTCCTTTTCATCTGCTCTGGCCACACCCCCTTTGGGCTCTGCTATTGCACATGGAGAGCACCTCTCCACCCCACCTTGCTCCCACTGCCCAGCATGAACTTGTTTTGTTGATCTCATCTGAAGTATCACTTCTACTGGAATGTGGCATCATTTTGCAAGCGTGTGCATGCAGGTGAAAGTAAACATTACTTTTTTCAATTCTGAAGTATTTTTTTTTTTAATTTAGAAAACATAGGTAAGCAAAAAAATCCCTCACAATCCTACTACTCAAAGATAAATATAGTTAGCATGTTGGTGTGTATTTTTCCAGACCTTTCCTTTGTCTGCAAAGAATATCAGTTGCAGAGATGGCCCCAAGTGCTGTAATTTGTGAAAGTCATTCTGTCCCATAAATTTCACATATAATTCACATCAAGACTGCTTTTTCACAATGGAAAACTTAGCATCCTTCTCAGTAGTCTCTCCAGGGATTTTTAGATTGGGCAAAGGATCCTCCTGCTTACATCTTGCTTTAATTTCCAGCTTATCTTATTGTCTTCATCTCCTTCGTGTCTAGTCTCTTGTGTAGGCTTAAATATGGAATGCAGCCTCTAATCCTTGCTTCAAGAGTTCTCCTTCCCTCAGCGGGGGCTTGAAGGGAGCTAGAAAGCCTTGCAGAATAGCACATGCTTAATACGTCTCCATTTTCAAAAGGCCTTTGACTTCTTAAGCCTGAACGTGTTCCCCTTATCTGAGCAGATAACCATGAGCTGCAGTGCTGACTGGTTCAGTCTCTCTCTCAACCCCTTGGTGCTCTCTGCACACAGTTCTCTAGCTGTGTGTCCCAGATCTGAGACTTTCCGTATAGGGAGCAAACCAGTGTTCTGCGTATTTTTTAATAACCTACATTTCCAGACCCTATCCTGAAAGGTCTCATTTGACACCCTCAAACCTATTCAGACATTTTCTCCAAACCATAGATATTTCAGGCTGATGAGGGCCCATGCCACTCATTCAGTGGGAAGAACCAGTTTTGACGAGCTATTGTTTTAAAGCAGGATTCCCCCCTTCCCCCTTCTTGGTACAGAGAATTACCTCCTTGCCCCCTCCCCCCACCCTAAATGGGATCATACAATATATACTGGTTAGAAGTCTGCGTTCTTCACTTAATGATTGATGTGACTATCTTTTACAGTGAGTAAAAAAGAGAATTTAATAAGCTATGGTGGAAAACATGCCCTGAAAGGTTGTTACTGAACGCATATTTCTCAGGGTCCATGCCAAACCCAATCTACTCATGACTATATTTTGATCATTAGGACACTCATGGGCACATAAAAGTTGGAGACACACTGTAGAACAATGTTTATATGGCTTTAATAAGAGCGAAATAGCAATTCTTATTTTTTTCTTCATTGCAAAATCTATAAAAGACAAGTCTGGATATTTTTACGGGTATTTAATTTGTGCTTTGACAGAGTTAGCTTTGCTTATTAAATATGACATCGTTGCCAAAATGCAAAATGCTTTCCTAGAATGCAATGTCTTCATGGCTTTCATTTAACTCTCTAAAGGGAATTGTGGAGGTCATGATTTACCCATTACATTTTTGCAGAAAATTAAAATAGCAACTTAGTGGTTTTTTAAATTAATAGAGAGTTATGTCTTAACTTTCCAGATATTATAAAATTCTAAACAGTTTTAAAAGCAGTTTATAAGTACCCATATTTAAGACTAAAGTACCTTTTATTTTTGGTTCATTGAGAACATCATTAGCATTTCCCTTGTAGCTCAACTGGTAAAGAATCCACCTGCAATTGGTTTCCCAAAATTTGGGGGAACCATCATTTGGTTTAGCAAAAAATTCCCTTGTTAGCTGCTCTCTCAACCCCTTGGTGCTCTCTGCACACAGTTCTCTAGCTGTGTGTCCCAGATCTGAGACTTTCCGTATAGGGAGCAAACCAGTGTTCTGCGATTTTTAATAACCTACATTTCCAGACCCTATCCTGAAAGGTCTCATTTGACACCCTCAAACCTATTCAGACATTTTCTCCAAACCATAGATATTTCAGGCTGATGAGGGCCCATGCCACTCATTCAGTGGGAAGAACCAGTTTTGACGAGCTATTGTTTTAAAGCAGGATTCCCCCCTTCCCCCTTCTTGGTACAGAGAATTACCTCCTTGCCCCCTCCCCACCCTAAATGGGATCATACAATATATACTGGTTAGAAGTCTGCGTTCTTCACTTAATGATTGATGTGACTATCTTTTACAGTGAGTAAAAAAGAGAATTTAATAAGCTATGGTGGAAAACATGCCCTGAAAGGTTGTTACGAACGCATATTTCTCAGGGTCCATGCCAAACCCAATCTACTCATGACTATATTTTGATCATTAGGACACTCATGGGCACATAAAAGTTGGAGACACACTGTAGAACAATGTTTATATGGCTTTAATAAGAGCGAAATAGCAATTCTTATTTTTTTCTTCATTGCAAAATCTATAAAAGACAAGTCTGGATATTTTTACGGGTATTTAATTTGTGCTTTGACAGAGTTAGCTTTGCTTATTAAATATGACATCGTTGCCAAAATGCAAAATGCTTTCCTAGAATGCAATGTCTTCATGGCTTTCATTTAACTCTCTAAAGGGAATTGTGGAGGTCATGATTTACCCATTACTTTTTTGCAGAAAATTAAAATAGCAACTTAGTGGTTTTTTAAATTAATAGAGAGTTATGTCTTAACTTTCCAGATATTATAAAATTCTAAACAGTTTTAAAAGCAGTTTATAAGTACCCATATTTAAGACTAAAGTACCTTTTATTTTTGGTTCATTGAGAACATCATTAGCATTTCCCTTGTAGCTCAACTGGTAAAGAATCCACCTGCAATGCAGGAGACCCTGGTTTGATCCCTGGGTTGGGATGAGATCCCCTGGAGAAGGGCTAGGCTACCTATTCCAGGATTCTTGGGCTTCCCTCATGGCTCAGATGATAAAGAATCCTCATAGCACAGATGGTAAAGAACATAGTTACTTGAATATGAACTCTTTAAAGAGGGACTGCTATAACTCACAGTCAGGGTGGAATATACTTATTGGATCAGGCCAATGAAGTTGAAAACTGTGATATGGTTTCATTTGGAAACCCAAGTTTAAAAAAAAAATGTCACGCTTGGTTTCTCATGTTGCTGAAGATTGTAATGAAGTGAACTGCTTCTTTGCAAACAGGTAAGCTAACTTCACAACAACATATGATTTGTTTCATTTTAGAGCTTTTAGAAAACATTCATTGAATTAGTAAGCTACTTGCTGGAGGAGCCACGCGAAAATCTTGGTTTTTAAAACACCTACAGTGAAAAGTTATCTAGCACATTTTTCTGTTCACAGCTGAAAAGTTTCAGTTTCACAGCTGGCAAAAGCATGAAGTGTGTGTATGCTTCCAATTAGAAGCAAGATTTTCCCCATGTGCACTCCAAGGTTACACAGTGGTCCCCGAGGATTCGTGGAGTCTTTCTCCTCTGTCTTCTCATTTTCTGCTGCTGTTACGTGGACCATCTGGAGAACTTTGGCTGCTGCAGAAGATGTAAAAATTTCTGAACACTCATTCATTAGGAAGTAGCATTTCAATCTGAAATAGAGTGCCACAGTTATGATGGTGCTTCCTTGGGAATAATTTTCAGGAAGTAGGAGAGCTGACAACCAGAAGGGCATTGTTTCACAAATGGAAGCTATTTGTTCCTGCGCCAGTGGGAATTGTTTTATAATGTTCCTTTCAGAACAGAACAGAATCAAATAATACATTCTGAAATTTTTCACCACGTAAAATGCAGTTATAAGTTTTCACAAGTTGTAAAGGGAGGAGAGAAAAGCCAAAGACTGAAAAGTATTCCTAAGTCTTCTTTCAGAACAAAGAAATCACTCCTGTTCAGGTCATAAGGATATTCAAATATTACGCTTGCTATTGGGAAAAACAGCCATTGCACACTTTGGTCTTGGTCTGTCAAACATACTCTTTTATGTTATGCAGAGCAGACCCTTTGATCCCTGGGTTGGGATGAGATCCCCTGGAGAAGGGCTAGGCTACCTATTCCAGGATTCTTGGGCTTCCCTCATGGCTCAGATGATAAAGAATCCTCATAGCACAGATGGTAAAGAACATAGTTACTTGAATATGAACTCTTTAAAGAGGGACTGCTATAACTCACAGTCAGGGTGGAATATACTTATTGGATCAGGCCAATGAAGTTGAAAACTGTGATATGGTTTCATTTGGAAACCCAAGTTTAAAAAAAAAATGTCACGCTTGGTTTCTCATGTTGCTGAAGATTGTAATGAAGTGAACTGCTTCTTTGCAAACAGGTAAGCTAACTTCACAACAACATATGATTTGTTTCATTTTAGAGCTTTTAGAAAACATTCATTGAATTAGTAAGCTACTTGCTGGAGGAGCCACGCAAAATCTTGGTTTTTAAAACACCTACAGTGAAAAGTTATCTAGCACATTTTTCTGTTCACAGCTGAAAAGTTTCAGTTTCACAGCTGGCAAAAGCATGAAGTGTGTGTATGCTTCCAATTAGAAGCAAGATTTTCCCCATGTGCACTCCAAGGTTACACAGTGGTCCCCGAGGATTCGTGGAGTCTTTCTCCTCTGTCTTCTCATTTTCTGCTGCTGTTACGTGGACCATCTGGAGAACTTTGGCTGCTGCAGAAGATGTAAAAATTTCTGAACACTCATTCATTAGGAAGTAGCATTTCAATCTGAAATAGAGTGCCACAGTTATGATGGTGCTTCCTTGGGAATAATTTTCAGGAAGTAGGAGAGCTGACAACCAGAAGGGCATTGTTTCACAAATGGAAGCTATTTGTTCCTGCGCCAGTGGGAATTGTTTTATAATGTTCCTTTCAGAACAGAACAGAATCAAATAATACATTCTGAAATTTTTCACCACGTAAAATGCAGTTATAAGTTTTCACAAGTTGTAAAGGGAGGAGAGAAAAGCCAAAGACTGAAAAGTATTCCTAAGTCTTCTTTCAGAACAAAGAAATCACTCCTGTTCAGGTCATAAGGATATTCAAATATTACGCTTGCTATTGGGAAAAACAGCCATTGCACACTTTGGTCTTGGTCTGTCAAACATACTCTTTTTATGTTATGATATGTCACGTATCACTGTGAAACACAGACCTGAGGGCTGATACTCAAGCTGCTTTCACATCTTTACATGACATTCAGGACAAGTTCCTACCACAAAAATCAAAGGAACTTAACCTGACATTAAACAGATATATATCTGGAAAGATAATAGCATATTTTCAAATGTTTGACACAGAGAAAGGACATTTTGCACAAATGATATTTAAGATAACACAATTTTTTTTTCTTGCATGTATAGGACATGTACGTGGAATAATAGGCCTATGCAGTCTTCCTGTAAAATATTCATTGGATAAAATTCACAGAGACCAGTTGACTGAAGTAAAAAGAAAGAAGTCTTTAGCACTATTCTAATGTCTGTTGTATGAAGCTTAAAATTGATAGGAACTTTGTTTTTACTGAATGTCTTTGTGATGAACAAGTATTATTCACATCAGAATAATGTGAGCCTGAGCTAATAGTCACTGGACTTCCATGAGGATCTTCCGATGCTTTAGAGTGTGGTACACTACCTCCCCTCTGTGAAGGGCTTCAGGCATGCACCTCCATCCATCCCATATTCACAACACTGAGGAGCATTACTTTTTTTTTTTTAATTAAATTTACTCAAAGTGGGACCAGTTGGTATAAGAATGGAAGTCCCTTGCTCAACCTACTTGTGGTAGTGGAAATAGAAGATGTTTATTTCATATTGTTATAACAAAATTATTTATTAAAATGGCCTTACCAATGGGAAGAAAGGGCATAATCTCACTATTTTTAGTCACCATTTTTTTTTTTGCACGCAAATGACTGGAAGTCTTTCCATTGGTCTTTCGACTTCCATTGTTCCCCTCCAATCTATTTTTCACACCTCAGCCAGAGTGATAGGTATTTTTAAGGTCTCCAGCGTTTTAAAAACTTGTAAAATATAGATAACATAAAGTCTACCAATTTAATTCTTTTCATGTATACAGTTTGGTGGCATTAAGTACATTCCAGTTGTTCTACAATTATACCACCATCCATCTCCAGAAATGTTTCATCTTCCCAAACTGCAACTCTCTTCTCATTAACCACTAACTCCTCCTCCTGCCTGCCCTCCAGCCTCTGGAACCGTCATTCTACTTTCTGGCTCTGTGAATTTGGCTGTTCTAGGTCCCTCTCTCAAGTGGAACTATACAACACTTGTTGTTTTGTGTGCAGTTTAATTTCATTTAGTGTAATGATGTCAAGGTTCTTCCACATTGTATGACGTGTGATTTCCTTCATTTTAAAGGGTAAACGATATCCATTGTATGTATTTAATATATACTACATTTTATTTATCCATTCTTTGGTTGATGGACATTTGGGTCTCCACATTTTGGCTTTTGGGAGTAATACTGCTATGAACATTGTAACTTTTCCCTCTACAAATGAACCATATGTTCAGCTTCTCTGATCTGTCAAATCAAAAGCCTTCAAAGATTAAATTATTGTCTAAAATCTTATAACATTTTTCTTTTCTTGAACACGTGCTTAAGGTGAACTAAATTATAATTTAATAATACTGCAGTCAGAACTGCTAAACATCTTATAGCTAAATTGGCTGCTTGCTAACATTACTGGTGATTAAAATCATCTCCATTTTTCAAAAATGTGGCTGATACATTTAAAAGGTAACAAATCCCAAATGTCATTTAATTTAAGCACTTTTGATTTATCAAAAAAATTCTAGCTATAACTTTTACTTGATATCATGCCTATTTTGTTCCACTGTTATTCAGTAAATAAGAAAACACCAAGTAGTTTGCCAAAGCAGGTTTAAAAGTAATTTTAAGGGTAGGTGGGAGAGAATTGGAGAGAATTTCATCTCTACTTACTCTAGTTCCATATTGCTCACCTTGAGTGGAAGATGAGAAGCACCAGCACCAATCACAGGCTTTGTGCATTAAAAGAGTAAATGAATTTCCTGGTATTCATTGAGCAAAAGTGTTTCCTATATGGATGATTTTAGAATTTACACATTCATAGGCTGATGTCTAGATGTAGGTCATCTTTATTCTGCTCATCATTTAATGAGTCTTTTGATCTAAAACTACTCCCTTCTCACCTTCACTGTGCCTGTTCTTATCTATTATGACTTGCCATCTATTATTTTACCTTTTCTCCCACAAATTCTTTTCTATTTTTTATATCTTTTTTGTTATATGTACTATAGAGACATTGACACTCTTTTTAAATTAATGGTTCTTAAACTTTTAGCTTCCCAAATGGCTCAATGGTAAAGAATCTGCCTGCCAATGCAGGAGATGCAGGTTTGGTCCCTAAAATAGGATGATCCCTTGGAGGAGGAAATGGCAACCCACTCTAGTATTCTTGCCTAGAAAATCATCTGGATGGAGGAACCTGTCAATATATGGGCTCACAAAAGGTCAAACATGACTAGGCATACACACACAAACATTTATGTGTATCAGAATGACCTGAGAGGCTTCTTAAAAATAAACTGATGGGGGCTTCCCTGGTGGTCCAGTGGGTAAGGACACTGCCTTGCAGTGCAAGGGCGCCGGTTCGATCCCTGGCCTGGGAAGATCCCATGTGCCACGGAGCGGCTGGACCGATGTGTCCAATCACCGAGCTGGAGCTCTGGAGCGCATGCGCCCAGAGCCAGTGCTCTGCGACAACAGAGACCACCATGATGGGAGGCCCACATGAGCCAAAGAACAAAGGTGGATGAAAACAGACAAATGAAAGACCAATAGAAGTGGCCTGCCCATCCCCCTCTCTCCCCACCCCATTCCACCCAAAATAAATAAATAAATGTTAAAAAAAAAAAAAAAAAAAAACACTGATGGACTCCACCCCCAGGGTTTCTGATTCAGTTGTAGAGTTGTGGGAGCAGACAAGAAATTGCATTTCTCACAAATTCCCAGGTGACTCTGAACTACCAGCATGAGAACCACAATTTGAAAAATACTTTCTGTATCCTTGCAACTCAAAGGGTATCTGAGGATCAGCATGGCATTTCTAAGAAGCTGTTTGTTGATGAAGCTACTGGTCTTTGGTCCATACTTTGAATAGCAAGGATTTAGAACAGTATTGACAGCATTAAAATCACCTGGGGATTCATTAGAAATGCAATTTCTCAGGCTATATCTGAGGGCTATTAAGTTAGAATCTGCATTTGACAAACCCCCTAGTTGACAAGTAAGCACAATAAAGCTGATCAGCCCTGTTCTAAATCACCTAACAAGTCTCCACTACATCAGTTTTATGATTTTTGTTGTTGTTTAGTCACTTCAGTCATGTACGACTCGTTGTGATCCCTTCCAGGCTCCTCTGTCCATGGGATTCTCCAGGTAAGAATAATGAAGTGAGTTTTCATTTCCTTCTCCACAATTTTAAACGTATTTAGGACATTGACACTCTTTTTAAATTAATGGTTCTTAAACTTTTAGCTTCCCAAATGGCTCAATGGTAAAGAATCTGCCTGCCAATGCAGGAGATGCAGGTTTGGTCCCTAAAATAGGATGATCCCTTGGAGGAGGAAATGGCAACCCACTCTAGTATTCTTGCCTAGAAAATCATCTGGATGGAGGAACCTGTCAATATATGGGCTCAAAAAAGGTCAAACATGACTAGGCATACACACACAAACATTTATGTGTATCAGAATGACCTGAGAGGCTTCTTAAAAATAAACTGATGGGGCTTCCCTGGTGGTCCAGTGGGTAAGGACACTGCCTTGCAGTGCAAGGGCGCCGGTTCGATCCCTGGCCTGGGAAGATCCCATGTGCCACGGAGCGGCTGGACCGATGTGTCCAATCACCGAGCTGGAGCTCTGGAGCGCATGCGCCCAGAGCCAGTGCTCTGCGACAACAGAGACCACCATGATGGGAGGCCCACATGAGCCAAAGAACAAAGGTGGATGAAAACAGACAAATGAAAGACCAATAGAAGTGGCCTGCCCATCCCCCTCTCTCCCCACCCCATTCCACCCAAAATAAATAAATAAATGTTAAAAAAAAAAAAAAAAAAAAACACTGATGGACTCCACCCCCAGGGTTTCTGATTCAGTTGTAGAGTTGTGGGAGCAGACAAGAAATTGCATTTCTCACAAATTCCCAGGTGACTCTGAACTACCAGCATGAGAACCACAATTTGAAAAATACTTTCTGTATCCTTGCAACTCAAAGGGTATCTGAGGATCAGCATGGCATTTCTAAGAAGCTGTTTGTTGATGAAGCTACTGGTCTTTGGTCCATACTTTGAATAGCAAGGATTTAGAACAGTATTGACAGCATTAAAATCACCTGGGGATTCATTAGAAATGCAATTTCTCAGGCTATATCTGAGGGCTATTAAGTTAGAATCTGCATTTGACAAACCCCCTAGTTGACAAGTAAGCACAATAAAGCTGATCAGCCCTGTTCTAAATCACCTAACAAGTCTCCACTACATCAGTTTTATGATTTTTGTTGTTGTTTAGTCACTTCAGTCATGTACGACTCGTTGTGATCCCTTCCAGGCTCCTCTGTCCATGGGATTCTCCAGGTAAGAATAATGAAGTGAGTTTTCATTTCCTTCTCCACAATTTTATGATACTGCTCATCAATTAAATTGATTTCAGATAAGAATTTAATTTTATGTACTTCTTTTACAAGCTTTGATGACTCATTTCTTTCTTAAATTTTGTCCTCTTTTATTGGTTTTTTATTTATTTTTCATCCATCTTTAGTCTTTGACCTGCATGGGTCTCCCATTGCAGTGGCCTCTCATTGCAGAGCACTGACTCTGGGCGCATGCACTCCAGAGTGCTGACTCGCAACTGGACACACTGGTCCAGCCGCTCGCAGCACATGGGATCTTCCCAGGCTGGGAATGAACCGGTGCCCCTTGCACTGCAAGGTGGACTCTTTATCCAGTGGACCACCAGGGAAACCCCTGAGTACTCAGTTTTAAAGAAATCATAATCTAAACTTGATGCTAGATGCAGTATCACATCAAAATATTCTGAGGTGGCTGGTATTCCTTCCAGGTCTCCTTATTTGTTTATTTATTTATTTATTTTGGGCGGGGGTCAGGTTGGGGAGGGAGGGGAGCGGGTGGGCCACTTCTATTGGTCTTCATTTCTCTATTTTCATCCGTCTTTGTTCTTTGGCTCCTGTGGGCCTCCCGTTGCGGTGGCGTCTGTCGTTGCAGAGCGCCGGCTCTGGGTGCATGCGCTCCAGAGCTCCGGCTTGGTGATTGGACACATAGGTCCAGCCGCTCCACGGCACGTGGGATCTTCCCAGGCCAGGGATCGAACCGGCACCCCTTGCCCTGCAAGGCAGTGTCCTTACCCACTGGACCACCAGAGGAAGCCATGAGTAATCAGTTTTAAAGAAATCATAATCTAAACTTGATGCTAGATGCAGTATCACATCAAAATATTCTGAGGTGGCTGGTATTCCTTCCAGGTCTCCTTATTTGTTTATTTATTTATTTATTTTGGGCGGGGGTCAGGTTGGGGAGGGAGGGGAGCGGGTGGGCCACTTCTATTGGTCTTCATTTCTCTATTTTCATCCGTCTTTGTTCTTTGGCTCCTGTGGGCCTCCCGTTGCGGTGGCGTCTGTCGTTGCAGAGCGCCGGCTCTGGGTGCATGCGCTCCAGAGCTCCGGCTTGGTGATTGGACACATAGGTCCAGCCGCTCCACGGCACGTGGGATCTTCCCAGGCCAGGGATCGAACCGGCACCCCTTGCCCTGCAAGGCAGTGTCCTTACCCACTGGACCACCAGGGGAAGCCCTATTTGTTTTTTTAAATCATGTTCCTTGTATTTGTCAGCTTTCCTGTGGTAGTAAGTAATCCCAAAGATCTCAATGGCTTATAAAAAGACAAATTTATTTCTTGTTTATCCATTATGTTGGCTGAATGTCAACACTGGTTCCACTCCTGCTCCACATGTCTTTATATCCCAAGAGGTTGAAAGAAGGTATGTAATATGAACCATGCCTTTCTTAAGGCAGAAAGAAAAGAGCAGGAGGGCTGATAGGAACATACAAGGGCCCTTAAAAGTTTTGCTTGGATATGCTGTGTTATGCTTAGTCGCTCAGTCATGTCCAACTCTCCTACCCCTGAGGACTCCACCCTCATGAACTCATTGCCTTCTCAAAAGCCCCACCTCCAAATACCACCACATCAGGCATTGGGCTTCAACATATGAATTTTATGGAGACACAGACTTTGTCTGTAGTGGTGTGTTTTCTATGGTGAACCAGGCTCCAGAGAGTGTGTGTGCAAGCTGACTACCATAGTTTTAACTACTTAGAGGAGACATCTCTGTTTTCTCTCCCAAACTTACCATCATTCCCCTTTTCCTTTCTGCCTAGGGACACGCACTGCATCAGCATCTCAGTCTCAGCAGGCAATGGCTCATTTCCCACTGTGGGTGGAAATGCAGGCTTCGGGTCACAGAAATCCCCCTGGCAGAGAGGCCCACAGTCATACTGAGCTCTGATGCTCTGGACTTCCTGAGAATGAAAGAAACATCTTCTCCTATTCCTAAAGTACTCTCTGCTTGTCTATTTAGATGCCAAGTACCAGCAATTTATTAAGTGAGGCTTGGCCACGTCCTTGGACTTAGTAAAAGATTGATGGGATATTTAATGTCTGTACTCAGAGGAGTCACCAAGGGGGTTCTTACCCAGAAAATGCATGGCACTCATCTTTGGAAGACTAAGGCTGGGCCAATTTTGTGGTTTGTATTCCAAGCAATCAGTGGATGAAACGAGAAGAGCAGAGACTATTAAATTATCTTTGTGGCTTACTGTTACTAGCACTTGATCATTTAAAATCTTAAGCCTCGACTTTTCAAGTGCTCTCCAGAGTTGGAAAGTAAAAGCAGTAAACTTTAGGACATTTTTCGTAGTTTATAAGGAAGTCATTTAAAGCAATTGCTGTTGTTCTGTTGCTAAATAGTGTCTGACTCTTTGCAACCCCATGGTTGTACACCAGACTTCCCTGTTTTTTCCAGCGTTTGCCCAGATTTGTGTCCATTTCAGTGAAAAATTTTTTACCCTCTTCTCCTTCTGCCATCTTTAATCAGGGTTGGCTGAATGTCAACACTGGTTCCACTCCTGCTCCACATGTCTTTATATCCCAAGAGGTTGAAAGAAGGTATGTAATATGAACCATGCCTTTCTTAAGGCAGAAAGAAAAGAGCAGGAGGGCTGATAGGAACATACAAGGGCCCTTAAAAGTTTTGCTTGGATATGCTGTGTTATGCTTAGTCGCTCAGTCATGTCCAACTCTCCTACCCCTGAGGACTCCACCCTCATGAACTCATTGCCTTCTCAAAAGCCCCACCTCCAAATACCACCACATCAGGCATTGGGCTTCAACATATGAATTTTATGGAGACACAGACTTTGTCTGTAGTGGTGTGTTTTCTATGGTGAACCAGGCTCCAGAGAGTGTGTGTGCAAGCTGACTACCATAGTTTTAACTACTTAGAGGAGACATCTCTGTTTTCTCTCCCAAACTTACCATCATTCCCTTTTCCTTTCTGCCTAGGGACACGCACTGCATCAGCATCTCAGTCTCAGCAGGCAATGGCTCATTTCCCACTGTGGGTGGAAATGCAGGCTTCGGGTCACAGAAATCCCCCTGGCAGAGAGGCCCACAGTCATACTGAGCTCTGATGCTCTGGACTTCCTGAGAATGAAAGAAACATCTTCTCCTATTCCTAAAGTACTCTCTGCTTGTCTATTTAGATGCCAAGTACCAGCAATTTATTAAGTGAGGCTTGGCCACGTCCTTGGACTTAGTAAAAGATTGATGGGATATTTAATGTCTGTACTCAGAGGAGTCACCAAGGGGGTTCTTACCCAGAAAATGCATGGCACTCATCTTTGGAAGACTAAGGCTGGGCCAATTTTGTGGTTTGTATTCCAAGCAATCAGTGGATGAAACGAGAAGAGCAGAGACTATTAAATTATCTTTGTGGCTTACTGTTACTAGCACTTGATCATTTAAAATCTTAAGCCTCGACTTTTCAAGTGCTCTCCAGAGTTGGAAAGTAAAAGCAGTAAACTTTAGGACATTTTTCGTAGTTTATAAGGAAGTCATTTAAAGCAATTGCTGTTGTTCTGTTGCTAAATAGTGTCTGACTCTTTGCAACCCCATGGTTGTACACCAGACTTCCCTGTCTTTCACTATTTCCCAGCGTTTGCCCAGATTTGTGTCCATTGAATCAGTGATACTATCAAACCATCTCATCCTCTGCCACCCTCTTCTCCTTCTGCCTTCAATCTTTCCCAGCATCAGGGTCTTTTCTAATGAGCTGGCTCTTTGCATCCAGTGGCCAATGTATTGGAGCTTCAGCTTCAGTATCAGTCCTTCCAGTGGATATTCAGGGTTGATTTCTTTTAGGATTGACTGTTTGATCTGCTTGCAGTCTAAGCGACCCTCAAGAGTCTTCTCCAGCACCACAATTTGAAGGCATCAATTCTTCAACTCTCAACCTTCTTTATGGCCAAACTCTCACATTCATACATGACTATTGGATGACTATATGACTATAGCTTTGACTATACAGATCTTTGTCAGCAAAATGATGTCTTTGCTTTTTAATACACTGTCTAGGTTTGTCATAGTTTTTCTTCCAAAGAGCAAGCATATTTTACTTTCATGGCTGCAGTCACCATCCACAGTGATTTGGGAGTCCAAGAAAAGAATATCTGTCACTGCTTCCACTTTTTCCCCCATCTATTTGCCATGAAGTAAGGGGATCAGATCTTACTTTTTGAATACCAAGATCTTACTTTTTGAATGTTGAGTTTTAAGCCAACTTTTTTGCTGTCACCTGTCACCCTCATCAAGAAGCTCTTTAGTTTCTCTTCACTTTCTGCCATTAGAGTGAAACCATATGCATATCTGAGGTTGTTAATATTTCTCCTGCCATCTTGACTCCAGCTTGTAACTCATCCAGCCCAGCATTTCTCATGATGTACTCTGCATATAAGCTAAATAAGCAGAGTGACAATATACAGCCTTGACATACTCCTTTCCCAATTTGGAACCAGTTCATTGTTCTCTATAAGGTTCTAACTGTTGCTTCTTGAACTGCAAACAGGTTTCTCAGGGGACAGGCAAGGTAGTATGGTATTCCTATCTCTTTAAGAATTTTCCACAGTTTGTTGTGATCTACACAGTAAGAGGTTTTAGAACAGTCAATAAAGAAGAATTAGATGTTTTCTGAAATTCTTCTGTTTTTCTATGATCTAGTGGCTATTGGCCATTTGATGTTTGGTTCTTCTGACTTTTCTAAATCCAGTTTGTACATCTGGAAGTTCTCAGTTCTCATATTACTGAAGCCTCACTTGACTGTTTTTGATTTCATGCTTTTTGCAGTTCTTTAAGGTCTTTTCTAATGAGCTGGCTCTTTGCATCCAGTGGCCAATGTATTGGAGCTTCAGCTTCAGTATCAGTCCTTCCAGTGGATATTCAGGGTTGATTTCTTTTAGGATTGACTGTTTGATCTGCTTGCAGTCTAAGCGACCCTCAAGAGTCTTCTCCAGCACCACAATTTGAAGGCATCAATTCTTCAACTCTCAACCTTCTTTATGGCCAAACTCTCACATTCATACATGACTATTGGATGACTATATGACTATAGCTTTGACTATACAGATCTTTGTCAGCAAAATGATGTCTTTGCTTTTTAATACACTGTCTAGGTTTGTCATAGTTTTTCTTCCAAAGAGCAAGCATATTTTACTTTCATGGCTGCAGTCACCATCCACAGTGATTTGGGAGTCCAAGAAAAGAATATCTGTCACTGCTTCCACTTTTTCCCCCATCTATTTGCCATGAAGTAAGGGGATCAGATCTTACTTTTTGAATACCAAGATCTTACTTTTGAATGTTGAGTTTTAAGCCAACTTTTTTGCTGTCACCTGTCACCCTCATCAAGAAGCTCTTTAGTTTCTCTTCACTTTCTGCCATTAGAGTGAAACCATATGCATATCTGAGGTTGTTAATATTTCTCCTGCCATCTTGACTCCAGCTTGTAACTCATCCAGCCCAGCATTTCTCATGATGTACTCTGCATATAAGCTAAATAAGCAGAGTGACAATATACAGCCTTGACATACTCCTTTCCCAATTTGGAACCAGTTCATTGTTCTCTATAAGGTTCTAACTGTTGCTTCTTGAACTGCAAACAGGTTTCTCAGGGGACAGGCAAGGTAGTATGGTATTCCTATCTCTTTAAGAATTTTCCACAGTTTGTTGTGATCTACACAGTAAGAGGTTTTAGAACAGTCAATAAAGAAGAATTAGATGTTTTTCTGAAATTCTTCTGTTTTTTCTATGATCTAGTGGATATTGGCAATTTGATGTTTGGTTCTTCTGACTTTTCTAAATCCAGTTTGTACATCTGGAAGTTCTCAGTTCTCATATTACTGAAGCCTCACTTGAAGGATTTTGAGTATAACCTTACTAGCATGTGAAATGAGCACAATTGTATGGTTGTTTGTGCATTCTTTGGCACTGTCCCTCTTTGGGGTTGGAATGAAAACTGACCTTTTGCAGTCCCTGTGGCCACTGCTGAGTTTTCCAAATTTGCTGCCGTATCGAGTGTAGCACATTGACAGCATCATCTTTTAGGATTTGAAATAGCTCAGCTATAATTTCATCACCTCCACCAGTCTTGTTTGTAGTAATGCTTCCTAAGGCCCACTAGACTTCACACTCCAGGATGTCAGACTCTAAGTGAATGACCACATCATGATTATCTGGGTCATTAAAACTCTTTTTGTGTAGTTCTTCTGTGTTTTCTTGCCACCTCTTTTTAATCTCTTCTGCTTCTCTTAGGTCCTTACTGTTTCTATCCTTTATTGTGCCCATCCTTGCATAAAATGTTCCCTTGACAGCTCCAATTTTCTTGAAAAGATCTCTAGCCTTTCTAATTCTCCTGTTTTTCTCTACTTCTTTGCATTGTTCATGTAAGAAGGTCTTCTTATCTCTTTTGGCTATTCTCTGGAACTCTACATTATGTTAGGTGTATCTTTCTCTTTCTCTCTTTCTGCATCTCTTTCTTTCTTTGTAAAGCCTCCTCCAACAATCACTTTGCCTTCTTGCACAATTTAAGGCAAAAGTAAGAAAAGCCCTGAGTGTAGCTGAGCAGGCCTCTCATCTAGCCCAGTAATGTCTGGGGAGAGGCATGGCTCCTGCTGAAGGTGGTATGTTGGGGAAGACTCTGAAGGGAGGGGGCAGGGTAGTTCAAAGGATGCACACAGCTGCTGCTTTCTCTCAAAGACAAAAGTGACTCCATGGACGGAGCTGATGAAGATGAGACCTCTTGGAACTACAGAGATACCATTGAGCCCTGGAAACCTAGAATAAGTACAGACCAAAGAAAATAGGATTCCAATCCTTTGCTTCTTTTTATTGAATTTTTTGACTATTCAAACTACTAGAATACATTAGAGTCAGAATATCTTGGCATTTTCACTGACAACATAAAAGCTTAAAGTTAATAAGACTAAATCAGTTTTGAATAGTTTCTTGAAATAAACAAAAACTTCATTCAGAAGGTTAATCCCAACAGTCCCTGTTTTTATAAAAAGTTAGCTTTTTAAAGAGAGTTTTTTAGGTTTTCTATTTTCTCCTTCTTATCTCCTCTCCTCCTTTCCACTCTAGTCCTCCCTGATTCTTTTCCTTCATCTCTCCCTCTCTCTCCTCTAATGTTTGTAGCTACAATTTAAAAGCAAAGAGAAACACCGATTTTAATGACAAATTTATTGAAAAAAGTTCATAACAAATAGTCACTTGCGTGTGATCAATATGAAGTGAAGTGAAAGTCATTCAGTTGTGTCCTACTCTTTGCAACCCACGGATGAGCCATGGAAATTCTCCAGGCAAGAATACTGCAGTGGATAGCCTTTCCCTTCTCCAGGAGATCTTTCCAACACAGGAATCGAACCAGGATCTTCCTACATTGCAGGTGGATTCTTTATCAGCTGAGCTACAAGGGAAGCCCAATAAGTATAAAAAACTACTACTGAGATATTTTACTTTCTTTGGGGACTTAGGTACAACGTTTGGAAACTGGTATGTATTTTGCACGCATAGCACATTTCTATTCAGACTCACCATGTTTCAAGTGCTCAGTGGGTACGCGTGACTTATGGCCACCACACTGGACAGCTCTGATTGGCAGGAAGGAAGAGAGTCATTGGTGAACATGTAGTTGATGGCAGTTTGGGAAGGAGTATTTATGACACTTGACAAAAAATATTATCTGGCGCTGGCTTATAAGTGCCTTGATCTTTCCTGCATGCTTAGACATTTAATGATCTCAACCCTACACAGCAATAATAAATCAATCAAAATTTCCTTCTAAAGAGTGCTGAAATATATCTTCCTAGCAGTGCATGTTCAACTTCTGTTGAGGTTTGTGAGTCAACACAGAGAAACCAAACTCAGCCTTGCTTGGTGGGCTGGAGCTCATGCACGGTATCCACTTTGGCTATCATGACGAAGTGAGAAAGATCAAGGGAACTGTGCAATTTGTTAGCAAAACCCAGCTCAGAAAATCTGAAAGGCATAAAGCAGCATAAAGGCAGTAGTGGGGTAAAGTTAAACAAAATACTAAAGTATTTATATGAAAAAATATCTCAGATAAGATGTATGTGGAACAAAATCATAGATGGCAAGTGAAGTTTTGTGCTGATTTTGCTTTTTAATTGAATATGATGAGTTTGTGGCTAAGAAGACATTCACACTTTCCTTCTTAGTGTTTCCTCAACTTGAAGTCTTCGGTATGCTATTTGGGTTTAGCTAGAACATGGGGTTTGGGAGGTGTAGCCTATCCATCTGCTTCCAAAAAGTTCATAACAAATAGTCACTTGCGTGTGATCAATATGAAGTGAAGTGAAAGTCATTCAGTTGTGTCCTACTCTTTGCAACCCACGGATGAGCCATGGAAATTCTCCAGGCAAGAATACTGCAGTGGATAGCCTTTCCCTTCTCCAGGAGATCTTTCCAACACAGGAATCGAACCAGGATCTTCCTACATTGCAGGTGGATTCTTTATCAGCTGAGCTACAAGGGAAGCCCAATAAGTATAAAAAACTACTACTGAGATATTTTACTTTCTTTGGGGACTTAGGTACAACGTTTGGAAACTGGTATGTATTTTGCACGCATAGCACATTTCTATTCAGACTCACCATGTTTCAAGTGCTCAGTGGGTACGCGTGACTTATGGCCACCACACTGGACAGCTCTGATTGGCAGGAAGGAAGAGAGTCATTGGTGAACATGTAGTTGATGGCAGTTTGGGAAGGAGTATTTATGACACTTGACAAAAAATATTATCTGGCGCTGGCTTATAAGTGCCTTGATCTTTCCTGCATGCTTAGACATTTAATGATCTCAACCCTACACAGCAATAATAAATCAATCAAAATTTCCTTCTAAAGAGTGCTGAAATATATCTTCCTAGCAGTGCATGTTCAACTTCTGTTGAGGTTTGTGAGTCAACACAGAGAAACCAAACTCAGCCTTGCTTGGTGGGCTGGAGCTCATGCACGGTATCCACTTTGGCTATCATGACGAAGTGAGAAAGATCAAGGGAACTGTGCAATTTGTTAGCAAAACCCAGCTCAGAAAATCTGAAAGGCATAAAGCAGCATAAAGGCAGTAGTGGGGTAAAGTTAAACAAAATACTAAAGTATTTATATGAAAAAATATCTCAGATAAGATGTATGTGGAACAAAATCATAGATGGCAAGTGAAGTTTTGTGCTGATTTTGCTTTTTAATTGAATATGATGAGTTTGTGGCTAAGAAGACATTCACACTTTCCTTCTTAGTGTTTCCTCAACTTGAAGTCTTCGGTATGCTATTTGGGTTTGCTGGAGCTGCAGAGGTTAGAACATGGGGTTTGGGGAGGTGTAGCCTATCCATCTGCTTCCACAATACTTTCCTCCAGTCTCTTGGTTCTGTAGCAGACAGGGTGAATTTATGAAGACATCAATCAGATGAATTCGTTCAAAAGAAAACAAGCAGAAATGGTCCAAAGAAACAGGTGCTATACTGAGGATGCTGGGCCTACAGAGGAGAACCCGTAGAATGGGGCCCAGCCAGGTCCAGCTTCTGCATCGTTGACCACCTCCCACAGGCTCACCACCTCCAGCCAGTGGGTTCCTCCAATGCCTGTACTTATTCCCACTTCAGGGCCTTGGCCTTGGTTAGTGGCATGGCGAGTAGAGGGGCCGACCTGGGCACTGAACCAGCTGTAGGATCCTCGGCAACCTCTCCATGTGGCCTCTGTTTCCTCACTTGCAGAGTGGTGATAACAATAGCACAACCACCTCAGAGTGCTGACGTGAAGATTAAATGAACTAATGCATCATGTGAGCACTTAAGACAGTGCCTTATGTTGAGAGGTTAAAATATATATATATGTATATATATATGGGTTTCATGCTAACTCGTTTAGCTGTAAAATGTGATCTGAACTGACGCATGACCATTTATGTTTATTTACCCTGTTCAGTGTGATAAATAAATGTTTTCTGCAGAAACAATGATAAGACTCTAGGGTGCTGCCCAGATCCTACCGAGCATGTCCAGTGTGCTGTCTGCTATTTCTAGCCCCAGTACTCTAATCCGGAAGCTTATTTTTGCCCAAGAGTTTGATGTAAGGGTTCGTGAACAGGATTACTGTTGTTCAAGATTCAGTTTACTTTTCACCTCTTCGGAGAGGCTTTCTGACTCTCCTTGCTTGGTGGCCTCTCCTCTGTAGTACTTTCTATTGTCCGACCCTTTTGACTCTTCCTAGTAGAACTTCTCACTGCCACCAATGATCTTATTTGCTTTGTGGCTTTAATGACTATTTATTTCCTGACAGGTCCAAGAATTATACCTCCAGCAAAGACCTCTGTCCAGAACAGATCATATTTGGGTTTGGCTGGAGCTGCAGAGGTTAGAACATGGGGTTTGGGGAGGTGTAGCCTATCCATCTGCTTCCACAATACTTTCCTCCAGTCTCTTGGTTCTGTAGCAGACAGGGTGAATTTATGAAGACATCAATCAGATGAATTCGTTCAAAAGAAAACAAGCAGAAATGGTCCAAAGAAACAGGTGCTATACTGAGGATGCTGGGCCTACAGAGGAGAACCCGTAGAATGGGGCCCAGCCAGGTCCAGCTTCTGCATCGTTGACCACCTCCCACAGGCTCACCACCTCCAGCCAGTGGGTTCCTCCAATGCCTGTACTTATTCCCACTTCAGGGCCTTGGCCTTGGTTAGTGGCATGGCGAGTAGAGGGGCCGACCTGGGCACTGAACCAGCTGTAGGATCCTCGGCAACCTCTCCATGTGGCCTCTGTTTCCTCACTTGCAGAGTGGTGATAACAATAGCACAACCACCTCAGAGTGCTGACGTGAAGATTAAATGAACTAATGCATCATGTGAGCACTTAAGACAGTGCCTTATGTTGAGAGGTTAAAATATATATTTTGTATATATATATGGGTTTCATGCTAACTCGTTTAGCTGTAAAATGTGATCTGAACTGACGCATGACCATTTATGTTTATTTACCCTGTTCAGTGTGATAAATAAATGTTTTCTGCAGAAACAATGATAAGACTCTAGGGTGCTGCCCAGATCCTACCGAGCATGTCCAGTGTGCTGTCTGCTATTTCTAGCCCCAGTACTCTAATCCGGAAGCTTATTTTTGCCCAAGAGTTTGATGTAAGGGTTCGTGAACAGGATTACTGTTGTTCAAGATTCAGTTTACTTTTCACCTCTTCGGAGAGGCTTTCTGACTCTCCTTGCTTGGTGGCCTCTCCTCTGTAGTACTTTCTATTGTCCGACCCTTTTGACTCTTCCTAGTAGAACTTCTCACTGCCACCAATGATCTTATTTGCTTTGTGGCTTTAATGACTATTTATTTCCTGACAGGTCCAAGAATTATACCTCCAGCAAAGACCTCTGTCCAGAACAGATCATATTTGCAGGTGACAACCGGACACCTCTGCTCAGATGTACAAAAGCTGAAGTTCTGATCCATCTTGCCTTGCTTACACTTTCTCCCGTTGTGGTTCATGGCAGCTCCATCTTTCCAATGTTTGAGGCCAGACTCTTTGGGGCTCTCCTTGGCTCCTCTCCTTGCCCTCTGCCTCACCACTGTGTCCCAGTGAATCCTACCGGCTTTGCCTTCAACATCTATCGGAGGTCTAACTCCTGTCATCACTTCTGCCCTTTCAAGTCTGGAGCAAGTCACTTGGGTTCCCTCATGTTTTCAAATACTTGTGCAAATGCTCAAACTCTTCTTAGAGGGTCTCTCCTGACTGCTCAGTGAAAGTTGAAAATCTCCATCATGCTCACATTGCACTCCCTAGGCCCCTTGCTGTTTGTTCTAACATATTCATAATTCATGAGTATTCATTGCACTTAAGGGCTTCCCTGGTGGCTCAGACAGTAAAGAATCTGCCTGCAATGTGGGAGACCTGGGTTCAGTCCCTGGGTTGGGATGATCCCCCGGTAGAAGGGAATGGAAAGCCATTCCAGTATTCTTGCCTGGGAAATCCCATGGACAGAGGAGCCCAGTGGGTTATAGTCTGTGGGGTCACAAAGAGATGGACACGACTGAGCAACTAACACTTTCACTTTCATGACACATAACACTTGCCAGCTACTCTCCTGGACCCAGTTTATGTACCTTCCTGGATTCATTAGCTTCTGTTTTTCTGTTCAATGCTCACAACTGTCCAGGAAGATCACCTGACACCACTACAACCTGAGGACTTTAGAAGGGAGGTCTCGATCTTACTCGTAAATGGACTCCTTACATTCTGTCACCACCTGGAAGGGCAGCACTGTGGGGTCACTCCCCTGAGCAACTGAACCCTCCAAAAAGGTTGCTCCTGGCCCCTCATGCCCAGCTAAGCCCCCAGAGAAAGTCTTTTTATTATTATTATTTTATTTCTTACAGAGTTTTGTTGTTTACTGCCGCACATCAACCTGAATCAGCCATAGGTATACATATGTCCCCCTTTCCTGAACCTCTCTTCCATCACCTTCCCCATCTCACCCCTCCAGGTCTCCACAGAGCCACTGTTTGAGATCCCCTAGTCACAAGGCTCCCCTAGTCCCCTCCCTCACCCCAGTGTTCACAGGGTGTTCTCCATCTCCGCCTCTCCACTGCTGCTCTGCATATTCATTTATCAGCACCATCTTTCTTGATTCCATATATATGTGTCAGTATATAATATTTATCTTTCTCTCTGACATACTTCACATTGTATAATAGGTTCGAGATTCATCCACCTCATAAGAACTGACTCAAATGCATTTCTTTTTATGGCTGAGTAATAGTCCATTGTATATGTTTTCAAATACTTGTGCAAATGCTCAAACTCTTCTTAGAGGGTCTCTCCTGACTGCTCAGTGAAAGTTGAAAATCTCCATCATGCTCACATTGCACTCCCTAGGCCCCTTGCTGTTTGTTCTAACATATTCATAATTCATGAGTATTCATTGCACTTAAGGGCTTCCCTGGTGGCTCAGACAGTAAAGAATCTGCCTGCAATGTGGGAGACCTGGGTTCAGTCCCTGGGTTGGGATGATCCCCCGGTAGAAGGGAATGGAAAGCCATTCCAGTATTCTTGCCTGGGAAATCCCATGGACAGAGGAGCCCAGTGGGTTATAGTCTGTGGGGTCACAAAGAGATGGACACGACTGAGCAACTAACACTTTCACTTTCATGACACATAACACTTGCCAGCTACTCTCCTGGACCCAGTTTATGTACCTTCCTGGATTCATTAGCTTCTGTTTTTCTGTTCAATGCTCACAACTGTCCAGGAAGATCACCTGACACCACTACAACCTGAGGACTTTAGAAGGGAGGTCTCGATCTTACTCGTAAATGGACTCCTTACATTCTGTCACCACCTGGAAGGGCAGCACTGTGGGGTCACTCCCCTGAGCAACTGAACCCTCCAAAAAGGTTGCTCCTGGCCCCTCATGCCCAGCTAAGCCCCCAGAGAAAGTCTTTTTATTATTATTATTTTATTTCTTACAGAGTTTTGTTGTTTACTGCCGCACATCAACCTGAATCAGCCATAGGTATACATATGTCCCCCTTTCCTGAACCTCTCTTCCATCACCTTCCCCATCTCACCCCTCCAGGTCTCCACAGAGCCACTGTTTGAGATCCCCTAGTCACAAGGCTCCCCTAGTCCCCTCCCTCACCCCAGTGTTCACAGGGTGTTCTCCATCTCCGCCTCTCCACTGCTGCTCTGCATATTCATTTATCAGCACCATCTTTCTTGATTCCATATATATGTGTCAGTATATAATATTTATCTTTCTCTCTGACATACTTCACATTGTATAATAGGTTCGAGATTCATCCACCTCATAAGAACTGACTCAAATGCATTTCTTTTTATGGCTGAGTAATAGTCCATTGTATATATGTACCACAGCTTCTTTATCCATTCATCTATCGATGGACATCTAGGGTGCTTCCATGTTCTAGCTATTGTAAATAGCACTGCAGTGAACATCAGGGTACATGTGTCTCTTTCAGTTTTGATTTCCTCAGTGTATACGCATAGTAGTAGGATTGCTGAGTCATATCGTGGTTCTATTGCTAGTTTTTTGAGGAGTCTCCATACTGTCTTCCATAGTGGCTGTATTAGTTTACATTCCCACCAACAGTGCAAGAGGGCTCCCTTTTCTCCACACCCCAGAGACAGTCTTGCTTCAAGTCTCCCACTATTGCACCTGTGGTGTTCCTGGGGCTGCTGAGGATGGAAACGTCACAAAGGTTCTGTGCAGTACTCATGCACACACGAGCTAGCCTGGAGGCTCAGGCTGCAATAGTGCAGATGGGGAACCCTGTGCTCACCCTATGCTGGGCTCTGAGGCTGCTGTTTCTGTCTTGGGATCCTGTTTCTCATGCATCTCTCTGGGAAGCGTGGAGGGCACAGACTGTAAGGCAGTGGGGTTGACAGTTCATGGGGCAAACTCTCTCTAATACATCACAAGAGTCTGTGGTTAAAAATTTCTCCCTTCATATTCTGTTTACATCTTGCAGTAACAAACTACCTTAAGGGTTAAAAATAACAACAGTAGGGCTTCCCTGGTGGTCCGATGGGTAAGGACACTGCCTTGCAGTGCAAGGGACGCCGATCCAGTCCCTGGCCTGGTAAGATCCCATGTGCCGCGGAGCAGCTGGACTGATGTTGTCCAACTACTGAGCCGGAGCTCTGGAGCGCATGCACCCAGAGCCGGTGCTCTGCAGCGAGAGGCGCTGCTGCGATGGGAGGCCCGCACAGGCCAAAGAACAAAGATGGATGAAAATAAATAAATGAAAAACCAATAGAAGTGCCTCTCCCCCCAAAATTTAATAATACAAAAAATAGCAACAGTAGTCTATTTTGCTCTTGAGTCTGTAGTTTGGTCAGGGGTTATTGGGAGTGACTTATCTTTACTGGGGCTGGATGGTCTAGGGTCAAGGCTGCTTGCTCACCTGGCTGGCAGGGTGGTGCTGGCCATTGGCTCGGAGGCTCAGTTCCTCTCCACGTGGGGACTCTCTGCAGAGTTCCACAGCAGGGTTTCTGGGTTAAAGAGCAAACATCTAGGAAATCAGGAAGCAGAAACTGTGAATCACTGAAGGCCTAGGCCTAGAAGTTGCACAGGGTCACTTCCACTATATTTTCTCAGCCAGGGAATCAAAGGCCCATCCAGATTCAGGAGAAAGAGTGTGGACTCTGGCTCTCAGTAGAAAGAATGTCAGGCAAATTGTGCCTTTCTTTTTTGTTTGTTTGTTTAATTGAGGTATAATTGATTTATAATAATATATTAATTTGAGGTATGCAACATAGCAGTTCAATATTTTTATAGATTACTCTCCATTTAAAGTTATTACAAAACAATAGTTGTATTTCTCCATGCTGTGTAAGATATCTTTGTTGCTTATTTATTTTATCTGTAGTAGTTTGTACCTCTTAATCCCATATCCCTATCTTTCTCTCCCCCTTTTCTCTCTTCACTGGTAACTAGTTTGTTCTCTGTATCTATGAGTCTGTTTCTGTTTGTTATCTACATTAGTCTGTTTTATTTTTTAGATTCCACAAACAAGATATAGTACACAGTACATGTCTTTCTCTGCCTGACTTATATCACTCAGCCTAAAACCCTCTATTGTTGCAAAGGGCATAATTTCATTCTTTTTATGGCCAAATAATAATCCATTGGGTATATGTATCACATTTTCTTCATCCATTCGTTGATGAACCCTAGGGTTGCTTCTGTGTTTTTTCTGTTGTAAATAATGCTGCTATGAACACGGGGGTTGCATGTATCTTTTTGAATTAATGTTTTTGCTTCCTTTGGATATACAGCTGGGAATAGAATTGCTGGATCATATGATAGTTCCATTTTCAACATTCTGAGGAGCCTTCATACTCTTTTCCATAGTGGTTATACCAATTTGCACTCAAGTTGTAGCTTCCCTTGTAGTTCAGTTGACAAAGAATCTGCCTGTAATGCAGGTGACCCTGGTTTGATTCTTGGATTGGAAAGATCCCCTGGAGAAGGAAACAACAACTCACTCCAGTATTCTTGCCTGGAGAATCTCGTGGACAGAGGATCCCGGCAGGCCACCATACACGGGATCTCAAGAGGTGGACATGGCTTAGGGACTCAATTCCTACGACCACTATACTTCTTCCTGTAGATGAATTGTTCTGAGACACAGTACTTCTCAAGGTTTTTGTACAGACTGAGTAATTGGCTGAGTTTTTATGAAGTTAGAAGCCAGGTTGGTAACCCATTCCCTTGTATTTGTTCATCTTCTTTCCCTGCTTCATGCTCTATTCTCTCATTCCTGCTTATGTGGAGTTTACTTTCAAAGAAAGTGTCAGTCATAAGCTTTTGCCTCAGTTTTATATTCTAGAGAATCCAGTGCACATCATATACTATGTACTTTACATTTTAGCATTGCTTGTTGTCTATCACCTTTCTTAGTATGTACACTCCTTACAGCAGGTGTGTGTGTGTGTGTGTGTGCCATTTAGGATTGGATTCTTAGAGCCTCGAACAATGTCTGGCTAATGGAACAACTGGATACTTATCTGAATGTTATCATGATTATCTAGAACTCAGTTTGCATGAAGAAATGGACGTCACCATCTCAGCATTACCACCCTCCACCCCAGCTCCTACAATACTGTATGGCACCTACCTGTTCTTAATAATACTTAAAAATGAATACATGAACAAAGCCAGGAGAAAGCAAAACGTAGAATGTCGTTGAGGGAAACAAAACGTTGAAAACTATGGAATATGTATAAAAGTTTCTAGAAAGATCCAGGAATCAGAAATTTTTTGGGAAAAAATGAACTCTAGGGTTGCTTCTGTGTTTTTTCTGTTGTAAATAATGCTGCTATGAACACGGGGGTTGCATGTATCTTTTTGAATTAATGTTTTTGCTTCCTTTGGATATACAGCTGGGAATAGAATTGCTGGATCATATGATAGTTCCATTTTCAACATTCTGAGGAGCCTTCATACTCTTTTCCATAGTGGTTATACCAATTTGCACTCAAGTTGTAGCTTCCCTTGTAGTTCAGTTGACAAAGAATCTGCCTGTAATGCAGGTGACCCTGGTTTGATTCTTGGATTGGAAAGATCCCCTGGAGAAGGAAACAACAACTCACTCCAGTATTCTTGCCTGGAGAATCTCGTGGACAGAGGATCCCGGCAGGCCACCATACACGGGATCTCAAGAGGTGGACATGGCTTAGGGACTCAATTCCTACGACCACTATACTTCTTCCTGTAGATGAATTGTTCTGAGACACAGTACTTCTCAAGGTTTTTGTACAGACTGAGTAATTGGCTGAGTTTTTATGAAGTTAGAAGCCAGGTTGGTAACCCATTCCCTTGTATTTGTTCATCTTCTTTCCCTGCTTCATGCTCTATTCTCTCATTCCTGCTTATGTGGAGTTTACTTTCAAAGAAAGTGTCAGTCATAAGCTTTTGCCTCAGTTTTATATTCTAGAGAATCCAGTGCACATCATATACTATGTACTTTACATTTTAGCATTGCTTGTTGTCTATCACCTTTCTTAGTATGTACACTCCTTACAGCAGGTGTGTGTGTGTGTGTGTGTGCCATTTAGGATTGGATTCTTAGAGCCTCGAACAATGTCTGGCTAATGGAACAACTGGATACTTATCTGAATGTTATCATGATTATCTAGAACTCAGTTTGCATGAAGAAATGGACGTCACCATCTCAGCATTACCACCCTCCACCCCAGCTCCTACAATACTGTATGGCACCTACCTGTTCTTAATAATACTTAAAAATGAATACATGAACAAAGCCAGGAGAAAGCAAAACGTAGAATGTCGTTGAGGGAAACAAAACGTTGAAAACTATGGAATATGTATAAAAGTTTCTAGAAAGATCCAGGAATCAGAACAACTCAAAGTGATCCACGCCAGTCATCATCCTTGAAAGGTGGTGGCTTCACAACTTTCAAGGCATTTGGGGGGATGTTATTACACAAACATTACAAAATTACTTTTGATAGCCTTTGGAGAAGAGGAGCCAGATGTAACCTCTGTGGCCCAAGACCTCTCAAGTGCAGGGGCCCAACGGGGCTGTTCAGGTGCCATCCCAGGGACTAGATATCTCTTCTTCATGCCCTTGACGTGCCTGTGCACTCCAGGAACATGCATCCCTACGAGCTTTATCTTGACCTCACTTGCCCTGGTTTGGCTGATTTGACTTGTGCCTTGGTGAGTTCCAGTTGTCTTAGTTTTGTATGAAGATGTGCTTCTTTATCTTTTCCACCCATTCAATTCAAGTCAACATTTTCTTTCAAGCTGGCCTATGTACCAGGTGCTATTCCGTTTTTGCACTGTGTCAGTCAAGGCACCAATAGAAAACAGGGAACCCTCCAACCAAGGTCATTCAAGGAGAGTTTGCATGCCATTGGCTGTTTTTGGAGCTGTAAGTGCTGAGGGCTCTGTGGAAGACAGCCCAGTAGCTAGAGCAACAATCTGTTCTCCCCTGGTAGATGTAGAGCCTTGGGCAAAGTACAGAGATCCAAGGGTCACAGATTAGAATATTCCAAGGTTACAACTGAAGCTAGCACACCACTGAGTAGAATTTGCTTTAGCCTCCTACTTCACTAATGTGATACTTGTGTAAAGATCAAGAAGGCCAGATCTGTGTAGAGAATTATAATATTCTTCTGAATTATAGACCCTGGGGCCAGACCATGGTGGGAAGGGACAGCCAACCAGTGTCCCCACTCCCACCCTTCCCCTGCTCTGTGCTCACAGCAAGCAGCTTTGCCAGCTCTGGAAATGGACGTCACCATCTCAGCATTACCACCCTCCACCCCAGCTCCTACAATACTGTATGGCACCTACCCGTTCTTAATAATACTTAAAATGAATACATGAACAAAGCCAGGAGAAAGCAAAACGTAGAATGTCGTTGAGGGAAACAAAACGTTGAAAACTATGGAATATGTATAAAAGTTTCTAGAAAGATCCAGGAATCAGAACAACTCAAAGTGATCCACGCAGTCATCATCCTTGAAAGGTGGTGGCTTCACAACTTTCAAGGCATTTGGGGGGATGTTATTACACAAACATTACAAAATTACTTTTGATAGCCTTTGGAGAAGAGGAGCCAGATGTAACCTCTGTGGCCCAAGACCTCTCAAGTGCAGGGGCCCAACGGGGCTGTTCAGGTGCCATCCCAGGGACTAGATATCTCTTCTTCATGCCCTTGACGTGCCTGTGCACTCCAGGAACATGCATCCCTACGAGCTTTATCTTGACCTCACTTGCCCTGGTTTGGCTGATTTGACTTGTGCCTTGGTGAGTTCCAGTTGTCTTAGTTTTGTATGAAGATGTGCTTCTTTATCTTTTCCACCCATTCAATTCAAGTCAACATTTTCTTTCAAGCTGGCCTATGTACCAGGTGCTATTCCGTTTTTGCACTGTGTCAGTCAAGGCACCAATAGAAAACAGGGAACCCTCCAACCAAGGTCATTCAAGGAGAGTTTGCATGCCATTGGCTGTTTTTGGAGCTGTAAGTGCTGAGGGCTCTGTGGAAGACAGCCCAGTAGCTAGAGCAACAATCTGTTCTCCCCTGGTAGATGTAGAGCCTTGGGCAAAGTACAGAGATCCAAGGGTCACAGATTAGAATATTCCAAGGTTACAACTGAAGCTAGCACACCACTGAGTAGAATTTGCTTTAGCCTCCTACTTCACTAATGTGATACTTGTGTAAAGATCAAGAAGGCCAGATCTGTGTAGAGAATTATAATATTCTTCTGAATTATAGACCCTGGGGCCAGACCATGGTGGGAAGGGACAGCCAACCAGTGTCCCCACTCCCACCCTTCCCCTGCTCTGTGCTCACAGCAAGCAGCTTTGCCAGCTCAGGTACAGACACCCTCCCATGTGCCCAAGCTCTGCTCATAATTGCACTGTCCTTCAGCCAGGGTCTACAGATGGGCACATCAGGGTGACAACCTGCCAGCGCCCCCTGAGACCGACCTGGGGCCAAGACCTGCACAGACCTTGGAAGCTGTCTTGGGTCTGTTCAGGTGGGGAGTTCCCAGATGGAGTTTCTAGAATGTTCTATAACTAAGGAGTTCACTAAAGTTAGGGATCCTGCCTGCCTGACTCTGCAGAGCTGAGCTGACTCCAGGTGTGGTGGGCTGGGAAGCCTGAGACTGCGCTGTCCTTGAGCAGGAGTAACCCTCCTTCTGGACACACTGTCATCTGTGGGTAACCTTTCAGGGAGGGAGCAAAGGGACACAGCCTCCCTCCGATACCGTAGCTCCCCTTCGACTGCCCTCAGCCAGAATGCAGAGCACTGAGGATTCCTGGTGAGCGAGTCCCCAGGCCAGAGAGTAAGAGAGAAGTACGGAGAGCAAATCTGGAGGGACTGAGCCTGGAGGGGGTCGCTGGTACAGGTCACGTCAGAGGAGAATGCAGCCACCATGCCCTACCTCAGTCAAAAGAGATGTTTTACCAATACCCCAAGAGAAGGTGGCAGTGCTCATGGCCAGACATTGCCCGGGGATCCGAGAAAGTTCCCAGGGGAGCCTGGGATCTGCTTTACCCTTGATCTTCATGTTTTTTTAAGAGTTGAGGTGGCAGAAAAAAAGAGTTGAGGTGAGGGAGAGGCAGAGAGGGCATCAGCACCGGTATCCATGGGTGTTGTCATTTGGTTAAGCCTTTGAAACAGTCCTTCATGGGGCACTGTTGAATATTATTTCATTTTATGACTTTTCATTTGTAAGAAGATCCTGCTAATTAACACGCATACTCATCCACACCAATGGATTAATGGTTTTTTGTGCAAGGCATGGAGCCCCATGTAGGCACAGGCTGTGCCCCGAGGGGCTTGTAGTCTTAGTGCAGAGGCCTGGACGCTGCTTTGAGATTTTCATTCCCTGAATCTCTCCCCTTTCTCTCCGCCCTGCACCCTATCTTCTTGCTGCCTAGCGGGCAACAGAGGGAGAGTAGATGGTTTTTGTTTTTGTTTTTGTGTTTGTTTTGCAGGGGTGTGGAGGGGCTCTGAATGCAGTAGCAGTGACGCAGATGGAGTTCTCGGAGGAGGTGGTGGAGGAGCAGAGGGAAAGGGGTGAGAGGACGGAGGAGAGAAAGGAAGTGGGGGAGAGGGGTAAAGAAAGGAGGAGGAAAGACTGGTTGTAACAAGACCTTGAAAGAGTGTAGATAGAACTGGTAGAGGAGTAAGCAAAGGAACGCCTCATCTCATCTTTCATGTGGGCGTTCATCTCGAGTAGCACTTTCTTGTTCATTCGGAAACCACGTGTATTAGCGATCTCCTGCTTTCTGTGTGGCTGGTCTCTGATGGGCGCTAATGTTTTCAGTGTCTCCCACGTTGCTTATTCCTGGTGTGTTTGTACCATTATTTTGTGGGCTGCTAGAAATAATCTTATTTTTGAGGACTAAGTTGAGGACAAATGCGAGGCACTCACCTGGGGCACCGAAAACCTCAGTCACCAAGACAAATAATATTTTAATGTAGCAGTTCAAAACGTCAGTACTAATGGGAAAAGCTCATGAGGAACAAAACCGCAAAAATGTAAATGAAGTCAGGGCCAACATCCTAAGCCCGAAAAAACAGAACAGTTTTGTTTCCGTCTGTAGTGGTCATGGGTTCCTTATAATCAAGGCCAAAGGGAAGGGGTCTAGGCAAAGTCACCGGCCAGGGCAGCTCTCATTATTCTCACAGGTCAGCGTCATTACCCTTCTTGTTAGTTGCTTCTCTGTTAGAGAAGCTGCCCTGAGCGCTCCTGCTGCCTTAGGAAGGATTCTGCGGTAGGTTCGTGCTGCCATCTAGTGGTCCCATGTGATATAAACCGGCTTCTGGAGTCTCGGAGAAATTCAATAAAAGCTGAAAACGCACAGGGCAAAAAGACAGAAAAATATCAGCATCTGTCCGGATCAACAGGTTTTCGAAGTTGTGCTCAAGTTCAAGCCATTGTTTGGTATGTGATTTTTTTTCCTTTTATTAAATACAAATTGAATTCCTTCTATGTTAAAAAGTGGGCTGGACGCTGGGTATGGAATGGTGAAAAAGCGGCAGAATGTTGCCCAAAGATAGCTCTTTCGGGAAGTATGAGTAGGAAGGGATTGTACAACTCACCGAGTGGACCATTTAATTAAACACAGCAAAGAAAAAGAAACCTGGAGAAAGCTGCAGAAAGGGAGTGCTTTGTCTGAAGTCACATAACTGGTTAGCAGAGTCAGACTTCTAATTCCATTGCATGCACTTTTGATGGCAAGCTGTTCCCTGTCTCACCTCAGGGCGATGAAAACAGCCTTTCAAAGCTCCTCCCATAGTCTTTGTGGGACCAGTGATTGGAACACAATTTAGAAATGATCAGAGAAGGAAGCCAGCTGCGTTTCTGCCAACAGTAACTCCAACTGAAGTCCATCAGTTCTGCTTAGAAACAGACTGCCAGTTCCCCAAAGTCAAGACAATATAAAATGTATGACTCACGTTTGAAACTTATTTAATTTACACTGGAGGAGGAGGAGCAATATTTTATGTCTCCTCCATGCGTCCACAGTTCCTCACTCTCCTCTTTTGTAACATGAGTAGCTCCCACTGTAAGTCTCAAAATCACCCCAAGCGCATAACTTCAAACCTCCTTCGTCAAAGATAAAAAAAAAAACACTTCATTTTTCTAGTATAGGCATAGTACAGTAAATATCCACTCACAATACATTATGTTGGTGCTTTGTTCAAAATAAAAATGACTCTGCTAAAGCAAAATGGCTGATTGAGATAAGTTAAGCAAGGCCAAAGGGAAGGGGTCTAGGCAAAGTCACCGGCCAGGGCAGCTCTCATTATTCTCACAGGTCAGCGTCATTACCCTTCTTGTTAGTTGCTTCTCTGTTAGAGAAGCTGCCCTGAGCGCTCCTGCTGCCTTAGGAAGGATTCTGCGGTAGGTTCGTGCTGCCATCTAGTGGTCCCATGTGATATAAACCGGCTTCTGGAGTCTCGGAGAAATTCAATAAAAGCTGAAAACGCACAGGGCAAAAAGACAGAAAAATATCAGCATCTGTCCGGATCAACAGGTTTTCGAAGTTGTGCTCAAGTTCAAGCCATTGTTTGGTATGTGATTTTTTTTCCTTTTATTAAATACAAATTGAATTCCTTCTATGTTAAAAAGTGGGCTGGACGCTGGGTATGGAATGGTGAAAAAGCGGCAGAATGTTGCCCAAAGATAGCTCTTTCGGGAAGTATGAGTAGGAAGGGATTGTACAACTCACCGAGTGGACCATTTAATTAAACACAGCAAAGAAAAAAAGAAACCTGGAGAAAGCTGCAGAAAGGGAGTGCTTTGTCTGAAGTCACATAACTGGTTAGCAGAGTCAGACTTCTAATTCCATTGCATGCACTTTTGATGGCAAGCTGTTCCCTGTCTCACCTCAGGGCGATGAAAACAGCCTTTCAAAGCTCCTCCCATAGTCTTTGTGGGACCAGTGATTGGAACACAATTTAGAAATGATCAGAGAAGGAAGCCAGCTGCGTTTCTGCCAACAGTAACTCCAACTGAAGTCCATCAGTTCTGCTTAGAAACAGACTGCCAGTTCCCCAAAGTCAAGACAATATAAAATGTATGACTCACGTTTGAAACTTATTTAATTTACACTGGAGGAGGAGGAGCAATATTTTATGTCTCCTCCATGCGTCCACAGTTCCCTCACTCTCCTCTTTTGTAACATGAGTAGCTCCCACTGTAAGTCTCAAAATCACCCCAAGCGCATAACTTCAAACCTCCTTCGTCAAAGATAAAAAAAAAAACACTTCATTTTTCTAGTATAGGCATAGTACAGTAAATATCCACTCACAATACATTATGTTGGTGCTTTGTGTTCAAAATAAAATAATAGACTCTGCTAAAGCAAAAATGGCTGATTGAGATAAGTTTAATACATGTTTAATATATCATGTTTTCAATTTTTATCATGAAAAATTTCAAGCTTGCACAGATACAGAGTTTCACTGAACCCCAACATACCCATCACCCAATGTACCAACATTAGCAGCATCACTTAATTAGGAAGATTCTCCCTATTTAATTCATTGTTGTTCCTTTTTTCTTTCAGAAGAATTCAAACAAATCCCAGACATTCCATTTTTAATACGTTGTTAAAAAATATGGATCTTTTCTTACCGTAATGCCATTAGACAATTAAACAATAATTCCTGGATATCATCCAAGGTTCAGTCTATCATTACATTTCCTCAAACCATCTGTGCTACTGTTGGTTTATTCAAATCTTGATTCAAACGTCATCTAAACATGACATATGATCATATGTCTCTCAAGTCTCTTTTAGTCTAGACAGTCCTCTGCCTCCTTCCCTGGACACCCACCCCCTCCCCCATTGGCTTGTAAAGATCCAGGGCAGGTGTCCTGAAGAACAAAGGGCCCGGTGATAGATTTGTCTGCTTCCTTTCTGGTAGTGTTCTGCAGCTCATCCCTGTCCACCATGATTGTGGTGAAGAGATGTGAGTTCTGGAGGCTTTGTTACACTCAAGCTCTTCTCCTCCACCCCATGACTTTTTTGCAAGAATACTTCATAGGTGGGCTGTGCACCTCACACAGGAGCACATCAGGAGGCTTACTGTGTCCAGATATTTCAGTTCTGATGTGCAGATGTATGTCACTAAAATTATATTTTAAAAATATTTCTAACAAATTTTGAAAGAATAGCACAACACAAGCAGTCTTCATCTAGTTTCATGCAAGGTGGCATCAACTGCTATATTTATGCCTTTTCTCTTCTCTCTTTGCATCCTAAGTAACTGTATTATCATCATCTTCAATAAATTTAAGTGATACAGTAATATTATCCTATATACAGTCCAATTTAAAAATTCTCCAGTTGTCCCCAGAATGCTTTCTGTGACATTTTTTACTTTCAAGAGTCATATGTGCGTTTGACTGTCTTGTCAGCTAGCATCCATTGTCATCTCCCTTGCCTCTTTTTGTCTTCCTAGCATTTCCACTGAGGTCTAAGATGAGTCAGCCCTCAAGCTTGCTGGCCTCCCAACTGAAACTGAGCACTCTAGTCTGGACCTTCACCTTGAACCCTAACTCTATAGGAGGTTCTTGACAGTTTCAGATAGATAGACTAACAGATACAGATCTATGCATCATGTCCCAAGGCAAGCGAAGACCAATGTCCCAGCGAGCAGACTTGAGGTACAAGATGAACCAATTTTCTAAATCAGGTCCTGAGGCAAAAAAACACCAATGTCCCAGTTTGGCAGTGGACAGATGGAGTTGCCGCTATCTAGAGAGGGTCAATTCTTTTGTTCTAGTCTGGCCTTCATTGGATGAGGACCATCCACACTGGGGAGAGGGCCATCCACATCTGCCTTAGTCAGTCTACCAATTCAGATGTTAATCTTATCCCCAAACATCCTCACAGACTCACTCAGAATAAAGTCTGAGCATCCCAAGGCCCAGTCAAGCTGACGAAGAGAATCAGCCATCATGTGGTGGCCCCCAGGCTCTCCATGTACAGGTCTTTTCCAGTGGGGATAAATGAGCCCTCTGGGTTTCCTATGCCTGTGGATGTCCTGCTCCCAGTGCTTTACCCAGTGGAGCTGAGATTTTTCAACTGCTGAAAGGTCCTGCAAAGTGTTTGGGATCATGGAAAAGAGGGAGAGAAAAAGAGAAAAAGAGAGCTAAGTTCCTGATAAGATTTGTGTGGATCTGACAGGGAATGACCATCTAGGGCCTGGTGAGGGCAGGCACAGAGCTGACTTGACTGATGGCAGGTACTTACGTAAAGTCAGAGTCAGGCCAACACTGGAGGATCTTCCAATTTACTCACCTGACTCGCACACGTTGTTATCGTTTGAAGCCACCACATAAGATTTTTAACCAACCAATGTCCCACACAGATCACTTTACAGCCTTCCAAATGCTTACATCGTCTCAGGAGTTCTATTGATCTCTTTACCCCTTCATTATCTCACCACCGACATTATGGCTACTAGCCACCTTACGCTTTATAAGTGTTTTATCCTTTTAAAGGAGGAATTCTGCATTTTATTTTATCCTCATAATAATGAGGAGCTTCCCTGGAGCCTCAGATAGTAAAGAATCTGTATACTGGGAGACGTGGGTTCGATCCCAAGGTCGGGACAATCCCCTGGAGAAGGAAATGGCTGCTCATTTCAGTATTCATGCCTGGAAATTTTCATGGACAGAGGAACCTGGTGGGCTATAGACTATGGAGTCGCAAAGAGTTGGACATGACTGAGCAACTAACACTTTTACTTCGTAATAACGAGGAAATTCTGTTGCCAATTTATTTTCTGTAAACGTAGCTAAAAGCAAGTGAAGTAACTTGCTGGAAACTGCAGAGCAGCAGTCCTGGTTTCCTGAGCATGGTCTAATGGAAGGGCCCTGGAGCACAGGACCCAGGCCACAGTAGTGCTATGGAGGGTGTTGTCCTTTTTAACTGCTGCACATACTACCGAATGCCATGATGGCCCTTCCTTAGACCCAAGAAGACTCAGGTACTTTTTAAAGCAATATCATGTCATGTAGACATTTTTTTTTCATGGTCCCAGAGCTCCCCTTTCCCCCATGTACAGGTCTTTTCCAGTGGGGATAAATGAGCCCTCTGGGTTTCCTATGCCTGTGGATGTCCTGCTCCCAGTGCTTTACCCAGTGGAGCTGAGATTTTTCAACTGCTGAAAGGTCCTGCAAAGTGTTTGGGATCATGGAAAAGAGGGAGAGAAAAAGAGAAAAAGAGAGCTAAGTTCCTGATAAGATTTGTGTGGATCTGACAGGGAATGACCATCTAGGGCCTGGTGAGGGCAGGCACAGAGCTGACTTGACTGATGGCAGGTACTTACGTAAAGTCAGAGTCAGGCCAACACTGGAGGATCTTCCAATTTACTCACCTGACTCGCACACGTTGTTATCGTTTGAAGCCACCACATAAGATTTTTAACCAACCAATGTCCCACACAGATCACTTTACAGCCTTCCAAATGCTTACATCGTCTCAGGAGTTCTATTGATCTCTTTACCCCTTCATTATCTCACCACCGACATTATGGCTACTAGCCACCTTACGCTTTATAAGTGTTTTATCCTTTTAAAGGAGGAATTCTGCATTTTATTTTATCCTCATAATAATGAGGAGCTTCCCTGGAGCCTCAGATAGTAAAGAATCTGTATACTGGGAGACGTGGGTTCGATCCCAAGGTCGGGACAATCCCCTGGAGAAGGAAATGGCTGCTCATTTCAGTATTCATGCCTGGAAATTTTCATGGACAGAGGAACCTGGTGGGCTATAGACTATGGAGTCGCAAAGAGTTGGACATGACTGAGCAACTAACACTTTTACTTCGTAATAACGAGGAAATTCTGTTGCCAATTTATTTTCTGTAAACGTAGCTAAAAGCAAGTGAAGTAACTTGCTGGAAACTGCAGAGCAGCAGTCCTGGTTTCCTGAGCATGGTCTAATGGAAGGGCCCTGGAGCACAGGACCCAGGCCACAGTAGTGCTATGGAGGGTGTTGTCCTTTTTAACTGCTGCACATACTACCGAATGCCATGATGGCCCTTCCTTAGACCCAAGAAGACTCAGGTACTTTTTAAAGCAATATCATTTCATGTAGACATTTTGAGAAGTTTACTCAAAGTTTGACAAGTTACCTCCTTCTCAAAAACAAAGACTGACTTTACTATAAAAGAAACAAACAAACACTGACTTTACTATATCCTTGCCATCTGTTATTCTTAAAAGTATTGATTTGGAGGTACTAGAAAGAATCAGTGGGAAGATCAATTCCAGGTTAATTTGCTCATAAACTCTGGTGTACAAGAGGTTCAAGCCGTGAACTTCTTTACATGATATTATCTTCAAGAAGGGAATTAAATTTATAAGCATGCTATATTTAGCATAAATATTAGTAATGTAGTATTATATAATATAGCAATATAGTATTATACTTAGTACAATGCAAGTAAATATTAGGCTTCCCTGATGGCCCAATTGGTAAAGAATCTGCCTGCAATGCAGGAAATACAGTTTCGATCCCTGGGTCAGAAAGATCCCTTGGAAACCGAAATGGCAACCCACTCCAATATTCTTGCCTGGGAAACCCCATGGACAGAGGAGCCTGGCATGCTGCAGACCATAGCATCACAGAAAGTCAGACATGACTTAGTGACTAAACCACCATTAAGTAAATATTGCAATTCTACATTAGTTTTAGCATGAACCAAGAATAGGTAGATTTTGCTCCACCAACACCTCTTTCAGTGTGGAAAGGTATACAAAATTTCTTTGTGTAGGACTTTATTTTCTAATTTTAACTATCCAGGTAACATGCTATCAGCATTTTTAAAAGTAAATGGTTGTATTAGATATTTACATTCTACTTACAAATTTTATTTCATAAGTAAATTTCCCCCAAGGTTTGAATACTGTGCATGTAATTGAACACTCTATGCAATCAATTAAATTGACAAGTTCAACAGATTTGATTCTTTTTAGAAGATTTAAACACTTAAAATCAGACCAAACAGAAACAAGATTGAGAGCTAACCATTCACATGGTTGGGTACTAACCATTTTTCTGCACTTATGACTCACTGACCTGGCCTATTAGCATCACTAGAAACATGTGCTCCTTATTAGAATTGTATAGTTATTTATGGGTTATCTAACAGTGTTAGCTCCTAGGAAAAGGGGAAGACATTATGCTTTGTAAGTTTTTTTCTTTGGACTGTCTTTCCATTGTATCATTTTGCAACATGCTATTGAAACTGTGGATAATTCTTAAAGAGATAGGAATACCAGACTACCTTACCTGCCTCCTGAGAAACCTGTATGCAGGCCAAGAATCAAGAGTTAGAACTGGACATGGAACAACAGACTGATTCCAAATTGGGAAAGGAGTACATCAAGGCTGTACGTTGTCACTCTGCTTATTTAACTTCTATGCAGAGTTCATCATGAAAAATGATAGGCTTGGTGAAGCACAAATTGGAATGAAGATTGCCAAGAGAAATATCAATGACCTCAGATATGCAGATGACACCACCCTAATGGCAGAAAACTAAGAGGAACTAAAGAGCCTCTTGATGACGGTGAAAGAGGAGAGTGAAAAAACTGGCTTAAAACTCAACATGAAATGAAAAACCATAATATCTGGTTCCATCATTTCATGTCAAATAGATGGGGAAACAATGGAAACAGTGACAAACTTTAATTTTTTGGGTTCTAAAATCACAGCAGATGGTGACTACAGTCATGAAATTAAAAAAAAAAAAACAAACACTTGCTCCTTGGAAGGAAAGGTATGACAAACCTAGACAGCATAGTCAAAAGCAGAGGCATCACTTTGCTGACAAGCATCTGTGCAGTCAAAACTATGGTTTTTCTGGTAGTCATGCATGGATGTGAGAGTTGGACCATAGAGAAGGCTGAGCACTGAAGAACTGATGCTTTCACACTGTGTTGCTGGAGAAGATACTTGAGAGCCCCCTGGACAGCAAGGAAATTAGTCAATCCTTAAGGAAATCAACCCTGAATATTCACTGGAAGGACTGATGCTAAAACTGAAGCTCCAATACTTTGGCCACCTGATGTAAAGAGATGACTCATTGGAAAAGTCCCTGATGCTGGGAAAGATTGAAGGTATGGGGGGGTGGGGTTTTGGACATGCACTATTCACATGGTTGGGTACTAACCATTTTCTGCACTTATGACTCACTGACCTGGCCTATTAGCATCACTAGAAACATGTGCTCCTTATTAGAATTGTATAGTTATTTATGGGTTATCTAACAGTGTTAGCTCCTAGGAAAAGGGGAAGACATTATGCTTTGTAAGTTTTTTTCTTTGGACTGTCTTTCCATTGTATCATTTTGCAACATGCTATTGAAACTGTGGATAATTCTTAAAGAGATAGGAATACCAGACTACCTTACCTGCCTCCTGAGAAACCTGTATGCAGGCCAAGAATCAAGAGTTAGAACTGGACATGGAACAACAGACTGATTCCAAATTGGGAAAGCAGTACATCAAGGTGGTACGTTGTCACTCTGCTTATTTAACTTCTATGCAGAGTTCATCATGAAAAATGATAGGCTTGGTGAAGCACAAATTGGAATGAAGATTGCCAAGAGAAATATCAATGACCTCAGATATGCAGATGACACCACCCTAATGGCAGAAAACTAAGAGGAACTAAAGAGCCTCTTGATGACGGTGAAAGAGGAGAGTGAAAAAACTGGCTTAAAACTCAACATGAAATGAAAAACCATAATATCTGGTTCCATCATTTCATGTCAAATAGATGGGGAAACAATGGAAACAGTGACAAACTTTAATTTTTTGGGTTCTAAAATCACAGCAGATGGTGACTACAGTCATGAAATTAAAAAAAAAAAAACAAACACTTGCTCCTTGGAAGGAAAGGTATGACAAACCTAGACAGCATAGTCAAAAGCAGAGGCATCACTTTGCTGACAAGCATCTGTGCAGTCAAAACTATGGTTTTTCTGGTAGTCATGCATGGATGTGAGAGTTGGACCATAGAGAAGGCTGAGCACTGAAGAACTGATGCTTTCACACTGTGTTGCTGGAGAAGATACTTGAGAGCCCCCTGGACAGCAAGGAAATTAGTCAATCCTTAAGGAAATCAACCCTGAATATTCACTGGAAGGACTGATGCTAAAACTGAAGCTCCAATACTTTGGCCACCTGATGTAAAGAGATGACTCATTGGAAAAGTCCCTGATGCTGGGAAAGATTGAAGGTATGAGGAGAAGGGGACACAAGAGGATGAGACGGTTGGATGGCATCACCAATTAAATGGACATGAGTTTGAGCAAACTCCAGGAGACGGTGAAGGACAGGGAAGCCTGGATTGCTGCAGTCTATGCAGTCACACAGAGTTGGACACAACTTAACAACTGAATGACAACTTTGAAACTTCCTTCTATTTGCTTATTTTTTGTGACCATCAGGAGGTAAATGTTGAATCCGCAGGAGGCTGATCAGCTCTTCCTGTTCTGGCTAGGGTTCCTGCTATTTCTGTGTTAGCTCAGCTCACTTTCCATTATTTTATCCTCTCTTCTTTCCTACCTATTCAAACATACATGTACACACACACTAATAAATTAAGTAGCAGCAAAATACATGTGTATGAATATATACATATGTACATTGACCATATGTATACAGTAGACATTCCTGGAGGTGCTAGTGGTAAAGAATCAGCCTCCAATGCAGGAAGTAGGAGATTAAACATGTGCTGTGCTGTTCCTAGTCCCTCAGTCATGTCCAACTCTTTGGGATCCCATGGACTACAGTTCACCAGGCTCCTCTGTCTGTAGGATTTTCCAGGCAGGAATACTGGAGTGGGTTACCATTCCCTCCTCCAGGGAATCTTCCCAACCCAGGGATGAAACCCATTTCAGGCAGATTCTTTACCAGCTGAGCTACCAGAGAATGTTTCCCTTAATGAAATAATGATAAACATACATCTTGTTTCATCCTTCTATTGTGTCACAACTTCCTTTTTGTACATTTAAAAAGAAAATTTGGGGGGGGGTCACTTTTATTGGTCTCTCATTTATTTATTTTCATCCATCCTTGTTCTTTGGCATGTGTGGGCCCCCCACCGCAGTGGCCCCTCTCGCCGCAGAGCACTGGCCCTGGGCACATGTGCTCCAGAGCTCTGGCTTGGTAATTGGACACATAGGTCCAGCCACTCTGCAGCACGTGGGATCCCCCCAGGCCAGGGATCAAACCAGCTCCCCGTGCACTGCAAGACGGAGTCCCCACCCACTGGACCACCAGGGAAGCTCCCTTTTTATACATTTTAAGCTGATCCTTTGACTCTGATTTTGATCATGAAATTTTATAGATTATATTATTGTAATTAACCATAATACCAATAAACAATTTTATTATCTAATTATAATTTAAAACCAACAGAGGGTTGCTGCAGTCTATGCAGTCACACAGAGTTGGACACAACTTAACAACTGAATGACAACTTTGAAACTTCCTTCTATTTGCTTATTTTTTGTGACCATCAGGAGGTAAATGTTGAATCCGCAGGAGGCTGATCAGCTCTTCCTGTTCTGGCTAGGGTTCCTGCTATTTCTGTGTTAGCTCAGCTCACTTTCCATTATTTTATCCTCTCTTCTTTCCTACCTATTCAAACATACATGTACACACACACTAATAAATTAAGTAGCAGCAAAATACATGTGTATGAATATATACATATGTACATTGACCATATGTATACAGTAGACATTCCTGGAGGTGCTAGTGGTAAAGAATCAGCCTCCAATGCAGGAAGTAGGAGATTAAACATGTGCTGTGCTGTTCCTAGTCCCTCAGTCATGTCCAACTCTTTGGGATCCCATGGACTACAGTTCACCAGGCTCCTCTGTCTGTAGGATTTTCCAGGCAGGAATACTGGAGTGGGTTACCATTCCCTCCTCCAGGGAATCTTCCCAACCCAGGGATGAAACCCATTTCAGGCAGATTCTTTACCAGCTGAGCTACCAGAGAATGTTTCCCTTAATGAAATAATGATAAACATACATCTTGTTTCATCCTTCTATTGTGTCACAACTTCCTTTTTGTACATTTAAAAAGAAAATTTGGGGGGGGGTCACTTTTATTGGTCTCTCATTTATTTATTTTCATCCATCCTTGTTCTTTGGCATGTGTGGGCCCCCCACCGCAGTGGCCCCTCTCGCCGCAGAGCACTGGCCCTGGGCACATGTGCTCCAGAGCTCTGGCTTGGTAATTGGACACATAGGTCCAGCCACTCTGCAGCACGTGGGATCCCCCCAGGCCAGGGATCAAACCAGCTCCCCGTGCACTGCAAGACGGAGTCCCCACCCACTGGACCACCAGGGAAGCTCCCTTTTTATACATTTTAAGCTGATCCTTTGACTCTGATTTTGATCATGAAATTTTATAGATTATATTATTGTAATTAACCATAATACCAATAAACAATTTTATTATCTAATTATAATTTAAAAGCTAATAATTACTACTATTATTTAATAGTTGAAGTATTACAACTTTTCAACAAGAACATTGTAGGTGGGATCCTTTGGTAATTCATCACTGTTTCTACTGTTCCTGGTATTTCCCCTTGATCCTGATCCATCCTGAGTATTTTCCTTTGGCCTGTCATCTCTAACTTCTCCTTCCCTCCTCCATCTCTCTCAGCCACAGCCACCTACCTTGCTCACATACTAGCTCCTTGGCTACCCTGTGGCCACAGGCAGTCCAACTCTGCTGTCCAGCCAGCTCCCAAGCCATGATGGGAAATAGCTTTGCCTGCACCGTGTGCAGATCTCCACAGTTACACTTACTGTTCCAAGAAAACATGTAATTTTTTTTTTGCAAGAATTGCATTTCTCTTTACAACCAATTTGCAGCATTTTAGCATCATATTGTTCACTGCTTACAATAGCAGATCCCTTGGGGGAAAAGTCACGAAGAAAAACTTGACTTTATACTTCGGATGGAGGAGGGTTGTTGCAGTGGGAACTCAGTTTTATTAGTGGTCAGATTATTAATAAATACATAATGTTATGGTGACTTTTGCTTTCCAAAGTGAGATGGCAACTACAACAACTTTAGAATCAATGCTTAGATAACAACGATATGTTAAGTAAACCTTGTGGACTGAATTCCAAGACTTCCAACTTAACCTATTACTCAAAATGTAAATGAATAATCAGCCTGATTGTCCATCTGGCAAGGTGGAGCTGCATCCTCTGTCTTCTCTCTCTGAGCCTGCAAATCGACCAGGATGTGAGCTTGGAAAGGCTTACAACATTCTCAGGCTTCACTGTCTACATGGGGCTCCTCTTCGAGTGTTTACCTTTTACTGGAGAATGTAGCTCTGTGCCTCTCCATCGCTTGAGACATGACCTGCCAAGTAAGATGAAATCAATATTGGTATCGAGTCCTTTTTGCCTCTTGGCATTGGAACAGAATTGATGAGAGTCATTACACAAAGAATCGTACTTTTTTTTTTTGCCTCATAAAAAGGGGATTGATTCCCCTGAGAAGAGGTAGTACACATAGGCTATCTTAATTAACCAAAGGGCAGATGGACAGGCAGTTTTGGTATCAACTTTGAAAGTCCTAGTGGCCCTCAGTATAAGGATTCATCCCTTGGTAATAAGATTTGAGCTTTGATAGTCTGAAGGAAAATAGAGCTGCACCCCACTTTTAGAGTTCCTGGAGAGAGAACATGCTCCCTCCTTGGACATTATGTGCTTTCCTGTAACTCGTGGTAAAGTGGTTCCCCAAGGATTTCATCTCCACCAAACTTCCATCTCATAGGTTTCACCCTAATTGTTACTTATTCAAGATATAAGAAAATGCAACCTTTACACACCATATTCTGTAAATTTAGCTAACAAAAATGTTTTGGAAAAGCCTTTTGAAGTCCAAGAGGATGTTGAGATAATGTTTATGAAATTATAAAAGGCTTATAGTCAGAAAGTTCCATTTTGTCAAGAATAAATGAACTAAAATACCCAAGGAACTGGACTTGACTTGAGATGCCAAGCCTACTGTGTTTCACTGGCTTCTTGCCTGGGCCAAGAGTGTTTTCCAGGCCACGAAGAAAAACTTGACTTTATACTTCGGATGGAGGAGGGTTGTTGCAGTGGGAACTCAGTTTTATTAGTGGTCAGATTATTAATAAATACATAATGTTATGGTGACTTTTGCTTTCCAAAGTGAGATGGCAACTACAACAACTTTAGAATCAATGCTTAGATAACAACGATATGTTAAGTAAACCTTGTGGACTGAATTCCAAGACTTCCAACTTAACCTATTACTCAAAATGTAAATGAATAATCAGCCTGATTGTCCATCTGGCAAGGTGGAGCTGCATCCTCTGTCTTCTCTCTCTGAGCCTGCAAATCGACCAGGATGTGAGCTTGGAAAGGCTTACAACATTCTCAGGCTTCACTGTCTACATGGGGCTCCTCTTCGAGTGTTTACCTTTTACTGGAGAATGTAGCTCTGTGCCTCTCCATCGCTTGAGACATGACCTGCCAAGTAAGATGAAATCAATATTGGTATCGAGTCCTTTTTGCCTCTTGGCATTGGAACAGAATTGATGAGAGTCATTACACAAAGAATCGTACTTTTTTTTTTTGCCTCATAAAAAGGGGATTGATTCCCCTGAGAAGAGGTAGTACACATAGGCTATCTTAATTAACCAAAGGGCAGATGGACAGGCAGTTTTGGTATCAACTTTGAAAGTCCTAGTGGCCCTCAGTATAAGGATTCATCCCTTGGTAATAAGATTTGAGCTTTGATAGTCTGAAGGAAAATAGAGCTGCACCCCACTTTTAGAGTTCCTGAAGAGAACATGCTCCTCCTTGGACATTATGTGCTTTCCTGTAACTCGTGGTAAAGTGGTTCCCCAAGGATTTCATCTCCACCAAACTTCCATCTCATAGGTTTCACCCTAATTGTTACTTATTCAAGATATAAGAAAATGCAACCTTTACACACCATATTCTGTAAATTTAGCTAACAAAAATGTTTTGGAAAAGCCTTTTGAAGTCCAAGAGGATGTTGAGATAATGTTTATGAAATTATAAAAGGCTTATAGTCAGAAAGTTCCATTTTGTCAAGAATAAATGAACTAAAATACCCAAGGAACTGGACTTGACTTGAGATGCCAAGCCTACTGTGTTTCACTGGCTTCTTGCCTGGGCCAAGAGTGTTTTCCAGGCCTAGGAGCACTGGTGTCTAAAGTTTGAGACAAACACATTAGTACTTATAAGTAATTATTTTAGTATGATAGCTGCTCTTAGTATAAAAGACTTGGCTTCTTTTTTGAACTAGTTTGATTCTACAGGCAAGGAAGAGAGAGATTATTGATGTTACAAGTCATCTCTTTATTAGGGTTTGTTACAGTTATGTGCAAACAGTTGAATTTCCTCTTTGGTATTTCCTCAAATGTTCTTACTTTCTTTCTTCATATGAATTTAAGATAATCTAAATGCTTTTTTAAAAATTTTCATGACCATGTTCAGAAACATTTTCCAGGAATATTTCCTTAAAGGAAAATTATGGTAGCAACTTAATTAATGTTGGCAGCCATAAAAAAATCATAGAAGCTTCAAAGAAAGCATCATACTGTATATCATATCAGTGCTCATCATTTCTAAAGAAAGTTTTCTAAAAGATGACTCTAGCATAAAATCAACAGCAAATTCTTCTACCATGTTAAGACGAATTGTTGATTTAAAAGACAAAAACATTTCACCAGTCATTCCACTTCTCTGCTTCGTGGCACTTCATTTCCCATCAACACAAGCTTCTCTGGTTTTCTGCTTATTCCCTATCTATGCGCAGTCATCCTGGACTGCTACCATTCTTTCTATTTCGGTCTTGTTTATGATTATTGCTGTTGCTATCATTATCATTATCCTCATCCTCATTTTGTTTTACCACTTCCCAGGCTCTACATAGTCTGAAGGAAAATAGAGCTGCACCCCACTTTTAGAGTTCCTGGAGAGAACATGCTCCTCCTTGGACATTATGTGCTTTCCTGTAACTCGTGGTAAAGTGGTTCCCCAAGGATTTCATCTCCACCAAACTTCCATCTCATAGGTTTCACCCTAATTGTTACTTATTCAAGATATAAGAAAATGCAACCTTTACACACCATATTCTGTAAATTTAGCTAACAAAAATGTTTTGGAAAAGCCTTTTGAAGTCCAAGAGGATGTTGAGATAATGTTTATGAAATTATAAAAGGCTTATAGTCAGAAAGTTCCATTTTGTCAAGAATAAATGAACTAAAATACCCAAGGAACTGGACTTGACTTGAGATGCCAAGCCTACTGTGTTTCACTGGCTTCTTGCCTGGGCCAAGAGTGTTTTCCAGGCCTAGGAGCACTGGTGTCTAAAGTTTGAGACAAACACATTAGTACTTATAAGTAATTATTTTAGTATGATAGCTGCTCTTAGTATAAAAGACTTGGCTTCTTTTTTGAACTAGTTTGATTCTACAGGCAAGGAAGAGAGAGATTATTGATGTTACAAGTCATCTCTTTATTAGGGTTTGTTACAGTTATGTGCAAACAGTTGAATTTCCTCTTTGGTATTTCCTCAAATGTTCTTACTTTCTTTCTTCATATGAATTTAAGATAATCTAAATGCTTTTTTAAAAATTTTCATGACCATGTTCAGAAACATTTTCCAGGAATATTTCCTTAAAGGAAAATTATGGTAGCAACTTAATTAATGTTGGCAGCCATAAAAAAATCATAGAAGCTTCAAAGAAAGCATCATACTGTATATCATATCAGTGCTCATCATTTCTAAAGAAAGTTTTCTAAAAGATGACTCTAGCATAAAATCAACAGCAAATTCTTCTACCATGTTAAGACGAATTGTTGATTTAAAAGACAAAAACATTTCACCAGTCATTCCACTTCTCTGCTTCGTGGCACTTCATTTCCCATCAACACAAGCTTCTCTGGTTTTCTCTGCTTATTCCCTATCTATGCGCAGTCATCCTGGACTGCTACCATTCTTTCTATTTCGGTCTTGTTTATGATTATTGCTGTTGCTATCATTATCATTATCCTCATCCTCATTTTGTTTTACCACTTCCCAGGCTCTACATCAGCGGTCCCCAGCATTTTTAGCACCAGGGGTCAGTTTCATGGAAGACAATTTTTTCCATGGATCAGGCAGGGCCAGTGGGTGGTTTCAGGATGATTCATTTATTATACCACCATTGATCTGACAGGAAATGGAGCTCAGGCGGTAGTGTGAGTGATGGGGAGCAGCTGTAAATATAGATGAAGCTTTACCTTCTTGGCCACTGCTCACCTCCTACCCTGTGGCCTGTTTCCCAACAGGCCTCAGCGCATACCAGTCTGTGCTCTGGGGTTGGAGACCCCTGCTCTACATCACTCTGGACCTTCCTTTTAAAAACTTAGGCCCAGTGGCTCTGTCTTTCTTCTGCCCACCCCTGCATCAGTCCACATCATTCTGCCCCCTTCACTCTATACTCTTTTACATCCCTTCAGCCTACACACTTCTCAGAACCTCATCTTAGCTAGACTATCACCAGATGACCAGTTGCAGGCTTCCTGACTACGCCTCAAGGAAAGATGTGACATCTTGCCTTTGACTCCAGCCAGGGCTGTGCACAGGCACCTTCTCACACCCCGCACTCTCCCTCCCTGTGAGCCATCATGATGAAGCTTGCACTGGAATCCTGTGCATTAAACCCACTTCTATCTCTTAATCACTCAGGGAGGACCAACAGTGTGTAGGGAAAGAGGAGGAGCAGGTGCCTATAGGCAAAGATGAATATAAAGGGTCTGATCTTGATAATTGGGTGCAAACCTCCAGAAGAGGCAATGATGAATGCTGCTGCACGAGGGTGGCAGGAAGAAGTGATCTTTGTGGCAGGTTCATCCTGGATGGACAAGCAATGCTGAGCAGACAAAGGGAGAAGATCATTCCAAGAAGAAGAAGCCATTTATACAAAGGCATAGAATGGGAAACGGTAAGATACATATGTATGTAACAGTCACATACATATATGCGTGTATGTAAACATGCACATATATGTTTACATTTTATACATTGATTTATACATTATTATATTTATAAATGCATTACATATCACTATATATGTATGTATGTGTGTAAAATGCACATGCATACATGTGTGTGGGGGTATGTGTGTATTAGCTGGGATTATTCAAAGAAACAAAATCAACAGTCTGTACATATACAAAAAGAGAGGTTTTTTTAAAGAATTGAGACAGGTTGCACCTGTTTGACTCCCTGAACGCCTTAACTGACGTGAACTCTGGCACTCAGGAGGTGACAGTCACACAGCATGGTAGTTTTAGAGCCAAGTGCCTGGTCAAACCTCCTTCCTTCACTTCATTTTTATATGGCCTTGAGTAATTGTTTAGGCTCTTTGAGATTTAGTTTCCTTTGAGTCACCCATGAAATGATGCTTGGAAAGCCTCTGGAAGAGTGCGTGGAACATAGGAAGTGTCCAGCAAATTTTAGCTCGTTATTTGGTACTCAGAAATACTCCTTGAGTGACTGTATGGATGCTAAGCCCAAATCTGCCTCCCACTACCTTACCCGTGCTGTGCTAAGTCTCTTCAGTCATGTCTGACTCTTTGCGACCGACCCTATGGACTGCAGTCCACCAGCCTCCTCTGTCCATGAGATTCTCCAGGCAAGAATACTAGAGTGGATTGCTGTGCCTTCCTCCAGGGGGTCTTCCCAACCCAGGGATTGAACTAGTGTCTCTTGTGTCTCCTGCATTGGCAGGCGTGTCATTTATCACCAGTGCCACCTGAGAAGCCCATTCAAAGTCAACCGTAAGCTAAGTTCTCCCAACTTTGCTCTGACTCATAAAATCTGTATTAGTCAGTGGTATATATGTGTGTGTATATATTACTCATATATATATATATATATGTAAAAGAGAGAATGATGTAAGGAATTGGCTCATGGGATTATGTGGCTAGCAGGTTTGAAATCTACAGGGCAGGTTGGCAGGCTGGAAAATCAGGTGAATGTTGCTGTTGTGGTCTTGAGTCTGAATCCTGTGTTGGAATAAGCAGGGTTCCATGTCGTAGTGTTAAGGAGAATTGCTCATCCTTAAGGAAACCTCAGTCTTTGCTCTTAGGTTGACTGATTGGATGAGGACCACCTACATTATAGAGGTGCTCTGCATTACTCAAGGTCTACTGATTTGAATGTAAATCACATCTAAAAGATACCTTCACAGTAACATCTAGGCTTTGTTTGGCCAAACAGCTGAGTCCCATAGCCTAGCCATGCTGACACATAAAATTTACCGTCACAGACTGGTCGTCTTATTTTCTGTGCTCCCCTGCAAAAGGGAATTCTGGTGAGTCACAAAATTGGATGAGTTTACATTTTTGTGTTTGGCTCTTATTACATACTTAGCCGAACTAAGATTTTTATTATTTATTTTTTTAGTTCTATGTAGTTTATAATGTCCTGCATGCACATTGTCTTATTTGTTCTTCTCAACCACCTTGAGAGATATGGAGACTCTGTTAACTCGCTTTACAAGGGAGAAAGTCAGAGCTCAGAGCAGTGCCTCAACTTGCCAGCAGGGTCGAGGTCACTCAGCATCCTTAGCTCAGACCTTCCCGCCTCACCTTTACCACTCTCTAAGGCATTAGGAAAGTGCTCTGGGCACGTGAAAATAAAAATGAGTCAGGCTTGGTTTGTTCCTCAAGGAGCTTGTAGTCATACCCAGCTAGCTAAAAACAATCCAACTTCAGTTTTCATAAGGGTCAGAACAAAGTTTTCTAAACGCTGAGGTGGAGAAGCTTGTGCTAGCTGGGGAATGGTGAAAGTTTTAGAGTACCAACACAGACTTAGAAGATCCAGCAGCTTGCTTATTTGAGGCTCATTAAGATGTCTTTGAATTGTCTTCACCACTTATTTGCATTCTTATTTGTTAATTCGGATGGTGAAAGCATGAAGATTAAAATACTGGGTCAGAACTCCTATCTGGGGGGAAGACAGTATGGGAAACCTAGGAAAGAAGGATCAATTATTAAATGAAAACCTTATATGTCCTTGTTTTAATCACAAAAAAGACAATTTAAAAAAGTGATGAGGGGGGTATCCTCTGAAGAGAATATCTATATCACGGTGTTTGACTTACAGAGAGTAGAGAGTTGTGTGTGTGTGTGTGTGTGTGTGCATGTGTGTGTATATATGCTTCACATACATTGGGACTGGGGATGAAGAAATGAGCTAGTAATCGTTGCTGTAGTGAATTGTCCTCCAAAATCCAGACCAGAACTTCCTAGATTCGTCTAGGTAATTTTGCACTTACCTCTAAATTTCAGACTAACTCTATGGGTCCGAAAAAATTAAAACTGATTCCCAAGAATGAGGAAATCATTAGTATAATTGTTTTTAGGCCTATATGAAATTTCTAAATGGCATAGATTAATCAACTGTATATTTTAAATGATACCCTCTTCCTTGAGTATTTATTATGTGCTGTCTCATTAATGGGGGCTACCCTGGTGGCTCAGTGGTAAAGAAGCCTCCTGTCAGTGCAGGAGACATGGGCTCAATCCCTGGGTCTAGAAGATCCCCTGGAGAAGGAAATGGCAATCCACTCCAGTATTTTTGCCTGGGAAATCTGATGGACAGGGGAGCCTAGCAGACTACAGTCTATGGGGTTGTAAAGAGTCAAACACAACTTACAGACTAAACAACAACATCTGATTAATGACCAGTAAATTTAGAAGTATTCCCATTTTACTGGTGAAGAAACTGAGGTTCAGGAAAATGAGCAAATTTGACCTACATCTCTACTTCGTATGTGGAGAGTTATGATGAAAGCTCTAGTTCTCTGCTTTTATGTTAAATGTTTTTATCCATCCTCTTAGCTGTTTCTGATGACATCAGCTGCAATTGTCTGTTCTCAGCGGTTGTCAGTCTCTCTTGTGACTTATAAGGTATTCATTTTGCTTTTGCATCTTCTGGAAGCTTTTGAAATTGCCCTTGTCAGTTTGCCAGTCCCCTTGCCTTTGGAGTTAAGTTTTCTGAGTTCACTTGGGAAGTTTAATGATTCCTGTTGGAGAAAGAACGACCATGCCCCAGATGAATATGGTTATATATCTGAGTCAGAACTCCTATCTGGGGGGAAGACAGTATGGGAAACCTAGGAAAGAAGGATCAATTATTAAATGAAAACCTTATATGTCCTTGTTTTAATCACAAAAAAGACAATTTAAAAAAGTGATGAGGGGGGTATCCTCTGAAGAGAATATCTATATCACGGTGTTTGACTTACAGAGAGTAGAGAGTTGTGTGTGTGTGTGTGTGTGTGTGTGCATGTGTGTGTATATATGCTTCACATACATTGGGACTGGGGATGAAGAAATGAGCTAGTAATCGTTGCTGTAGTGAATTGTCCTCCAAAATCCAGACCAGAACTTCCTAGATTCGTCTAGGTAATTTTGCACTTACCTCTAAATTTCAGACTAACTCTATGGGTCCGAAAAAATTAAAACTGATTCCCAAGAATGAGGAAATCATTAGTATAATTGTTTTTAGGCCTATATGAAATTTCTAAATGGCATAGATTAATCAACTGTATATTTTAAATGATACCCTCTTCCTTGAGTATTTATTATGTGCTGTCTCATTAATGGGGGCTACCCTGGTGGCTCAGTGGTAAAGAAGCCTCCTGTCAGTGCAGGAGACATGGGCTCAATCCCTGGGTCTAGAAGATCCCCTGGAGAAGGAAATGGCAATCCACTCCAGTATTTTTGCCTGGGAAATCTGATGGACAGGGGAGCCTAGCAGACTACAGTCTATGGGGTTGTAAAGAGTCAAACACAACTTACAGACTAAACAACAACATCTGATTAATGACCAGTAAATTTAGAAGTATTCCCATTTTACTGGTGAAGAAACTGAGGTTCAGGAAAATGAGCAAATTTGACCTACATCTCTACTTCGTATGTGGAGAGTTATGATGAAAGCTCTAGTTCTCTGCTTTTATGTTAAATGTTTTTATCCATCCTCTTAGCTGTTTCTGATGACATCAGCTGCAATTGTCTGTTCTCAGCGGTTGTCAGTCTCTCTTGTGACTTATAAGGTATTCATTTTGCTTTTGCATCTTCTGGAAGCTTTTGAAATTGCCCTTGTCAGTTTGCCAGTCCCCTTGCCTTTGGAGTTAAGTTTTCTGAGTTCACTTGGGAAGTTTAATGATTCCTGTTGGAGAAAGAACGACCATGCCCCAGATGAATATGGTTATATATCTGAGTACAGTGTAAATATAAATAGATTTTGATGTCTGTGATTTGAACTAAATTCTACTAATGAGAAATAGGGATAGATTCAGAAGATTTGTAATATAGATGCCAACTCACATTTCATGACATGGATACCAAATAAGGAAATAACCAAGGTGGATGGCTTATTAGATCTGAATTGGGGAAATTCACTTTAATGTGCAATGTAACCTTTTCTACTGTAATCACAAACATACTAAAATAATCTGTGTAGTGTTGTGTTTCAGCAGTTTGCTTATGCTCATTCATCTTTTTGATAGGAATAGCAATGGTGGCATTAATGGTTGACATCTTGAACAAAACTGTATAGTGCAGATAACATAACTTACGGTTTCATTTGCAAAAAATAATACTTTGCATAGTGAGAAAAAATAATTTTAAAGGCTAATTAGAGGAGAAGTTATTTAAGACTAAAAAGTGAAAGATTAATAAACCAATATGAATGCCTATTAATTATAAAAGCAAACGAAAAAGCTTTAGTCAACAGAAAAGACAGTTCAGTACTCATAGAGTCACATCACACAGAAATGTTTATTTGAAATTTTATAATATATATTTTAACTGAGTAGTATTTTTATGACTGGTGTAATTCGTGTAAAGAAGGGGATTTTATTTCTCTTGAGTGTTCTCTTGCAATTTTTAGGGATTGAGTGAGAGATGCCATGGATTGCTCAAAAACTCCATGAACAAACCTGTCCCAAGTGGACACAAGAGGGCGCCAAGCCTCTATGCCAAACTTGCAGAAGCGGCTGGAGATTTAATGGACGAAATAAACTCTGGCACTTAAAAACGAAGCCATGTTTATTTTATTCTGGGTAATATATTATGCACCTGCTTGTTTTATTTTTTAGACTGATTCGTGTCAAATGACTTTCCAGAAATATGACACATATACTGGATCCAGGCAGAACTAATCTCTTAGCATGCAAGCCGTAGTATTATTTTGTACAAATTATATTCCATGACATAATGAAGTTGTACTTTATTGTACTCACTCTAAAGGGAATTAAGAGAATGTAACAAGTTGTCACATACTTTTCAAGTTTTTTTCTGAAACTCACTAAGACACGGTTTTTGGCCACGGGTGATTTGAACTAAATTCTACTAATGAGAAATAGGGATAGATTCAGAAGATTTGTAATATAGATGCCAACTCACATTTCATGACATGGATACCAAATAAGGAAATAACCAAGGTGGATGGCTTATTAGATCTGAATTGGGGAAATTCACTTTAATGTGCAATGTAACCTTTTCTACTGTAATCACAAACATACTAAAATAATCTGTGTAGTGTTGTGTTTCAGCAGTTTGCTTATGCTCATTCATCTTTTTGATAGGAATAGCAATGGTGGCATTAATGGTTGACATCTTGAACAAAACTGTATAGTGCAGATAACATAACTTACGGTTTCATTTGCAAAAAATAATACTTTGCATAGTGAGAAAAAATAATTTTAAAGGCTAATTAGAGGAGAAGTTATTTAAGACTAAAAAGTGAAAGATTAATAAACCAATATGAATGCCTATTAATTATAAAAGCAAACGAAAAGCTTTAGTCAACAGAAAAGACAGTTCAGTACTCATAGAGTCACATCACACAGAAATGTTTATTTGAAATTTTATAATATATATTTTAACTGAGTAGTATTTTTATGACTGGTGTAATTCGTGTAAAGAAGGGGATTTTATTTCTCTTGAGTGTTCTCTTGCAATTTTTAGGGATTGAGTGAGAGATGCCATGGATTGCTCAAAAACTCCATGAACAAACCTGTCCCAAGTGGACACAAGAGGGCGCCAAGCCTCTATGCCAAACTTGCAGAAGCGGCTGGAGATTTAATGGACGAAATAAACTCTGGCACTTAAAAACGAAGCCATGTTTATTTTATTCTGGGTAATATATTATGCACCTGCTTGTTTTATTTTTTAGACTGATTCGTGTCAAATGACTTTCCAGAAATATGACACATATACTGGATCCAGGCAGAACTAATCTCTTAGCATGCAAGCCGTAGTATTATTTTGTACAAATTATATTCCATGACATAATGAAGTTGTACTTTATTGTACTCACTCTAAAGGGAATTAAGAGAATGTAACAAGTTGTCACATACTTTTTCAAGTTTTTTTTTTTTCTGAAACTCACTAAGACACGGTTTTTGGCCACGGGCTATCACACATACCCACACCCACACTCCTACTCACATACTCAGGCTCCTTTGTTAGAGGCAAAGAATAGCGAGTCTTTGTCGAGAGGGTGCAGGGGAAATTTTAGGGCTGAAACTTCTGGGGAAAAAAAGAGGACACAAACAGGTCCTGGAAAGAATTGGAGCTGGCTATAGATGGAGGGAGATGACTAAGACATGTTTTGCCAGGTAACTGTTAGGTTTGTGTATTCGTTTGCTAGGGCTGTCAAACCAAAATACCACAGACTGAGCTGCTTAGAAAACAGAGATTTATTTTCTCACAGTTCTGGGGCAGGTCATCCAAGATCAAGGTGTTGGTGGGAGTGGTTTCTCTCAAGTCCTGTCTTCTGGCTGGCAGGTTGCCATCTTCTCTGTTTGCCCATAGCCTTTCCTCTGTGTGCACACAGCCCTGGTACCTCTTCGTGTGTCCCAGTATCAAGGGCACCCATCACATTGGATCAGAGTACCCCCAACAACCCTTCTCGGCCACCTCTTGAAGTGTCCTGTTGGCAAACAGTCACACTGGGGGGGTATCGGGAGTTATGGGCTTTGCCGTATGAGCTTTGGAGGACACAATGCGCCATGCTGCCTTATTTGTGTAAGCTGAGTCCAAAGTGGTCTCTCTTCTTTCTGAGTGCATTTCCTGACCCACTTTGACTGAAACCACCATGGAGCCATAGGCACATCAGATGTTCCACATGCATTTGTTGAATGAATGAATTTCTGTCTTGAAAGGCTACCCACTTTACTCTGCTCAGGCTTGCCTGAAATCTTCAACCGCCTGACAGGTAGTAATTAACTGCTGAAAGAAAGGCATAAATACTTCCTTTTAAACATTGACATTATGTCCAAATAAAGGGAGTTCAGGAAATGCTAAAATTTCTTTGAAAAGAAAAAAAGATAAAAAAAACAGAACTAATCTCTTAGCATGCAAGCCGTAGTATTATTTTGTACAAATTATATTCCATGACATAATGAAGTTGTACTTTATTGTACTCACTCTAAAGGGAATTAAGAGAATGTAACAAGTTGTCACATACTTTTCAAGTTTTTTTCTGAAACTCACTAAGACACGGTTTTTGGCCACGGGCTATCACACATACCCACACCCACACTCCTACTCACATACTCAGGCTCCTTTGTTAGAGGCAAAGAATAGCGAGTCTTTGTCGAGAGGGTGCAGGGGAAATTTTAGGGCTGAAACTTCTGGGGAAAAAAAGAGGACACAAACAGGTCCTGGAAAGAATTGGAGCTGGCTATAGATGGAGGGAGATGACTAAGACATGTTTTGCCAGGTAACTGTTAGGTTTGTGTATTCGTTTGCTAGGGCTGTCAAACCAAAATACCACAGACTGAGCTGCTTAGAAAACAGAGATTTATTTTCTCACAGTTCTGGGGCAGGTCATCCAAGATCAAGGTGTTGGTGGGAGTGGTTTCTCTCAAGTCCTGTCTTCTGGCTGGCAGGTTGCCATCTTCTCTGTTTGCCCATAGCCTTTCCTCTGTGTGCACACAGCCCTGGTACCTCTTCGTGTGTCCCAGTATCAAGGGCACCCATCACATTGGATCAGAGTACCCCCAACAACCCTTCTCGGCCACCTCTTGAAGTGTCCTGTTGGCAAACAGTCACACTGGGGGGGTATCGGGAGTTATGGGCTTTGCCGTATGAGCTTTGGAGGACACAATGCGCCATGCTGCCTTATTTGTGTAAGCTGAGTCCAAAGTGGTCTCTCTTCTTTCTGAGTGCATTTCCTGACCCACTTTGACTGAAACCACCATGGAGCCATAGGCACATCAGATGTTCCACATGCATTTGTTGAATGAATGAATTTCTGTCTTGAAAGGCTACCCACTTTACTCTGCTCAGGCTTGCCTGAAATCTTCAACCGCCTGACAGGTAGTAATTAACTGCTGAAAGAAAGGCATAAATACTTCCTTTTAAACATTGACATTATGTCCATTTGGTGAAAGAAAAGGATAGAGGCAAATAAAGGGAGTTCAGGAAATGCTAAAATTTCTTTGAAATAATTTCATTGAAAATTAACAAGTTGATTATTGTGAAAACAGATTCCAATTTACACATAATGGCCAATCATCTAGCTTTCCTGGCCTTTGATGAAACCCTTCCTACTCAAGAGTGATTTGCTTTTTACCCTGCCGAAATGGTTATCCAGGGTGTCTTAGGTTAATTTGCCTTTCAGACTTCTACCGCTTAAAGATGGTACATTTAACTCAATTATAAGCCTTCGTCTTGAGCTCAGTGTGGTTTCTTCAATCCCGGCAGCGCTGCCCAGGACTTATGCTGCTATGCCCACCTCTTTTGTGAGATACGGTAACTGAGTTCTGTGCAATTGGGTAACTTGTGTGGGATCTTCCAAACTCAAACCTGGAGCAGAGAGGCCATTTGAGGCAAACATAGGGGAATCCTGTTTCCTGGAGTGGCTTACTGTTTCAGGAGGAATTTCTGGTCATATGGAAGGTGTGATGGCTCCTTGATGAATCAGCCTCAAAGTGAGTCAGAAGGCTGCCACCACGGGGCAGCTCCTGTCTCCCCTGCTCTGCAGGAGCCATTCCTTTGGGGTTTGGGCAGCAGACATACAACCCAGCTCAAAGGACCAGGTTGGGGGACACCAGGGAGGCAGAGACCTTTAGCCTGGTCACAGTTTAGGATAGTAGTCCCTCCCTTGAAGCACCTGTCAGTTTCTGCAAACAGCTGAGGGGCTATCCGTTGATTTTCTAATTTCTAACATTCTTTCATTAGAGGGATGTGGGCTAAAAGACAAGGCTGGTAGTTGCTTTTGTATTTAAAACAAGCTCCTCATCCTTCAAGCCTCTTCTTTAACCTTCTAGCCTTTCAAAAAAGACAGAGTCTTCCTCTTGTCTCTTGAACTTCCCCTTTTCAGGCGACTATGTGATTAAAGTTCGCGTACTTTCTTTCACAAAAGACTTTTTAAAAAATCCTTTATGCTGGCAGGGAATTAACTCATGAATAAATGGATAATAATGACGGCTGACATTTTTGGAGCGCTGACTACTTGGCAGGCTCTGAGCTGAGGGATTTGCTCGCATTATCTCACTTGATCCTCTCAACAGCTTTGTGACAAAGCCCACTTCACCAACAGGGAAACTTAAAGGGAGTTCAGGAAATGCTAAAATTTCTTTGAAATGCAAGTTGATTATTGTGAAAACAGATTCCAATTTACACATAATGGCCAATCATCTAGCTTTCCTGGCCTTTGATGAAACCCTTCCTACTCAAGAGTGATTTGCTTTTTACCCTGCCGAAATGGTTATCCAGGGTGTCTTAGGTTAATTTGCCTTTCAGACTTCTACCGCTTAAAGATGGTACATTTAACTCAATTATAAGCCTTCGTCTTGAGCTCAGTGTGGTTTCTTCAATCCCGGCAGCGCTGCCCAGGACTTATGCTGCTATGCCCACCTCTTTTGTGAGATACGGTAACTGAGTTCTGTGCAATTGGGTAACTTGTGTGGGATCTTCCAAACTCAAACCTGGAGCAGAGAGGCCATTTGAGGCAAACATAGGGGAATCCTGTTTCCTGGAGTGGCTTACTGTTTCAGGAGGAATTTCTGGTCATATGGAAGGTGTGATGGCTCCTTGATGAATCAGCCTCAAAGTGAGTCAGAAGGCTGCCACCACGGGGCAGCTCCTGTCTCCCCTGCTCTGCAGGAGCCATTCCTTTGGGGTTTGGGCAGCAGACATACAACCCAGCTCAAAGGACCAGGTTGGGGGACACCAGGGAGGCAGAGACCTTTAGCCTGGTCACAGTTTAGGATAGTAGTCCCTCCCTTGAAGCACCTGTCAGTTTCTGCAAACAGCTGAGGGGCTATCCGTTGATTTTCTAATTTCTAACATTCTTTCATTAGAGGGATGTGGGCTAAAAGACAAGGCTGGTAGTTGCTTTTGTATTTAAAACAAGCTCCTCATCCTTCAAGCCTCTTCTTTAACCTTCTAGCCTTTCAAAAAAGACAGAGTCTTCCTCTTGTCTCTTGAACTTCCCCTTTTCAGGCGACTATGTGATTAAAGTTCGCGTACTTTCTTTCACAAAAGACTTTTTAAAAAATCCTTTATGCTGGCAGGGAATTAACTCATGAATAAATGGATAATAATGACGGCTGACATTTTTGGAGCGCTGACTACTTGGCAGGCTCTGAGCTGAGGGATTTGCTCGCATTATCTCACTTGATCCTCTCAACAGCTTTGTGACAAAGCCCACTTCACCAACAGGGAAACTAAAGCTGAGGGGTTTTGCGGCGCTCATCCGAGGTCATGGATTAGGAAGTGAAACTGTTGGGCTCTTCACCCTAGATGAAGGGTAATGGAGTCTGGAAATGAAAACTTGACTCTGAAACACACTCAAGGTAGATGGTCAAAAAGCTAACCATCTGTTACTTTCACTAAACAAAGACATGTTAAGTACTTAACAAAAGGACTCAACCTGCCCTTGTGGAGATTTTTAATCTAGTTCAATGGTTCCCACATTCTGGAACGATCTTGGGGGCCTCAAGATCTGGAACGTATGTTCATGCCTGCCAGACCCCAGGGAGTCATCTTTAGTGTTTAGGATGGGGGTGTCACTTGAGCCACAGGAAGTTGAAAAGCTCCCAAATGATCCTCAGGTGCCCTCGAAGATTGGAAGCCATTGTCCAGTTAAAGAGGAAAGCTGAGGCACACTGACGGTGAAGCAAGGGGGAACCTGTGCTATGGCATGGCCGAGTGAAAATTTCCACAGGAATTTTCTTAGTTCCTTTCCCAGGGAAGTCAGGTGAGCAGACCCTCAGATCTGCTTTTTCCCTTGGGTCTCTCATTTTGGTCTGGATAGCACATTCTTTTGATTCACAAAGCCTCAGCAACAAAGGTGAGTGAGTTCCATTCTTTCCAGCATGGGGGTTACTTAGCATTTCAGCCCCCGTTTCTGAGGTCCCACGTCTGCTGCTGCTGCTTTTCATTTGCCATAAATTTCACGACCCTGTGTAAGCTTTTGTTCTTTTTCACTTGTTTCTTTTGGCCCACTTACATTTTTCTCTTCCTTTACTACTTACCTGTCACTCATCTCTCTCTGATTAAAATTTGACAAGCTCAGTACTTAAAAAACAACAACAAAAAAAAAACCAACTTTTTTTTTTTTTTTTAAGAACAAAGGTCTAAGTGTCTTTTGTGCCCTTATTTGGTTAGCAAATTTACACAAGCTCTGCCCTCCTTTCTATAAAACCGTCTTCCATTCATTTGTGCCATTTCCTGTGGCCCCTCTAGGAATGTGATCACCTTCACCATTTTTGAACTAATATCTGTTGACCACCCTATTATCTGAAGTACTGCCATTCCTCTCCCTGTGATGGTTTTCAAATCGTTACAAAGAATTTTTCTTTGCATGTTACCATTACTCCATTTGGTGTTTAACTCTACTGAACATATTGAAAGGTTGAAAGAGACATTACTATTTTGGTTATTTATCTGTTGCCGAATGTACATGAAAAGACGTAGCTTTTCTTCCAACGTTCATCAACATTAGCTAGCATTTTATGGCTATAGAGATGTTTGAAGCAGTTACAGCTATTCATGTACTTTTAATGATTGTAAAATTTTACTAATTTGGATGACGTTATAAAAATAAAACGATAGTTTAAACGAGGACTCATAGAAAGATAATTTGAAAAAATATACCAGAAAAGGAGAGGAAAAATTAAAGTATGAAATGAATTCCAAGTGTCACTATGGACCTGGAAAGATTAGGTACAAGAAAAGCAACAGAGACACATAAATAGAACTGCTTATAGAAAAACAATTCTTAAGATAAAACGCGTTGATAGGGTCTGAGGATACGGTAAAATGCCTGAGATTAAACATGAGAATCGGACAGTGGGAAGGAGAAATTAAAAAATAATTTTGCAGCTAGAGACAAAGAATTTTCCATTTACAAAAGTGTATGTATCAAAGGCAAAGAAACAGGAAGTTGTCCGATTTGTATTACAAAGGCACCATATCACACTTATCAACAAAAGTACCATTATTTGAAAACCTGACCGAAGATTATTCATTATCCAGTTAAGAACTAGTGGTTTGAAATAAACGAGAACGCAGGAATCGCTTTATTTGTCGAGCCAGAAGATGGCGCTGTTGTCAACCTTTGCAGGGAAAATGCCCTCCAGGTCTGGAGAGCCAGTGAATGAAATGCATCAAGCTGGTTTCTCTATGCTTCAGACCAACAGAATATACTTAAAGGAGGATTACGTGTAAGTTTCTTTTTATCTGGGTTTTCTGTAAAGTACAACAAAATATTCCAAAGCAAGCTGAAACACAAGGAAAGGGGTGTCAGGATAGATGTTTTAGATCCATATGCCTGTTACCTGTGACTGTGTAGTTACATCTTTATACTGGCATTCTATTTTGGTTGGGTTTTTAGTTCATTTTCCCCATAAAGGAAAAACCTATTTCTAGCTGATAAAGGGTAAGCGATGGACTCACTGTATTACATTTCTAATTTAGCGTTATTGGAAATCTGTAGAAATACTCGTGCTGCTCATGTTTTAGAGGATGTTAAAAAAACCCTCTCTCCTTGGAGATTACCTTGTCTTCCAGCTGTGGTTCCATACCTTACTGAGGAAGGAGGTATTCTCAGCATGCTTGGGGCAAAAAGCTGTATAAGGAAAAACATTTTGATTTCATTTAGAGCAAACCTGAAACAAAGCTTGCCTTACTCTGGAAATTCCTTTGCACTGAGATATTTTTTGGTTTGTTCTTTCCAAAATTAAGAAAAAAAAAGAAATGAGTATCAAGCAAGTGAGACTTGAAGGGTAATTCCTGGACACCAAAAGGACAACAGGGGTGAAACTCTCACACTAAATTTTTCCTTTCGTGTAGCTGTGTGTATGGCTTGGGAACATGGTGAGGAGGGAAAAAGTGCAGTGATGTTAATGTCAGGAGTTAAAAGAGTGGAAGACATTCTAGCTTGGACTATTTTAATTTTAAATGACAAATTTGATTAAATTCTTTGAATAAATGGAACTCTAAAGCTATATTCTTAAAAATCACATAATGCTTAAAAGAACATATTCGAAATTGCCTTTAAAAATTGATCAATGATGAAAGAATAAGGATACATTCTGCCGCAGGATAGGTTTTTTAAAAACTGCATTTTGTGTCCTATGAAATAATGACTCTAGGTCAACTTCTTGCATTTATTCACACAGGTGGGTACAGTTCATCACTGCCCATATGACTCAGGCTTCTAAAAAAGTAAAACATGACATTTTTGCTTAATAATTATTTCAGCAACATTTCCCCAGCATCTTTTATATCATAAACAACGTGGATCCTGATTCAGCTCTTCTGGATTCCATAATAACAGATGGATTTTGAGACTGTTTACTGCTGCTTCCCACAAACTTCCTCTTTGTAAACTACTATATTATTTATGAATCAAAAAAGTTTCAAAGGAGCCTCCTATCTGATTACTGCTTACTGATGAACTTGCATCAGAAAAACTTTTAGTCCAATTATACCCGTTTCCTATAAAGAATGGTTATTATTACAAAGTCTGAATTTGTTAACTTGTTACTCTGCCTGCTTTTCTGTGCCATTTCTTCACGAAGACCTTGTCCGACAGACTGTAGTAACTCAATCCACAGGAAATGAATAGGGAGGGTATCGGCATGGAAAAATCAAGGTAGACGAATAATAAAAAGTGTTTGTAAGCAGTATGACTACACCAGACCATGAGATATATTTCAAATATACTCTAGAAAATATCCCAAGTAATTTTGGTTTTGAACTGGTTTATATTCATCCTTGTAGATAACTGTATCTAGCTTTCTGCATTAACCTAGTAACAGATGTCTGTACAGTTTACAGACATTTCTGGTCACTGACCTTGACACTAAGAAATGTGGGTGTGAATGTCAGGCAGGAATAAGTGAAAAAAGAATGAAACTGAAGTGTATCTCTTGAAAGTATATTTGATCCATCCTGATTTCACAATTTACTTTAGCAATAGAAGCAATTCCCTTTTCTATGTGTATGTGAAGTGGGCACAAAGATATCCACACTCATGGGATTTTAATTAGATGTGAGAGAAGACACGACACAACAAAACCAAACAAAGCAAAAATTCCCAGTAAAGTAAACCCCGTCAGATAACTCTAACCTTGCCTTAAGATGTTCACTCTCTGTGCTATGTAATGGTAGGCAACATGATTATGATGAATTCATTATGACCTTGATAAGAAACATATTTGCAGGGAAGTGTCGTCAGTTACAGTGGCTCTCGGGCTGAACTTGAGCTTGTGTGTGACAGGGCCAGTTATGTCATCATCATCTCAAAAACATAATTGTTAGTGTTCAGATTGTGGGCTGAGTGAGTTCTCACCCTGCCCCAGGTACAGTCCTCACTGAGGACCCTTTGCCTTCATGGGAGCCTGATGCTGAGGCAGACCAGCTGAGCGATCCCTATGCCAAACTCACCCAGAAAGGGGTCTGTGACAGATGCTTGCTTTGGATTCCATAATAACAGATGGATTTTGAGACTGTTTACTGCTGCTTCCCACAAACTTCCTCTTTGTAAACTACTATATTATTTATGAATCAAAAAAGTTTCAAAGGAGCCTCCTATCTGATTACTGCTTACTGATGAACTTGCATCAGAAAAACTTTTAGTCCAATTATACCCGTTTCCTATAAAGAATGGTTATTATTACAAAGTCTGAATTTGTTAACTTGTTACTCTGCCTGCTTTTCTGTGCCATTTCTTCACGAAGACCTTGTCCGACAGACTGTAGTAACTCAATCCACAGGAAATGAATAGGGAGGGTATCGGCATGGAAAAATCAAGGTAGACGAATAATAAAAAGTGTTTGTAAGCAGTATGACTACACCAGACCATGAGATATATTTCAAATATACTCTAGAAAATATCCCAAGTAATTTTGGTTTTGAACTGGTTTATATTCATCCTTGTAGATAACTGTATCTAGCTTTCTGCATTAACCTAGTAACAGATGTCTGTACAGTTTACAGACATTTCTGGTCACTGACCTTGACACTAAGAAATGTGGGTGTGAATGTCAGGCAGGAATAAGTGAAAAAAGAATGAAACTGAAGTGTATCTCTTGAAAGTATATTTGATCCATCCTGATTTCACAATTTACTTTAGCAATAGAAGCAATTCCCTTTTCTATGTGTATGTGAAGTGGGCACAAAGATATCCACACTCATGGGATTTTAATTAGATGTGAGAGAAGACACGACACAACAAAACCAAACAAAGCAAAAATTCCCAGTAAAGTAAACCCCGTCAGATAACTCTAACCTTGCCTTAAGATGTTCACTCTCTGTGCTATGTAATGGTAGGCAACATGATTATGATGAATTCATTATGACCTTGATAAGAAACATATTTGCAGGGAAGTGTCGTCAGTTACAGTGGCTCTCGGGCTGAACTTGAGCTTGTGTGTGACAGGGCCAGTTATGTCATCATCATCTCAAAAACATAATTGTTAGTGTTCAGATTGTGGGCTGAGTGAGTTCTCACCCTGCCCCAGGTACAGTCCTCACTGAGGACCCTTTGCCTTCATGGGAGCCTGATGCTGAGGCAGACCAGCTGAGCGATCCCTATGCCAAACTCACCCAGAAAGGGGTCTGTGACAGATGCTTCTGCATTTTATGCAAATAGCAACTTCATGGATCAGTTTTCCTTCCCTCTGTGGACTATAAGCATCTGGAAAATAGAATTCCAAGAACCTTAGCACATTAACAAATGAACAGAAATGACCAAACAAAACAGTGGTAGAGGGACTGACCAGGAATGCCAAAGAGGAATATGTTTATTAAAGCTCAAGTTTTATTGTAAATTCCATTCCACCTCAAACCATGTACTTTTATCACTTCCTAGTACTTTTCTTTCTATAAACCTGTAATAACTGAAAAGTGTGTATTTTTTGTATATATGTCTCCTGGTCACTGTATTGTAGTTTTCATGGATCACAGGTCTGGAATCACAGTGAAGAAATCCACACATTGGCTGAAGACGTGTTTAAAACGATTCTAAACAAAAGCAAAACCAGAACATTCTTTCCCAGATAAAAAGAGTTTTTTTTTTTTTTTTCAAAGTAGAAATAAGCTTCAAAGCATATGGTTTTAGATCTATTTGCAGTTAAATAATTGCTATTTTTTATATTGCTATGTCTGAAAATATCATTATGAAAAAACATAAGCTTTATGATTAAGGATATAGCAAACATTTATGTATATTCTGACATTCAGCTTCAGCTTTTAGATGGGGCTTACTAGTATTTCAGTATATAAATAATTTTATAGACCTCATAGATTTGCTTTAATAAGGATTTCACATTATACCTAATTTTATGTAAATGTTATTCAGATCTCAATCCAAGAGTTTTGTAGGGGAGGTTAAAGGGTATTTATCTTGATTTGTTAAAAACGCACCATTAAAATTAAACAGTGACAAATATTATGACTTTTTAAATTGTTCTAAATGGTTGTATTTGTTTATTAGGCTTGTATTTATAGAAAATACTTTAACTATTTGAATGTTACCTAATTTGATGAATTGCTCATAGAGGAGCCATAATCAGGAAGGGAATCTGGTAGTTTCATAAATTCAACAGTCGGCTTGTATTTTTAGTAACACCCCCTTTATGAGTATTCTTTAATGAAAGACATTGTGGTATATACCACATTTAGAAAAAGTAATGAAATTAATGAATAGAAAGCTTAGATGATTGACTTTAAAAAATAGTAGCCTCTCTGTAGCTAATCTTTGTGCTATCATAAGAATTAGTACTAAAAATGTCTTTCTTGCACATACATTGTTAACATTTAGGAGAACATACATTTATTTAGAATAATCATAATAAAAATAAATGCATATTGACAAAAAGTGTTTCATTTGTTCATTTAAAAATACTCCAGAAAGTAATATTTTAAGGAGGAAAGTGATCAGATGTATACCTCCATAAGTATTCTTACATAAATAGTTTATCCCTACATATTATGTATTAAAAGTAATCAGTAAAGATGGAGTATAGATGAGACATGAGTCTAAATTAAACCTTAACCAAAAATTCAAACAGCATTTCAGAATCAAGAATTAATAGAATAAACTTAATTTTAGTTTCTCATAAGTGCAGCTGCATTTTCTATTTAATTACAGGTTTTCAACAGTAGTAATTTTTCCTTGNCCTACTCAATCNCCNAAGTCAGAAAATTGCTTCTTTTAAAACTGACAATGGCACGGTATGTTTCAAAGAAAAAAGACAAATTACAGAAAACCATTAGTTTAAACAGATTTAAATAGCCGAAAGAAGTTCTAATAGAAAACTTGGTTGAATAAGGGGAAAAGTTAGAAGTTACTTTTATTGCATGGCGTAATGTCAATGTTAAGATATTATTTTTTTTCTAAAAGTAAAAAACAAAATGGGTTGTGTAATTATAAAAAGCCCGATGCATTAAAGATGACTTGTTTCTTGCTCCCTGGTAAATGGAATTCTTTACAATTGCAAATTCATGGAGATTTTGCCTACTGCCTGGGTAGTAAGGTGAACAGAAAAAATATGTTTTAAAAGAAAAAAGAGTGACAAATATTATGACTTTTAAATTGTTCTAAATGGTTGTATTTGTTTATTAGGCTTGTATTTATAGAAAATACTTTAACTATTTGAATGTTACCTAATTTGATGAATTGCTCATAGAGGAGCCATAATCAGGAAGGGAATCTGGTAGTTTCATAAATTCAACAGTCGGCTTGTATTTTTAGTAACACCCCCTTTATGAGTATTCTTTAATGAAAGACATTGTGGTATATACCACATTTAGAAAAAGTAATGAAATTAATGAATAGAAAGCTTAGATGATTGACTTTAAAAAATAGTAGCCTCTCTGTAGCTAATCTTTGTGCTATCATAAGAATTAGTACTAAAAATGTCTTTCTTGCACATACATTGTTAACATTTAGGAGAACATACATTTATTTAGAATAATCATAATAAAAATAAATGCATATTGACAAAAAGTGTTTCATTTGTTCATTTAAAAATACTCCAGAAAGTAATATTTTAAGGAGGAAAGTGATCAGATGTATACCTCCATAAGTATTCTTACATAAATAGTTTATCCCTACATATTATGTATTAAAAGTAATCAGTAAAGATGGAGTATAGATGAGACATGAGTCTAAATTAAACCTTAACCAAAAATTCAAACAGCATTTCAGAATCAAGAATTAATAGAATAAACTTAATTTTAGTTTCTCATAAGTGCAGCTGCATTTTCTATTTAATTACAGGTTTTCAACAGTAGTAATTTTTCCTTGACCTACTCAATCTCCAAAGTCAGAAAATTGCTTCTTTTTAAAAACTGACAATGGCACGGTATGTTTCCAAAGAAAAAAGACAAATTACAGAAAACCATTAGTTTAAACAGATTTAAATAGCCGAAAGAAGTTCTAATAGAAAACTTGGTTGAATAAGGGGAAAAGTTAGAAGTTACTTTTATTGCATGGCGTAATGTCAATGTTAAGATATTATTTTTTTTCTAAAAGTAAAAAAAAAAATGTGTTGTGTAATTATAAAAAGCCCGATGCATTAAAGATGACTTGTTTCTTGCTCCCTGGTAAATGGAATTCTTTACAATTGCAAATTCATGGAGATTTTGCCTACTGCCTGGGTAGTAAGGTGAACAGAAAAAATATGTTTTAAAAGAGAAAAGTTCATCTTAATACGCATTGTGAAATAGGATAACAAGAAAAATAAAGAACAGAGCATTAGCCTTTGAAAAGATAATAAGATTGAAGATCAGAATTTACAGATAAATACAGAAGCAAAACATGTTTTTTGACCTAAATTGTTAAATTGTAGTTCAGTGTAAATACTATTTTTTTTTTTTTTCTGAATGAAAAACTAAGTAATCTTACTGATTTAATAAAGCCGACTTCTTAACCACAGAGAAGAGAGGATGGGATGTTTTTTGTTTATTTGAATCAGAGATTTTATATAGTATGTTTTAATTACACGTTGAGACTCCTTTTGTGGCCAGTGAATAATTCATGGGCTAGGACTCTGGGTCAGTGATTGATTACAGAAAAAAAAAAAAATTAATAGTCAATGGATACTTACTCACTGTTCAGTTTTCTTACTTTTCCATGCTCATAACCTTTTTCAGTTGTATGTGTGCATTGAGATTTTCTCTGACTCTTTACATGGCATTAAAAGTAAATTGCTTACCAATGAATTAAATCTAACACAAGGATATTTCTTCTAAAGCTTAGTTATTAATATTTTACATCATTTGTGGTGCCAACACAAACGATGTCTGAGCTGAAACAGGTTAACTGAGAGGTTCAAGTTGTAGACTCTGAACCGTTGGTACCACCAGGATCCCCTGAGAGTCGTACATCCAGCCAGGGAGTCAAGCACAGCTTGTAATAAAAACCACGGGTGTCAAGGCGTTCAGTGCTTTTATCTCTGCTCATTTTGATAGAGCTGATATCAAGAGAATGACCTAAGACACCCTTCCAAGTGCACTTCTGCCAAAAACCCAGGTTGCCTGGGAAAGGGAAGTCAGAGGCTCATATTACTATAAACTTTGTGTGGCAACACCACTGATGTTTAGCTAATTTTTTCTACTAGAGTTTCAGATGGATGTGCTATATTTTAAATTTTACTTGGTAAAATATTCCTTTTTACAATCTACTGTTGCTTTTAGCAAGGTCCAAATAAGAGAGGCACTGAAATCACATCAGCTTCCTCAGAAGTGAAGAACTAAATACAAAACCCATGCAGCTCCCAAAAGAGGCTGCTTCACAGTGGGGAGGAACTGAGATGTGGTCAAATGGGTTTGTAGAGAATCTGCCTTTGAAAGGTAATTACAACATTCATTCGTGGGACAAAACTCATGAAAAAACAATTCTTTGGAGTAGAAGGGACCATGAAAATCTAAATAGCAAAATAAATACACATTTACACCCAAATTCTTGTAAATTATCAACCCATAAGAGGCTGATCTCTGGGTCATAGGCAGTGACCATAAATACTGTCACCAGCAGATGACAATATATTGTATTGTCCTCATGAACAGTTGGGCCATAAAACAAACGCATAATAATTTTGGACCCTTTCTTTTTTATGGTGTCAGGAATTTCATAAGGAAGTCTTCACAAAACTAAAGAAGTGTGGATTCAGTGCCATAATGTTTACTCCTTAATTTGCTGAGATACAGTAAAATGAAAGTTACAGGTAAAAGTAAGCCACAGGTCAGCTAGACAGGGTATTAGGACATGTGTTTTCTTACTTTTCCATGCTCATAACCTTTTCAGTTGTATGTGTTCATTGGGATTTTCTCTGACTCTTTACATGGCATTAAAAGTAAATTGCTTACCAATGAATTAAATCTAACACAAGGATATTTCTTCTAAAGCTTAGTTATTAATATTTTACATCATTTGTGGTGCCAACACAAACGATGTCTGAGCTGAAACAGGTTAACTGAGAGGTTCAAGTTGTAGACTCTGAACCGTTGGTACCACCAGGATCCCCTGAGAGTCGTACATCCAGCCAGGGAGTCAAGCACAGCTTGTAATAAAAACCACGGGTGTCAAGGCGTTCAGTGCTTTTATCTCTGCTCATTTTGATAGAGCTGATATCAAGAGAATGACCTAAGACACCCTTCCAAGTGCACTTCTGCCAAAAACCCAGGTTGCCTGGGAAAGGGAAGTCAGAGGCTCATATTACTATAAACTTTGTGTGGCAACACCACTGATGTTTAGCTAATTTTTTCTACTAGAGTTTCAGATGGATGTGCTATATTTTAAATTTTACTTGGTAAAATATTCCTTTTTACAATCTACTGTTGCTTTTAGCAAGGTCCAAATAAGAGAGGCACTGAAATCACATCAGCTTCCTCAGAAGTGAAGAACTAAATACAAAACCCATGCAGCTCCCAAAAGAGGCTGCTTCACAGTGGGGAGGAACTGAGATGTGGTCAAATGGGTTTGTAGAGAATCTGCCTTTGAAAGGTAATTACAACATTCATTCGTGGGACAAAAACTCATGAAAAAACAATTCTTTGGAGTAGAAGGGACCATGAAAATCTAAATAGCAAAATAAATACACATTTACACCCAAATTCTTGTAAATTATCAACCCATAAGAGGCTGATCTCTGGGTCATAGGCAGTGACCATAAATACTGTCACCAGCAGATGACAATATATTGTATTGTCCTCATGAACAGTTGGGCCATAAAACAAACGCATAATAATTTTGGACCCTTTCTTTTTTATGGTGTCAGGAATTTCATAAGGAAGTCTTCACAAAACTAAAGAAGTGTGGATTCAGTGCCATAATGTTTACTCCTTAATTTGCTGAGATACAGTAAAATGAAAGTTACAGGTAAAAGTAAGCCACAGGTCAGCTAGACAGGGTATTAGGACATGTGTTTGGAGCCCTAGGACCTAGTTCTTGGTCTGACCGCGCTCTCTGGGTCTTAGTTTCCTCTTGTATGAAATGGGGATTTATGGTTAGATGATCTCTTGGGTCCTGACGAGCTCTATAATTCTGATTTTTTAAGTTATCAATAATATGCCATTTGATATTTCTTTTTATTTTGGAAGTGTTACTCATATTTTTCAGTTGATTGATACTGTATCAACTTGCTGTGTTAGATGCCCAGCTTTGTAAAAGGAGTTAAAAAATGTGTTTTGGCATTCACAAAGGAATCAATTAAAGGTTACATAGAAAATGAAAAGTAAAGGGGCTGTTGAGAACAATGGAATTGCTGGAAAGAAAATTTTAGTTATTACCACAAAAACGGAGAAATGTTGAGAAGCCAGATCTCACTGAACAACAGATCATTCCAAAGTTAGTAAAATATTTCTCCTCTCCCCAAGCCAAAGAGGTAAGAGGAGAAAGGAGAGAGAATAGAGAGAGAAAGTGAGAGAAGGAAACACGGGTTCTCTGTCTTTGCATGGATGAGTTATCATAGTGTCTCATTTGCAGTCAAGGGGATTTTCATCTCTCGAATGCTGTATTTTTGATCCACTAAAAATATGTATACACATTTAAAAAATAGCAAGGCAAAGAGTTTGAAGATTTTTTTAATTACAAAACTAAAATGGTTCAAAATTGAGTTTGAACAGGTGTGCATATAGGTCATTAGGTCATGGAAATGTCAGAGGGACAATGGCTAAGAAAGAATATGGGGGGTGGGACTCCCCTGGTGGTCCAGTGGATAAGACTCTTGTGTTCCCCATGCAGAGGGCAGGAGTTCAGTCCCTGGTTGGGTAACTAAGATCCCATGGACAATATATTGTATTGTCCTCATGAACAGTTGGGCCATAAAACAAACGCATAATAATTTTGGACCCTTTCTTTTTTATGGTGTCAGGAATTTCATAAGGAAGTCTTCACAAAACTAAAGAAGTGTGGATTCAGTGCCATAATGTTTACTCCTTAATTTGCTGAGATACAGTAAAATGAAAGTTACAGGTAAAAGTAAGCCACAGGTCAGCTAGACAGGGTATTAGGACATGTGTTTGGAGCCCTAGGACCTAGTTCTTGGTCTGACCGCGCTCTCTGGGTCTTAGTTTCCTCTTGTATGAAATGGGGATTTATGGTTAGATGATCTCTTGGGTCCTGACGAGCTCTATAATTCTGATTTTTTAAGTTATCAATAATATGCCATTTGATATTTCTTTTTATTTTGGAAGTGTTACTCATATTTTTCAGTTGATTGATACTGTATCAACTTGCTGTGTTAGATGCCCAGCTTTGTAAAAGGAGTTAAAAAATGTGTTTTGGCATTCACAAAGGAATCAATTAAAGGTTACATAGAAAATGAAAAGTAAAGGGGCTGTTGAGAACAATGGAATTGCTGGAAAGAAAATTTTAGTTATTACCACAAAAACGGAGAAATGTTGAGAAGCCAGATCTCACTGAACAACAGATCATTCCAAAGTTAGTAAAATATTTCTCCTCTCCCCAAGCCAAAGAGGTAAGAGGAGAAAGGAGAGAGAATAGAGAGAGAAAGTGAGAGAAGGAAACACGGGTTCTCTGTCTTTGCATGGATGAGTTATCATAGTGTCTCATTTGCAGTCAAGGGGATTTTCATCTCTCGAATGCTGTATTTTTGATCCACTAAAAATATGTATACACATTTAAAAAATAGCAAGGCAAAGAGTTTGAAGATTTTTTTAATTACAAAACTAAAATGGTTCAAAATTGAGTTTGAACAGGTGTGCATATAGGTCATTAGGTCATGGAAATGTCAGAGGGACAATGGCTAAGAAAGAATATGGGGGGTGGGACTCCCCTGGTGGTCCAGTGGATAAGACTCTTGTGTTCCCCATGCAGAGGGCAGGAGTTCAGTCCCTGGTTGGGTAACTAAGATCCCATGTGCGGCATAAAAGCAAACGAAACAAAACAACCACAACCAAAGAATGCGTAGGGGAAGTTGAATGGTGAAGAAAAGCAAAAGTTGGCTGGGGCAAAGGGCTACACAATGGAAATGATCATACTTGATGAATAATTCACTGCCTCCACCTTTCTTAGCAGTAACCTTAGCATGCTTTGCATTTAGTCCATTTTAAAATGAAAAATCAGCCACAGCCACTGAAAAACCCCTTTCAGTCTCACATTTGTGGTCCTACTGTGAAGGCACTAGTTGTTTAGGAAAATCCCAATCAGCTGCTGCTCCTGGTACTTTACACTCAAGTCCTGGGGTGTTACAGCGTTGAGTATAGGTGTCTGGCAGGCGCCGAGACATCAGTAGATCCACACCATCAGCTTTCATTATTACCTTCATTTACCAGGAAACCACTGGCTGTCAACTGAGTGCTCTGGTGAATTATTTCAGCTGTAGTTATGATGGAATTGGCTTAAATCTTTTCTACAGGGAAAGTTTCTTACAACAAGGCTGTCAGCTTGGACTAAATTCTTGGTGTCCAGTTTGTAATTCACTGACTCTCCAGTGAGAAATGCTCTAAATAATGGACTTAACACCACTCTCTCTGAGAAAGGTGCCATGCAGTGACAACCACGCCCCTCATTAGCAATCAGCAAGTAAGGGACTGTGACCAATAAGAAAGACAGCCTCGAACTACGCCCAGATCTGGTACTCTTGACTATGTGTGGACTCAGCAGCTAGGGACATAACAAGTAGGAATCACGGGTTCTCTGTCTTTGCATGCATGAGTTATCATAGTGTCTCATTTGCAGTCAAGGGATTTTCATCTCTCGAATGCTGTATTTTGATCCACTAAAAATATGTATACACATTTAAAAAATAGCAAGGCAAAGAGTTTGAAGATTTTTTTAATTACAAAACTAAAATGGTTCAAAATTGAGTTTGAACAGGTGTGCATATAGGTCATTAGGTCATGGAAATGTCAGAGGGACAATGGCTAAGAAAGAATATGGGGGGTGGGACTCCCCTGGTGGTCCAGTGGATAAGACTCTTGTGTTCCCCATGCAGAGGGCAGGAGTTCAGTCCCTGGTTGGGTAACTAAGATCCCATGTGCGGCATAAAAGCAAACGAAACAAAACAACCACAACCAAAGAATGCGTAGGGGAAGTTGAATGGTGAAGAAAAGCAAAAGTTGGCTGGGGCAAAGGGCTACACAATGGAAATGATCATACTTGATGAATAATTCACTGCCTCCACCTTTCTTAGCAGTAACCTTAGCATGCTTTGCATTTAGTCCATTTTAAAATGAAAAATCAGCCACAGCCACTGAAAAACCCCTTTCAGTCTCACATTTGTGGTCCTACTGTGAAGGCACTAGTTGTTTAGGAAAATCCCAATCAGCTGCTGCTCCTGGTACTTTACACTCAAGTCCTGGGGTGTTACAGCGTTGAGTATAGGTGTCTGGCAGGCGCCGAGACATCAGTAGATCCACACCATCAGCTTTCATTATTACCTTCATTTACCAGGAAACCACTGGCTGTCAACTGAGTGCTCTGGTGAATTATTTCAGCTGTAGTTATGATGGAATTGGCTTAAATCTTTTCTACAGGGAAAGTTTCTTACAACAAGGCTGTCAGCTTGGACTAAATTCTTGGTGTCCAGTTTGTAATTCACTGACTCTCCAGTGAGAAATGCTCTAAATAATGGACTTAACACCACTCTCTCTGAGAAAGGTGCCATGCAAGGGTGACAACCACGCCCCTCATTAGCAATCAGCAAGTAAGGGACTGTGACCAATAAGAAAGACAGCCTCGAACTACGCCCAGATCTGGTACTCTTGACTATGTGTGGACTCCAGCAGCTAGGGGGGCTAGGGGTCAGTAACAAGATATATGCCTACAGGAGGTTAACTAAAAATTAAATAGAGGATCTAGGAAGACTCCTTTAATTTTAGGAAGCGTTATTATGTTTACTATTATTTAGGTTAGTATTTGTTTGCTTTAATATTACACTCAGTTCTTTTAAGTATTAAAAACCAAAATTCATCTAAAGACATTTTAAAGATATCCTTAGCTTAATTCAGTAGTTTGTCAACTGGATAGCATCTAACTGAGCAGATAGAAAAGACCTCTGAAAAGCGATAAAGGCAAGATATTTTATAGGCAGAAGGGAGCAGAAAATGGGAGTTGTATAGGTAAACAGGCTAATTGGTTGTTGCAAAGTTACTTCCCTCATAGTGGCTGGCAGAACTCTACCAGGCAGATCACTCTTGTGCTAATGGAGTGGTTCCTGGTTGCTTTAAGAATCCATTTCTGGGAGAGCCAAGTATGTAATTCAGTTACATCTGGGTTGATGATGTGGGCTTAGCATAAGCAACTCCATTTGGGGCCTATTATCTGTTTTTTAACATCAGAAAATATCAGAATTTGGGATTAATTCTGAGCCTTGTGGAAATATTTCAGTTTGTAATTTTTTTTTTTTTTTTTGCTTAAACATCATCATGCTTAGAAAAAAATTTGGATCAGTGCCACTAACTCTAGCTCAGTCCCAAAGTCACTTGGTCATTACTGCCACACATGATGGATCTGTCAATCGGCCAAATGTGTCTGGGGATGTTGGTGTTAAACTTTCCTCATCTTTCCAAGATATTCTCCTCAGCTGCCTACACTTTCATTAGTTTGAAGTTCAGAATATATTTTATTCTAATGAGTCTTTTAAAGCAGGGACAATAGTTCGATTAACTTTATGGAAGGAAAGCAAAGAAAATAATATTACTTGGTGGTGATATTTTTTTTTTGTAAACTAGGTCTCATTTTCCCATTTGTTGGAATTACAATTTCGTTTAGATTCAGTTCAAATATTTTTTCAGATGGAAAGATCCCTAAACATGAAGTTTTTACGTTTTTCTCTCTGTTCTGCCATCCCTACTCCTCAGTCATTGGTCAATAAAAGAAATAAACAATGATCCAAGCCCAGCAACTTTGTCTCATACAGTTGTCACTTGAAACGAGACAATTTCATTTTTATCATATGAAACTTTATCATCATGATTAGTGGCTTTATTCATATTCTCACACATTTTATATTAATTTTTTTTGGTAGGGACTACTATGACAAGAACAATTTTGTTCTTTCCCATTACCCAAATACTTGTAGAATCCTAACTGGCTTTTTTCTTTGACACTTTCCAATAATTCATAGCAGATTTCAGAACTAACCTGTTCTTTTGCCAGTGGGGGGAGAGAATAGGGGAGAGGAACATGAGTGTGGCAGGGGATTGAGGAGTACAAACTGCTATGTATAAAATAGACATATTGTACAGCATAGAGGAGTGAGTGATATTTTATAATAAAGTATAAATGGGGTATAAGTTATATAAAAGGTAAATCACTGTGTTGTTCACCTGAAATTAATATAATGCTATAAATCGACAACTATGGATGAACCCTCCCCCACAAATCTAACCTAGTCCTGTATTGTATGTCCAATTAACCATAGAAATGTGCCTTTTGGGGATTGGACATCCCTTTTGGGGATGTTTCCCGGGTAGTAACATTGTCCTTGGAGGAACAGTGATATAGTTTTAATAAGCTGAGTTATTTCTGGTTTTCTCCACTTGGTAAATCTTCTGCTTTGAATTCAGGTTGCTTTGCTTAGAACTGGGATCATTTTTAAGGTCATTGAGATAGACTTTTAACAAATCTATAAAAATGTGTTAAAAATAGCAGCACCATTTGTGAAATTTAGTGGGCAGCATGTGGTATTCATACACACTATCTATAGTTTTATAAATAGGTAAGACAATATTTCTGATTTTATTCATGATTTACCTTATACCATCCTCTCATGGATAGAAAAACATGGGGAAATTTAGTTCAGGAATTTAGGGAGGAGGCATAGATCTGGAATCTTAGATACAGGATTATATGAAGGTTTTTATTTTATTTATTTATTTATTTAAAGATTTATTTATTTATTTATTTTTGGGGGGATGGTGGGGAGGGAGGGGAGCAGGCTGGCCACTTCTATTGGTCTTTGATTTATCTATTTTCATCCATCTTTGTTCTTCGGCCTGTGCAGGCCTCCCATTGCGGTGGCCTTTGTTGTCGCAGAGCACTGGCTCTGGGCGCATGCACTCCAGAGCTCCAGCTCGGTAATTGGACACATCAGTCCAGCCGCTCCGCGGCACGTGGGATCTTCCCAGGCCAGGGATCGAACCAGCGCCCCTTGCACTGCAAGGCGGTGTCCTTACCCACTGGAGCACCAGGGAAGACCAGTTTTTATTTTTATTTTAGTATTTCCTCATGGGTTTAACTTTTTATTGAATTTAGCATATCCCATTATTTTCTGTGGCATTGAGCACTGGTAGGTAAGAAAAAATGGTTCTGGAAATAAATTGCTAAGTGCGGTTGTCTTGTACCTAAGTGTTAGAACTAATCTAGAAAGAGAAAAGTGGCCCAGAGACCTCTTTGTGTGAAGTATCTCAACATATTGCTGTCTGTTATATTGTACCGAACACATACACTTCTGTTTAGTAATATTTTGGGGAGCTGAGATTTAGGGCAGAAAAGATTGGAGCATCTTTGCAACTAATGCTAAAATTTTATAGGGTTATTTATTTATTGGTACTGTGATGAGCATGCATTATTTGTAATAACATTTTCAGCTTAACATTCCTTTTTTATTTAACTCGGATTTTTAAGACCTTCGAGTTTTTCTTTGCTTTAGCTTGGGAAAACCAAATAAGTGCAAGTTTCCTCCAAGACACCTCATGAAAACATTTTTTTAATAAAATCAAGAGTGAAACGAGTCTATATTTATTTGGAAGATCATCTGACTACTGCTAAATGGAGTATCTCAATCTGAAAGTGAAATCTGTTTCACTGCTAAAAATTGCCAAGAGTTTTTTGACTGAGATTTGGGAATCTGCAGAAAATGTAAAAGTTTTTTTTTTTTTCTACAATAATCTGTTCAGTGAACAAGCTGTGAAAAATAGTTCTGTATTTTGTCCATGTGATGGAGCAGACGGTAAATTTCCATTTTAAAGAACGATATGAGTAGCTTCTGGCATCCATCTCTATTGCCTTACTCAAATCTACTTACACTGAGTTACAACAATGCAGTTTATTATTTCTTTAAGGCAAAAAATAAGGCGAGATCTTATATTCTTTCTTTTTTTCCCCCCAATCCACATCTCAGCTCTATTTCTTTATTTGAGATCAGTAAGATGAGGACATTTAGAGACCTTATCAAAATGAGATTTAAAATGCCACACTTGTATTAAGAAGGTATTATTTTCATGCATTTAAACTTTGCACTTGAAGAGCTTTAGAATTAATTTACTATTTCTTTCTAAACATATTCTTTTGAGGTTGGTGGTCCCATTATGAGCATAGATTATAAACTATTAAAGGATATATTTTTAAAAGAGGTTTAATTATAATTGTTATATAGACACAAAATGGACATGTGCTTAAAGATTTTATTTATTCATTAAATAATGAAAGAAGCAGTAAGAGTTTATAACCTGCTCCAAGGAAAATTCAAATTTACATTTATCTACATGTAGGTAAAGAATGCTAGAACGAATTGGCAAGGAGATGCAAAACTGGTCAATATTTACAGGGCAATAATCAATTGTATTCTATAGATCATAACATTTGTATTTCTATGGGCCAGAATAATTTACATTGTTACTAATTTTCTATAACTCAAAAATTCAAAATAGCACAAAGACAATGAAAGGTGAAGATAACCTGGAATGGTGTATTAGACACTTCGTGATCTTTTTGGCTTATTTCAAAGTCTTTCCCAGTTTTTTACCTACAGATCCAATTAAAAAGTATTTTTAACATTTTCTACTCAAATTAATCAATTTTGTTTCCTGCTTTACATTTATCTGTTAAATCAAACACCTATCTAGAACAGTGTCTGACACATTATAACTGGTCTATTCATATTTGTGAATGGATAAAACTTTTCTTGTAATATCTACTGAATATTTTAAATAACACAGAAGTACAGATTAGTCTGTTCTTTTGTTCCCATATCTCAAACATGTCAGAAAGATTCTGAAAGAAACTGGGGATAGCCTTCAAGGATGTGGTACCCACCTTTCATTTGCTTTTGATCTTTTTATAGTCAAGGATGGATCTTCTCAGAGAGCCGGAGATACAGAAACAGAAACCCTGGGTCAAATTATACTGGATTCCCTGTCCCAATGGCTGGGCACAAGACTCCTGTAGGTTAAATCAGGATCACCCTGGCTATGGGGTAAGCTGAGTTACAACAATTTTAATTCAAGGCAAAAATAAGGCGAGATCTTATATTCTTTCTTTTTTTCCCCCCAATCCACATCTCAGCTCTATTTCTTTATTTGAGATCAGTAAGATGAGGACATTTAGAGACCTTATCAAAATGAGATTTAAAATGCCACACTTGTATTAAGAAGGTATTATTTTCATGCATTTAAACTTTGCACTTGAAGAGCTTTAGAATTAATTTACTATTTCTTTCTAAACATATTCTTTTGAGGTTGGTGGTCCCATTATGAGCATAGATTATAAACTATTAAAGGATATATTTTTAAAAGAGGTTTAATTATAATTGTTATATAGACACAAAATGGACATGTGCTTAAAGATTTTATTTATTCATTAAATAATGAAAGAAGCAGTAAGAGTTTATAACCTGCTCCAAGGAAAATTCAAATTTACATTTATCTACATGTAGGTAAAGAATGCTAGAACGAATTGGCAAGGAGATGCAAAACTGGTCAATATTTACAGGGCAATAATCAATTGTATTCTATAGATCATAACATTTGTATTTCTATGGGCCAGAATAATTTACATTGTTACTAATTTTCTATAACTCAAAAATTCAAAATAGCACAAAGACAATGAAAGGTGAAGATAACCTGGAATGGTGTATTAGACACTTCGTGATCTTTTTGGCTTATTTCAAAGTCTTTCCCAGTTTTTTACCTACAGATCCAATTAAAAAGTATTTTTAACATTTTCTACTCAAATTAATCAATTTTGTTTCCTGCTTTACATTTATCTGTTAAATCAAACACCTATCTAGAACAGTGTCTGACACATTATAACTGGTCTATTCATATTTGTGAATGGATAAAACTTTTCTTGTAATATCTACTGAATATTTTAAATAACACAGAAGTACAGATTAGTCTGTTCTTTTGTTCCCATATCTCAAACATGTCAGAAAGATTCTGAAAGAAACTGGGGATAGCCTTCAAGGATGTGGTACCCACCTTTCATTTGCTTTTGATCTTTTTATAGTCAAGGATGGATCTTCTCAGAGAGCCGGAGATACAGAAACAGAAACCCTGGGTCAAATTATACTGGATTCCCTGTCCCAATGGCTGGGCACAAGACTCCTGTAGGTGAAATCAGGATCACACTGGCTATGGGGTAAGCTGCCTCTGAGGGCAAAGTTCTACCCTTCTGACGTCCTTACTCTACCTTTCTGAGGACTTTACTGCAAACCAGACGCTTGTCACTATTTGGATTTTGACAATTTAAGGTTGGCCTGGGAATTAATTTATGTGTAGCATCCACTTACTTCAGCTAGATCATAACACAAAGAGTTTAGTTTCAGGATTCTGAGAAGGGCTTTGATGCTCATACTTTCTTTTCCTTCCTCACTTGTTTGATGACTGAAATTCCGTAGCTTCATTCCTTAGAGTTATCAATTGTAATGACCCTGCTGATGTATGTATCTATATCTATATCATCTATATCTATATCTATATGCATATATATATGTATATATATACACACATACACACGTACATACATACATACATATATTCTCTTGAGACAGAGTTCTTTATGTTTTCAGTATTACATACGTTCACTGGGGAGAAAAGTAGGGACCAGGTTGTGATTTATTTTCGTATTAAGATTTTGATGAGGGAAATGGATGTCAGACAATAGGCTCCAAAGACTAGGGACAGGACAGAGTGAGGCAAAGTCAGGTGTGAGAAAGTGGTACAAAGTAGAGCTCAGTGTCTTCAAAAACTTCACACCCTAGCCCTCTTTGGGCTAATGTCGCCAATGTATTTTTGTAAAACTATTCTGGTATTCACAGCAGCATTACAAGATGGAGGGCATTCATTTTACCATGGAGGATTGTTAGCAAAACAGAGATTTCCATTATGGTAGTTATTTTGACTCATCATGTTTTTTTAAATATTTGTGAATTTGGATAAAAAACTTTTCTTGTAATATCTACTGAATATTTTAAATAACACAGAAGTACAGATTAGTCTGTTCTTTTGTTCCCATATCTCAAACATGTCAGAAAGATTCTGAAAGAAACTGGGGATAGCCTTCAAGGATGTGGTACCCACCTTTCATTTGCTTTTGATCTTTTTATAGTCAAGGATGGATCTTCTCAGAGAGCCGGAGATACAGAAACAGAAACCCTGGGTCAAATTATACTGGATTCCCTGTCCCAATGGCTGGGCACAAGACTCCTGTAGGTGAAATCAGGATCACACTGGCTATGGGGTAAGCTGCCTCTGAGGGCAAAGTTCTACCCTTCTGACGTCCTTACTCTACCTTTCTGAGGACTTTACTGCAAACCAGACGCTTGTCACTATTTGGATTTTGACAATTTAAGGTTGGCCTGGGAATTAATTTATGTGTAGCATCCACTTACTTCAGCTAGATCATAACACAAAGAGTTTAGTTTCAGGATTCTGAGAAGGGCTTTGATGCTCATACTTTCTTTTCCTTCCTCACTTGTTTGATGACTGAAATTCCGTAGCTTCATTCCTTAGAGTTATCAATTGTAATGACCCTGCTGATGTATGTATCTATATCTATATCATCTATATCTATATCTATATGCATATATATATGTATATATATACACACATACACACGTACATACATACATACATATATTCTCTTGAGACAGAGTTCTTTATGTTTTCAGTATTACATACGTTCACTGGGGAGAAAAGTAGGGACCAGGTTGTGATTTATTTTCGTATTAAGATTTTGATGAGGGAAATGGATGTCAGACAATAGGCTCCAAAGACTAGGGACAGGACAGAGTGAGGCAAAGTCAGGTGTGAGAAAGTGGTACAAAGTAGAGCTCAGTGTCTTCAAAAACTTCACACCCTAGCCCTCTTTGGGCTAATGTCGCCAATGTATTTTTGTAAAACTATTCTGGTATTCACAGCAGCATTACAAGATGGAGGGCATTCATTTTACCATGGAGGATTGTTAGCAAAACAGAGATTTCCATTATGGTAGTTATTTTGACTCTTTGTTTAATCATTGGATTTCTTTGTTACTTGTTAAAAGGTTTGCGAACTTGTCTTTCAAATATCTCATCCTACTTCGGCTCTGCTGCACATCTGAATATTCTCTTATGGTTGACACAGCATTTTCATATACATTATGCCATTTAATCTTTACAATAATGTCGTAGTTCTTAGTTGTGAGAGATGATGTTTGACTCAAAAAGTATATTTTCCCCATTCATGGCAAGCTTTTCTGTGTGAAATAAATGACTGTCCTGTAAGTAGTTTGTGCTCATCAACTATATGGGTGCTGGGTGTTGATGGAACTGGTTATTTCTGGTGTTCTAGTCCATATCCTGCATGAAGTTAACAAAAAAAGACGAGGCTCTGGAGCCACAGCCTGATTCATCTGCCATTTATAGGTGTGGTTTTGTCTTTCCTTCCTTGCTGGCTTTGCAGTTACCACAGAAGAAATTAGTTCCATAAACATTTCAAATCTTGACTCACTGACACTTTGCACTTTGTCATCCAGTATTTTCAGATACTGTAAAATTTGAATGAAGAAATCCTGAAACATAGGTTATCCATTGTTCTCATCTATAACCCTCTATTAAAGCAGTAGATGTGTTGAAAGCACTTTGCAAAAATAATGTAACTTTTAAAGATAAGAATAAATGGGTAATTCCCACTCTAAATAGCCAGTGTGACTTTAGATAAGTGACTTAATTTTCTAAAGTAAAAAGAATCATACTTTCAGTTTAGGGCATAGAGGTATTGTGAGGATTAGGGACAGAGAAATATTCTTAGTTAAAAGATATTATTTAAATGCAGGACATTATTACTATGAAAAGGAATAGAGGACCTGAATTATGTTATGATTAAATTTGCTTTTAAACTCTTGAACCTGAAAGGGCAAAGAAGTCTGTTCTTGTATATATCATTTTGCACACAATAGCTGTCTACCTATGAGACTTCAGATGAATTTTCATTAAATGAATGAATACATTTCATTCAAGGATTCCTAACTGGCTTTATTCTTTCTAGGTCAGTAGACAGTTTTTAAAAGTTTGGGTGGTTCAGGCTGTGGAAAGAAATAATTTAGGTATATCCTTAAGTATCAGTTAAATTCTTGTGCACTGAATGAAATTTTAGTTTGAAAAATCCTTAATCTAAGGTACTTCAGACCATTTTTATATTTTTATTATTTCCTTAAAATAAATCTAGACCTTGTCTTATCTACATATCTTGTCAATTTTTGGCTGTGCAGAATCTTCACTGTGTTTTAAAATATTTTCCCCCTGCTTTTTTAGGGAACTGTATCTCGACTACTATAAGTAGTCCTGGAGTGATACTGAATTTTCATCCAGGGGGCTAGATTCTTTCTTTTCTTCTCCCTGGTTCTACCAGAGAGTGATTGAGTATTAATACTGGCCAATTAGGTGCCTTCTTTGAGGGCATCAGGTTTTGGATAGATGACAAGGTCTGGAGGGTCATTAGAGGATTTTCTAGCAGCAACAGAGGCAGACATGGCGGCTATAATGATGATGGCCTTCTGTTCTGTACATAAACAGGTTGCTATGCTTTATCCTTCCTTTTTCTTTGTCCTTTTGAGCACCCTTGGACTTTTGCCCACACCTATAGAGAAGCTTTGAGTTTCTTATTCATTTTTTAAGCTCCATAAAATCTTCCAACAGGTGCTCTATTGCCTAAAGTAGTTAGAGCTGGTTCTGTTGCTAGCATGAAAGAATTCAGACTGAATTCTTCTGAGGAGTACTTCTGAGGAGCAGCAAAGTGATAAAGGAAAAGTACTTGAACATTACTTGGTTTTAAGTAACCATTGACATGTTGGCCACTATGATTATTATGACGCTTCTTTTAGCACTGTCATATGATATTGTTTAAACTCATTTAGTTTGTCATTCTTATAGACTAAAACAGAAGCACTTTGCAAGAATCTTGTCCTGGTTCTTTCTTCATGTGGCCCAATATTTGAAATATGATTATGATTCAGCAAATATCTATTGGTTGGACTAACAAAACAAAACAAAACAAGCTAAATTTGACATTCTTAAGCAAACAATAGGCAATCAATTATTGTGTTTGATTAAATTCAAGTGAATTCATTGAGCTCTACTATGTCTAAATTACTGTCAAGAATATAAAGTTATGTCCTTTGCCCTTTTACCTTTAATAAGCTTGTAATTTCATGATGAAAAACGTATGAAATAAGAAACTTATATTTGAATTTATTCCTCTACATGCACTGTGTGTGTGTGTGCATGACGTTGACGCTATAGTATTGTTCGTAAATTTGAACCCTATCTTTAAGATTGACTTCTCTCAACCATGAATATTATTTAGTATAGAATAAATATATACTAAGTATAATAAATACTAAATATATAAAAATTGATTATAGACCTAAAATGTACATATTCTATGATGTTGTCTTGTGGCTTGGATTAGAGTTGACCTATTACCTCCATAGCCTGGGATAATTGAAATTTTACTATTTTTAATTGACATTCTGATTTTAATTGATTCCACTGAAAATAGAAACAGTATTTTGTATTTTACACTAAAACTTGTCTTATTCAATTAATGACCATGCAGAGTATGTCCATTTATATAATATCAATAACATTGAATCAATTTGGAAATTGGACTGAGTGCCAGAGAAATTAAGCCTACAAATACATGACCCTTTTCAGAACACCCAGAAAGAATTGTAGTTGTATTTTTACATGGTAATATAGGAAGCATCAGTTAGGACAAGTGTGAAAACCAACCTCAGAGTTTCTATTCTCAAGGCTTTGACTTTTCAAGAGGGAGAGAGGACTTCATATTATAGGAAATTACCCCCCCCCCCCCCCATTTCAGTGTCTTTGAGCCAAAAATTTTGCAAGTATGGTTCTTCACTGGAGGACAAGGAAGCCTGGCGTTCTGCAGTGTATGGGGTCACAAAGAGTCAGAAACAATTTAGCGACTGAACAACAACAAAGGGCTCTTCAGACTTTCAAATATGTGTGAATTTTCTGGTCTTTCAGCTTTTGTCTGTTCAAGACAAGAAGCTTGCTTTAGAATGTAAATTATCTTTGTCACCAAACACACTGTTAAGTTCAACTAAATAATTTTTTAAATAGCAAGACTGTACTGATGAAGGAAGCTGGATATTGATTTAGTCGGATGTGAATTCCTTATTTCACTGTCGACTGAAAAGAAATATTTTGTAACCAAATTACCTTGAGTAGGGCTGGTTGATACAACATCACCTGACCTACTTGTTTCAACTGTGGTCTTAGGGCCACAGAAAATACCTAGTGAAAACAGGAACTTGCAGAGGAGACTTCTAGAAATCCTCAAGACAGGGGGCAAATTTTATTATTAATTTTCCCAAAATGTGAAATGATAATATTTTGCATATTTCCTTGAAAATAAAGGAGATGACCAATCTCTCCAAGCTTAACAGAAATATCTCTATGGTTTAAGCTGCATTTTTTTTTTTTTTCAGATTTGTGATGTTACACGTGCTAATGCTCATAGCAAGACTATGTGGACAGGTACATTAACTTAGCTTCTATTTTAGGGACCTTTTCTTGCTTTCTCTTACACCTTTAGTAATTGAAAACAAGGCCCTTACTAATTACCCTAGGGGAAGAAATATGATCTAAATGAGATTTGTGTAAATTTCAAATTTGAACAGTATGAGGAACTTTTTATAATTTTTTTTTTTTTGAAGTTGAGTTTGTGTATTTTTCCCCCATCATGCCTCTTTTTCTTATTTTTTATATTTATTTTCATCCATCTTTTTTATTCTTTGACATGCGTGGACCTCCCATTGCAGTGGCCTCTTCTTGTTGCAGAACATGGACTCTGGGTGCATGCACTCCAGAGCACTGGCTCGTAATTGGACACACCAGTCCAGTTGCTCCATGGCACATGGGATTTTCCTGGGCCAGGGATCCAACCGGTGCCTCTTGTACTGCAAGGTGGACTCTCCACCCACTGGACCACTGTGGAAGCCCAACTTTCTATAATTTTGAGATGATATTTGGGGACAAGTTTTTAATAGAAAAAACAAAATGCATTGTCATCTCATTTTGTCCTCTCTGATAGTTTATAACATTATTGGCTCCTAAGGATGAATAAATATTAGAGTAAGATCTTTATTTTGTCCTATCTGATAGTTAGTAGAAAAGGCTCTTCAGACTTTCAAATATGTGTGAATTTTCTGGTCTTTCAGCTTTTGTCTGTTCAAGACAAGAAGCTTGCTTTAGAGTGTAAATTATCTTTGTCACCAAACACACTGTTAAGTGCAACTAAATAATTTTTTAAATAGCAAGACTGTACTGATGAAGGAAGCTGGATATTGATTTAGTCGGATGTGAATTCCTTATTTCACTGTCGACTGAAAAGAAATATTTTGTAACCAAATTACCTTGAGTAGGGCTGGTTGATACAACATCACCTGACCTACTTGTTTCAACTGTGGTCTTAGGGCCACAGAAAATACCTAGTGAAAACAGGAACTTGCAGAGGAGACTTCTAGAAATCCTCAAGACAGGGGGCAAATTTTATTATTAATTTTCCCAAAATGTGAAATGATAATATTTTGCATATTTCCTTGAAAATAAAGGAGATGACCAATCTCTCCAAGCTTAACAGAAATATCTCTATGGTTTAAGCTGCATTTTTTTTTTTTTTCAGATTTGTGATGTTACACGTGCTAATGCTCATAGCAAGACTATGTGGACAGGTACATTAACTTAGCTTCTATTTTAGGGACCTTTTCTTGCTTTCTCTTACACCTTTAGTAATTGAAAACAAGGCCCTTACTAATTACCCTAGGGGAAGAAATATGATCTAAATGAGATTTGTGTAAATTTCAAATTTGAACAGTATGAGGAACTTTTTATAATTTTTTTTTTTTTGAAGTTGAGTTTGTGTATTTTTCCCCCATCATGCCTCTTTTTCTTATTTTTTATATTTATTTTCATCCATCTTTTTTATTCTTTGACATGCGTGGACCTCCCATTGCAGTGGCCTCTTCTTGTTGCAGAACATGGACTCTGGGTGCATGCACTCCAGAGCACTGGCTCGTAATTGGACACACCAGTCCAGTTGCTCCATGGCACATGGGATTTTCCTGGGCCAGGGATCCAACCGGTGCCTCTTGTACTGCAAGGTGGACTCTCCACCCACTGGACCACTGTGGAAGCCCAACTTTCTATAATTTTGAGATGATATTTGGGGACAAGTTTTTAATAGAAAAAACAAAATGCATTGTCATCTCATTTTGTCCTCTCTGATAGTTTATAACATTATTGGCTCCTAAGGATGAATAAATATTAGAGTAAGATCAGTTGATCATGATTTGTGAAGGTCCTCCAGTTTGGGGACAGCATAGAGGTATTTGTGATCTGAGAAGTCCAAGTTTAGCACTGTGGAACTTCAGGGCACAGGAAGCAGAGACATGTCTGTGATATAACAGCTCCAGGTACAGCACCTCGGAGCTTCAGGGAGCAGGGAGACTACCTAAGTTGACATTCTACTGTTGGCCATGTGCAGTCTAAGAAAGCCTTACTCCCTGGAAACAGGGAACTTGTCATTTGTCATGAAAGGTTTGAAGTGCAGGTTGGAAGGCAGGATGTGAAATAGACTAGGGTGAAATGAGGATTTTTGAGACACTTGATAATAGGAAATTAGAGCTATAATTCTTAATAGTTCATTCTGTTTCTTTTCTGTGCAGTAGAACTTAGTGATTTTGATTGACATTACTGTTTAATTGGTCAGTTGTGTCTGACTTTTTGCAATCCCAGGGACTGTAGCCCACCGGACTCCTCTCTGCATGGGATTTTCCAGGCAAGAATATTGGAATGAGTTGCCATTGCCTTCTCTAGGGAATGTTCCTGACCCAGGGATTGAACCTGCATCTCTTGGGTTGGAGGCAGATTTTAGTGACTATAATTATAGGGTTAGGATTCCAAAGAAAACAAGATTTTGTTGTTGTTAAGCCTCTAAGTTGTGCTTGACTCTCTGTGACCCCATTAACTGTAGCCCACTAGGCTCCAATGTCCATGGAATTTCCAGGCAAGAATGCAAGAGTGGGTTGCCATTTTCTTCTCCATTGATTGATATTACTAGTGCACATCAGTATCTGAGTCTCTGCTCTTCCCTGGCACATGGAAGACTACAAGTTTTAGGCTTGCAGTTGGGGGAGACAGAAGAATAGTTCTGGCCAGCAGATGTGAGCATAGGTGATGTTACCCTTCAGGTTGAAGCCTTGAAGAGGGAGATAGGATATCTCCTGGTACTCTTCTGCCTTGGTAATTTATAGGACCGTATTTTTAGAAGACAGAATCACAAAATCAAAGTAGATTTTCCAAATCACTGCATGGAAGATGGTTGCCCTGGAAAGTTGCCTAAACTCTGAACAGGCTTTCTACAAATGAGAAATAAGCCTTGGTGGTGCTTAACTATGGAGATTATGGGTTTATTTGTCACCACAGCATAGGCTAACTTAACCAAGTGGTAAAATGATTTAATAATAATGCCTTGGATACCTCAATCTTTAGGTTTGAGAAATAATTCAGATTATGAAAAGTCTGGTTAAGCAAGAATCATTAACTCTTTAGAACTGTAAACTATTTCTTTGTATTCATGTAGTAATTTTTTCAACTTTAGCAAAAGATCCAGTGTAGGTTGTATGCCAACCCTTGTGCTGTGCCAAGGAAAGCATAGTATCACAGTGAGCAGTGTGTGCTCTGGAATCAGTGCCTGAATTTGAATCCTGGTTCCACTATATGTAAGCTGTGTGATTATTGCCAAGTCTTTAATCTTCATCTCTGCTACTTTCTTTACCTCTTCACTTGTAAAATAACCATTGTACCAATACCCACCTAATGAGTTCGTGAAGATCAAAGGAGATAATACGTGTAAAGCACTTGGCATTATGCTCTGTAATGTCAATGATCAGAAATGTCAGCTATTAGTTTTTGATAGCATCTCTGTTATCCGGCAGCTTTGATTCCAACTGAGAATATCACAATCTAGTAGTGAAACCCACTTGTATTAATAATTCTTAAATCATATTTTTATTACTGCCATAACAAAGTACCACAAAATTGCACTTCAAATGACACAGTTTTATTATTTCACAGTTCTACAGGTAGGAAGTCTGGTTGACCTGACTCCTTTCTCTGCTTTTAGTGTCACAAGGCTAGAATCAAGAGGTCTACCAGCTAATTCTTATCTGAGGCCCTGGAAAGAATTTGCTTTCAAGCTCATTCATGTGTTGGCTGATGCCAACTCTTGCAGTTTTTAAGACTCAAGTACTCATCGTCTTGTTGGCCATCAGCTGGGGACTTCCCTTAGCTCCTAGAGTTCTTGCTCTCATCCTTGCATGTAGACCTCTACATACCAGAGCCTACAACAGTGAGTCCAATCTTTCTCAAGTTTGGAATCTCTTTGACTTTGCTTTCACCTCATCACTCTTCTGCCTCCAGCTGGGGAAAGGCTTTTAAGGGCTAATGTTATTCGACTGGTTTACCTAGATAATCGAGGATGCATGTGTGCATGAGTGGTCAGTCCTGTTTGACTCTTGGTGACCCCTGGACTGAAGCTCTCTAGGTTCCTCTGTCCATGAAATTCTCCAGTCAAGAATGCTCAAGTGGGTTATCATTTCCTCCTCCAGGGGATCTTCCCAACCCAGGAATTGAACCTCTGTCTCCTGCATTGGCAGGTGGATTCTTTACTATTGAGTCAACTTTATTGCTATTTTAGATAACCCAGGGTAATTCCTCATTAATTTTTTTAAACCCTAATTACATCTGCAAAATCCCTTTTGTTGTGCAGTGCTAACATCTTCACAGGTTCCAGAGACTAAAGTATGTGCATTTTGGGGAAACCATTACTCAAGTTCTCCCCAATTACCCTGGGTCCTATGAACACAATTTTCCTGTTCTTTATAACAATACTACTACATATTGAGTGTTTTCTGTACACATATCTCTGTCTCTATATCTCTGTAACTTTCTAATTGCATTCAGCTCTGCAAGCAAGTTATTAATCCATTTTAAATATAAGGAACTAATGCTTACAGAGATTCTTGAATTGGCCCAAGGTAGATCTTCATAGCTAGTAAGTGGGAGAGAAGGAATTCCAAACCAGGTATGACTGTCTCTCTTGGGACTTTACTGCACTAACATGCAAGGTGTTGTTGGGGCTTCTTCCAACAGCCTGCTTAGTCCATTTGCAAGACCTCTGGGCTCCTCAACTGGCAGTAGCTCAGTAGTGAAGGTTCTACTCGACTCTCTAGAGCCGTCTACATGCTTGTCTTTGTCCAAAGTCACAAACTTATTTTGGCTGTCTCTGGTGTTTGGGTCAACATCAGGAAAAAAGGTGGCATGGTGCAGATGGATCCTCAACACTCATTTTATTCTCAAAACAAGTTTACCTGGGAGGTGTTATCACCAGTTGCACTGTTCAGGGCATGGAACTGATGTCCAGAAAGTTTATGTAACTTTATTAAGGTCACACAGCTAGAAAGTGGTGAAGCTATGATTTGAACCTAACCCTGAGTGCTCCCTTAGGCTTCCCAGGTGGCGCCAGTGGTAAAGAACCTTCCTGTCGATGCAGGAGGTTCAGCCCCTGAGTTAAGAAGATCCCTGCTGGAGGGCATGGCAACCCACTCCAGTATTCTTTTAGGTTCGGCTCTGTTGACCACCTGGACTGAAGCTCTCTAGGTTCCTCTGTCCATGAAATTCTCCAGTCAAGAATGCTCAAGTGGGTTATCATTTCCTCCTCCAGGGGATCTTCCCAACCCAGGAATTGAACCTCTGTCTCCTGCATTGGCAGGTGGATTCTTTACTATTGAGTCAACTTTATTGCTATTTTAGATAACCCAGGGTAATTCCTCATTAATTTTTTTAAACCCTAATTACATCTGCAAAATCCCTTTTGTTGTGCAGTGCTAACATCTTCACAGGTTCCAGAGACTAAAGTATGTGCATTTTGGGGAAACCATTACTCAAGTTCTCCCCAATTACCCTGGGTCCTATGAACACAATTTTCCTGTTCTTTATAACAATACTACTACATATTGAGTGTTTTCTGTACACATATCTCTGTCTCTATATCTCTGTAACTTTCTAATTGCATTCAGCTCTGCAAGCAAGTTATTAATCCATTTTAAATATAAGGAACTAATGCTTACAGAGATTCTTGAATTGGCCCAAGGTAGATCTTCATAGCTAGTAAGTGGGAGAGAAGGAATTCCAAACCAGGTATGACTGTCTCTCTTGGGACTTTACTGCACTAACATGCAAGGTGTTGTTGGGGCTTCTTCCAACAGCCTGCTTAGTCCATTTGCAAGACCTCTGGGCTCCTCAACTGGCAGTAGCTCAGTAGTGAAGGTTCTACTCGACTCTCTAGAGCCGTCTACATGCTTGTCTTTGTCCAAAGTCACAAACTTATTTTGGCTGTCTCTGGTGTTTGGGTCAACATCAGGAAAAAAGGTGGCATGGTGCAGATGGATCCTCAACACTCATTTTATTCTCAAAACAAGTTTACCTGGGAGGTGTTATCACCAGTTGCACTGTTCAGGGCATGGAACTGATGTCCAGAAAGTTTATGTAACTTTATTAAGGTCACACAGCTAGAAAGTGGTGAAGCTATGATTTGAACCTAACCCTGAGTGCTCCCTTAGGCTTCCCAGGTGGCGCCAGTGGTAAAGAACCTTCCTGTCGATGCAGGAGGTTCAGCCCCTGAGTTAAGAAGATCCCCTGCTGGAGGGCATGGCAACCCACTCCAGTATTCTTGCCTGGAGAATCCCATGGACAGAAGAGCCTGGTGGGCTACAGTCCATAGGGTTGCGCAGAGTCAGACCCAACTGAAGTGACTTAGCATGTAGTTATATGTCATTCCTTCTCCTCTTCTCCGTCCTCCAGTAAAGCTGATGATAAGAGGGTCTCTAGTCAAGACTGGGGCTGAGGCTGTGGGCTGGGGTCAGTAAGAAGATAATCTAGAGCAGATGTGGTAGCCCAGCCTCTGACTTAGGGTATGGCATCCAATCTGCCAGTGCCTCTCCCTAGTGAGACCTAGTATGTGGGACAGCTAGGCTGCTATTAATATGTCATAGAGTCAGAAAGAGGTGCCCTTGCGTGATTCTACCCTGACACCACGTTCAGCAAGCATTTCAAATAGCTACCCTTCTCCAACCTCAGGATGCTTCATCTCAGTGGATGGTCTCTCTATCATTACAAGCAACACCCCACTTTGTTTCCACATTGCTTTGCTGGGCCGCAGATCTTCCTGACTTTTATTCCTTACCCTTTCAAAAGTGGTGACACAGTAAAGCGTGCACGAAGAGTCTGCATCCACTTTTATTTATTTTTGGTCCTGATTTAGGCTCTTTTCACAAATATCCTGACAACATAGTCTTACATACATTACTTTTCTAAATTGCTGTTGAGGAAAGTTGTTAAAAAGTGATGAAGCGGGGTGGATGTGTATGCTTGCAGCATGAAAAGCTCTCAGCCATAAGTGAAAAGAATGCAAAAGGAAATTCAATACATGTTTTTGAAATTATTTTACTCTAGAGAAAAGGATATTTAGCTATTTTAGAAAGACTCTTTGTAGTTTCTGTATCTTTTTCAAAAAAATCTTAAGTGATTTTATTTTTCGCCTCTTTTATTGATTCTTTATCCATTTATCTTCGTCCATCTTTATTCTTTGACATGTGTGGGTCTCCCACTGTAGTGACCTCTGTCGCTGCAGAGCACTGGTGCTGGGTGCATGCGCTCCAGAGTGCTGACTAGGAATTGGACACACCTGTTCAGCTGCTCTGTGGTACGTGGGATCTTCCTGTGCCAGGGATCAAACTGATGCCCCTTGCACTGCAAGGGACCAGCCCCCCTTGCACTTCCCACTGGATCACCAGGGAAGCCCCCTTTTTCAAATTTTATTGGATTTGACATTCCACAATTTAGAATGATATAGATTATGGAAAGAATGACAAGTTTTGTTCTAATGACAGAATTAACTTGAATTTTTTGGTACCATAGACGAAATCTATAATGATGATATTTGAGCTGAACTGAGAATTTTTTCAGACTTTATAGATGAATACAAGAATTCAGATGACTTACATTCTTATGTGGACTAATCTTCTCTTGATGTTTTAACACTGAAAAACAGTGACAATTAAAGTCGTAATTATTGGACTAGGAATATAAATACGTTATAGTCATATTTATTTTCTTTCCTTTAAGTACTACAAATATCTTGCAAGATAACATTTTATGTGACTGGATTTTATAGCCTTTAATCTGAACTGTAGTAGTTTTATTCTGAAAGATCTTCATAGCTAGATCTGATATTATTTACTATCGTGGAGAGAAACAGAAACTTCAGATTGATAGGTTTTGTTCATGTTCATTAATGTAAAAGGGAACTCTTTGTGATATAAAAATGTTTCTTGAGCTCCTGCCAATTAAAAAACACACTAGAAAAGTCATCTGAAATATAATCGAAACATAACACTCAAAAGCTGAAGGCTGCTATTTGGAAAGTTGTTAAAAAGTGATGAAGCGGGGTGGATGTGTATGCTTGCAGCATGAAAAGCTCTCAGCCATAAGTGAAAAGAATGCAAAAGGAAATTCAATACATGTTTTTGAAATTATTTTACTCTAGAGAAAAGGATATTTAGCTATTTTAGAAAGACTCTTTGTAGTTTCTGTATCTTTTTCAAAAAAATCTTAAGTGATTTTATTTTTCGCCTCTTTTATTGATTCTTTATCCATTTATCTTCGTCCATCTTTATTCTTTGACATGTGTGGGTCTCCCACTGTAGTGACCTCTGTCGCTGCAGAGCACTGGTGCTGGGTGCATGCGCTCCAGAGTGCTGACTAGGAATTGGACACACCTGTTCAGCTGCTCTGTGGTACGTGGGATCTTCCTGTGCCAGGGATCAAACTGATGCCCCTTGCACTGCAAGGGACCAGCCCCCCTTGCACTTCCCACTGGATCACCAGGAAGCCCCTTTTCAAATTTTATTGGATTTGACATTCCACAATTTAGAATGATATAGATTATGGAAAGAATGACAAGTTTTGTTCTAATGACAGAATTAACTTGAATTTTTTGGTACCATAGACGAAATCTATAATGATGATATTTGAGCTGAACTGAGAATTTTTTCAGACTTTATAGATGAATACAAGAATTCAGATGACTTACATTCTTATGTGGACTAATCTTCTCTTGATGTTTTAACACTGAAAAACAGTGACAATTAAAGTCGTAATTATTGGACTAGGAATATAAATACGTTATAGTCATATTTATTTTCTTTCCTTTAAGTACTACAAATATCTTGCAAGATAACATTTTATGTGACTGGATTTTATAGCCTTTAATCTGAACTGTAGTAGTTTTATTTTGAAAGATCTTCATAGCTAGATCTGATATTATTTACTATCGTGAGAGAAATAGAAACTTCAGATTGATAGGTTTTGTTCATGTTCATTAATGTAAAAGGGAACTCTTTGTGATATAAAAATGTTTCTTGAGCTCCTGCCAATTAAAAAACACACTAGAAAAGTCATCTGAAATATAATCGAAACATAACACTCAACAGCTGAAGGCTGCTATTTGGAAAACTTTGATGAGCCTGCAGAGAGGTGGGATCAATTTCACCTTTTGACAGCAATGGAAATGTGTCTTAGAGGTTTTCAACTTGTAAGGTATGTTCTGGTTCCATTCTAAAATTAAAAACTGTCAACTTATTCTAGAAATTGACTCATATTCAATTTTAAGTTCTCCTTTGTTTAATAACTTTAAACTGTAATGCAGATGGGACTTTTTCTTTTCTAACTTTTATGATAGGTTTTTGATCAACAAGGGTTAGTCTAATAATTGCACAAAACCATAAAACATGCCTTGAAAGAAGCAAATTTGAGATTTTAATAGGCTTTTGGGTTTAGATGAGCATTTGTTCAATCTTGCTGAATTCTTATAAAATGCAAAGTTTCTATTTTCTGTTTGTAAAACAACTGCAGGCAGAGAACGCTGTCGCAGATATCAGCAGAGCAAAATACTGTTTGTGAACTTAACAACCTTACCACATGAACTTTAAAGAGTCCCTAAACTGTGTGGTAAACTATTTTTGAGATAAAATTCTTCTATCTCAATTTCTTTGTATTTCAACTCTATAATTTAATATAGTGCTATATGATTAATATTTATTGACTTAATCTTCCATTAAATACCAATAGTTGATAGAAATACTATCCACAGAGAATGAAATCATTCATTCATACATCCAAAAAATAATTATTGTATAAAACACTGGCTGAGTCCTGGGGATGCAGCAATGAGCCAAATAGCATTTTACTGTTGTGGAATTTACAAGTAAGGATGTTAAATGCTTCTATTTGTGGGAAACACTTTCCACTAAGCCTAATGGCACTCATTTTACAAATAAAATCTCATTGAAAGATAATCTCTAGCCAATTTCTACTTGTGGTATATTTTTTTAAAATGCCAAATATTGACTGGTAAGAGCCACATACTGTTATTTATTTCATTTATGTTAGTGATTTTTTAACAGATTATTACAAAACAGTATACAAAGGGAACTCTTTGTGATATAAAAATGTTTCTTGAGCTCCTGCCAATTAAAAAACACACTAGAAAAGTCATCTGAAATATAATCGAAACATAACACTCAACAGCTGAAGGCTGCTATTTGGAAAACTTTGATGAGCCTGCAGAGAGGTGGGATCAATTTCACCTTTTGACAGCAATGGAAATGTGTCTTAGAGGTTTTCAACTTGTAAGGTATGTTCTGGTTCCATTCTAAAATTAAAAACTGTCAACTTATTCTAGAAATTGACTCATATTCAATTTTAAGTTCTCCTTTGTTTAATAACTTTAAACTGTAATGCAGATGGGACTTTTTCTTTTCTAACTTTTATGATAGGTTTTTGATCAACAAGGGTTAGTCTAATAATTGCACAAAACCATAAAACATGCCTTGAAAGAAGCAAATTTGAGATTTTAATAGGCTTTTGGGTTTAGATGAGCATTTGTTCAATCTTGCTGAATTCTTATAAAATGCAAAGTTTCTATTTTCTGTTTGTAAAACAACTGCAGGCAGAGAACGCTGTCGCAGATATCAGCAGAGCAAAATACTGTTTGTGAACTTAACAACCTTACCACATGAACTTTAAAGAGTCCCTAAACTGTGTGGTAAACTATTTTTGAGATAAAATTCTTCTATCTCAATTTCTTTGTATTTCAACTCTATAATTTAATATAGTGCTATATGATTAATATTTATTGACTTAATCTTCCATTAAATACCAATAGTTGATAGAAATACTATCCACAGAGAATGAAATCATTCATTCATACATCCAAAAAATAATTATTGTATAAAACACTGGCTGAGTCCTGGGGATGCAGCAATGAGCCAAATAGCATTTTACTGTTGTGGAATTTACAAGTAAGGATGTTAAATGCTTCTATTTGTGGGAAACACTTTCCACTAAGCCTAATGGCACTCATTTTACAAATAAAATCTCATTGAAAGATAATCTCTAGCCAATTTCTACTTGTGGTATATTTTTTTAAAATGCCAAATATTGACTGGTAAGAGCCACATACTGTTATTTATTTCATTTATGTTAGTGATTTTTTTTTTAAATTAACAGATTATTACAAAACAGTATACATTTGCTTACTGGCATGTTGTATCTGAGATTAGCTATCCAGAGCAGCTATCTTTTTAGCCTAAGGCTTACCTGCACAGCAAACAAAAGCAAAGCCAGGAGTATTACCCATAGGAGAAAAATGATGAAATAGTTGTAAATTCTTCTTCTCTGGCTTCTTCCAGTGTCTTGTACTTGGATTTTACTCTGATCTTAATAGCCCCATAGTGGTTAGTATCATCACTAATACATATCTAAAATGGTAGAACAATAAGTTACACTTGTATTACTATGTGCTTGGTATTGTGCTAAGCATTTTACATGCTTTATTATATTTAATTATTATAACAGTTCTATGAGGTAATGTCACATTCTATAAATGAGAAAAACTGAGAAAACTGAGCACAGACAGGTAACTTAATCAAGATCACAAAGCTAGGAAAATGGCAGAAAGGCTTGCACCCCAGAGATGAAGCTCAGGATCACTGAGATTAAGCATTTGTGGGGGAAACCCCTACCTTTACAGCTACAGAACTTCTGAGATGCAGGAAAATAGAGCACATAAAAGGAGAAAAAAATTAATAGCTCTCATATGCAAAATGGCTGTTCTAGTAGGGGAGCAAGACCTCAGGAAAGCTCCTCATAGAACTTGTTAATGACAGCATCTCCCAAAAGGCATTTTAGAATTGTTTTCTTTCTCTTCACTACTGTTCTAATAGATCAAACAAGGTAGGCTAAAATCTGACTTACTAAACTTTGAAGTTTACTATATCTTTACTAGGAAACAAATAGTTAAAATAGCTAATTTAATAACTATTAAAGGTTTATTGAAATAACAATAGGAATTACATTGTTTGGGTGCCCAACATAGGGCACCTTGAATAGTCTCAAGATAAGAATAATAAAAGAACTTCCAGACTTTTTCTCTTGGATCTTGTCTCCTCTCCAAGCTTTAAAGTGTTTTTTTCTTTTTTCTTTTGGTGAGACTGGGTAGTTCTATGTACAAAACATGAACATTTAGGTCCTTATCTGCGAAAGTGGAAAGCTAGCTAGGATTTTTTCATAAGAATTTTACAGTTGTATAAGAATATAACAAAGCTTGAGAATAATGTCACTGATTTCAATAGACTGTATTTGTCAGAGCATAATAATGTCTTCATTTGCTGGAAAGATTTAGTCAAATGTAAAAGCTGTAACGAGTTGTGAATTTGGTTATAAAGACAGAAAAGTCTCTTATGGTGGTGTCATGCCCTGATAATATGACTCTGCCTGTAGACACATTCATTACCTGCATCTGTGACCAAACTATTGGACAGAAAGAAATTATTAGGGGTTTTAACTTGATGCATTGGATAGTGGGTGTCTCCTTGTGATTTGTGTCTGTGTGTAAGGCAGTTAATTAATCCAGGTCCTTAGAGATGGGTACTGTACAATTTTACTGTTGCATACAAGTCCCTTGAGAATTTACAGAGCAAGGAGGATGTTGAATTTGATCTAAAGACCAGTTTTGCTGCAAATAGAGAGACCTACTAGCCCATGTTGGAAGTGCTTAAGACTGTGATTTTAAAGTGCAGGGTGGCATGGAGTTTCAGGTGCTCTGTGGCCAAAAGAGATTTACAGATGTCAAGCATGGGGACTGGTCAATACTGGTACTTTAAAAATACCAGTCTGTGATTTGCCTCACAGAGAATAGTTACATTTGATTAGAGATCATCTGCTTTGAGACTAGAAGAACTTTTCATATAGAAGCAGAGAGAACTGGGATGAAGTGATCATTACTATCGCTCAAGACTCCAGAAGAGAGAGTCTTTCTAATTGAACACAAACCAGGGAGGTCTCCTTTGGCCTGAGGCTGACATTCTCTTGAACGGTGACAACACTTAACTCTCCCCTGGTGAATCTTGAGCTTTAAGAGCAAAACAGAGTTGCAGCTTCGTGCCTTGTTTTAGACCAAACTTTGGGACAGATTAATATCAGCGACTGCTTAAACAGAGCAATAAGACGACAGCACACCACTTTAACTAAACCCAGCTTGCAGGCTAATTTTAAGGCAACCCAGTTGGAGGAAGCCCATGCATTAATTTACTCTAATAGCAAGTGGGGGAGGCAGGGAGGGGAAGAAGGGTTGAAAGGCATTGTTTTTTAAAAAAAGAACCAAAAACCCCAAAGAACTTGTGCTCAATTTCTTTTCTTTTCTTTTTTTTTTAGGTGTTTAACACTTGCACAATTTGGTCAAATTATGGTCAGGATAGCAAGAGAAGCTAGTCAGTTTTAAAAGACCGAGAGCTCGTGAGACAGGACATGATTACTTTGCCGAATCCACACTTTTTTTTTCTTCCAAAAGAGACAAAGCGAAATACTTAAGAACCAATAGTGACGGCAACAAAGCAATCATTGAGTTGCTGGATACCTTTGTCTCTAGGGGGCACGCAGTAATTTTTACATGTCTACCACTGAGTGTCAAACCTTTTCTTTTCTTCTTCTTTCCATTCTGGATGGCCAAACTGATTATCTAAAATAGAAAATTAGCACACAATGGGTTTACTCTGCGATACCCCTTATGCAACTAATGGCAAAGCTTGTTAATTGGTTGTAAATGCCAGCAGGTTGCCAGGATAATACTTCAGAAATAAGCGGGTATTCTGATAATTACAGCAATCTTCATCTATAAAAGCTTAAGTAGATGAAGTAGTGGCTGGCTTAAAACCAAGATTTATCCTGCTGCACTCACATTAAAAGAAAAAATAAGATGAAAACAATAATGTAACAAAACAATTATATAGCAGGAAGCTTTGTAGGTTTTAGAGATTGTGAAAACTCAGAAAGTAAAACAGTGCTGTAATAACCAGTTATGGAAAAATAGGCCATTTACATTTGTGTATAATTAAATAGTAGGCTATGCAATTTCACTTTTTAAAGTAAACTGCCTTTTCCTTTTTTTATAGGGCAACGTAGCCATAATTGCTGCATTAAAGCTTTAATGAAAAGAAAAAGCAGCAGTACAGTGGCATGTTTTAGACCAAACTTTGGGACAAACATTGAGCAATAAGACGACAGCACACCACTTTAACTAAACCCAGCTTGCAGGCTAATTTTAAGGCAACCCAGTTGGAGGAAGCCCATGCATTAATTTACTCTAATAGCAAGTGGGGGAGGCAGGGAGGGGAAGAAGGGTTGAAAGGCATTGTTTTTTAAAAAAAGAACCAAAAACCCCAAAGAACTTGTGCTCAATTTCTTTTCTTTTCTTTTTTTTTTAGGTGTTTAACACTTGCACAATTTGGTCAAATTATGGTCAGGATAGCAAGAGAAGCTAGTCAGTTTTAAAAGACCGAGAGCTCGTGAGACAGGACATGATTACTTTGCCGAATCCACACTTTTTTTTTCTTCCAAAAGAGACAAAGCGAAATACTTAAGAACCAATAGTGACGGCAACAAAGCAATCATTGAGTTGCTGGATACCTTTGTCTCTAGGGGGCACGCAGTAATTTTTACATGTCTACCACTGAGTGTCAAACCTTTTCTTTTCTTCTTCTTTCCATTCTGGATGGCCAAACTGATTATCTAAAATAGAAAATTAGCACACAATGGGTTTACTCTGCGATACCCCTTATGCAACTAATGGCAAAGCTTGTTAATTGGTTGTAAATGCCAGCAGGTTGCCAGGATAATACTTCAGAAATAAGCGGGTATTCTGATAATTACAGCAATCTTCATCTATAAAAGCTTAAGTAGATGAAGTAGTGGCTGGCTTAAAACCAAGATTTATCCTGCTGCACTCACATTAAAAGAAAAAATAAGATGAAAACAATAATGTAACAAAACAATTATATAGCAGGAAGCTTTGTAGGTTTTAGAGATTGTGAAAACTCAGAAAGTAAAACAGTGCTGTAATAACCAGTTATGGAAAAATAGGCCATTTACATTTGTGTATAATTAAATAGTAGGCTATGCAATTTCACTTTTTAAAGTAAACTGCCTTTTCCTTTTTTTATAGGGCAACGTAGCCATAATTGCTGCATTAAAGCTTTAATGAAAGAAAAAAGCAGCAGATCAAGATGACATGTAACATCTACATTTGTACCATGGCGCTGTGCTTGTTTAGTAATGGGAAGCTACTGAGGAGATTAAAATTGCAGAATTCTTCATAGTTTGTTCTAAAATTGCTATGGGAAGATCATTCGGGGTCTAAAATACACACAATTTATTTTTCCACCTTCAATCTTCAAGAATTTAATGGCTTTTGTAACTAGTAGGTGGTTGGAGATATGTTTTATATTAGAGAGAGAGAACTACTTTGGATCATAAAAATGATCAGAAGTGAATGGATCAGAATTTAAGCCTTAAGGACCTTCCTTACTGCATTAGAATATTGCCCAAATGCTATGTTATAGTGCTTAACTTAGTGTGGCAACGGGGCTCTCTTGTTCAAAATATCAACAGGTTGGCTTGTAATATTGTTCCTTTATATTTTGCAGTTTTTCACCCCCAGTAACATCAGGAACTGGTGCAAAAGGTAGCTAGCTGGGCTTCCCTGGTGGTCCAGTGGGTAAAGACACCACCTTGCAGTGCAAGGGGTGCCGGTTTAATCCCTGGCCTGGGAAGATCCCACATGCTGTGGAGCAGCTGGACTGATGTGTCCAACTACTGAGCCAGAGCTCTGGAGCACATGTGCTCAGAGCCGGCGCTCTGTGACGAGCCAGGCCGCTGCGATGGGAGGCCCACGCAGGTCAAAGAACAAAGATGGATGAAAATAGATAAGTGAAAGACCAATAGAAATGGCCAAACAAACAAACAAAAGGTAGCCGGCTTATATTAAGAGGTAACATTTTGGTAAACAGTCAGCAAGCATGTGGGCTGATTTTGTTTCGGAAAAAAAAGTCTCTCTTATGAGCTACTTTCTCCTAAGAAATATTACTCAGATGTTACATTCCACATAGGTTGGCTATGTTTTCTGTAAGCCATCCCTGGCAAATAATGTAGGCAGAGGTTGGAAACCTTCATTATGTGTTACAGTACTGAGAAGGGGATATGAAAACATGCTAAAAACACATCACATCATGCAAGAGAGTTAGGAGAAAAATACCAAAGACATTAGTGCCAGTGGTTAGAGCAATAAAAAGTAGCCTTAAGAAAGTAAAAATAAAATGTATAAAACCTACACGATTTTATTCTTCCGTTCATAAAAAGAAAAAAGCAAAAGTCACTTCTTGTAAAAGACAAACCCAAGGAATCAACCCTAGAAACGCCTAGAATTTTGGCTTTTTCGGTTCTCACTTTAAGAAAGTGATGCAGTTGCTCTGGGGGTTTTGTTTTGGTGTTTGTTTCTTGCAGGGTTGATGAAATGCATCTTCATCTATGTGCAGTTCTTCTGGTATGGAAAACTTTAAATACATAGCCTTCTGGAGTGGCTGGCTTCCGCACAGAAGTCAGAATATGGTATTGGCATGGGGACCGGAAGCGTGGGGGAGGGGGAGAAGAGCGCCAAGGATGGAGGCGCACCAGGCACTGCACTGTAAAGGACAGAGCAGCCTGGGGCAGGACACGCATGCCACCGCCTCACAGAGATGGTGCATCCACAGCAACTTTTTCTTTTTTCTTTTTTGGTGCAAGTACTACCTGAAGTGGGAGGGGAACAAAAGACAAGAACAAGAGTTTATTGAATACTTGTGGAACTAGGAAGGACTACTGGTCTACCACCAAGTCCGGTAGTTAAAAAGAATTCCGTACCTTCACGTTCTCTGCTGTTGGCTCCTTACTGCTCAGATAAGACATGATGGGAATGGCCTCGCACCCTCCCAAGAGTATCTCATGTCTCTTGGAGGCTGGCAGTTGTTGCAGCATTTAGGATGGGGCTAAGAAGGCACTTGTTTTAGGCGGACTGATTTTCTGCACCACCTTAGTGTGATGTGAAGGAGCAGAGAAAATAGCAGAGGGAGGCTTTCTTTCCAAGGAGCTTGAAACCAGCAGAGTATGGGGATCTGGGTAGGTAGAGGTCGAGAGGTAAGCTTTTAGGGGAAGAGAAAGGAAACAGAACAAACTTAAGAATAAGAAATGTGTATGTAGGGGGGCATCATCTAGTATTGTCTTTTCTGTTTTATCAGAAAACTCAGACGGGACTTTCCTTAATAAATACTGAAATCTAATTGAGAGGTATGGAAAGAAAGACATCTCAAAATGAACCATCTACATTAAGGGAGAAAACGTTCCTCAAAAGTAGAAAACGTTTTAAAAAATTTTAAAAACTACACGATTTTATTCTTCCGTTCATAAAAAGAAAAAAGCAAAAGTCACTTCTTGTAAAAGACAAACCCAAGGAATCAACCCTAGAAACGCCTAGAATTTTGGCTTTTTCGGTTCTCACTTTAAGAAAGTGATGCAGTTGCTCTGGGGGTTTTGTTTTGGTGTTTGTTTCTTGCAGGGTTGATGAAATGCATCTTCATCTATGTGCAGTTCTTCTGGTATGGAAAACTTTAAATACATAGCCTTCTGGAGTGGCTGGCTTCCGCACAGAAGTCAGAATATGGTATTGGCATGGGGACCGGAAGCGTGGGGGAGGGGGAGAAGAGCGCTCCAAGGATGGAGGCGCACCAGGCACTGCACTGTAAAGGACAGAGCAGCCTGGGGCAGGACACGCATGCCACCGCCTCACAGAGATGGTGCATCCACAGCAACTTTTTCTTTTTTCTTTTTTGGTGCAAGTACTACCTGAAGTGGGAGGGGAACAAAAGACAAGAACAAGAGTTTATTGAATACTTGTGGAACTAGGAAGGACTACTGGTCTACCACCAAGTCCGGTAGTTAAAAAGAATTCCGTACCTTCACGTTCTCTGCTGTTGGCTCCTTACTGCTCAGATAAGACATGATGGGAATGGCCTCGCACCCTCCCAAGAGTATCTCATGTCTCTTGGAGGCTGGCAGTTGTTGCAGCATTTAGGATGGGGCTAAGAAGGCACTTGTTTTAGGCGGACTGATTTTCTGCACCACCTTAGTGTGATGTGAAGGAGCAGAGAAAATAGCAGAGGGAGGCTTTCTTTCCAAGGAGCTTGAAACCAGCAGAGTATGGGGATCTGGGTAGGTAGAGGTCGAGAGGTAAGCTTTTAGGGGAAGAGAAAGGAAACAGAACAAACTTAAGAATAAGAAATGTGTATGTAGGGGGGCATCATCTAGTATTGTCTTTTCTGTTTTATCAGAAAACTCAGACGGGACTTTCCTTAATAAATACTGAAATCTAATTGAGAGGTATGGAAAGAAAGACATCTCAAAATGAACCATCTACATTAAGGGAGAGAAAACGTTCCTCAAAAGTAGAAAACGTATTTTTAAAAACTCAAATCAAATTTATGGCCAAGGGAACATGCATTTTTTGGCAGTATGAAAACTTGTGGAAATTACTCATTTAATATAGTTTTACCTTTTCTGAAAGAAGAAAGTTGTTTAAGTCTGTCTCATGCTTAGGTTAAATAATTTATTATTCTTAGTGATATAGCATAGTTTTCCATACCGTACGGAAATACTTGTAACTTTCCTGAAGGACAAATAAAAATTAAATGAGAGAGAGAATTCAGTGCTTGGTGGATTTGTCTTTCACCTATAGAAAGAATATGATCCTTTTCTCTGAAACGCTTGAATTCTCTCTTGTTCCCAGTCACTTATCCTTTGCAGAATTGTACCTGTCTTTTGATATCTCTCAGAACTGTTCACTATTTGAGGAATATCTATAATCTGATCAATTTACATTTCAGTTTCTTTATGCTACTAACATCTCTCTCCTGTCACTTACGTTTTAGTGAAGAAATACTCCACAGTGTAAGCATTTGAGAAAGATTTGTGAATCCATTCTTTTTAACTGAAGAGTAGAACATTTATGGTATTTTTTAAAAGGTTTTATTGATGAATGCATGAAATTGATAAGCATTTTTGAAGATGTATTTCTGTGTGAGGTTTCAGTACTTAAAAGGCAAAGTTCTTTGACTAGAATTTTCTCCTAGGAGAGGAACATACTTTCTGTATGTACAGAAAGTATAGGATGCCATCCTGATGGCACTCTTGTGTGAATCGTGTGTTCGTCCTAACCGTGAACATTTTCTCTGTTTCTGTGTCAGTTGTCACTAATCAGTTATGCATCTGATGTGCAGATCCATCAGGGAATAGAATTTAAGTCGTTTTGGCTTTAGCACATACGATATGCTTATACAGGAGTTTACCAAAGCCCCTTTTGATACATTTTCAGAAGGGGACGTGCATATGTTATGGTACCTCTAAAGCAGCAGTGACTGAACTAGCTGACAAGTGACAGGAGGGTTTTTTTTCCCTCTTGGGTATTTCATGGAAGTGTGCACAAATCATAACAAGTTGCCTCACTTTCATAAGACAGGGAACATTTCCCTTAAAGCGCACATGGCTATATGGTGTGTTTGTGTACATGAAAATTCATGCTTCTATCAAGTTTAATTTTGCCATTTTTGTTGTTTTTAAATTACAGGTTTGGGGGTTTTGAAGAGGCATAAATAATTGCTTTCCATTTCATCTTGAGTGATTTTTTTGTAACTCTATCAAAGTCTTAGTGGAAAAGTAAAATTCTTTACTATTGAGAGAAACTATTGAACTACAGGTGACCCATGTCTTGTAGACTGGCTCTTGTTTTCTGTGTTTGTCAAGAAGTTTCAGTAACTAGTAAACACCTACTGTATGCTAGGAAGTCCTACATTAGATGACAAGCAGCTGGCCAGAATTCACAGTCGTCTGTCTGAATTTGGACCCATGTTTTAAATCAGTATTAATAGCACCAACAACAGTAAATATAGGAGCCCTTATGCTGTTATTTCTTCATTGCCATGCAGACTTATCCCTAACCAAATGCAATTAACAGAGAATAGTGAGTGGAGAGAAAGTCATTTCTGGGTCAGCAAAAACTGGGTTCAACTAGCCTGTAGCGCTTAGCTCTGGTTTTACCTGAGCCCCAGAGTCCTTATCTCTAAAACAGGGAAACTGTTGGGAGGGACCAATGTGCAAATCACTTACTATTTCACTAGACGATGGATACTTACTACATTTTGTTCCTTTGAGCTTCCTTTTCCCCTGTGATCTCAGAATAAGAAGAGATTCTATATAACTCTCTCTAAGTAAACTCATATCTAGCTGTAATTTTTTAATGTAAACTAAGGTCTTTAGGGTAGGGTCTACAATTTGTTTGTCAGTTGTCACTAATCAGTTATGCATCTGATGTGCAGATCCATCAGGGAATAGAATTTAAGTCGTTTTGGCTTTAGCACATACGATATGCTTATACAGGAGTTTACCAAAGCCCCTTTTGATACATTTTCAGAAGGGACGTGCATATGTTATGGTACCTCTAAAGCAGCAGTGACTGAACTAGCTGACAAGTGACAGGAGGGTTTTTTTTCCCTCTTGGGTATTTCATGGAAGTGTGCACAAATCATAACAAGTTGCCTCACTTTCATAAGACAGGAACATTTCCTTAAAGCGCACATGGCTATATGGTGTGTTTGTGTACATGAAAATTCATGCTTCTATCAAGTTTAATTTTGCCATTTTTGTTGTTTTTAAATTACAGGTTTGGGGGTTTTGAAGAGGCATAAATAATTGCTTTCCATTTCATCTTGAGTGATTTTTTTGTAACTCTATCAAAGTCTTAGTGGAAAAGTAAAATTCTTTACTATTGAGAGAAACTATTGAACTACAGGTGACCCATGTCTTGTAGACTGGCTCTTGTTTTCTGTGTTTGTCAAGAAGTTTCAGTAACTAGTAAACACCTACTGTATGCTAGGAAGTCCTACATTAGATGACAAGCAGCTGGCCAGAATTCACAGTCGTCTGTCTGAATTTGGACCCATGTTTTAAATCAGTATTAATAGCACCAACAACAGTAAATATAGGAGCCCTTATGCTGTTATTTCTTCATTGCCATGCAGACTTATCCCTAACCAAATGCAATTAACAGAGAATAGTGAGTGGAGAGAAAGTCATTTCTGGGTCAGCAAAAACTGGGTTCAACTAGCCTGTAGCGCTTAGCTCTGGTTTTACCTGAGCCCCAGAGTCCTTATCTCTAAAACAGGGAAACTGTTGGGAGGGACCAATGTGCAAATCACTTACTATTTCACTAGACGATGGATACTTACTACATTTTGTTCCTTTGAGCTTCCTTTTCCCCTGTGATCTCAGAATAAGAAGAGATTCTATATAACTCTCTCTAAGTAAACTCATATCTAGCTGTAATTTTTTAATGTAAACTAAGGTCTTTAGGGGTAGGTTCTTGGATCTACAGATACTGACTGTGACATCTAAACTATGTGCCAATAAAATGATCTGCTCCAAATAGCTAATATATGTGTGTGTTTGTGTGTGTGTGTGTGCTGTTTTCCTTGTTCTGGTCAGCAAATGTATTCTTTTAAAATTCTTCAACTGTTTTATAATTATTTAAGATTTGAGATATACCCAAAGCACTGAATGGGGGCTTTTGACGGCTATGGATTTCACCTTGAAACGAGGGACATTCATTTCATCCCAGGGAATTCAAGGGACAGGAGGAAGGACACTGAGGGAGAATTTGCAATGACCTCATTCTGAGCCTAGGCTTCTCGTGGCCCTGAGGTGAGGAGTTGCACTATTCTTTCCGAAGAAAAGCATGCCCTTAACATGTATTAAGACCACCCTGTGTGATTTTCTCTCATAAATAAAATGAGAGCAGTGCTGCCAGGCCCACAAAAGGGGTTGCTTAGACTTTAGAGTCAGGTCTCTTCTGTGGAATTGTTTGCGGGGTCTGTTTTCCTTGTTAGTATTTCTTCTCTCCCTCCGTAACTTCTCTGTTGCTTACCTCACTCTTCCCTCCGGCGAGTGCGAATCTGAGCTTTTGAGATCTTGAGGAAGCGTCTTCTTCCTTTTTCTTTACATACAAAGTGGCTTCTTTTTCTGTTTATATCCTCATGTGAACATTCTGGATGGTAAGAATGACAGATTATTGGCTCAGTCACAATTTGCCTTACACATAACCTCACTGCCAATTTTATTAAAAAAAGATGTCTTCCTTTATGGAAGAAATAAGCATATCTTGGTGTGGTTAAAAAAAAATTACACACAAAACTGTTCTGTGAACCAAAATCTTCCATAAAAGCAAATACACCTGATTTCTATTGTGAGCCCCAGATAATGGGGGCCTTATTTAACCTACTTCTTGCCCTATCTTCTCAGGTTGTGATCATTATTTCAGCATGGTCTCTCACCTAATGAGAGAGAGCCCTTTGGAGGCAAAATAATGGAAATGATGATGATGAAAATAATAATAATATCACCTTACAAGGGCACTTTCTATGTCATCTTCCAGGCTGAGCAGTAAGCCCGTGACAATGTAAGACAAGGAGATAATGCTGCACATTTATTGTGACTGTGCATTATTTCAAACTTATCCAGTCTTCTTGTTGCAGTGACTCTGCATGAGAACAGTGAATAGTCTGCTAAGATCCCAGGGGGGAAGATAATGGAAAAATGCAGAATTTTAATTCAGGTGATTTGGTCTCATTCTTGTACTTATTTAATACAAGTCAATTGGGAAGTTTTTTTAAAACCACAATATACAATTGCAGAAAGAAGAAATGTTAATTAAATTTCTGTATTATTTAAACAGTTTTGTGGAGAACTCCAAATAACTAGCTTCTCCAGGTTGTCATTAACGAGGGACATTCATTTCATCCCAGGGAATTCAAGGGACAGGAGGAAGGACACTGAGGGAGAATTTGCAATGACCTCATTCTGAGCCTAGGCTTCTCGTGGCCCTGAGGTGAGGAGTTGCACTATTCTTTCCGAAGAAAAGCATGCCCTTAACATGTATTAAGACCACCCTGTGTGATTTTCTCTCATAAATAAAATGAGAGCAGTGCTGCCAGGCCCACAAAAGGGGTTGCTTAGACTTTAGAGTCAGGTCTCTTCTGTGGAATTGTTTGCGGGGTCTGTTTTCCTTGTTAGTATTTCTTCTCTCCCTCCGTAACTTCTCTGTTGCTTACCTCACTCTTCCCTCCGGCGAGTGCGAATCTGAGCTTTTGAGATCTTGAGGAAGCGTCTTCTTCCTTTTTCTTTACATACAAAGTGGCTTCTTTTTCTGTTTATATCCTCATGTGAACATTCTGGATGGTAAGAATGACAGATTATTGGCTCAGTCACAATTTGCCTTACACATAACCTCACTGCCAATTTTATTAAAAAAAGATGTCTTCCTTTATGGAAGAAATAAGCATATCTTGGTGTGGTTAAAAAAAAATTACACACAAAACTGTTCTGTGAACCAAAATCTTCCATAAAAGCAAATACACCTGATTTCTATTGTGAGCCCCAGATAATGGGGGCCTTATTTAACCTACTTCTTGCCCTATCTTCTCAGGTTGTGATCATTATTTCAGCATGGTCTCTCACCTAATGAGAGAGAGCCCTTTGGAGGCAAAATAATGGAAATGATGATGATGAAAATAATAATAATATCACCTTACAAGGGCACTTTCTATGTCATCTTCCAGGCTGAGCAGTAAGCCCGTGACAATGTAAGACAAGGAGATAATGCTGCACATTTATTGTGACTGTGCATTATTTCAAACTTATCCAGTCTTCTTGTTGCAGTGACTCTGCATGAGAACAGTGAATAGTCTGCTAAGATCCCAGGGGGGAAGATAATGGAAAAATGCAGAATTTTAATTCAGGTGATTTGGTCTCATTCTTGTACTTATTTAATACAAGTCAATTGGGAAGTTTTTTTAAAACCACAATATACAATTGCAGAAAGAAGAAATGTTAATTAAATTTCTGTATTATTTAAACAGTTTTGTGGAGAACACCAAATAACTAGCTTCTCCATGATTAGGAGTAATGTGAGATGGGGTGAATAATAATTAGTTATTTTGTAGTTTATCTATCATACTCAGAGGTTAATTTGATTTAGAAAGAAAGATGATGTTAACATTCTTTAATAGATTTCAGATTCCCTGGGGCAGCTTTTACTTTATAACCCTATTGTACACTTAATATGACTTTTATGGTTGTGTCAGTGACTTACTCTTTAACAGAGTGTGGTATTTAAGTGAACTATAGCAATTCTATTTCCCAGTATGATTTAGGGTCTTATGATAGTTCTCTTGGATCTCTGCAGAGTTGAACTAAAAATTTTATTCTCAAAGTTTTCAAATATATCCTTGACTGCTAAAGAGACAACCTTCCCAAAGATGATAGGAAACCGAAAAAAAATAGATTTAAAATATTATTTTGGTTTATATTGCACTGAGAAAAGCACATGTACTATTATAGATCTTGGAGTGTTCGTATTTTCATACAGTTTTAGGTCCCACTTTGTTAGATACTTTAGGAATAGAGTCAGAGGGTGTTCAGAGTGAAAGAGGTGTTTTAACTTTAGATGACAGTCACTGTACATACATTGCAAATGCCAGTACTTTTCTCTTTGGGCATGCACTGAGAAGTTAATATGCTGTTGCCACTCATACATATAATGCTAACACTTGTGTTGTCAGAGATTTATATGACTGACTTATAAAACATATTTTGGAAGACCTACATACATTGTACTGACTGATGCATTAGAACGACCAACAGAGGATCTGTGAGGATATCTAATTTCTGCTTGAGGCCGCAGAGCATGTCAGGTGTCGAGTACTTGACTTTGGTGGGTGGTGTGTTTCTTTAAGGTACTAAAGCCTTTAAGAGGTCTGAGAGTGATGATGTCATTAATTAATAACTGACTGTATACTAATCAATACAATAGGTACACATGGTAATGGCAGGATTTTCTCATTCTTGTACTTATTTAATACAAGTCAATTGGGAAGTTTTTAAAACCACAATATACAATTGCAGAAAGAAGAAATGTTAATTAAATTTCTGTATTATTTAAACAGTTTTGTGGAGAACACCAAATAACTAGCTTCTCCATGATTAGGAGTAATGTGAGATGGGGTGAATAATAATTAGTTATTTTGTAGTTTATCTATCATACTCAGAGGTTAATTTGATTTAGAAAGAAAGATGATGTTAACATTCTTTAATAGATTTCAGATTCCCTGGGGCAGCTTTTACTTTATAACCCTATTGTACACTTAATATGACTTTTATGGTTGTGTCAGTGACTTACTCTTTAACAGAGTGTGGTATTTAAGTGAACTATAGCAATTCTATTTCCCAGTATGATTTAGGGTCTTATGATAGTTCTCTTGGATCTCTGCAGAGTTGAACTAAAAATTTTATTCTCAAAGTTTTCAAATATATCCTTGACTGCTAAAGAGACAACCTTCCCAAAGATGATAGGAAACCGAAAAAAAATAGATTTAAAATATTATTTTGGTTTATATTGCACTGAGAAAAGCACATGTACTATTATAGATCTTGGAGTGTTCGTATTTTCATACAGTTTTAGGTCCCACTTTGTTAGATACTTTAGGAATAGAGTCAGAGGGTGTTCAGAGTGAAAGAGGTGTTTTAACTTTAGATGACAGTCACTGTACATACATTGCAAATGCCAGTACTTTTCTCTTTGGGCATGCACTGAGAAGTTAATATGCTGTTGCCACTCATACATATAATGCTAACACTTGTGTTGTCAGAGATTTATATGACTGACTTATAAAACATATTTTGGAAGACCTACATACATTGTACTGACTGATGCATTAGAACGACCAACAGAGGATCTGTGAGGATATCTAATTTCTGCTTGAGGCCGCAGAGCATGTCAGGTGTCGAGTACTTGACTTTGGTGGGTGGTGTGTTTCTTTAAGGTACTAAAGCCTTTAAGAGGTCTGAGAGTGATGATGTCATTAATTAATAACTGACTGTATACTAATCAATACAATAGGTACACATGGTAATGGCTTATAAGCACAATGGCTTTTTAAATGGCTCATGGATAAATGTTAATTGATTTAAAACAAAGGGAAATTTCTGTCTATTGGGTCAATAGTTTATGGATTATGACTACCTTTTAGTTTCAGATTGCTAATGAATGCTCCTTCCTTGCCCCCCCTCCACTGTCTTGTTCTTCTGTTTTTTAATCAGGAATGTCTGTAAACAAGATACATTAGACTGATTATTGGGAATGGAATCCAATAACACTTGTAAAGCCCCAAAGGCTTTTACAAGATGCCACACTGGGGCTTCACAATATATATCTTGCAACATGGGATAGATATAAGCCTGTGGAATGTTCTGTGCTTATTTCTTTTACAATATACTTTCCACAAAAGATATATGTCATATAAATATGAAACCCTTGGTTAATTATTAAAATATTTATATTTGGAACTTCTTGAATTGCGTAGAGTTAAGAGCTATATAGTAGATGTGTTATCTGTCAGAATAAGTAACCTAATAGACAAGGCTATGGTATTAATACACCATGTAAATTAAGAATCTAATAGACTTACTGAATGTATATAACTGAGTCACTTTGCTACACAACAGAAATTGGCACAGCACTGTAAATCAACTGTACTTCAATTGAAAAAAAATAAAACTAAAAGAAAAATCTAAAAGATGTAGAACAGACCACGTCAGAAACAAAAATTGGCAGATGGAATTTTACCTGGGAGATTCCTGTTGACAAGTACAGGAGCTGCTTAGAGGTATTAGGAAGAATTAGGAATTGGTTATTATAATACAGTTTTGTGTTCAATAGAAAAGAGATGTGTGGTTAATTCTTTATTTTTCTAGATGATAGGGATCGCTACGTCTCCTCTTTCAACTGCCATTCAAACCTTTCTTTTTTTTCTTTTTTATTGCTCCATTCTTGAATGTCTACTTTGAAATGGTGCCAGTTATCTTTTTTCATTTAGGCAAATTCTATATAAAAATACTGATATATATATATATATATATATATATATATATATATATATATATATATGGAAACTGGTGGTTTGGAATGTTATCCCTATCACCTTTTATATGAATGTGCATGAAGTTTGAAGAGCCAAATGTTATCATAGGAGGTATTGTGAAAAACAGCAGTCCTTTGCTCAAAACACTTGTAACTTCCTGCAGTTCTTGCTCTTCAGAGAAACATTTTCAGCTCTTCTGGCTGACTTTTTCCCCCTGGTGTTTACCACCATATTTCAAAAAACCTATACTACAGACTACTCATTTTTCAGTTTGAAATGTAATTTACTCCTGTCTTTGTATGAAAGATAAGAATTTAGCACTTTTAGACCTTCTCCTCCCCCCAAATTCTTCTTCTTCTTTTTTTTTTTTTTTAAAAAAAACCCATTTATTTTATTTATTTATCTTTTAGGGGATGCGGTGGGGAGGGAGGGGGACAGGCTAGCTACTTCTGTTGGTCTTTCATTTCTCTATTTTCATCTGGGCTGGCTACTTCTGTTGGTCTTTCATTTCTCTATTTTCATCTGTCTTTGCTCTTTGGCTCCTGTGGGCCTCCCATCGCAGTGGCGTCTGCCATCGCAGAGCGCCGGCTCTGGGCGCATGCGTTTCAGAGCTCTGGCTCGGTAATTGGACACATCAGTCCAGCCGCTCCGTGGCACGTGGGATCTTCCCAGGCCGGGGATCGAACCGGCACCCCTTGCACTGCAAGGCGGTGTCCTTACCCACTGGACCACCAGGGAAGCCCGGAAGCCCCCCAGAATTCTTTTGCAGGAACCTTCTTAGAAAGTTTCAGTGTTTACACTTCACTCATTATTATTAAACCACATGCACATTTTATAAGAAGTGTAGATCTCCCCTTAGTTAAAATAACAAACAAACAAACAAACAAAAAACCCCCAAACCACTTCTGATAATCTGCCTAAGAATAGTAGAAAAAGTGAGACCAGAAATCTTCGTGTGTGTATGTGTGTGTGTGTGTGTGTGTGAGACTGGAGTAGGGGACTGATCTTAAGGGACAAACAGAAGAAGAGAGTTCTTGAGGGAGATGAGAAGGAAAGGCCAACGATTAGGAGGAAAGCGAGGAGAAAATGGAAATGAGAGGAGAGCATGTCGAGAAGAGGGAGGTGGTAAACACTTGGTGGAAGTGACAGAGGAGTATCGAAGAGGATTGAAAGGCATCCTCTGGCAGCTGCCAGAATATTGAGATCCAAAGCCTTAATACACTGGGAAGTAAGTAAATATGGTATTGAGGAACTCAGTTCTGAAGTAAAGGAGAGAGGAGGGAGGGAGTTAAAAATAGCTAGATGCTGGTGAAAGACGGGCAAAATTTTTTGTTGTTGTTTCTCAGCATGAAATCCTTTACCATGTTTCTAGGGAAATGGTGAAGGGTGGGGAAGCCTGGCCTGCTGTGGTCCATGGGGTCGCAGAGTTGGACATGACTGAGTGACCCAACGACAACAAGGTGAAGGTATAAATAGAAGAATCTATGGGTTATCAGCAGTCTTTTCCAATCATACCTCTTTGACAACTATAATTTATGGTAACATGTTCTTATATTTATACTGTGCCTTACAATGTTTAAATGGCTGTTAAAAGAATAATCTTACTTTATCATCACACCCACACACACTCACACACAGAGCACATTGGACGCTGGCAGTTTAGAGGAGGTGTGTCTGCTTTACAGATTGGAGCCAAGACAGACAATTCCGAGTACAGAGCGGTCACTGCCATCTGGCAGCAGCCTCTTACAGCATCTTTCATCTTCCTCTGCCTCTTGATTGATCTTTGCCATTAAGAGTTTCTTCCATTCTTACGTTTTTTGGCCAGACTCATCTGTCCATCTGCCTACTCTTACCGTTTCCTTCCTCTCCACGGCTCTATGGAATGTGGACTAACTTCATCACACCAGAAAGCTGCTGTTACTATTCAGATTGTACATGGATCCAGACATTTTGCAAGGAAAGAGACTCCTTCCAGCCTAGTAACCTACGTTGAGGACATATTTTTATATGACTGTCACTAGAAGCACCTTTATCAGTAATACATGTGGACTTAGAGCTGTCCATCAGGGTAGATAATAAAACCACTCAATGTAATTGGAGTTTACCCTGGATACTGATGGTGTTTCAGTGTCAAATCTCTAAGAATATACTTGCTTCTCATTTCACTTTTAAAAATAACTTCGAGGAGGAAAGCGAGGAGAAAATGGAAATGAGAGGAGAGCATGTCGAGAAGAGGGAGGTGGTAAACACTTGGTGGAAGTGACAGAGGAGTATCGAAGAGGATTGAAAGGCATCCTCTGGCAGCTGCCAGAATATTGAGATCCAAAGCCTTAATACACTGGGAAGTAAGTAAATATGGTATTGAGGAACTCAGTTCTGAAGTAAAGGAGAGAGGAGGGAGGGAGTTAAAAATAGCTAGATGCTGGTGAAAGACGGGCAAAATTTTTTGTTGTTGTTTCTCAGCATGAAATCCTTTACCATGTTTCTAGGGAAATGGTGAAGGGTGGGGAAGCCTGGCCTGCTGTGGTCCATGGGGTCGCAGAGTTGGACATGACTGAGTGACCCAACGACAACAAGGTGAAGGTATAAATAGAAGAATCTATGGGTTATCAGCAGTCTTTTCCAATCATACCTCTTTGACAACTATAATTTATGGTAACATGTTCTTATATTTATACTGTGCCTTACAATGTTTAAATGGCTGTTAAAAGAATAATCTTACTTTATCATCACACCCACACACACTCACACACAGAGCACATTGGACGCTGGCAGTTTAGAGGAGGTGTGTCTGCTTTACAGATTGGAGCCAAGACAGACAATTCCGAGTACAGAGCGGTCACTGCCATCTGGCAGCAGCCTCTTACAGCATCTTTCATCTTCCTCTGCCTCTTGATTGATCTTTGCCATTAAGAGTTTCTTCCATTCTTACGTTTTTTGGCCAGACTCATCTGTCCATCTGCCTACTCTTACCGTTTCCTTCCTCTCCACGGCTCTATGGAATGTGGACTAACTTCATCACACCAGAAAGCTGCTGTTACTATTCAGATTGTACATGGATCCAGACATTTTGCAAGGAAAGAGACTCCTTCCAGCCTAGTAACCTACGTTGAGGACATATTTTTATATGACTGTCACTAGAAGCACCTTTATCAGTAATACATGTGGACTTAGAGCTGTCCATCAGGGTAGATAATAAAACCACTCAATGTAATTGGAGTTTACCCTGGATACTGATGGTGTTTCAGTGTCAAATCTCTCTAAGAATATACTTGCTTCTCATTTCACTTTTAAAAATAACTTCGGTCAACCAGAGCACATGGGAGGTTGATTTATTTAACAGGTAGTGAAAAATCAGTAACGGTTTTCATCTCTACATTATCAGTGAAATGTTGATGTTTGGCTACATTATCAGTTTCCTGGGTGCAGGGTCGTATGTTCCTCAATCATTCAGTCATTCATTTTTTCAGTCTGCAAAAGTTTCTTGAGAGTTTTGTATGTTCCAAGAACTCTGCCAGACATATTCCTGTCTCAGGCTTAGAAGAGAAACAGAAAGAGTAAACATATTAAAATGTCATATGATAAGGACAGGATAGCTTCATCCTGAATAATGGGTGGTAAGATTCCTTTAGAATTCCTCCACTTAGCCTGAATCTTGGTGAAGAAGCAGTTCAAAGAAAACTTTCTGGAGAAAGTGACACCTGAGCATGGAAGATGAGTAAGTTAGCTGAGTGGCATGGGCAGAGAAAGAAGAGAAGGCTACCAAGTAGAAGGAAGAATATGTGGAAAGCCACAGTGGCATGAGCAAGTCAAAACAAGCCTAGTGCATCCTAGGACGATCAAGGATATAACATGTCTGGAGTAAGTGTGAGTGTGGAAGGGCCGGCAAGTGGGGAGGCTGGTGAGCAGAGTCCACATGCTCAAAGACAATGATTTCAAGAATTTTTGGAGAGCGTTTGGAATTAACAGCACAGTTTTGAGTACAGGAGTCATGTAATCCAATCATCTTTGAGAAATACCAGTCAGGAGGATGCGTTAGAAGGACCTAAGGCTGGGGCCATGAGGCCAGAAACCAGGTGAGAAGTTTGGTTTCAGCTGATTATAGGTGTGGGTGGATATAAGGAAGCTGAGAGGGACAGTAAGAAGATAGCGTTGCCTGTGCTTGATGATGTGCTTCCATTTGCTGTAACAAGGAGAGAGTGGTCACCCAGCCTTCTCAGTAATTGCTGGCGTGAATCCCTGGCACTAATGGTGCTGGGATGTGCTCTGTGGTAATCTGAATGGCTGGTTTATGCACATGGAAGCATTCAAGAATTTCTGAATGACAATAGCTAGTAGGCTAAAGTTTTAAAAATACAATATATACAGCATTCTCAAATGACTGTAAGTTATTCATTGGTATATTTAGCCGTGCTGGGTACCTAAACTAAAAAAATCCCGGGCCTCCGTCTATATTCTATGACTAATGATGGACCATATGCAATGCTAACGCACTTCTAAAATGAACTTTCTTGCTGTTCTATCTGAAGAAACAATACTTTTCAAGGTTACTTCTGCCCATGTGAAAGAAAAGTATGTGCAGATGTGTTGATATAAATGTCAGGCATTTTCTGTCTTTTTCAGGTATGATATTTAGTCCTAGGGTTTTGACAGTGGGAATGCTTCAAACTCACCAAAAAAGGCAAACAGCTTCACTTTTTGGAATTTAATCGGTTGACTTTGACATCCTGAAAATGGAATCATACAGTTATATTTAGGCTTCCAGGTGGCACAGTGGTAAGGAGTCTGCCTGCCATGATAGGACGCATGGGTCCTTGGGTCAGCAAGATCCCCTGGAGGAGGAATTGGCAACCCATTCCAGTATCTTGCTTGGAAAACCCCATGGTTATAAATAAATGAAAATATTTGTTTTTTGTTTTGCCAACAATAGAGAAACAAAATAGACATGTATAAAATGTAAAATCAAAAGTGCCATAATTCCATCACTAGAGACAATAGAGTTTAAGTTGCATCTTTCAGATATATACACATGTATATTTTTTAGTGGTATCAAATTATTCCTAGTTTCTCATAAGCTGCCTTTCTCAATTATCAGTGTTACAGTTATCTTTCTATTGCAGATATATAATCAGCCCTTAATTATGTTTTAATTTTGTATATATATATATATATATATATATATATATATATATATATAAAACTTACCTGGTCGCTTATTAATTTTCCCATTAAAATTTCAACTAATAATTTTGCTTTATTTATTTATACACTTTTTTTCACTTCTTTCATTTTGATAAATTTCTGAGCTGGAACTTTTGGGTAAAGGTTCACCAGCCTTCTCAGTAATTGCTGGCGTGAATCCCTGGCACTAATGGTGCTGGGATGTGCTCTGTGGTAATCTGAATGGCTGGTTTATGCACATGGAAGCATTCAAGAATTTCTGAATGACAATAGCTAGTAGGCTAAAGTTTTAAAAATACAATATATACAGCATTCTCAAATGACTGTAAGTTATTCATTGGTATATTTAGCCGTGCTGGGTACCTAAACTAAAAAAATCCCGGGCCTCCGTCTATATTCTATGACTAATGATGGACCATATGCAATGCTAACGCACTTCTAAAATGAACTTTCTTGCTGTTCTATCTGAAGAAACAATACTTTTCAAGGTTACTTCTGCCCATGTGAAAGAAAAGTATGTGCAGATGTGTTGATATAAATGTCAGGCATTTTCTGTCTTTTTCAGGTATGATATTTAGTCCTAGGGTTTTGACAGTGGGAATGCTTCAAACTCACCAAAAAAGGCAAACAGCTTCACTTTTTGGAATTTAATCGGTTGACTTTGACATCCTGAAAATGGAATCATACAGTTATATTTAGGCTTCCAGGTGGCACAGTGGTAAGGAGTCTGCCTGCCATGATAGGACGCATGGGTCCTTGGGTCAGCAAGATCCCCTGGAGGAGGAATTGGCAACCCATTCCAGTATCTTGCTTGGAAAACCCCATGGTTATAAATAAATGAAAATATTTGTTTTTTGTTTTGCCAACAATAGAGAAACAAAATAGACATGTATAAAATGTAAAATCAAAAGTGCCATAATTCCATCACTAGAGACAATAGAGTTTAAGTTGCATCTTTCAGATATATACACATGTATATTTTTTAGTGGTATCAAATTATTCCTAGTTTCTCATAAGCTGCCTTTCTCAATTATCAGTGTTACAGTTATCTTTCTATTGCAGATATATAATCAGCCCTTAATTATGTTTTAATTTTGTATATATATATATATATATATATATATATATATATATATATAAAACTTACCTGGTCGCTTATTAATTTTCCCATTAAAATTTCAACTAATAATTTTGCTTTATTTATTTATACACTTTTTTTCACTTCTTTCATTTTGATAAATTTCTGAGCTGGAACTTTTGGGTCAAAGGTTACATATATTTTTAATTTTGAGAAATATTTTCAAATTAACACTGCAAGCTGTATTGTCAACTAAGTAAGAGAGTTTAACAAAAATTGTAATATAGGCTATTGGAAGAATAATGAGATGGTCTCTAAAAAAGAAGAAATTCGTCCACCGTCACGCTAAAACAGCAGTAAGGACTAAAGAATAGATTATGTAAGGGTGTGACCTCCATCTTATTTACCTCTGCCTCCTTTGTACCCACACTTGGAGCACAGAGATTGCTCAGTTATATTTTCGGTTTTAATAAAGGAATGCGTGCATCCAAGGTTGTGTGTATGAATGCATGAACACTGGAATTAGGAGAGATTTAAAGATCAGCATTATTTCTACAAACACTGAGAAACTAGAGGCCACAGTCGTTAAAATGGCCACCTTCACTGTCATGGTGAAATGGGTAATTTAAGTTTTAAAGTCCTGTTTTTTACTGAGATTTTTTTCTTGACTGAAGTTTCCTCAATTTTCCTAATGTTTGTGAGGACGTTAAATTTGTGTTCCTTATAAAATGTAGTGTTTACCTTAGTGTAATATAAATCCTAAACAGGATTAGAGAATTTAAAAAGAATAAGCATTACACTACAGAGTCAAAGAAGGACTGGGCTGACCATTAGAATTTTCATTATTTAGTGACTTACACCAAAATGAATTAAAAAGGCACTTTAGAATTTTCCTTATTTGGGATTCTTGAGCAAATTTCAACATCTGACAAAAATGTTACTGGGGAAAATGAGACAATCTAAAGAATTAACTTAAGTCTAAAGAATTAAAATGCAAGATGAATTAATGTTTTAATTTTAAAGAGTTATTTGATCATTTATAAGGTTATTATACACATACTTATGCCCAAATTCTGAGTTTCAACTTATGGACAAATATAACAACCTTCCCTTTTTTGTAATTTAGATACTATCTTAGATGATTAAAAACAGCTTTTTATAAACTATGTTCTCTAGCATTTTTTTCTCTTGAATGATCTTTCTTTTTATTAGTATAATAGCTAATTTTAATTCTTTGTGACACAAACCCCTTTAACTTTATATGGTATTTTACATAGTAATGTTTATTTCCTATACAAACTCTCTTGGATGTTTTATCTGTTTTATATCCCATTGAATTTTCCCTGAAACTGCACTAGTTTACAATAATTTTATTACTTTATTAATTAAACGTTTTCCAACAAGCTAGCTATGGCATTTCTTATCATCAAGGGTTCCATTAGTTTTTAATGGTGTGAGACAAAATTACCATTTACCCACATGCAATTTAAGAAGCATCATTAACACAGGAAAAGCACCAGGTGGGATTTCTAATAGTTACTGTTTCTCATTTTTGTTTTTATTTAAAAGGAATAACTGGTTTTGAGATTTTTTTTGTTGTTGCTAGATTGCTAAATCTTCACTTGGATTTTATGATCGAGATAATTTAAAATAATGTCTTCTATTTCCTTAGGCACTATTCAACAATATTTTGCTTATGTGCTCACAGCTCCAGTCTAGCACTTTTTCTCCACAGTCGGGTGACTGTTGTCTGCACAGACAACAGAACAAAGAGAAACCTACACGGACTTAAATATGGTGTGCAACCAAGGGTGTGTACAATGTCAGTGCAATTTTTTGAGGTCGTTGAATTTGTGTTCCTTATAAAATGTAGTGTTTACCTTAGTGTAATATAAATCCTAAACAGGATTAGAGAATTTAAAAAGAATAAGCATTACACTACAGAGTCAAAGAAGGACTGGGCTGACCATTAGAATTTTCATTATTTAGTGACTTACACCAAAATGAATTAAAAAGGCACTTTAGAATTTTCCTTATTTGGGATTCTTGAGCAAATTTCAACATCTGACAAAAATGTTACTGGGGAAAATGAGACAATCTAAAGAATTAACTTAAGTCTAAAGAATTAAAATGCAAGATGAATTAATGTTTTAATTTTAAAGAGTTATTTGATCATTTATAAGGTTATTATACACATACTTATGCCCAAATTCTGAGTTTCAACTTATGGACAAATATAACAACCTTCCCTTTTTTGTAATTTAGATACTATCTTAGATGATTAAAAACAGCTTTTTATAAACTATGTTCTCTAGCATTTTTTTCTCTTGAATGATCTTTCTTTTTATTAGTATAATAGCTAATTTTAATTCTTTGTGACACAAACCCCTTTAACTTTATATGGTATTTTACATAGTAATGTTTATTTCCTATACAAACTCTCTTGGATGTTTTATCTGTTTTATATCCCATTGAATTTTCCCTGAAACTGCACTAGTTTACAATAATTTTATTACTTTATTAATTAAACGTTTTCCAACAAGCTAGCTATGGCATTTCTTATCATCAAGGGTTCCATTAGTTTTTAATGGTGTGAGACAAAATTACCATTTACCCACATGCAATTTAAGAAGCATCATTAACACAGGAAAAGCACCAGGTGGGATTTCTAATAGTTACTGTTTCTCATTTTTGTTTTTATTTAAAAGGAATAACTGGTTTTGAGATTTTTTTTGTTGTTGCTAGATTGCTAAATCTTCACTTGGATTTTATGATCGAGATAATTTAAAATAATGTCTTCTATTTCCTTAGGCACTATTCAACAATATTTTGCTTATGTGCTCACAGCTCCAGTCTAGCACTTTTTCTCCACAGTCGGGTGACTGTTGTCTGCACAGACAACAGAACAAAGAGAAACCTACACGGACTTAAATATGGTGTGCAACCAAGGGTGTGTACAATGTCAGTGCAGTGGCCACAGAACTGCCTCTGTCATTAGAGAATCAGGGATATCAGGACTAAAAAGATCCTGAGGTCCCCTGAGCTGAAAGAAAGGTGGATACTCATTTTTTTTCCCCTGCAGATCATATGAACCCTTGAGAAGAGGACATACTTTATACTTTAGATGATTCTTGCCCTCTTGGAAAGCAGAAAGTACCTCTCTCTGTAACATGAATGTAAGAGACCTCATCAGGAATACTCAGACATTGACGTTTGTAACAACATAGATACTCTCAGAAGATTGGGGGAAGAAAACTATCTTGCAATTTCAGTATATTGTAAAACATGTAGATAATTCAGACCCCCATTACCTGCAAACCCTCACTAGAAGTAGAGGTTTATTCATTCAAGTATTCAGCAGGATACTCATCATTTATTATACTAACAAAAGGTTAAACAGAAAGTTTATAACATCTTTGATACAAAAGGTGTTACAAAGCCTGTTTGGGCAATCATCTCAGATTTTTCTATTACTGGGCAGTTTCTATTCTGGGATATAAAAGGAAATCACAGTTTCAGAAGTCAGCATTTGGGCAAAATCTAAACTCTTTGACATAAAATAGACAAAATTTAGTGAAATTTACCAGTGTTTCAAGATTATTTGTATTAAAAGGTAAGATCTATTCATGAATAGTATATTCACTTGACTCAGGAAAGATAGATTAAAACATCTTTACTCCTTCCCTAGAAAATGTTCTACTCATTTTCTTATCTGGATAATCTGCTGAGACAATAAAGACAGTTGTTGACTCATATCTAACTGGCATGCCCTTTCTTTTCAGTGATTTGTAAATGAATGGATGTATATTTTTTGAAGTTTAGCACATTAAAGGGACATGCTCTTTATCCATCTTCATATATAGTGGTCTACTCTGGGGCATTTTGGTGTAAAAGTATTAAGTATAACTCAATTCATTAAATGTGTTGATTATTTATTATAGATTTATCAAACTAAAATCATTATATCATGGTTAGCATGCTGTAATAAAAAAAAAAGCTTCAAACAGCAAATGGAGAGAAAAAATTTGGATAAGGCCTTCTAAATGCCTAAGTTTTGACACATTAGAAGAAATTGTTATTTTCTAAGATTAAGTACTTTATATTAAGCTAAATCTACACTCCCCTCTAATACCAATCTACCTTTTCAGGTAACTGCCCAATAAATATGGTGTGCCAAGGTGTGTACAATGTCAGTGCAGTGGCCACAGAACTGCCTCTGTCATTAGAGAATCAGGGATATCAGGACTAAAGATCCTGAGGTCCCTGAGCTGAAAGAAAGGTGGATACTCATTTTTTTTCCCCTGCAGATCATATGAACCCTTGAGAAGAGGACATACTTTATACTTTAGATGATTCTTGCCCTCTTGGAAAGCAGAAAGTACCTCTCTCTGTAACATGAATGTAAGAGACCTCATCAGGAATACTCAGACATTGACGTTTGTAACAACATAGATACTCTCAGAAGATTGGGGGAAGAAAACTATCTTGCAATTTCAGTATATTGTAAAACATGTAGATAATTCAGACCCCCATTACCTGCAAACCCTCACTAGAAGTAGAGGTTTATTCATTCAAGTATTCAGCAGGATACTCATCATTTATTATACTAACAAAAGGTTAAACAGAAAGTTTATAACATCTTTGATACAAAAGGTGTTACAAAGCCTGTTTGGGCAATCATCTCAGATTTTTCTATTACTGGGCAGTTTCTATTCTGGGATATAAAAGGAAATCACAGTTTCAGAAGTCAGCATTTGGGCAAAATCTAAACTCTTTGACATAAAATAGACAAAATTTAGTGAAATTTACCAGTGTTTCAAGATTATTTGTATTAAAAGGTAAGATCTATTCATGAATAGTATATTCACTTGACTCAGGAAAGATAGATTAAAACATCTTTACTCCTTCCCTAGAAAATGTTCTACTCATTTTCTTATCTGGATAATCTGCTGAGACAATAAAGACAGTTGTTGACTCATATCTAACTGGCATGCCCTTTCTTTTCAGTGATTTGTAAATGAATGGATGTATATTTTTTGAAGTTTAGCACATTAAAGGGACATGCTCTTTATCCATCTTCATATATAGTGGTCTACTCTGGGGCATTTTGGTGTAAAAGTATTAAGTATAACTCAATTCATTAAATGTGTTGATTATTTATTATAGATTTATCAAACTAAAATCATTATATCATGGTTAGCATGCTGTAATAAAAAAAAAAGCTTCAAACAGCAAATGGAGAGAAAAAATTTGGATAAGGCCTTCTAAATGCCTAAGTTTTGACACATTAGAAGAAATTGTTATTTTCTAAGATTAAGTACTTTATATTAAGCTAAATCTACACTCCCCTCTAATACCAATCTACCTTTTCAGGTAACTGCCCAATAAATATGTGTCTGGATATGGAGAAACTGTAAGCTTATTCACAACACTATGGTATATGTGGCTATTTTTTTCCTTGTTTGCATGATAATAATGTGCTAGATGGTTTGGTCTCCTGTTAGCGCAACCATTCTATATTTGTGTTACCTACAAAAGAAAAAAGTCATCAAAGTTATTGATGAACTTTTGTGCTGCATGTGCTCTGTAATAGGCTTCAAGTTTGAATTTGACCTAAATCATTTATTAAATTTTAAACAAATCACTCTATCATTTTGAATGAGAAAATGTTATTTGGATAGATTGCTTTCAGCATTTATATATAGGAAGACTCACTCTATAAATTCTTTTCTGGAACCATTACATTATTACAGAGTTTATTGGGTACGTTGTATTTTATTTGGGCTGACACTTATTAACACTAGATTTCCAGGGATCTGGTAACATAGTTTTGGTGCTGCTGGATTCTTAGCATTTGTTCCATTTCCATTCAATGTGCTTTTATTGTGCTTGAAGCTGACAGAAAATTGCTATAGCCAATCACCAAAAAGTGCTTATTTTTTTATGATGTTTTATTTTCATTGCTCAACATTAACATAATGCAACTTTAGATTTTTCTATTAAAACAATGCAGTACATCTGAAGTGTCATGATGAATGGCAATTCCTTGTGATATACATTTTGGAGCTTGTAAAATAACGATTGACATTAGGGTTTCCTGGATTGGATACTTTCTAGTTTTATTTAGAAGCTTTATAAAAAGCAGACATACACCATACATTCACATGCACATATGTGGATGGGTGTATAAATGATATTCTTATCCAGAAGAAAAGGTAAAATAAGCAGTATTTCTATTAAAGTGTTGATTAAAGTATAACTCAATTCATTAAATGTGTTGATTATTTATTATAGATTTATCAAAATAAAATAATTATATAATGGTTAGCATGTTGTAATAAAAAAAGCTTCAAACAGCAAATGGAGAGAAAAAATTTGGATAAGGCCTTCTAAATGCCTAAGTTTTGACACATTAGAAGAAATTGTTATTTTCTAAGATTAAGTACTTTATATTAAGCTAAATCTACACTCCCCTCTAATACCAATCTACCTTTTCAGGTAACTGCCCAATAAATATGTGTCTGGATATGGAGAAACTGTAAGCTTATTCACAACACTATGGTATATGTGGCTTTTTTTTTCCTTGTTTGCATGATAATAATGTGCTAGATGGTTTGGTCTCCTGTTAGCGCAACCATTCTATATTTGTGTTACCTACAAAAGAAAAAAGTCATCAAAGTTATTGATGAACTTTTGTGCTGCATGTGCTCTGTAATAGGCTTCAAGTTTGAATTTGACCTAAATCATTTATTAAATTTTAAACAAATCACTCTATCATTTTGAATGAGAAAATGTTATTTGGATAGATTGCTTTCAGCATTTATATATAGGAAGACTCACTCTATAAATTCTTTTCTGGAACCATTACATTATTACAGAGTTTATTGGGTACGTTGTATTTTATTTGGGCTGACACTTATTAACACTAGATTTCCAGGGATCTGGTAACATAGTTTTGGTGCTGCTGGATTCTTAGCATTTGTTCCATTTCCATTCAATGTGCTTTTATTGTGCTTGAAGCTGACAGAAAATTGCTATAGCCAATCACCAAAAAGTGCTTATTTTTTTATGATGTTTTATTTTCATTGCTCAACATTAACATAATGCAACTTTAGATTTTTCTATTAAAACAATGCAGTACATCTGAAGTGTCATGATGAATGGCAATTCCTTGTGATATACATTTTGGAGCTTGTAAAATAACGATTGACATTAGGGTTTCCTGGATTGGATACTTTCTAGTTTTATTTAGAAGCTTTATAAAAAGCAGACATACACCATACATTCACATGCACATATGTGGATGGGTGTATAAATGATATTCTTATCCAGAAGAAAAGGTAATAAAAATTTATTAGAGCATTGTTATTTCTATCAACATTATTATGCAGCATCTACTAAGCTTCTCAGGCTATGAAAAAGCCCAGGTCTTATTCCTTTGAATGGACATTTTTCATAGAACAGGATGCCGGCATATGTAACTGTATGTCATTGTAGTTTCTCAAAAGCTGTACATGTGATATGAGAGAGACTTTATTTGGAAGCAGTCAAAGTCAGACACCAAGAAAATGCTTTCACTTTCTATTGCGTGACTAGTTGATGAACTTAAAAAAAAAAACAACTTATTTACTTTACCTATAATGAGAATTGGTTTGAATCATTTTTAGTAAAATGGTGTAGAAATTAAGATATCATGATGGAAAGAGGAGACCTGTAATGAAATTAACAGATTTAGACCTGTCTGAAATCAACAAACAAACATTGTGGAATACACCTACTACATACAACAAATTAGTGCCATGTGTTGGGGTCCAATTCTCAGGCAATTAGGGGAGGAGAAGGAGCAGGTCAGAGGGATGAGGTCCCTCAAATTTGGCTGTTCTTTACACATTCCTTGTTCTCTGTGTGTATGAACTGGTAACCTGATTGTATACCATTCAGAGCAGGGCACATGCTAGAGAAGGAAAAAAGCAAGTGGTTTAGATCCAAAGAGCTTAAGGATCAGATACCTTTCCTTTCTGGCTTGTCTCCAAGTAATTTTGGCCAGGTCACTTCACTTCTTTCAGACTTGGTTAAGTTCTCTGGAAGAAAACAATGTTGGATTGTTTTAAGGTGGAAATGGTACAAAGCAGTAAAAGTTCTTAGCACAATGCTTGGCACCCAGTGCTAGTCATTGAATGTAAAAATGTCGTTGCTCCTATTCTACTCATTTGGTGGTTTGGTTTGTGGCATAGATTGATTTATTAAATTTAATTCAATTGCCAGGATTTTGGTAATTAAATATTATCCTTGTAAAGCTGACATTTATTGAGCATTTACTCCATGTTCAGCATATACACCTCGATGTGTGTGTGTTTGCATGTGCACGTGCACAAACACACACATACACAGACACACATGTAATCTCATTTTATTCTCACCGAACATCTATGAAGTAGTACATTTATTATCACCATCTTAAAGATGAGGACACAGAGGCCAGAAAGCTTAATCTCTTGTCCAGCATCTCTCTTATCCACTTTAATGCTGTATCACAAGAAGCCTAAAGCACTGAGAAAGAACAATAGAGAAAAAAATAGAGAAAATGGTGTTTGGTGTTTTACAGTGAAAGATCATCTGCAGAATGTAGCAGGCAAGAGAGATATTCACCATTAAAAAAATATGTATTTGCAATAGCCATGATTTATGTTTCTCAGTTTCTTTTCTCTGGGGCTCAGTTTTCTCAATTGAAAATGAGTTTGTTGGATCAAGTGAACTCTTTCAATTTCTGGCTCTCGTCTACATTTTATTCATGAGTTCTAATCAGCTACACATGACACCTCCTCTCTTCCATGGAACACTAAAAGGGGTTCCCAGTCAACATCTGGTCACCTCTTCTAATATCTCATAGGTGTAAGTTGATGATTGACTCCACTCCTATCTGTTTGCCAGCTTGTCAAGAGGGGCTTGGTGGTGGTGCAAAGGGAAAGAAAGTGGAAAACACAGTGACCTTTATTAATAGTGAAAGGAAATATTGATGTAATGTTAGCAGAATTTGATCTCAGACTCAAGAGTCTTCTGTGACTATCCAACAAAGAAACTCATGTAAATAGAAATCATGTAAATAGTCACATTTAATATTTTAATCTTTTAATTTAATATTTAATCTTTTTTCCTTAAAATCTGGTTTTTGTGCTACTAAGAAATGAAAAATGGGCTAAAACAAGGTCTTTTAGCTCCAATCAAAATAGTTAGGTTAAGGTTCTATTCAGAAGAAATATGGTCATCAAAATCTTGTCTCTTGAAGCAGTCTGTTAACTTAGACTTAATAGCATTCTCAGAAAGAGGTGTTTTGTTTTGTCTGCTCTAGTGACTCAATGTTAAGATGAAGATGTAGCAGTGAAATGTATCGGCTTGGAGGAAGGAACAAGAAGGGTTGGTAATTAAATATTATCCTTGTAAAGCTGACATTTATTGAGCATTTACTCCATGTTCAGCATATACACCTCGATGTGTGTGTGTTTGCATGTGCACAAACACACACACACACAGACACACATGTAATCTCATTTTATTCTCACCGAACATCTATGAAGTAGTACATTTATTATCACCATCTTAAAGATGAGGACACAGAGGCCAGAAAGCTTAATCTCTTGTCCAGCATCTCTCTTATCCACTTTAATGCTGTATCACAAGAAGCCTAAAGCACTGAGAAAGAACAATAGAGAAAAAAATAGAGAAAATGGTGTTTGGTGTTTTACAGTGAAAGATCATCTGCAGAATGTAGCAGGCAAGAGAGATATTCACCATTAAAAAAATATGTATTTGCAATAGCCATGATTTATGTTTCTCAGTTTCTTTTCTCTGGGGCTCAGTTTTCTCAATTGAAAATGAGTTTGTTGGATCAAGTGAACTCTTTCAATTTCTGGCTCTCGTCTACATTTTATTCATGAGTTCTAATCAGCTACACATGACACCTCCTCTCTTCCATGGAACACTAAAAGGGGTTCCCAGTCAACATCTGGTCACCTCTTCTAATATCTCATAGGTGTAAGTTGATGATTGACTCCACTCCTATCTGTTTGCCAGCTTGTCAAGAGGGGCTTGGTGGTGGTGCAAAGGGAAAGAAAGTGGAAAACACAGTGACCTTTATTAATAGTGAAAGGAAATATTGATGTAATGTTAGCAGAATTTGATCTCAGACTCAAGAGTCTTCTGTGACTATCCAACAAAGAAACTCATGTAAATAGAAATCATGTAAATAGTCACATTTAATATTTTAATCTTTTAATTTAATATTTAATCTTTTTTCCTTAAAATCTGGTTTTTGTGCTACTAAGAAATGAAAAATGGGCTAAAACAAGGTCTTTTAGCTCCAATCAAAATAGTTAGGTTAAGGTTCTATTCAGAAGAAATATGGTCATCAAAATCTTGTCTCTTGAAGCAGTCTGTTAACTTAGACTTAATAGCATTCTCAGAAAGAGGTGTTTTGTTTTGTCTGCTCTAGTGACTCAATGTTAAGATGAAGATGTAGCAGTGAAATGTATCGGCTTGGAGGAAGGAACAAGAGGCACCAGCTATGTCCAGTAAATCATTCTGACTAATAGGTGACATAGGTGAGTGGACCTCAGACAACTAGAGTTCTAAGTCTGGCCCCAACTGTCAATAGCCTTAGTTTCCTTCTACCAACATGGTGGTAATTCCTGACACGTTCTGTGAGGTACAACAGGGTATCATGGAGCTGTCCTGAACAGTGAGATGATGTCATAGACGTGTTTTGTAAGCTATAAATCACAGATGTGAAGTCATTCTGTGACTGACTTCACTGTGAGAGGACTGAGTTGAAGGTAGTCTTACACAACAACAGCAGCATCATCAAAAGAAATCAGCGTAAAAGCAGGATAACTTTTTGCAGAGACTCATGGGCATAAATAACAAAGCAAGTAGTCAGTGTGTTCCGGAAGTTAGGTGTTGGAGAGATTATATGGTATGAATGAGGAAAGCTGGTATTGAATTCAGCAGAGGTAGTTGTCTGTAGCTGCTAAGTTATCTTAACATTTTAATAGCTTGGAACTCTGAAAATTGAACTGGTTAATGGAATTTTGGAAAATAGAAACTTGGAAAACACAATTATGACAGAAAATATTGGACACTTTAAATACCTGAAGCTTTAAATGTATGCTTAAAACCATGCACTTATCCAAACTGCCATGGATATTACTTTATGATAGAAATATAAAATTCTAGTGTCCTCTTTGTATCTTGAATGACTGTCTTAAACACTCAAATAAAAGTCAGATGAAAATACTGGCTCTTCTTATCTCTGTACTCTCCTGGTCAAGTATCCAAATAATATTAAGCAAAGTGCTGAAGTAACTTTATAACAAGAGTTCTCAACCTTGCCAACGTTAACATTGGGATCACATAATTTTTTGTTGTGTGTTGAGGAGGGAGTGCTCTTCTGTACATCATATAATTTTTTGTTAAGCATCCCTGGCCTCTGCTCACTAGATGCCATTATCACCTCTCAGTCGTGACAACCAAAGTGTTCCTAGGTGTTGTCTGATCTTCCCTAGGGAATAAAACTATTGCTGCTTGAGAGTCAGTGCTCCATACTGGGAGCCTTTAGCTTTCCCGAGTCAGAATTCCAAAAATTGTGGGATTGTAAAATTAGCTGGAGATATTACATTATAGAGAATAAATGAATATATGTTTAAATGTTTTGTGTTACCAACATACTCCCCATGTTAACTCTTTACTTTTTAACTCTTTGTTTCGGTTTTGCCATGAAAATGCTTCTGAGGACAGGAGCTGGGTTGTGTTTCTAAGACCCTCTGTCTTTATCTCTTCTAGCTCAGCAGTTTCACATTTTCATCTACCTACTGTGCTTAACTATTACATCTTTCATTATTATATTTCATTATTACATCATCTTCATGATTATGATGTTCAAAGCAGGTAGAAATATAGCTGCCTTGCCATCTCTCCAACACTTTGACATGACTGTTATCCCCACTTAGCTCATGTTCCCCTTGGCACCCACACCTCTGGGGCTTTTTTGTTTTGTTTTGTCAACTTTTTCCTTCCTAGCTCACCATTTTGTAGGCATCCAGGCTTATCTTGTTGTTGATCAATTCCTAAGTCATGTCCAACTCATGGACTATAGCCTGCCATCTTCCTCTGTCTTCCACTACCTCCCTGAGTTTGCTCAAATTCATATCCATGGCACATTTTGGGGTCGAATTTATCCTCTTTCCTCCTTTGCCTTCTCTGCCAAAGAAGTCATATTGTTTCTAAATCTGTGGTGTCTATCCTAATTCTCCTTTTCAGCCAACAACCTTTGTAAAATACCTCCTAGGTTTGTCACTATCACTGTTTTCTAACTGCCCTTCCTGCCTCCAGTCTTTCTCCATGGGAAATATTTTATACTGTCAGACTCTTGCTCCTGAAACACTCTCACCCCTACAAGTCTTTAACTGAACCTAACTTACTCCTTCAATCCCATTTCTTATTGCTGAAGCTAGAATAATTTCTCTTTAACCTGTATTTCTTTAAGATTTTATCTGTTGAATTCTTTGAATTCTGTCATTTTCTGTAAACTGCTGTTGTTGTTGGGTTTTTTTTGTATTTTTGACAAATTGGATTAATGTTTGAGAAAGAAACAAAAACCTCCTTTAAAGTCTGAAATATATATGGGAATCAAAGAATCTACTTCTACTTAAGTAGTCTAAAGTTACTTTAAAGATTATTTTAGAAAACTACAATATGCAGATGGTTATAAAATACTTTACATGGAATTCATGCATCCCTGATGTTGATACTGTTTATTTTGCCTCTTGGAATTTAACATAAAGCAGGCCTTCTTTACCTCCTCATCTTATGGTAAAATTAGCTGGAGATATTACATTATAGAGAATAAATGAATATATGTTTAAATGTTTTGTGTTACCAACATACTCCCCATGTTAACTCTTTACTTTTTAACTCTTTGTTTCGGTTTTGCCATGAAAATGCTTCTGAGGACAGGAGCTGGGTTGTGTTTCTAAGACCCTCTGTCTTTATCTCTTCTAGCTCAGCAGTTTCACATTTTCATCTACCTACTGTGCTTAACTATTACATCTTTCATTATTATATTTCATTATTACATCATCTTCATGATTATGATGTTCAAAGCAGGTAGAAATATAGCTGCCTTGCCATCTCTCCAACACTTTGACATGACTGTTATCCCCACTTAGCTCATGTTCCCCTTGGCACCCACACCTCTGGGGCTTTTTTGTTTTGTTTTGTCAACTTTTTCCTTCCTAGCTCACCATTTTGTAGGCATCCAGGCTTATCTTGTTGTTGATCAATTCCTAAGTCATGTCCAACTCATGGACTATAGCCTGCCATCTTCCTCTGTCTTCCACTACCTCCCTGAGTTTGCTCAAATTCATATCCATGGCACATTTTGGGGTCGAATTTATCCTCTTTCCTCCTTTGCCTTCTCTGCCAAAGAAGTCATATTGTTTCTAAATCTGTGGTGTCTATCCTAATTCTCCTTTTCAGCCAACAACCTTTGTAAAATACCTCCTAGGTTTGTCACTATCACTGTTTTCTAACTGCCCTTCCTGCCTCCAGTCTTTCTCCATGGGAAATATTTTATACTGTCAGACTCTTGCTCCTGAAACACTCTCACCCCTACAAGTCTTTAACTGAACCTAACTTACTCCTTCAATCCCATTTCTTATTGCTGAAGCTAGAATAATTTCTCTTTAACCTGTATTTCTTTAAGATTTTATCTGTTGAATTCTTTGAATTCTGTCATTTTCTGTAAACTGCTGTTGTTGTTGGGTTTTTTTTGTATTTTTGACAAATTGGATTAATGTTTGAGAAAGAAACAAAAACCTCCTTTAAAGTCTGAAATATATATGGGAATCAAAGAATCTACTTCTACTTAAGTAGTCTAAAGTTACTTTAAAGATTATTTTAGAAAACTACAATATGCAGATGGTTATAAAATACTTTACATGGAATTCATGCATCCCTGATGTTGATACTGTTTATTTTGCCTCTTGGAATTTAACATAAAGCAGGCCTTCTTTACCTCCTCATCTTATGGTGGGACATGAATATGGAAATTTAATTTCCATATTTAAAAAAAATTGAATCTTAATCTGCATTCCACTTCAATAGGTATTAAAAATACTTGCTTAAGAGACACCGCCGACTTTACCAAGTTTAAATAAGGTGGTAACATAGAAAATGAGAGAGGGCCCTGGTTGTTTTGTGGCACTTACTGTTATAGTCATGGGTTCATTTATTGGAGGGGAATGAACACACGTTGAACTTGCTAGTTGTCATCAAGAATGCAAAAGCAGTTCCTTGGAGAAGGTCTTGGCTTGGGTCCAGGTTGGTAGTAAATATAGGCCATTACTTGTTGATGTCTGCTTGATGGCCCGTGTGAAACGAGTCAGTGGTCTCAGTTCAGTTATTAGAAGACAGGTGTCTACATCTCAAACATCATGGCAATTGGCATGAATTGGCACCCTTGTTGAGAGTCTCAGCAAAGAAGCAGAGGAATCAGTTGGGAAGGGGGAGAATTATTGTTGCCTTACCCTTTAAGAGTTTCCTTTCCAACAACAGATGATGGAAAATTCCCCTGGTTAAATTAAAGAAGTCTTTGGGGATATAAACAGAAAAATAATACCTATTACTGAAAGATCTAGAAGTTTTCAGTACCAAAAGGGATTTTAGTGATGTGTCTATCATCAGTCCCTTATTTCCCTTCTTACTCCCACATTCCCTTGCAATTTAGATCAGGACCCACTTTCTCTGTCCTGATCCCAGAGAATATATTGTGAGATGGAAGAACATCTGCTTGAGTGTCAGTTCAACCTGTATTTCTTTAAGATTTTATCTGTTGAATTCTTTGAATTCTGTCATTTTCTGTAAACTGCTGTTGTTGTTGGGTTTTTTTTGTATTTTTGACAAATTGGATTAATGTTTGAGAAAGAAACAAAAACCTCCTTTAAAGTCTGAAATATATATGGGAATCAAAGAATCTACTTCTACTTAAGTAGTCTAAAGTTACTTTAAAGATTATTTTAGAAAACTACAATATGCAGATGGTTATAAAATACTTTACATGGAATTCATGCATCCCTGATGTTGATACTGTTTATTTTGCCTCTTGGAATTTAACATAAAGCAGGCCTTCTTTACCTCCTCATCTTATGGTGGGACATGAATATGGAAATTTAATTTCCATATTTAAAAAATTGAATCTTAATCTGCATTCCACTTCAATAGGTATTAAAAATACTTGCTTAAGAGACACCGCCGACTTTACCAAGTTTAAATAAGGTGGTAACATAGAAAATGAGAGAGGGCCCTGGTTGTTTTGTGGCACTTACTGTTATAGTCATGGGTTCATTTATTGGAGGGGAATGAACACACGTTGAACTTGCTAGTTGTCATCAAGAATGCAAAAGCAGTTCCTTGGAGAAGGTCTTGGCTTGGGTCCAGGTTGGTAGTAAATATAGGCCATTACTTGTTGATGTCTGCTTGATGGCCCGTGTGAAACGAGTCAGTGGTCTCAGTTCAGTTATTAGAAGACAGGTGTCTACATCTCAAACATCATGGCAATTGGCATGAATTGGCACCCTTGTTGAGAGTCTCAGCAAAGAAGCAGAGGAATCAGTTGGGAAGGGGGAGAATTATTGTTGCCTTACCCTTTAAGAGTTTCCTTTCCAACAACAGATGATGGAAAATTCCCCTGGTTAAATTAAAGAAGTCTTTGGGGATATAAACAGAAAAATAATACCTATTACTGAAAGATCTAGAAGTTTTCAGTACCAAAAGGGATTTTAGTGATGTGTCTATCATCAGTCCCTTATTTCCCTTCTTACTCCCACATTCCCTTGCAATTTAGATCAGGACCCACTTTCTCTGTCCTGATCCCAGAGAATATATTGTGAGATGGAAGAACATCTGCTTGAGTGTCTACTTTCTTTTATCAGTTCAACCTGATACTTCTTCATGTTCCCGGTTTTCTCCCTGGGTTTATGATACCTCCATTTTCATGTACATAACAGCCCTGAGCATGTTGGTTCTCAGGCTACCGATCTATGCGTTTTTCTTCCAAGGCATTATTTAATTCGATTGTAATGGGATACACATCTCTCACACTCTGCTATCTTCCCCTCTGTTCTGAGCTTCTAGAGAAAAAGACCCTTACTTGATTCACTTTAGCATCCGTAACACTGAGTACCCTGCAAGGCACACATTAGGTACTCAGTAAATACATAAAATAAAGAAATAACGAACGAATGAATGGATGCATTCTCAGCCTGTAGGAGACACAAACTGACATCTAAGAGTGAAGTAAGGAGTAAATATGAAAGAGACAGATTTTTAAGAGGGAAAGTGGCAGGAATTTATAATTCTTTTCTACTTGGTGCCTTTGAAATTCTCCCACTTGCATTTTGAATGGTTGCTTAGTGTTCCAATCCATGAAAACCATTTTACACAATTGCTTTGTAATCGGCATAATTTAGTTTCCTAACGGAGGAGCCTGTTCCAATGTGTGTTTATAAGGCGAATTTCTGTGTTCTGTTATAATCCATAGTTTCACCCCTGCTAAATCCAGTTTTCTTTATTTCATGTGAATTAATAGTTTAATGAATGTGGTTTTGATTATACTCTCCAATAAAATTCTTTAAGGCAAAGGGGAGAATTTCATAAATATGAAAACTGTGACTGTATTTTGCTATTGCAAATAAATTGAGCATTAAAACTGTTTTACTTATATCTACTAAAACTAGATAAATGTTTCCAAGTGTTTTGCTTTTTTCAAAATATAATTTATCATGAAAAAATTTAAAAGTATTATTTTAAAATTATAAACCCCAAAGTAGCTATCCAAACTTGTCTAAAAAAACCTTAATTTATTTTTATTACTTATTTGAATAGATGTTTAAAATATGACTGTTGTAGCAAATAGTGAATATAAATTAGTATATGTTAACAAAATATGTGATAACTAATAAAATAGGTTGAATACAGTTTAAAATTTCTTTAAGATTTCTGAGTACTCAAATGCTTTCTCTTTCTCTGTATATCAATTTTGACTTGTCTAGTTCCCTATAAACGTTTATCACCTGAATAATGACTAGAAACAACTTCAATATGAGAAATTTAATGTTTCAATTAGAGATGTATTTCCTTCGATCAACAATACACGTTTGCTTTTGAATATTATACTATTATTGAAATAGCATACTTTTACAAATGCTTTTAGTATTAGGAACAAATAACACTTGTATTAGTGACAGGAGTGTGCTGTGTTTTGTTAGGAATCCCCATTGCAGTGTATTTAACACAAGAGAAAATGCAGATGCTCAGGTTTGTGGCATAGGACCGTATACATTTGAAACCAAGGGAAATCAGTTCAGCTATTGCAATCTTTAATAGAAGAACAAGAAACTCAGATGTTCCATTGCTCTCACTCATCTTTTAATTTTATAGGTAATTTAAAATATCTCAAATTATGAGCTTAAAAAATTCCTTAAGGGGTTTTCTTTTCATTGGTGCCTTTGAAATTCTCCCACTTGCATTTTGAATGGTTGCTTAGTGTTCCAATCCATGAAAACCATTTTACACAATTGCTTTGTAATCGGCATAATTTAGTTTCCTAACGGAGGAGCCTGTTCCAATGTGTGTTTATAAGGCGAATTTCTGTGTTCTGTTATAATCCATAGTTTCACCCCTGCTAAATCCAGTTTTCTTTATTTCATGTGAATTAATAGTTTAATGAATGTGGTTTTGATTATACTCTCCAATAAAATTCTTTAAGGCAAAGGGGAGAATTTCATAAATATGAAAACTGTGACTGTATTTTGCTATTGCAAATAAATTGAGCATTAAAACTGTTTTACTTATATCTACTAAAACTAGATAAATGTTTCCAAGTGTTTTGCTTTTTTCAAAATATAATTTATCATGAAAAAAATTTAAAAAGTATTATTTTAAAATTATAAACCCCAAAGTAGCTATCCAAACTTGTCTAAAAAAACCTTAATTTATTTTTATTACTTATTTGAATAGATGTTTAAAATATGACTGTTGTAGCAAATAGTGAATATAAATTAGTATATGTTAACAAAATATGTGATAACTAATAAAATAGGTTGAATACAGTTTAAAATTTCTTTAAGATTTCTGAGTACTCAAATGCTTTCTCTTTCTCTGTATATCAATTTTGACTTGTCTAGTTCCCTATAAACGTTTATCACCTGAATAATGACTAGAAACAACTTCAATATGAGAAATTTAATGTTTCAATTAGAGATGTATTTCCTTCGATCAACAATACACGTTTGCTTTTGAATATTATACTATTATTGAAATAGCATACTTTTACAAATGCTTTTAGTATTAGGAACAAATAACACTTGTATTAGTGACAGGAGTGTGCTGTGTTTTGTTAGGAATCCCCATTGCAGTGTATTTAACACAAGAGAAAATGCAGATGCTCAGGTTTGTGGCATAGGACCGTATACATTTGAAACCAAGGGAAATCAGTTCAGCTATTGCAATCTTTAATAGAAGAACAAGAAACTCAGATGTTCCATTGCTCTCACTCATCTTTTAATTTTATAGGTAATTTAAAATATCTCAAATTATGAGCTAAATGGTACATGGAAGGAAAAATTCCTACAAGATTATAGCTTAGTGCCGAGTCCGCATGTATATTAATGCTGTGGTGGATAATTCAAATCACTTTCAGGCAGTAGAAGTTTCTGCTAGGCACTTACCAAAAATTATTTTCAGTAAAGCATGTGATATTGCAGACCCAACCTAGAATTTCTATTAGCAATAATCCATTTGTAACCTAATCAATATGGGACTCACTATATAAGACATCTCAATATGCTATGCTTTCATGCCTCTTGATATCATCACTAAAAAACTCATTGGATTTTCTCCTTTGATGCTTATTGTAACAGTCTCTAGAAAGCAAAACTCAGAAAATAGCTTTCAATTTCACTGCTTAATTCAGTGTATGGGACTCACCTCCAAAGTTTTTGTGTTCCCTTAAGACATATTTGTACTTGCTTTTTTTTTGGACAAAGTTGTAATTAGTCCTGGGGAGCAGTTGTTTCTAATTAACTAGGAAGAGAAAATAACAAGTGAAGTTTTATAACAAAGCACTAGGCAGTCTTATATCAGACCAATAGATTATGAATCTCTATGATAGAAATCTATCACGTATTTTAAAACAGTTTTGCCTATTCTTATTTATTTGTGATCATAATATTTTTGTCCTTATTGATGATTATTGAGAAGACAAATAATCTTGTGTTCTGAAAGCTGCATAGAGGGATAGAATTGTTGCTGTGCACATACACAGCATTTTGCTCTAATTCATTTATTTCACACAAATAATAAAATGCACAATACCCATTTGTACACTGTGCCTTGCATTTAACAGTTGCAGCATTAATCTATTTTAAGTTAACATTTTTAAATGAAGGACATAAAAGTACTCTTTTCAAAAGGTAAAGCAGGTGACTATATTAATGAGACAGATATCTGATTTCATTTCACAGTTGATGACTTCATGCTATATTTTTAAATAGTAGATGTCTCTACCCTATTACTTATCTTTTAATTTTATAGGTAATTTAAAATATCTCAAATTATGAGCTAAATGGTACATGGAAGGAAAAATTCCTACAAGATTATAGCTTAGTGCCGAGTCCGCATGTATATTAATGCTGTGGTGGATAATTCAAATCACTTTCAGGCAGTAGAAGTTTCTGCTAGGCACTTGCCAAAAAATTATTTTCAGTAAAGCATGTGATATTGCAGACCCAACCTAGAATTTCTATTAGCAATAATCCATTTGTAACCTAATCAATATGGGACTCACTATATAAGACATCTCAATATGCTATGCTTTCATGCCTCTTGATATCATCACTAAAAAACTCATTGGATTTTCTCCTTTGATGCTTATTGTAACAGTCTCTAGAAAGCAAAACTCAGAAAATAGCTTTCAATTTCACTGCTTAATTCAGTGTATGGGACTCACCTCCAAAGTTTTTGTGTTCCCTTAAGACATATTTGTACTTGCTTTTTTTTTGGACAAAGTTGTAATTAGTCCTGGGGAGCAGTTGTTTCTAATTAACTAGGAAGAGAAAATAACAAGTGAAGTTTTATAACAAAGCACTAGGCAGTCTTATATCAGACCAATAGATTATGAATCTCTATGATAGAAATCTATCACGTATTTTAAAACAGTTTTGCCTATTCTTATTTATTTGTGATCATAATATTTTTGTCCTTATTGATGATTATTGAGAAGACAAATAATCTTGTGTTCTGAAAGCTGCATAGAGGGATAGAATTGTTGCTGTGCACATACACAGCATTTTGCTCTAATTCATTTATTTCACACAAATAATAAAATGCACAATACCCATTTGTACACTGTGCCTTGCATTTAACAGTTGCAGCATTAATCTATTTTAAGTTAACATTTTTAAATGAAGGACATAAAAGTACTCTTTTCAAAAGGTAAAGCAGGTGACTATATTAATGAGACAGATATCTGATTTCATTTCACAGTTGATGACTTCATGCTATATTTTTAAATAGTAGATGTCTCTACCCTATTACTTATCTTTTTAAAAAATATATTATAATTACAAACGTTTTGAATCTCTATATTTAGAGTAAGATATTTCATTTTTTTGCATGTAGTTCTCTTTCTGTGTGACAAATAGTTCATTGTGGTTACCATTAAATATACTCAGGTAGTAAAAATGGGCTACAACTTATACTTGGTATCATAAGCTCTTTAAAGGAGAAGAGAAGTGAATACTGTCATTTATTAAGAAATATCTTTTGATAAACTTCTGCAGAATATATAAAGGTTGTCTGTAGGCTGCTGCTCTTCTTGTATAGTTAAAAATATACACACTTGTACAGAGCTATAAACAATATGTTCAGTATAAAGCTCCTATTGATTCTAATGGAATATATATGGGCATGTTCAAGGCTAAAAGGTGGTCTCTGAGGGTGTGATTTTATAAGAATCTTTTAAAGTTTTGTTAAAGCTAGGGAGGAAAGCTGATGTTTCCTGACCTTGGAAGTCGGTTCTGAGCTTTTACATGCAAAAAGTTAGCGTTATGTAATCAAATTATATCTGAACGTTTCATCAAGGCAAGTATTTTTCATGTTCAGGCTCCAAGTAACAAATAAATAGCCTCAGATGGAAGAGTATGTATGAATTCCGTACCTTACAGAGCACGGTATGCTAGGTTAAACATGTCCTTTGCTCTCTTTTGGGAACCAGATAAAAATGTTTTTGTAGGGCTCGTTATTAAGTGTGCTTGTGTGTGGGGGGAAGGGGAAGAATTGGAATAGGGGGAGTTGTCAATTAAACTGTTTCTGCAGCATGCCTATATGACTGAAACATTTATGTAGAATGTTACCCTGTTGTTTGTCAGATCTATTTTCCCCTCAGATGCAGCAAAAAAGTTTGCTGGCTGTCTAATTAAGTAACGCTGTTTCCTCAGATTTGAAGGAGAACTCAGAAACTTAGGGTTTTTTTTTTTTATTCTTCTTCATTTAAGTATTATTTTTTAATTGCAGCATATTAAACATAAAATCTGGTACAATCTTTAAAAATAAATAGGACCTAACTATAAATGGGCCCTGTTGTGTTTTTATCTTTGACAAGCAAGTAATTGCTTCTCAAATTTATCAGTTTGTTTATGCAAAACCTTTTACCAAGCCTAGCTCAAAAGCATCAATTTCATCATTATCATCTTATTAATTTAGCCAAGCTATAACACAGCTGATTATTCCTGAGTAATATCCTCTGCAGCACATCATGTGTGGCAAAACCATCTGTACAGTACCTATTTAATAAATAAACCCTCGGCTAAATGTCTCTGTTTATTGAGAACTTTTTTATGTTTATAGAAAATATGATCAGTGTTTTAAGTATAAAAATCAGAATATATAAAGGTTGTCTGTAGGCTGCTGCTCTTCTTGTATAGTTAAAAATATACACACTTGTACAGAGCTATAAACAATATGTTCAGTATAAAGCTCCTATTGATTCTAATGGAATATATATGGGCATGTTCAAGGCTAAAAGGTGGTCTCTGAGGGTGTGATTTTATAAGAATCTTTTAAAGTTTTGTTAAAGCTAGGGAGGAAAGCTGATGTTTCCCTGACCTTGGAAGTCGGTTCTGAGCTTTTACATGCAAAAAGTTAGCGTTATGTAATCAAATTATATCTGAACGTTTCATCAAGGCAAGTATTTTTCATGTTCAGGCTCCAAGTAACAAATAAATAGCCTCAGATGGAAGAGTATGTATGAATTCCGTACCTTACAGAGCACGGTATGCTAGGTTAAACATGTCCTTTGCTCTCTTTTGGGAACCAGATAAAAATGTTTTTGTAGGGCTCGTTATTAAGTGTGCTTGTGTGTGGGGGGAAGGGGAAGAATTGGAATAGGGGGAGTTGTCAATTAAACTGTTTCTGCAGCATGCCTATATGACTGAAACATTTATGTAGAATGTTACCCTGTTGTTTGTCAGATCTATTTTCCCCTCAGATGCAGCAAAAAAGTTTGCTGGCTGTCTAATTAAGTAACGCTGTTTCCTCAGATTTGAAGGAGAACTCAGAAACTTAGGGTTTTTTTTTTTTATTCTTCTTCATTTAAGTATTATTTTTTAATTGCAGCATATTAAACATAAAATCTGGTACAATCTTTAAAAATAAATAGGACCTAACTATAAATGGGCCCTGTTGTGTTTTTATCTTTGACAAGCAAGTAATTGCTTCTCAAATTTATCAGTTTGTTTATGCAAAAACCATTTACCAAGCCTAGCTCAAAAGCATCAATTTCATCATTATCATCTTATTAATTTAGCCAAGCTATAACACAGCTGATTATTCCTGAGTAATATCCTCTGCAGCACATCATGTGTGGCAAAACCATCTGTACAGTACCTATTTAATAAATAAACCCTCGGCTAAATGTCTCTGTTTATTGAGAACTAATGTTTATAGAAAATATAATGGAACTCAATAAATAACTCAGCTTCATCAACCTGCATATGAATCAGTGCGAAGAACGCTGACATCATCACCTTTCAAGTACCAGAGAAAGCAAAATTACCCAAAAGAGCTATAGAGTCAATATTAAGGCATTAAAACTGCAATGAAGGCATATTAATGCTTAAAACTTCATTGTTGGCAGTGGAATTGGCACAATGGACATATTTTATAACTCTAGGAATACTTAGGCTTTATGGCTGCTTCTTTGTTGACTGCCTTGCACTTAATGTAGTTTTCCACTTTAAATAAAAAAAACCCTCAAGATCTTTAAGAAAAAAAAAACCAAGAAAATTGCTGATTCTAAGCATTCATTTTTAAAATAATGCAAACTGCTGATTCCAATTGTTCAGATTTAAGGGAAAAAAAGCCAACTCCTTTAACTCCATGCTCCCTGAATTCATATTAGTAGCAACTAGATATTTTGAGGCAAAAGGCTGTTTTGAAAAGTCATGAATTTAAAAAAAATAAGACTAATGAGTGATGACACTGGTACTGAGAATTAGAGAATGATTAAATCACTCTGCAGAGAAAAGCCAAATTAGTATGTTTGGGACCATTATTATAGTATTAAGAATGTGTATTAATAATGATATGCATGCCCTCAATTTAAATAAGCACAATTATTTAGCATATTCATATTGGCACTTATCACTACAACATTAAAAATTAGATTAATGACTTGAATTTTTATTTTATTTAGGAAACATCCAAAGAAGCAAAGTGAATTGTTTTGAAATAGATCAAGAAAATGGGTTCATTTCTTATAACTTGTTTTAAAAGTCTGTCCACACTTTGTTTTCCAAAAGTAAAGCTTCTCAAATTTATCAGTTTGTTTATGCAAAACCATTTACCAAGCCTAGCTCAAAAGCATCAATTTCATCATTATCATCTTATTAATTTAGCCAAGCTATAACACAGCTGATTATTCCTGAGTAATATCCTCTGCAGCACATCATGTGTGGCAAAACCATCTGTACAGTACCTATTTAATAAATAAACCCTCGGCTAAATGTCTCTGTTTATTGAGAACTAATGTTTATAGAAAATATAATGGAACTCAATAAATAACTCAGCTTCATCAACCTGCATATGAATCAGTGCGAAGAACGCTGACATCATCACCTTTCAAGTACCAGAGAAAGCAAAATTACCCAAAAGAGCTATAGAGTCAATATTAAGGCATTAAAACTGCAATGAAGGCATATTAATGCTTAAAACTTCATTGTTGGCAGTGGAATTGGCACAATGGACATATTTTATAACTCTAGGAATACTTAGGCTTTATGGCTGCTTCTTTGTTGACTGCCTTGCACTTAATGTAGTTTTCCACTTTAAATAAAAAAAACCCTCAAGATCTTTAAGAAAAAAAAAACCAAGAAAATTGCTGATTCTAAGCATTCATTTTTAAAATAATGCAAACTGCTGATTCCAATTGTTCAGATTTAAGGGAAAAAAAGCCAACTCCTTTAACTCCATGCTCCCTGAATTCATATTAGTAGCAACTAGATATTTTGAGGCAAAAGGCTGTTTTGAAAAGTCATGAATTTAAAAAAAATAAGACTAATGAGTGATGACACTGGTACTGAGAATTAGAGAATGATTAAATCACTCTGCAGAGAAAAGCCAAATTAGTATGTTTGGGACCATTATTATAGTATTAAGAATGTGTATTAATAATGATATGCATGCCCTCAATTTAAATAAGCACAATTATTTAGCATATTCATATTGGCACTTATCACTACAACATTAAAAATTAGATTAATGACTTGAATTTTTATTTTATTTAGGAAACATCCAAAGAAGCAAAGTGAATTGTTTTGAAATAGATCAAGAAAATGGGTTCATTTCTTATAACTTGTTTTAAAAGTCTGTCCACACTTTGTTTTCCAAAAGTAAAGTTTCATTGAAAAGAGAAGATACCAAAACAAAATTGTCTTTATTCCTATGTAAGAAATAGCCTTCATGGATCTTTGAATTTGGCTCATCTTTTGAGCATCAGAATGCTCCATTTCTATCTTAAAACCTCCTTGTCATTCAGCTTAAACGCATCCCTTTTCAGTGCCCATGGTACTTCAGATTTTCACCAAGGCCTAAACCCAATGTAATTGAAAAGCCAGGGAAATAGCAGGTACCGACCTGTTGCTATGGACATGTTAGCTTTATTCTCCAGGCCTTGCTTCTGCTTCTACTCATATAGGTCCAAGGTCTGCCTGGATTACTCTTTTCCAGATGAAGACTCATGTGCTCACACTTTGAAGATCTTTTTCCCTGGGCCATAAACTCTTTGCAAAGTTTGAACAGTAAGGACACAGAACTGCAGATATACCTTTCACATATGAATTTAAAAGCATTTGTGGTTTTTGTTGTGGTGGTGCTGTTATTCAAAACTTTTATTTATAAGTCTCACCAGAGAAGGGAGAAAAGTGTAATAACTTAAAGAAGGGTAAGGTCCCATAACCTGCAGACATCAACTTTCCTTCTTAGAGGCTGATTCCATTATTCTAGATGCAGTTTTGTTTTCTAGTGCGTCAGTTTATGCAGTGGGCTCTGTGGTTTGCACAGAGACTACCCATTCCCCAAACCTAGGAGGGCTTGAGGGTAATCCTAACAGAATCCCTGTATCTCCTAAATTAGGCAAATACCTCAAACAAAATGCATACCACATGAGAATGATTAAATCCGAAAAAATTAGTATGTTTGGGACCATTATTATAGTATTAAGAATGTGTATTAATAATGATATGCATGCCCTCAATTTAAATAAGCACAATTATTTAGCATATTCATATTGGCACTTATCACTACAACATTAAAAATTAGATTAATGACTTGAATTTTTATTTTATTTAGGAAACATCCAAAGAAGCAAAGTGAATTGTTTTGAAATAGATCAAGAAAATGGGTTCATTTCTTATAACTTGTTTTAAAAGTCTGTCCACACTTTGTTTTCCAAAAGTAAAGTTTCATTGAAAAGAGAAGATACCAAAACAAAATTGTCTTTATTCCTATGTAAGAAATAGCCTTCATGGATCTTTGAATTTGGCTCATCTTTTGAGCATCAGAATGCTCCATTTCTATCTTAAAACCTCCTTGTCATTCAGCTTAAACGCACCCCTTTTTCAGTGCCCATGGTACTTCAGATTTTCACCAAGGCCTAAACCCAATGTAATTGAAAAGCCAGGGAAATAGCAGGTACCGACCTGTTGCTATGGACATGTTAGCTTTATTCTCCAGGCCTTGCTTCTGCTTCTACTCATATAGGTCCAAGGTCTGCCTGGATTACTCTTTTCCAGATGAAGACTCATGTGCTCACACTTTGAAGATCTTTTTCCCTGGGCCATAAACTCTTTGCAAAGTTTGAACAGTAAGGACACAGAACTGCAGATATACCTTTCACATATGAATTTAAAAGCATTTGTGGTTTTTGTTGTGGTGGTGCTGTTATTCAAAACTTTTATTTATAAGTCTCACCAGAGAAGGGAGAAAAGTGTAATAACTTAAAGAAGGGTAAGGTCCCATAACCTGCAGACATCAACTTTCCTTCTTAGAGGCTGATTCCATTATTCTAGATGCAGTTTTGTTTTCTAGTGCGTCAGTTTATGCAGTGGGCTCTGTGGTTTGCACAGAGACTACCCATTCCCCAAACCTAGGAGGGCTTGAGGGTAATCCTAACAGAATCCCTGTATCTCCTAAATTAGGCAAATACCTCAAACAAAATGCATACCACATGAGAAGAGCAGAAAGATAGTGAAATGGTGCCAGTAATTGCCTTGTGGGTCAACTCAGCTTAAACAACTTAAAGCTTGCAAACACTGCACCCACACGACCCAGAAGAATACTTTTGTTCCAGGGCTTAAATTGCAAGCTAGGGAGCCAACAACTCTGAAACCCCTCTGTTTGGAGCCAGAGCACGCAGTGTGCCTCAGACATATGCCTATAAGTAAACCTGAGTCTGCGTGTCAGCAGTTCTGAATCGTTTGGGTTTGGTGACCAAAGTCAACTTCCCACACATTCTGTCACAACTGGGCCCAGATCAGCAAAAAGGCTGCTGGATTGACCAACTGATTACATTTACTTTTAAGATGACCTGTAGTTTAAAACAGCAAAAACAGAGAAGTGCTAGCGAATGAGCCTCATGCTGTCAAGTGGCCCACACCAGAGGGCTCCTGAGCTGAAGCAAAGTAAATTTTTATCTGTTTGTTCTGAGTATCTTTCACTCTTTAGCCTCTTATTGTGAAACCCATAAAGTCACTTTCATTCCATTTTAAGAAATCAATTTTAGGTATTTCTGATGAGAGGTGATGTCAGGCCTTACCATTTTGAAGCAAGAAGTCAAAATATCAATTCCAGTCATCCACCCTGTGGTGGGTAACAGTGAAACTGTAGAATGTATACCTTCATTCATTCATGTTGCAACAATATTTTTCAGGTGCCTACTAAGCTTTCCAGGTTGTGCTAGGCTTTCAGATACCACAGAGAGCACAAGGATATACTGTGTCAGTTTCATGGAGCATACAATCCGATGAAAAATTGAAAGACTGGAGAAGTAAATTCAGAATTCAACCTACAGAAGAACTCTGAAGGATGGGCACAAGATGAGGGTTGGGATTGCATTTTGAGCAAAGGAAATAACTCCTTAAACCACTCACAGTGGTAAAGGAATGCATAATGCATGCAAAGAACAAAGAATGGCATCATTAGATAGTAGATAGCAAGAGAAATCTGGTGAGAGAGATGAACATGGAGAAATTGGTAGGGTTTGATGTTAAGAACTTTGGTCTTTAGAACAGTTAATCCATGTTGTCTGTGGTGCACATTGTTTGGAGAATTTATTTCAGGCTCCTGTGGCAGAAAATACTTCTCATCAGCTGGTACTAAAATTCACTCCTTCATTTTATACTTTGGTAAACACCTATTCCATGCAAGGAATAGTCATTGGAAATATAGCAGTGATCCACATGGATATGGTCCTAGCTTTCATGAACTTGCAGTCTATCAGAAAAGATGCCTGATTAAAGTAAAACCTGAGTCTGCGTGTCAGCAGTTCTGAATCGTTTGGGTTTGGTGACCAAAGTCAACTTCCCACACATTCTGTCACAACTGGGCCCAGATCAGCAAAAAGGCTGCTGGATTGACCAACTGATTACATTTACTTTTAAGATGACCTGTAGTTTAAAACAGCAAAAACAGAGAAGTGCTAGCGAATGAGCCTCATGCTGTCAAGTGGCCCACACCAGAGGGCTCCTGAGCTGAAGCAAAGTAAATTTTTATCTGTTTGTTCTGAGTATCTTTCACTCTTTAGCCTCTTATTGTGAAACCCATAAAGTCACTTTCATTCCATTTTAAGAAATCAATTTTAGGTATTTCTGATGAGAGGTGATGTCAGGCCTTACCATTTTGAAGCAAGAAGTCAAAATATCAATTCCAGTCATCCACCCTGTGGTGGGTAACAGTGAAACTGTAGAATGTATACCTTCATTCATTCATGTTGCAACAATATTTTTCAGGTGCCTACTAAGCTTTCCAGGTTGTGCTAGGCTTTCAGATACCACAGAGAGCACAAGGATATACTGTGTCAGTTTCATGGAGCATACAATCCGATGAAAAATTGAAAGACTGGAGAAGTAAATTCAGAATTCAACCTACAGAAGAACTCTGAAGGATGGGCACAAGATGAGGGTTGGGATTGCATTTTGAGCAAAGGAAATAACTCCTTAAACCACTCACAGTGGTAAAGGAATGCATAATGCATGCAAAGAACAAAGAATGGCATCATTAGATAGTAGATAGCAAGAGAAATCTGGTGAGAGAGATGAACATGGAGAAATTGGTAGGGTTTGATGTTAAGAACTTTGGTCTTTAGAACAGTTAATCCATGTTGTCTGTGGTGCACATTGTTTGGAGAATTTATTTCAGGCTCCTGTGGCAGAAAATACTTCTCATCAGCTGGTACTAAAATTCACTCCTTCATTTTATACTTTGGTAAACACCTATTCCATGCAAGGAATAGTCATTGGAAATATAGCAGTGATCCACATGGATATGGTCCTAGCTTTCATGAACTTGCAGTCTATCAGAAAAGATGCACTTTGAATAAACAGAGGTGTACCAAATGTTATTAAAGAGAAGTGCAAGGTTATGTCAGGTGAGCCATTTCAGTGGGGTGAGTTGGCAATGCTTCCCTGAGGAAATGATTTAAGCTGACATATGAAGGAAACCAGAGCTAAGAACCAAAGAATGTCCATTACAGACAATGAAGAAAGTGGAAGGAGGTGAACTTAGGGAGGATTCAGGATTTGAAGGCTTAGTGACCATTTCTGCCTGGTAGTGAAAACTATTTTTTTGTTCATATCTGGACAAGATGGTTGCTCTTTTACATTTTTCCTCCTAACCTTCAGAAATAAACATAATTTAAGGAATGGATATCCCTTTTCAAAGCAGCTCATCCTAAAACACACATTTCAACCTGGGTGAGGCCCCTGTGCCCATCCTTACCCTTACCAGGGATATTTGGTTGGTACAGATATAATGACCCCAGAACCAGCTCTTTCTCAATGGGTCATCTTTTGCTCTTGGATTCTAATTTGAGCAGTGAGATCGTGCTTCTGGGGTCAACGCCACCTAAGCTGAGGGTGTAGGGGGGCTTGTCATTAAGATTAGCTCTCATTTTCCCCTTTTGTTTTGATTTTTTTCTGTTTTTGGGAAACACATGGAAATACATAAACTCTCTTTCTTCCATTTCCTCTCTGGAGAAGGAAGGAAAGGTAGAGACTGGAAATGTGAGGCTGAAGTGGACAGAATGGTGGACAGAGCTGAAATGGGACTCATGGTGGTTTATAAACTTGCCAGATTTTCCAATTCTCTGTGCGGCTCTGACAAGGAATGGATTACTCTTAAGTTTTCCACAGTCTCCATCCTCTTAGTTGTAGCTCTGTTTTATATAGGGGTTCAGACCAAAACCAAAATCCTTAGGTGGAGATATTAAAATATTTGAAAATCAGTCCAATACTGCTTAGAAGCCACTTAGGTGCCACAGTTTAGAAACCACTGTCCATAACACAGGCATTTGCCTTGTGTAGCACATCACTCTTAAAAAAGGAAACAACACTGAATTTTAAACATGGGTGTTTGTGACCTAAAATGCCACACTGTTCTAGGCCTGTGTCTTTTTATTTTGCAACTGCAATTTAGGTATAAGGAGACAAAATTTTTTTTTGTTGTTGGGGGGAGTGATGTGGGGAGGGAGGAGGGTGGGCGGGCCACTTCTATTGGTCTTTCACCTATCCATTTTTCATCCATGTTTGTTCTTTGGCCCCTATGGGCTTCCCATTGCGGTGGCCTCCGTCGTCGCAGAGCACTGACTCCGAGTGCTTGCGCTCCAGAGCTCCGGCTCGGTAATTGAACACATCGGTCCAGTCGCTCCAAGGCACGTGGGATCTTCCCAGGCCAGGGATCAATCCGGCACCCCTTGCACTGCAAGGCGGTGTCCCCACCCACTGGACCACCAGCGAAGCCCGAGACATACTTTTTTATTATTTATTTACTTATGTGTTCTTATCTTTTGGTCATGCCATGTGGCATATGGGATCTTTTTTCCCTGACAAGGTATTGAACTTGCAGCTCCTGCATTGGCAATGAACAGCCCTAACCACTGGACTGCCAGAGAAGTCTCTAGGCCTGTGTCTTAATACATTGTATCCATTGTTTCAGGGTTTTTTTTTTTTTTTTAACTAATTACTTATAAATGGATAGTTGTATTAAAGCATATATTAAATTAGTTGTGGCCCAAGAATTCAAAACTCTTGAAGGAATAGTTTTTAAAACTCCTACATTTTATAACAATTCGTTTTACACTCAAGACCTCTTAGTAAATGATATTTACTATTTTTAAAAAGTGGTCAATGCTGTACAACTGTTAATAATGTTGAAGTAAGTGATATGTGGGAAGAGGTTACTTTTCTTGCAGAAAGGAAAAAAATAAGACTGACAAATATTTTCTGACATTTTCAGTAAAATTTATAATTTATTAAGTCTAAGGAGGCTTTTCGTACTTAATGCATTTTAAATTATTTGTGTGTATTTTAAACTCTTTCCTATAAATCTGTAGTCATTTTGACAAGCCAAATTACAGGCATTGTGGTAGTTTCTGCTCCTTAAAAGGTTTGATTGGAGGCTGATTGGTGAGGAGGGCCATTCCTTCTATAGTGATAGTGTTCACACAGCATGGTGATAAAAAGGTGATAGTTGCTGGAACTATAGTGGGCCATCACTTCATTATTATTTGGTGTAATTTTTGCCTATTTGACATCTCCTGACGTTAAAGACTGATTTCTTCTGCTGTACCTGATTTTGCAAGTACAAGAGTTATATTAGGCACATTTCATCACTAATGTTAAGTCATAACAGGACAATTGTTTAAGGATTTTGTAAAGTCGTAATTCTTTTTTGAAATATTTTATTTTACTTTTGGTTGCATGGGTTGCTGTGTGTGGGCTTCCTTTAATTGCAGTGAATGAGAGCTACTCTGTTAAAGTGCATGGGCTTCTTCTTGGGGTGGCTTCTCTTGTTGTAAAGTGTGGGCTCTAGAGACCATGGGGCTTCAGTACTAGCATGCAAGCTCATTAATTGGGGAATGTGGGTACTAGAGTATGGGCTCAGTAGTTGTGGTGCAAGGGCTTAGTTGCTCCATGACATATGGAATCTTCCTGGCCAGGGATCGAACCTGTGTCCCCTGTACTGGCAAGTGGATTCTTACCCACTACACCACCAGGGAATCTCAGAGACATAATTCTTGTAAAAAAGGTAAACTTAGTTAGTGTACTGGTGACTTAGTATTCCAGTGAATGCTAAATCAGGGTAACAGAATAAGTGCTGATTAGTCAGCTTAATAGAGATGATATACCTTTAAATTCTTTGAATACTTACTATCATGTAGACATAGTACTTAACTACAGATCACTAATATATGTCTGAAAGCTATGTGAAAATTTTTATCAACTAAAGGAAAGTTTACAGTAGAATCAGGAAATTGTTGGTGAAATTGTTGTTATTGTTTAGTCTCTAAGTTGTATTCGAGTCCTTGTGATGCCATGAGCTGCAGCATGCCAGGCTCCCCTGTCCTTTACTGCCTCCTGGAGTTTGCTCAAATTCATGTCCATTGAATCAGTGATCGTATCTAACCATTTTATCTTTTGCTGCCCCCTTCTCCTTTGGCCTCAGTCTTTCCCAGGATCAGGGTCTTTTCCAATGAGTTAGCTTAAGGTGGCCAAAGTATTGGAGCTTCAGCATCAGTTCTTCCATTAAATATTCAGGTGAAATTATATTCAGGTTGAGTTATATTACTTATTTTGTTGTTATATGATCTTATTAATCAAATACTTTGTAAATATCGCTTTGCTTATGCTAAGGCACTCTTCAAGTTAACAATGCTAGAATATTCATCAAGGCAATGATTTTCAACCATGTTAGACCCGAAGCCTGCTTTTGATAATATGGATTTTATGATGCCTAATTTAATCATCGTAAATAAAATTCATAGATAGTACCTTCCTACCTACAAACACTTTAGAAAATAAGCAATGCTGTAATTATAATACATAGAAAAGGAAAGTATATTATAAAATATACTTGTGTGTAACTTACAAATTCTCTAATATAGTGACTTTGGCAGACAAACACTCACCAAAATGTCCAAAATTTTGTATGGGGCTTCAGTACTAGCATGCAAGCTCATTAATTGGGGAATGTGGGTACTAGAGTATGGGCTCAGTAGTTGTGGTGCAAGGGCTTAGTTGCTCCATGACATATGGAATCTTCCTGGCCAGGGATCGAACCTGTGTCCCCTGTACTGGCAAGTGGATTCTTACCCACTACACCACCAGGGAATCTCAGAGACATAATTCTTGTAAAAAAGGTAAACTTAGTTAGTGTACTGGTGACTTAGTATTCCAGTGAATGCTAAATCAGGGTAACAGAATAAGTGCTGATTAGTCAGCTTAATAGAGATGATATACCTTTAAATTCTTTGAATACTTACTATCATGTAGACATAGTACTTAACTACAGATCACTAATATATGTCTGAAAGCTATGTGAAAATTTTTATCAACTAAAGGAAAGTTTACAGTAGAATCAGGAAATTGTTGGTGAAATTGTTGTTATTGTTTAGTCTCTAAGTTGTATTCGAGTCCTTGTGATGCCATGAGCTGCAGCATGCCAGGCTCCCCTGTCCTTTACTGCCTCCTGGAGTTTGCTCAAATTCATGTCCATTGAATCAGTGATCGTATCTAACCATTTTATCTTTTGCTGCCCCCTTCTCCTTTGGCCTCAGTCTTTCCCAGGATCAGGGTCTTTTCCAATGAGTTAGCTTAAGGTGGCCAAAGTATTGGAGCTTCAGCATCAGTTCTTCCATTAAATATTCAGGTGAAATTATATTCAGGTTGAGTTATATTACTTATTTTGTTGTTATATGATCTTATTAATCAAATACTTTGTAAATATCGCTTTGCTTATGCTAAGGCACTCTTCAAGTTAACAATGCTAGAATATTCATCAAGGCAATGATTTTCAACCATGTTAGACCCGAAGCCTGCTTTTGATAATATGGATTTTATGATGCCTAATTTAATCATCGTAAATAAAATTCATAGATAGTACCTTCCTACCTACAAACACTTTAGAAAATAAGCAATGCTGTAATTATAATACATAGAAAAGGAAAGTATATTATAAAATATACTTGTGTGTAACTTACAAATTCTCTAATATAGTGACTTTGGCAGACAAAAACACTCACCAAAATGTCCAAAATTCTCTCTAGGTCATGGGGTCATTCCACCTGAGCACTCTTCCATAGGTTCCCAGAAGTTCAGGAGCACACTTGTTTTATTCTTTGCTGTCAGTCCAACTATAGACATGGAATTTGGAATGGATTAAGTGCTCAATACGTATTTATATAGTGAATGGTGAATGGGCAAAACTAAACAAAAAACAAAACTCTAAATTCAAACCTTACCCTTCAGGAGTTTATCATCTAGTTGGGATGGTAGTTCAGTTTAGTAACATACAAATCTATGTGTTGGCTTCCCCCATGTTTGGAGGTTGAGACCTATGGTGTGCGCTGCAGGAATTTAAGTAAGGAGGACATCCCTCACTCCTGTGGGTCTCAGGCATTGGGGTGGCAGCTCAGTTATGCATTTGCACTGCACTCTGCTTCTTGCAGCTCTGTGCCAGCTCTCGGGCTAGTTGCAGAGGACAGACAGGTTGATAAGGCCTTCTGTGCCTGGAGATGCCATTCTACACAGAGCTTCTGATTTCTGTGCCACGTCAGAAGGCTTGGAGGAAGGGTTAAATGCATATTCCCAGGCCCAGACTCAGACCTTCTGATCTGCATTTTCAGCAAGTTTTTTGAGATAAATTCTGATGTAGTTTGTGCAGCTTGCTTGAAGAAACAACCAATGGGATGGAAAAAGCACCCAAGTGTTCCTCCTGAGGATTTTCAGTATTTGGAAGATGAATAGTAACTTTTTAGAAGTTTTTTTAAATTTAAAAGAATGCAACTTGAAAGAAAATCATCGTAAATATCGCTTTGCTTATGCTAAGGCACTCTTCAAGTTAACAATGCTAGAATATTCATCAAGGCAATGATTTTCAACCATGTTAGACCCGAAGCCTGCTTTTGATAATATGGATTTTATGATGCCTAATTTAATCATCGTAAATAAAATTCATAGATAGTACCTTCCTACCTACAAACACTTTAGAAAATAAGCAATGCTGTAATTATAATACATAGAAAAGGAAAGTATATTATAAAATATACTTGTGTGTAACTTACAAATTCTCTAATATAGTGACTTTGGCAGACAAAAACACTCACCAAAATGTCCAAAATTCTCTCTAGGTCATGGGGTCATTCCACCTGAGCACTCTTCCATAGGTTCCCAGAAGTTCAGGAGCACACTTGTTTTATTCTTTGCTGTCAGTCCAACTATAGACATGGAATTTGGAATGGATTAAGTGCTCAATACGTATTTATATAGTGAATGGTGAATGGGCAAAACTAAACAAAAAACAAAACTCTAAATTCAAACCTTACCCTTCAGGAGTTTATCATCTAGTTGGGATGGTAGTTCAGTTTAGTAACATACAAATCTATGTGTTGGCTTCCCCCATGTTTGGAGGTTGAGACCTATGGTGTGCGCTGCAGGAATTTAAGTAAGGAGGACATCCCTCACTCCTGTGGGTCTCAGGCATTGGGGTGGCAGCTCAGTTATGCATTTGCACTGCACTCTGCTTCTTGCAGCTCTGTGCCAGCTCTCGGGCTAGTTGCAGAGGACAGACAGGTTGATAAGGCCTTCTGTGCCTGGAGATGCCATTCTACACAGAGCTTCTGATTTCTGTGCCACGTCAGAAGGCTTGGAGGAAGGGTTAAATGCATATTCCCAGGCCCAGACTCAGACCTTCTGATCTGCATTTTCAGCAAGTTTTTTGAGATAAATTCTGATGTAGTTTGTGCAGCTTGCTTGAAGAAACAACCAATGGGATGGAAAAAGCACCCAAGTGTTCCTCCTGAGGATTTTCAGTATTTGGAAGATGAATAGTAACTTTAGAGTGAAATTTAAGAATCAACTTGAAAGGAAACTTATTATAGTCATTTCATAAATAAGGTGAATGCAAAAGATGAGAGTCTCAGTGACCACAGGACTGGGAAAGATCAGTATACAGATGATACCACTGTAATGGCAGAAAGCAAAAAGGAAGTGAAGAGCCTCATCATGAGGGTGAAAGAGGAGAGTGAAAAAACTGGCTTGAAACTCAGCATTCAAAAAACTAAGATCATGGCATCTGATCCTATCAGTTCATAGCAAATAGAAGAGAAAAAAGTGGAAGCTGTGACAGATTTGATTTTCTTGGGCTCCAAAATCACTGTGGACAGTGACTGCAGCCATGAAACTAAAAGATGCTTGCTCCTTGAAAGGAAAGCTATGACAAACCTAGATGGCATAATAAAAAAACAGAGACATCACTTCACTGACAAGTGTCTGTGTAGTAAAAGCTATGACTTTTCCAGTAGTAATGCATGGATGTGAGAGTTTGAACCATAAAGAAACCCGACTGCCAAAGAAATAATGCTTTTGAATTGTGCTGGAGAAGACTTTAGAGAGTCCCCTGGACAGGAAGAAGATCAAACCAGTCAATCCTAAAGGAAATCAACCCTGAATATTCATTGGAAGACTCTTGCTGAAGCTGAAGCTCCAATACTTTGGCCACCTGATGCAAAGAGCTGATTTTGGAAAAGACCCTGTTGCTGGGAAAGATTGAAGGCAAAAAGCAAAGGGAGCATCAAAGGATGAGATGGTTAGATAGCATCATCGACTTAATGGACATAAATTTGAGCAAACTCTGGGAGGGGAAAAACAGCTGAAGACTTAGCAACAGTGGTTGTCGGAGATGCCATTCTACACAGAGCTTCTGATTTCTGTGCCACGTCAGAAGGCTTGGAGGAAGGGTTAAATGCATATTCCCAGGCCCAGACTCAGACCTTCTGATCTGCATTTTCAGCAAGTTTTTTGAGATAAATTCTGATGTAGTTTGTGCAGCTTGCTTGAAGAAACAACCAATGGGATGGAAAAAGCACCCAAGTGTTCCTCCTGAGGATTTTCAGTATTTGGAAGATGAATAGTAACTTTAGAGTGAAATTTAAGAATCAACTTGAAAGGAAACTTATTATAGTCATTTCATAAATAAGGTGAATGCAAAAGATGAGAGTCTCAGTGACCACAGGACTGGGAAAGATCAGTATACAGATGATACCACTGTAATGGCAGAAAGCAAAAAGGAAGTGAAGAGCCTCATCATGAGGGTGAAAGAGGAGAGTGAAAAAACTGGCTTGAAACTCAGCATTCAAAAAACTAAGATCATGGCATCTGATCCTATCAGTTCATAGCAAATAGAAGAGAAAAAAGTGGAAGCTGTGACAGATTTGATTTTCTTGGGCTCCAAAATCACTGTGGACAGTGACTGCAGCCATGAAACTAAAAGATGCTTGCTCCTTGAAAGGAAAGCTATGACAAACCTAGATGGCATAATAAAAAAACAGAGACATCACTTCACTGACAAGTGTCTGTGTAGTAAAAGCTATGACTTTTCCAGTAGTAATGCATGGATGTGAGAGTTTGAACCATAAAGAAACCCGACTGCCAAAGAAATAATGCTTTTGAATTGTGCTGGAGAAGACTTTAGAGAGTCCCCTGGACAGGAAGAAGATCAAACCAGTCAATCCTAAAGGAAATCAACCCTGAATATTCATTGGAAGACTCTTGCTGAAGCTGAAGCTCCAATACTTTGGCCACCTGATGCAAAGAGCTGATTTTTGGAAAAGACCCTGTTGCTGGGAAAGATTGAAGGCAAAAAGCAAAGGGAGCATCAAAGGATGAGATGGTTAGATAGCATCATCGACTTAATGGACATAAATTTGAGCAAACTCTGGGAGACAGTGTAGGACTGAGGAGCCTATCGTGCTTCAGTCTATGAAGTTGTGAAGAGTCAGATATGACTTAGCAACTGAACAATAGGAACAACAGAAGATGAGAGTATATTTTTAAGACTTCACTTCTAACACTGATGCTGTTTGTAAAAGACTTTTTTTTTTAACATTCTTGTGACAGTAGAGTTTCGATTATAGGTGGTGCAATTTTATTTGCTTTATTTTACTAGTATTACAAATAGAAATGTATGCAGGATGGAAAAATATTGAGCAGAAAAAATATTGTTTTGTAAGATGAATATTTTTGGGGGGAGGAAGGAAGATATTCAAATATTTAATATTGAGGTTTGCTTTCTTTTCTTTGTTGCCTCCTGTCTGCCATCTTTATAAAAGTTTTATATTTTGATTTAAATGGTGATGTGAGGCATAACATAATAAAATAAAGTAGTTATATCTTTCATTAAAAGTTGTCCTAATAACACCATCTTATACTAAAATTACTTCTAGGAATTTGTTTTCTATTATTTTACAATTTCTTTTTAAGAAACACTTTAGGATTAATCAAAAACTGTTTATAGTTTTCTCACTAGGCTAAAATTTTATTTTCATGGATCTTGTCTGAAGTTTTTAACCACAATTAAATTCATGTCTCTCATCACACATACCCTTTTAATAATATACATCTAACAAAATTTTAAATAGATTAGCAGCGCCCTGGTTACAAACAGAACAGTCTCAATATATCAGAGACTAATGTAGGTTTCTGTATTTTCTATTATTTTGACTTTATATTTTTGAATCCATTTAAAAAAATTTTTTGATTTTGGCCTCTTTTATTGATTATTTATTTATTTATATTCATCTATCTTTATTCTTTGGCCTGTGTGGGCTCCCACTGCAGTGGCCTCTCATTGCAGAGCACCGGCTCTGGGCTCATGTGCTCCAGATTGCTGGTTCGTAATCAGACACACCCATTGGTCCAGCTGCTCCACAGCATGTGGGATCTTCCCCGGCTAGGGATCGAACCAGTGCCGCTTGCACAGCAAGGCGGACTCTACCCACTGGACCACCAGGGAAGCCCTGAATCCACTTTTTAAAAGGATGATTGAGTAGAAGCTGAATAAAAGACTTTCCAGTTTCTGTTACAGTGTATTATGCTGTTCATAATAAATGGGAAATGGTTATTTTGATAAATTAAAACCTATAGTTGTAGATTACTCCATTATCCCTTCCTTTGGAGATGGGGCCCACACTCGGCAATAGCTTACTGCCACACCTTCTCCAAGCCTTGTCTTTATGAAAATGAATAAACCAGCCAAAGAATTCTAATTTTGAATCACTGATTTCATAATCATATTCAAATTAATCACAGATTCACAAATTATAAAAACAATGTAATGATAGTTCAGTCAATAGCATTGTTTGCATGAAAATAAATAATTTTCTGGACATGATTTCTTCTTCTTAAACTGGTTTTAGAGCTATGAATATCCAACTTTTTTTTTAATCAGAGAATTTATAGGGACCTGAAAATTATAGTTTTCTTTCTTTAGAAATTAGAAAATCCCTCAACACATTTAAAATAAACAGAATGGTTGAAGAAAAAAAAAAGTTCCAAATGTTCAGTTTATTGTTTTAGGGTTGTAATTGATAAGAAGGTTGCCTTTTTATTCTTTAGAATAGTCCTATAAGTTATTAAGATAAACTTTATATAATAGAGGAGTAGATGCCTCTTTATAGTGGGATACATTTTTATAAAAAGTTTTCTGAAGATAACTTACATGGGAAATATCTTTTACTCTGATGGTTGTTTTGTGGATATATATTCAGCCAAGCCTTCTGAACAATTCTTGATTTTCAGTTAGATTTCCTTATTCTATTTTATATATAGCCACTGAAAATTTACAGAGCAAAATTTGGGTTAATTTCTAGTTAGGCTGTTTGCAAGGAGACTCAGCTATGGAAGAGAGTACAAAGTCACGTCCTGAGAAGGCCTTCCTTTTTCCTACATATTCTCAGAGTGTGGACAGCGTTTTAAAAAATGATCCAAAAAAAAAAAAAAAGATCCAGCATGTGTATTATTCAAAGAGAAATGATTCTTAACATCAACATATGAAGATTTCCATAGACTGATGCTCACGTCTTGAATAAATACTGGAAAAATTAGGTACAGCTACACATGAGCAGGCATACCCAGAGAACTGACCCAGAGCCGTCCACAGTTCTGTATGGGACAGACCCAAATGGAATCGATGGAGTGGAAATGTGTGAAGGCTATGAGCTCCAGAGAGCAGCCCATCGTTACCCGAGATGCAGTAATGTGACACAGGCAAAGGTCCTTTGCCTTGTGCTGCATGGCGAGTCCAAGGAAGTTTGGCAAGTAGACCCTCAAGGCCTGTCCAGGGAATCCAAAATCATCACCCATGGAGCTTAATTCGAATTTCCGGGCCAGACAAAACTCTGATTAAATTCAATGAGTGTTTCTCATTTTAGAAAGCTGTGCATGTGCATGCCATGTTCTTTTCTTAGATAAAAACATACCCACAGCTCCTTCCATACAAAATGAAACCAAACACATTTAGAACACATGTAAGCCATTTCTCTATGGGAAAGGCCATTTGTGGTTAACACAGAATGGTTGAAGAAAAAAAAAAGTTCCAAATGTTCAGTTTATTGTTTTAGGGTTGTAATTGATAAGAAGGTTGCCTTTTTATTCTTTAGAATAGTCCTATAAGTTATTAAGATAAACTTTATATAATAGAGGAGTAGATGCCTCTTTATAGTGGGATACATTTTTATAAAAAGTTTTCTGAAGATAACTTACATGGGAAATATCTTTTACTCTGATGGTTGTTTTGTGGATATATATTCAGCCAAGCCTTCTGAACAATTCTTGATTTTCAGTTAGATTTCCTTATTCTATTTTATATATAGCCACTGAAAATTTACAGAGCAAAATTTGGGTTAATTTCTAGTTAGGCTGTTTGCAAGGAGACTCAGCTATGGAAGAGAGTACAAAGTCACGTCCTGAGAAGGCCTTCCTTTTTCCTACATATTCTCAGAGTGTGGACAGCGTTTTAAAAAATGATCCAAAAAAAAAAAAAAAGATCCAGCATGTGTATTATTCAAAGAGAAATGATTCTTAACATCAACATATGAAGATTTCCATAGACTGATGCTCACGTCTTGAATAAATACTGGAAAAATTAGGTACAGCTACACATGAGCAGGCATACCCAGAGAACTGACCCAGAGCCGTCCACAGTTCTGTATGGGACAGACCCAAATGGAATCGATGGAGTGGAAATGTGTGAAGGCTATGAGCTCCAGAGAGCAGCCCATCGTTACCCGAGATGCAGTAATGTGACACAGGCAAAGGTCCTTTTGCCTTGTGCTGCATGGCGAGTCCAAGGAAGTTTGGCAAGTAGACCCTCAAGGCCTGTCCAGGGAATCCAAAATCATCACCCATGGAGCTTAATTCCGAATTTCCGGGCCAGACAAAACTCTGATTAAATTCAATGAGTGTTTCTCATTTTAGAAAGCTGTGCATGTGCATGCCATGTTCTTTTCTTAGATAAAAACATACCCACAGCTCCTTCCATACAAAATGAAACCAAACACATTTAGAACACATGTAAGCCATTTCTCTATGGGAAAGGCCATTTGTGGTTAACACAGAAAGTATTTATGGTTTCATTGTTAATTGTGGTTTCTTTGTATTAGCCAAAAAAGGTAGCATTTTTCATGGTAGGAATAGTATGAAAGCAATCGCCTTTCTAAAAAATGGGCTGAATTTTCCGGGGCATGAGGAAGTGACTGAATTTATGATATCTTCTAAACACCAAAGGAGTATATACAACCTACAATTGTGTTTTCAATTAGAATAAAAGTTTATTTTAAATTGTCTTAATTGCTCTTTGGTACATTTCCACAAGTCAAGTCTATGTAATCAACATTAAATAATATTTAAGGCTTGGATGCATTTTCGTTTTTTACTTCTAATTGTTACCTAGGGATATTAAAATTCCTTTCTAGACTGATGCTGTTTTTGGAAATTGTTAATTATGATTTTTTGGGAAATTTTTAATTTTACAAATATTAATTCATTTAATTAAATCAGTGGATTACTTTCCCTCCCTCCTTCCTCCCTAGCTTCCTTCTTATCTTCCCTCTCTCCCTCCCTTCTTTCTTTCCTTCCATCCTTTTATTTTTTTATTTAAAAATTAAAGAAGCATTACAGTGTTGAAATATTTCAATTATTTCATATTACAAAAAGTAAAATTAAATGCAATTTTAAATTGCATTTTGGCAAGGATTCCATAATGTTGGTGAATGAATTCAAAAGGCTAATTAAATATGTAAACAGATTCATTAATTTGAAAGTATATTTGTGGGGTCAATACACTAATAATTTTTAGCAAGATTTGCACAGGATTATGTTTTAACATCTGAGTGCATCACATATACATTATTAGGAGGCAGGAAGGAAGAGACAATCTGATTATTAGGTTAATAGGCAGAATACTTAGGGAGATTAACATGTTGAACAGTTTTTCTTTAGTATTCTAGCTTTTCTTATAGGAAAAAACCCCATTATTTCATCATTTTATAACTTTACTAGTAATTTTAGAGAAACCAGTGATACATACATGTTACATTGTAGTTTATTAAATTTCATAAGAAAAAACAAGTATTTAAAGCATTAATTGCCCAAACACATTTAGAACACATGTAAGCCATTTTTCTATGGGAAAGGCCATTTGTGGTTAACACAGAAAGTATTTATGGTTTCATTGTTAATTGTGGTTTCTTTGTATTAGCCAAAAAAGGTAGCATTTTTCATGGTAGGAATAGTATGAAAGCAATCGCCTTTCTAAAAAATGGGCTGAATTTTCCGGGGCATGAGGAAGTGACTGAATTTATGATATCTTCTAAACACCAAAGGAGTATATACAACCTACAATTGTGTTTTCAATTAGAATAAAAGTTTATTTTAAATTGTCTTAATTGCTCTTTGGTACATTTCCACAAGTCAAGTCTATGTAATCAACATTAAATAATATTTAAGGCTTGGATGCATTTTCGTTTTTTACTTCTAATTGTTACCTAGGGATATTAAAATTCCTTTCTAGACTGATGCTGTTTTTGGAAATTGTTAATTATGATTTTTTGGGAAATTTTTAATTTTACAAATATTAATTCATTTAATTAAATCAGTGGATTACTTTCCCTCCCTCCTTCCTCCCTAGCTTCCTTCTTATCTTCCCTCTCTCCCTCCCTTCTTTCTTTCCTTCCATCCTTTTATTTTTTTATTTAAAAATTAAAGAAGCATTACAGTGTTGAAATATTTCAATTATTTCATATTACAAAAAGTAAAATTAAATGCAATTTTAAATTGCATTTTGGCAAGGATTCCATAATGTTGGTGAATGAATTCAAAAGGCTAATTAAATATGTAAACAGATTCATTAATTTGAAAGTATATTTGTGGGGTCAATACACTAATAATTTTTAGCAAGATTTGCACAGGATTATGTTTTAACATCTGAGTGCATCACATATACATTATTAGGAGGCAGGAAGGAAGAGACAATCTGATTATTAGGTTAATAGGCAGAATACTTAGGGAGATTAACATGTTGAACAGTTTTTCTTTAGTATTCTAGCTTTTCTTATAGGAAAAAACCCCATTATTTCATCATTTTATAACTTTACTAGTAATTTTAGAGAAACCAGTGATACATACATGTTACATTGTAGTTTATTAAATTTCATAAGAAAAAACAAGTATTTAAAGCATATGCCCTTAATTGCCTCTTTCTGAATGTGAAAAACATTCTTTATCAAAATGATTAAAATATAATTTATCAATTTAATCACATATATTTATATTTATCTCATGAATGTACATGAAATTGAGTCTAAATGAACATTTTATGATGTTAAATGCAGTTTTCCAAAGATCTGCATTTATTCAAAGATCATGTGAAAGGCTGTTAAATTCTACAAATACTGCTCTGTTCATTGCTCAACATTTATATAATGCTAGGTTTAAGTTAATAGTTACAAACATCAAATTTGCTTATATATTTAAATTGCACCAATATTAGTATTTAAAATATTTCCAGTAAAAAATTTCAAGGATTTAGGTATATATTTTGTTTCTCTTTTTCTTATAAATGGAAAATTAAATTGTTGTATTCATATATATGAACTTTATTCCCTTCAACTTGTTGAAATACCATAAAATTCATTCCTCTCAGATAATGTCATAATATACATTATACAGTATATAATTTTGAATATTTAATGTAATATATTTGGTACAATACTTATGTGTGCATTTATGAGTACTTTAAATGTGTTATTAAGACTTTCATGTCTTCTTGTGATTTTGAAAATTATTAGCATTTTAAGAGATAATGTTGACAGAAAGCCAAATATTTCTTTGTGAAGTCTTCACAAAAAGGAATAAAACCTCAAACCAGAATGTCACTTTAATAAATATGTTTTCTTTTTATGTTACTAATATCAGATGCAAGTGGTTTCTGATCACAAAGACAGTTTTCTTTTGCATAGCAGAGTATAATGTTCTTTTTTTCACTATTATTTTCATATATATTAAAATGTTGATGTAAAATAATCAAAGAACAAAACCAGACTTTATTAATATATTGTATTTTTTTTAGTTGTAAGCAACAGGCATTGATAGTCAAATAGAAGAAAAATCCGTGCAAAAGTTTGTCAATTTTTGCTATTCACAAATATGTAAAGGTGAAAGTTTATAAGGTCCACGTATTTCTTAGGCTTTAAAGTCACATTTTCTCACCCGAGGCCTTTAGAGAATTCTCTATCACTATAGCTCTGTTCTTTCCTTGTCATTTGCTTGCGTAGTGCATGTCAGACTGTAGGGGGCACTCCTCAGCTACCACAAAAACTATCCTGTGCTAAGACATTTCTGTGGCTCTGAGGCGTATTTAATATTCATTATTTTATCAAGGCATTTAGTCAAAAAATACTTTATAGTTCATCTTTAAAGCACATATAGCCGTAATTGAGTAAAAAAATACCTCACATAGGTATCAAGGTGTGTATTTAGATTCCTGAGGACATTAATTAAAATTTATAATACTACACTGTGCTTGAGCAAATAAGTACTTTTCAGAGCTCTCTTCATGTTATCCTTTTCTTCTTGGAGCTCAGGGTGGATTTTTTAATGCTTAGATTCTTTATTACTGAACCTCAAGCCTTGTCCTTCTGCCTTGAGGACTCCCAGAGAGCAGAGTGGAGGGTGATCACGATTTATGTTTGAGAAGAAGAACCACAGAGTTTTTACTTAGAATTATGTGCTCTACACTGAAGCTTATAAACAGCTTATCTTTAATGGGAGTGAAATATTGAATTTGAGATTGTGTGTGGCCTTTACTCTCTCCCTCCATTTCCCCTTCTCTTCACTCACCCTATTCCAAACAGACTCTACTTGTGTGGCATTTCTAAGACCCCTTTCCTGAACATAATCACGTGGGCCTCTCACACCTTTACACCTTGTAGGTTCAGGTCCGCTGCTTGGGCGACGGTCTTGGCTTATTTTATAGCATCTCATACTTACAGTTCAGAAGATGGATAGCATTACTAGTCTGACTTGTCAGATACTTTCGACTTTCACCCTCTTACTTGCCTCGGGGCTGGCTGTCCTGCTTTCCTGCTGAGGGAGGCAGTAGTGGCTGCATACCCTTCATGCCTATTAGGGACCGGCCCTCCTATCTAGGTCAGAGATTGCCCCTGACCCTGGATGCGAGTTCAGCAGTCTCACCCTTTCTCTCCTCAGCATCAAAGGTTCTCCCACTGTGTTGTAATTTCTCCCCTTAAAGAAACAAACACAGGTGAAAGTTTATAAGGTCCACGTATTTCTTAGGCTTTAAAGTCACATTTTCTCACCCGAGGCCTTTAGAGAATTCTCTATCACTATAGCTCTGTTCTTTCCTTGTCATTTGCTTGCGTAGTGCATGTCAGACTGTAGGGGGCACTCCTCAGCTACCACAAAAACTATCCTGTGCTAAGACATTTCTGTGGCTCTGAGGCGTATTTAATATTCATTATTTTATCAAGGCATTTAGTCAAAAAATACTTTATAGTTCATCTTTAAAGCACATATAGCCGTAATTGAGTAAAAAAATACCTCACATAGGTATCAAGGTGTGTATTTAGATTCCTGAGGACATTAATTAAAATTTATAATACTACACTGTGCTTGAGCAAATAAGTACTTTTCAGAGCTCTCTTCATGTTATCCTTTTCTTCTTGGAGCTCAGGGTGGATTTTTTAATGCTTAGATTCTTTATTACTGAACCTCAAGCCTTGTCCTTCTGCCTTGAGGACTCCCAGAGAGCAGAGTGGAGGGTGATCACGATTTATGTTTGAGAAGAAGAACCACAGAGTTTTTACTTAGAATTATGTGCTCTACACTGAAGCTTATAAACAGCTTATCTTTAATGGGAGTGAAATATTGAATTTGAGATTGTGTGTGGCCTTTACTCTCTCGCTCCATTTCCACTTCTCTTCACTCACCCTATTCCAAACAGACTCTACTTGTGTGGCATTTCTAAGACCCCTTTCCTGAACATAATCACGTGGGCCTCTCACACCTTTACACCTTGTAGGTTCAGGTCCGCTGCTTGGGCGACGGTCTTGGCTTATTTTATAGCATCTCATACTTACAGTTCAGAAGATGGATAGCATTACTAGTCTGACTTGTCAGATACTTTCGACTTTCACCCTCTTACTTGCCTCGGGGCTGGCTGTCCTGCTTTCCTGCTGAGGGAGGCAGTAGTGGCTGCATACCCTTCATGCCTATTAGGGACCGGCCCTCCTATCTAGGTCAGAGATTGCCCCTGACCCTGGATGCGAGTTCAGCAGTCTCACCCTTTCTCTCCTCAGCATCAAAGGTTCTCCCACTGTGTTGTAATTTCTCCCCTTAAAGAAACAAACACACAAAATCCCTGTCTTCTACAACCTACAGTCTCCCCAGTTCTCAATTCCCTTTGGGGGGGTGGGGACCATGGATATGCATATGACTGATCTGGGAACATACATGTCTGTGAACAACAAAACTCTGTAAAACTTTTAAAATAAAGAATAAAACAAACAAACAAACAAACTCCACCCAAAAGTTATCTTAACTTGGTATTACCGGCTCCTGCCTCTCCTTCTCTCTCCTCCTGCTGTACCATGGATGATCTGTTCTTAAGGTCAACAGTGAACTTTATGTTCTAATGCCTAATGGTCACTTCTCAGCTCTTAAACCACACAGAGGCAATAATTTTTTCCTCACAGTAGGAGGCACTCCCTTCTTTTTAAAATATGTTTTTTGTGGAATGTCTACAACATAGGCTCTCTGGTTGTCCTTCCAATTCACTGACAGGTCCCTGAACTAAGCTGCCTCTTCTCTTCTTGAGGGACTCAGTCCTCCAACCTCTCTCCTCTATCTGCATGTTCTCTCTAGGCTCATCTCATCTTCTCTGAGCCTTTAAATATCGTCTCTGTGCAGAAAAGTCCTAAATTTGTATTTCTAGTCAGGACCACTCCTCTGAACTTCAACACGTAGAGCCGCTTGCTTTCTTTGCCAGATACTGTTGGATGTCTAACAGACTTCTCAAACTGATCTCTATTCCATTCCTCCAAAAAGTAAATAAATGAAAAATTGAATAGACACATACACTACTCGTTCACAGTCTTTCTATCTTAAAAAGGGGAATTTTCTCAGAATAAAAGCATGGTTTATAGCCACCGTCATCCATCTTGATTACCATCTCCCTGCTTCTGTCCATTTCAGTGTGGCTGAAATCACTACAATAGCAGCTCACAGTTCATTTCAGTCCTTCTCTCTAACCGTGTAGTAGTCCCCATCTCACAGTAAAAGGCAGTCTTGGTCATGGCCCACCAGTGGCACTGGATCTCGTTCCTGAGATAACCTATTGGCCTCATCCCTTACTCTTCTCTCTGATTCGCTTCTCATCAGCCACACACATATCTTGCACTGGCTTAATAAGACCCTGCCTTAGAACCTCTTCATTTGTCATTTTTTGTCTGTTATCATCCCCGACAGGTCTTAATGATCCACAACACAATCCACCCATAAGGGTTTCCCTGGTGGCTCAGATGGTAAAGAACCTCTCTGCAGTGCAGAGACCTGGGTTTGATCCCTGAGTTGGGGAGATTCCCTGGAGAAGGGCATGGAAACTCACTCCAGTATTCTTGCCTGGAGAACTCCATGCACAGAGGAGCCTGATGGGCTACAGTCTGTGCAACCCTGGTGGGGTTGCAAAGAGTCACACACAACTGAGCAACTAATACACACATGCCACCCATAAAATCGTTCCCCAGAGTCACCTTCGTAGTGAGGAGAATGACCCTGGCCACCCTATTTAAAATAGCAGCCCTCCCCACTGAACCCTATGCTTTGTATAGCTAGCTTCTGTCCTTATTATTTTCTCTATAGCATTTAATACTATCTGCCTACCAGATATTTCTCTTGTTTATCAGTTGTTGTCCTTCCATGATGATGTGCATACAAAGGGCAGGATCTTTCAAAAAAAATGTTGTGCTCACATAGTATCCCACTGCCTAGAAAGAGAGCTGGTGTGTGGTAGGCTCTCATTCATATCTGCTGAATGAATACAAACTTTCCTATATTATCTGTGAAAGGACCTATGTCCCAATTTGGAACTCACCTAGGATTTCATTGTATTCTCTTCTCTCTGTCTCTGTTATTTTTTTTTTTTTTTTTTAAATATATAGCTGGCTTTTTTTTGTGTGGCTAATTACTTATGTTTGACTTTCTGTGGCCCCATGGACCCCCCTGGTTTCTGTGTCCCACCTGGGTCCTCTGGTTATGGGATTTTCCAGGCAAGAATACTTGAATTGGGTTGCCATTTCCTACTCCAGGGGATCTTCCTGACCCAGGCATTGAACCTGCATCTCTTGTGCCTCTTCCGAGATAACAGTAAAAGGCAGTCTTGGTCATGGCCCACCAGTGGCACTGGATCTCGTTCCTGAGATAACCTATTGGCCTCATCCTTACTCTTCTCTCTGATTCGCTTCTCATCAGCCACACACATATCTTGCACTGGCTTAATAAGACCCTGCCTTAGAACCTCTTCATTTGTCATTTTTTGTCTGTTATCATCCCCGACAGGTCTTAATGATCCACAACACAATCCACCCATAAGGGTTTCCCTGGTGGCTCAGATGGTAAAGAACCTCTCTGCAGTGCAGAGACCTGGGTTTGATCCCTGAGTTGGGGAGATTCCCTGGAGAAGGGCATGGAAACTCACTCCAGTATTCTTGCCTGGAGAACTCCATGCACAGAGGAGCCTGATGGGCTACAGTCTGTGCAACCCTGGTGGGGTTGCAAAGAGTCACACACAACTGAGCAACTAATACACACATGCCACCCATAAAATCGTTCCCCAGAGTCACCTTCGTAGTGAGGAGAATGACCCTGGCCACCCTATTTAAAATAGCAGCCCTCCCCACTGAACCCTATGCTTTGTATAGCTAGCTTCTGTCCTTATTATTTTCTCTATAGCATTTAATACTATCTGCCTACCAGATATTTCTCTTGTTTATCAGTTGTTGTCCTTCCATGATGATGTGCATACAAAGGGCAGGATCTTTCAAAAAAAATGTTGTGCTCACATAGTATCCCACTGCCTAGAAAGAGAGCTGGTGTGTGGTAGGCTCTCATTCATATCTGCTGAATGAATACAAACTTTCCTATATTATCTGTGAAAGGACCTATGTCCCAATTTGGAACTCACCTAGGATTTCATTGTATTCTCTTCTCTCTGTCTCTGTTATTTTTTTTTTTTTCTTTTAAATATATAGCTGGCTTTTTCTTGTGTGGCTAATCACTCATGTCTGACTTTCTGTGGCCCCATGGACCCACCTGGTTTCTGTAGCCCACCTGGTTCCTCTGCTTATGGAATTTTCCAGGCAAGAATATTGGAGTGGGTTGCCATTTCCTACTCCAGGGGATCTTCTTGACCCAGGCATTGAACCTGCATCTCTTGTGCCTCTTGCATTGGCAGACAGATTCTTTACCACTAGCTCATATTCTCTTCAAAGCTTTATGCTGCCTTCTGTATTATCAGCTTGACAGAATTTTCTATAAAGTCTGAAATGTTTTTCACACAGTTTTCAGGGATTAATATGCGTTTGTACTAAATTTTAATAGTCACAAAGTTACATAGCTATGTGTGAGAAAAATAACAATCATTTATTATATCAGGTTCTTTTCTAATCTTTTGTGGACATTATCTGTAATCTGTACATCAACTCTAAAATGATGATATTGTCATCATCTGTGTTTTACCAAGAAGAAAACTGAAGCTCGTAGAGGTAGGTTTCCTGATTTTAAAGATGCTGATGTCTGGGCTGACACCTAGAATAATAAATCAGATTTTCACATTATTTACTCCCTTATCTAAGCCAGGTGTCTGCTCTAATGCCATCTTATCAGAAAGGCTAAGTTATATAGACAGTTTTAACTAGAGATAGCATCCTCTTAGTCGGCTTGATTTTCTTTTAAATCTTCTTACCACCTTTGCATTGTATATTTACTTGTTTGTTGCCTCCTTTTACCAGCTAAAATTCAAGCTGTGTGAGTTTAGAAACATTGTTCCCTGCTTTATCTCATGTATTTAAAACTGCAACATAGTAGACACATAATAAATGTTATTCAAATTGATGAGAAAAACTGTGGAGCTGAAAATGTACATGAAATTAGATTAATCTGGGAGAACTGGATACAGAGGATAAGGGGATCTATGAGTAAAGGACAGTACAAGAGAGAGGATCAGAAATAATAGAATAGTCAGACAAGAAGCACTGAAAAAAGTGTGAAAATTTAGATTCTTCTGAAAACAGACCTTGTGGAAGTCTCTTCTGTTACACAAGGTCAAAAAAGACTAACACAACACTCAACATCTATTGTTGAAGAAAAGCAAGGTTTCAAAGTAAAGAGGTATTTGGAATCTGAGATCAAACTGACTCTGGACTAAAAAAGGGAAATTTCTATCCTCTATACTTAGAGGCAGAAGTTTTTGGTTGTGGAGTTAAAGATACGCAAGCTACTAACAGACTGAATGTATCTATGCTATTCCATACTCAAAATTAAAAATTAAAAAAAAAAGACTCAGAGGAAATTAGGGCACAGAGACAGTAAGTAGCTTGGTTTAAGGTTAAATGGTTCATGAATGGCATGAGAAACCCTGACAGATGGTTGCCAGGGCTCACAATCTTAACCACCAGTCTACCTGGTCTTATTGGACAACATTCTATTTCCAGTGAACTTTTAACTTTTTTCAGAAGTATTGTTACATGCACCAATTTTCTATTTTCTTACCCCACTGTGGTTTGCTAATGATGGCTCCTGTTAAGTAACTGCGTGACATTCGGCCCATAGGAGCTTCCATTCCTTGGCTTCTAAGAATGAGGGTCATTAAGAATTCCTGATTTTAAAGATGCTGATGTCTGGGCTGACACCTAGAATAATAAATCAGATTTTCACATTATTTACTCCCTTATCTAAGCCAGGTGTCTGCTCTAATGCCATCTTATCAGAAAGGCTAAGTTATATAGACAGTTTTAACTAGAGATAGCATCCTCTTAGTCGGCTTGATTTTCTTTTAAATCTTCTTACCACCTTTGCATTGTATATTTACTTGTTTGTTGCCTCCTTTTACCAGCTAAAATTCAAGCTGTGTGAGTTTAGAAACATTGTTCCCTGCTTTATCTCATGTATTTAAAACTGCAACATAGTAGACACATAATAAATGTTATTCAAATTGATGAGAAAAACTGTGGAGCTGAAAATGTACATGAAATTAGATTAATCTGGGAGAACTGGATACAGAGGATAAGGGGATCTATGAGTAAAGGACAGTACAAGAGAGAGGATCAGAAATAATAGAATAGTCAGACAAGAAGCACTGAAAAAAGTGTGAAAATTTAGATTCTTCTGAAAACAGACCTTGTGGAAGTCTCTTCTGTTACACAAGGTCAAAAAAGACTAACACAACACTCAACATCTATTGTTGAAGAAAAGCAAGGTTTCAAAGTAAAGAGGTATTTGGAATCTGAGATCAAACTGACTCTGGACTAAAAAGGAATTGCTATCCTCTATACTTAGAGGCAGAAGTTTTTGGTTGTGGAGTTAAAGATACGCAAGCTACTAACAGACTGAATGTATCTATGCTATTCCATACTCAAAATTAAAAATTAAAAAAAAAAGACTCAGAGGAAATTAGGGCACAGAGACAGTAAGTAGCTTGGTTTAAGGTTAAATGGTTCATGAATGGCATGAGAAACCCTGACAGATGGTTGCCAGGGCTCACAATCTTAACCACCAGTCTACCTGGTCTTATTGGACAACATTCTATTTCCAGTGAACTTTTAACTTTTTTCAGAAGTATTGTTACATGCACCAATTTTCTATTTTCTTACCCCACTGTGGTTTGCTAATGATGGCTCCTGTTAAGTAACTGCGTGACATTCGGCCCATAGGAGCTTCCATTCCTTGGCTTCTAAGAATGAGGGTCATTAAGAATTCCTTGAATGATTAAGTGATTATTACTGTTTGATCATTTGACAGTGGAAAATCAATGAGACCTTGGCAGGGGCAGCTTCTGGGAGAAGAGTTACTTCTCATTAATAAAATTTGAAAAGAGCTGATAGAACAGAGATGCATGAAGCATGGGAAGTATTAAGATTCAGGTCCTCTTTGAAGCAGGGGTTGCACTAGAGGCTCCACGTGCCATGCTTTAGGAGCTGAGAAATCCTAGATGTACTGGAAGCCCTGAAAAGGAGTAGAAGAAATAAGAAAAGGAGTCAAAGAAGAGAAAATAATTAAGAAATCAAAGTTGTTAAAAGGTGTCAGAGAATATGTTTCAGAAAACAGTGGCCAGTTTGGTATTTTAGAGGGATAAAAGTTAAGAGGACAAATATGTTAGTAATCACAGCTAATCATCCATCTATCCAACCATCCATCCATTCTTTCAATTATATTCTGCACATTTGGAAAAAAAAAAGTTATGGAAATGGAAACAAGTTGATCAGAAATGTCATGGCAGGCATCCCGTGAATCATTTACTTCAATAAAATAAAAAATATACTTTATTGGAAGTAAAAGTTTTCATAGTGTTACAAGTAAATATAAATGAATGCTATCCCATGTACATTTTCTTTATCTAGTCTTGGAGTCTAATATCAAGTGTGCTACCCTCTCTGTTTCTCCTGTTCAGTATTAAGAGCCAAGTACTGGCTGGGGGAACTGATGCTCAGATATGTCTTCTTCTTTAGAGGGGGATAATGACCCAGCTAATACAGATACATATTTATGATTAATGATAACACAATCTCAGCTTATTCTGCATTTATAAGTTGTCTTATGAGATGGACTATGTTGGAAGCTTTTCTATAAACAGGTAGATATCTCTTTACATGAGCCCTCTCTAGTTGTGAAGAATCATTTAGGAACATGTAAAGAAAACTGTGAAATTAACACGCTCTGTAAGGCATAGTAATAGTGACGCTAAAAAATCAAAGTTACCTCTGCTTGATGCTAAGAGATTTGACTCACATACAGACCCAACATGTGGTATTAAGTCAATGCTTATGGGGAGTCTGATTAAGAAAATGAAGAGATCTTTCCCCATGGAAGAACAAGCATTCACAGATTCTGTGCCTCTCAGAATCATTTATATCTGGAATTCTTTAAACTGCCCTTCTCAGCTCTGCTTCTCTGCCTTAGACCACTTCCTCTTGCTCATATATAATTTATTCTTTACCATCTATGACATGTTTCTTGGCTCCTCCTTCTTGGCACTGTAGACTTAGGCTACATTTCTTGGGCTGAGCTTGAGTTTATCCACAAAAAATTATTTCTTCTTGCCCTCACTACTGTTTTTCTAGCAGAGCACATGACTTAGTGTATATTTGGGGATGTCCAGGAAGTCTATGGCTCCCTGTACTGTAGTCATCATCCACTGTGAAAGGGAAAAAGTGCAGGGCTTCTGTGTGGTGGGTCTTTATCTCATTTCCACTCATTTGCTTTCTGTAGACTGCTTTTGGTTTTCTAGGTATTAGAGAAGTATTATTGAGGCATGCTGCCTATGACTCATGGTATATATTCTGATTCCAACATGAGGGTTTTTTTTTTTTTTGCCATTTAGTAAGAATATCAACAGCTTTCTTCTGCTCTTCTGAAGTTTGTCATGTGAAAGAACAGTAACTCTAACATGGAGCTAATCTGGGTTTGGTTGAAAGCCAACCCCGTATGGGATGTGAATAGAAGTTCAGGAAGTACATAGGCTTATCTAATATGATTGAAACATTGGGATTTACATGGAAGAGGAGAGTAGATGAGAAACAGGGCCTAGAATAAGATAAAAGGAAAGAGAGATAGAAAAAAAATTGTTCTTGTTAGGAGGCAATTAAGTGTTTGTTGAATACCATGTGGCCAACCTCAACTTACAGCACTTTTCTGAAGGGGAAAGCAGAAGACAGACAGCAGTGGTTACCAAAGCTGGTGTCTGGCTTTGGAATGGCCATCTCATCTGGTCTTCATTTTGGAATACTACAATGAATGCGATTCAAACACTCATAGCTTTGAACATTTTGGGGGGTGGTGGTTGAAGAAGTATAACATAGAAATGCAGAATACTCTGGAAATAAAACCACCATTCATCCCAGACATGGAAAGGTACTAGTCTGACAGAGTCTGTATCTTCCAGTCATATCCAGACTGTGGGCTGAGGATGGGTTTGCCATTGTTAAAATCAGTATTCTAAGACTTGACTGTTTAAAATGGAAAAAAAAACTGGTGGTTGGAAACCTCATTTTTCTTTGTTACTGTTTTTGAAACATCAGGACATCAGTTTGTCTCTTGGGACTGTGCCCAGGAGGTCTAATTTTGCTGAAGGATCCAGTCAAGGCTTTGGAGTTCGTTTAGTATTCTAAATTAGTTATATTTTGATTTTACTTGGATTTGTGGAAAAACTAAAAAAGTCAACATCTAAGAGAGGCAATTCCAGGTTCTTCCTACCTCCCATGAAATTGTATTTTGGTTTTTATGTTGAACACACAAAAGTAAAAATATCCCTCTGAAAATGTTCCACTGTGAAAGGGAAAAGTGCAGGGCTTCTGTGTGGTGGGTCTTTATCTCATTTCCACTCATTTGCTTTCTGTAGACTGCTTTTGGTTTTCTAGGTATTAGAGAAGTATTATTGAGGCATGCTGCCTATGACTCATGGTATATATTCTGATTCCAACATGAGGGTTTTTTTTTTTTTTGCCATTTAGTAAGAATATCAACAGCTTTCTTCTGCTCTTCTGAAGTTTGTCATGTGAAAGAACAGTAACTCTAACATGGAGCTAATCTGGGTTTGGTTGAAAGCCAACCCCGTATGGGATGTGAATAGAAGTTCAGGAAGTACATAGGCTTATCTAATATGATTGAAACATTGGGATTTACATGGAAGAGGAGAGTAGATGAGAAACAGGGCCTAGAATAAGATAAAAGGAAAGAGAGATAGAAAAAAAATTGTTCTTGTTAGGAGGCAATTAAGTGTTTGTTGAATACCATGTGGCCAACCTCAACTTACAGCACTTTTCTGAAGGGGAAAGCAGAAGACAGACAGCAGTGGTTACCAAAGCTGGTGTCTGGCTTTGGAATGGCCATCTCATCTGGTCTTCATTTTGGAATACTACAATGAATGCGATTCAAACACTCATAGCTTTGAACATTTTGGGGGGTGGTGGTTGAAGAAGTATAACATAGAAATGCAGAATACTCTGGAAATAAAACCACCATTCATCCCAGACATGGAAAGGTACTAGTCTGACAGAGTCTGTATCTTCCAGTCATATCCAGACTGTGGGCTGAGGATGGGTTTGCCATTGTTAAAATCAGTATTCTAAGACTTGACTGTTTAAAATGGAAAAAAAAGACTGGTGGTTGGAAACCTCATTTTTCTTTGTTACTGTTTTTGAAACATCAGGACATCAGTTTGTCTCTTGGGACTGTGCCCAGGAGGTCTAATTTTGCTGAAGGATCCAGTCAAGGCTTTGGAGTTCGTTTAGTATTCTAAATTAGTTATATTTTGATTTTACTTGGATTTGTGGAAAAACTAAAAAAGTCAACATCTAAGAGAGGCAATTCCAGGTTCTTCCTACCTCCCATGAAATTGTATTTTGGTTTTTATGTTGAACACACAAAAGTAAAAAATATCCCTCTGAAAATGTTCATACAGCATGAGCAGTTCCTCTTTGAGAGCTCATATTCTCTTGGATGAATGGCATAATTTCATTCCTAGAAGCATAATAGGGATTCCCTTCTCCTGTTCAGTGATTATAATGTTGGAATAAATCCTTGCCTCCCTAGAGTGGGTATACCTGGAATGAATACACTATAGATGATTTTTGCATCACTAGAGGAATGAAAGGAAATGGGAATAGGGGAGGGCAAAACAGAAATAGGGATTCAAGCTAAAACCCAAATCAGCGAAGCCTAAAAATAGTGAATCAGAGAATCAAGAGTTTGTCTGGATTCAGGAAAAGTGTTGGAAACTGGAGGTCAAAGTAGAGAGATGAGTCAGAACCAAAGTGACTTTGAACATTGAAGTGAACTAGATGTGCAGGGAGTATTTATCAAAGCAAGTGAACATAAATATAGAAGTATAGTTGACCAGATAGATGACCATGGGATCATGGCACTCAACCTCACCATGTCATGTTTTGACAGTGCAAGGACTGATGACTTTGGTTGTCGTGCAAGGAGACTGAGGGTTCAAGGCCATACATCTGATAGCTATGCTACCCAAGGGGTGGGAGTAGAGGGTTCTGGAGTGCCCTAGAGGTTTGCTTTTTGGGAAGGATGCCTGTGTTGTGAATCCTTGGACTTTCTGTAAATTACATCAGCATTCCTTCATTCATGCTATTCGGAAACATGCATTGCAAATTTAATTTGGTTAATTCACAAGTCTATTTTTTACCTGTTCAATTTAATACCGCTCAAATTTGCCAACAAGTGATATGCCAGTTTCCTGCCAGACTGCTCAAGGCAAAATGTGAATCATCAGTGGCTAAATGGCTTTTCTTGACATTGAATAAATTTCCAACTTCCTATTTAGCAATGATGCATGTATATAACTGACCTTAATAGGAAAATAAGGTCTTTCTACACTTTATCTAACTCAAGTCTTCACATAATTCTGCTTCATTGTGGACTTTAGTGTATGTTATTATAGCTGGCTTTACACATAGATGCATAGGAATAGCAGGATACGCACACATGTAGATTTACTCATAAAATACCCATGGATATGTAGAATAAAATGATGTAAAATTGTATTTTGGTTTTTATGTTGAACACACAAAAGTAAAAAATATCCCTCTGAAAATGTTCATACAGCATGAGCAGTTCCTCTTTGAGAGCTCATATTCTCTTGGATGAATGGCATAATTTCATTCCTAGAAGCATAATAGGGATTCCCTTCTCCTGTTCAGTGATTATAATGTTGGAATAAATCCTTGCCTCCCTAGAGTGGGTATACCTGGAATGAATACACTATAGATGATTTTTGCATCACTAGAGGAATGAAAGGAAATGGGAATAGGGGAGGGCAAAACAGAAATAGGGATTCAAGCTAAAACCCAAATCAGCGAAGCCTAAAAATAGTGAATCAGAGAATCAAGAGTTTGTCTGGATTCAGGAAAAGTGTTGGAAACTGGAGGTCAAAGTAGAGAGATGAGTCAGAACCAAAGTGACTTTGAACATTGAAGTGAACTAGATGTGCAGGGAGTATTTATCAAAGCAAGTGAACATAAATATAGAAGTATAGTTGACCAGATAGATGACCATGGGATCATGGCACTCAACCTCACCATGTCATGTTTTGACAGTGCAAGGACTGATGACTTTGGTTGTCGTGCAAGGAGACTGAGGGTTCAAGGCCATACATCTGATAGCTATGCTACCCAAGGGGTGGGAGTAGAGGGTTCTGGAGTGCCCTAGAGGTTTGCTTTTTGGGAAGGATGCCTGTGTTGTGAATCCTTGGACTTTCTGTAAATTACATCAGCATTCCTTCATTCATGCTATTCGGAAACATGCATTGCAAATTTAATTTGGTTAATTCACAAGTCTATTTTTTACCTGTTCAATTTAATACCGCTCAAATTTGCCAACAAGTGATATGCCAGTTTCCTGCCAGACTGCTCAAGGCAAAATGTGAATCATCAGTGGCTAAATGGCTTTTCTTGACATTGAATAAATTTCCAACTTCCTATTTAGCAATGATGCATGTATATAACTGACCTTAATAGGAAAATAAGGTCTTTCTACACTTTATCTAACTCAAGTCTTCACATAATTCTGCTTCATTGTGGACTTTAGTGTATGTTATTATAGCTGGCTTTACACATAGATGCATAGGAATAGCAGGATACGCACACATGTAGATTTACTCATAAAATACCCATGGATATGTAGAATAAAATGATGTAAAATTGTTTTATTTAACTTTGATTGATACTGTATATTGCAGATATAAGAATCTTTAAGCATGTTTCATCTAAGCCTTTTAACAACTTTTTTTTTTTTTTTGACCACTTTTATTGGTCTTTCGTTTATTTTTTTTTTTTAAAGACTTATTTATTTATTTATTTTGGGTTGGAGTCGGGTTGGGGAGGGAGGGGATTGGGCGGGCCACTTCTATTGGTCTTTCATTTCTCTATTTTCATCCATCTTTGTTCTTTGGCTCCTGTGGGCCTCCCATCGCGGTGGCGTCTGTCGTCGCAGAGTGCCGGCTCTGGGCGCACGTGCTCCAGAGCTCCGGCTCGGTGATTGGACACATCAGTCCAGCCGCTCCGCGGCACGTGGGATCTTCCCAGGCCAGGGCTCGAACCGGCGCCCCTTGCACTGCAAGGCAGTGTCTTTACCCACTGGACCACCAGGGAAGCCCCCTTTTAACAACTTTTTGAGGTAGGTAATATTATTTTGATTTTTTAGTAGAAGAAACAGGTTAAACTATTTTCTGTAAAACTCCAGAACCCATGTTAATTTTCCATTGTTTCCTATGATTGCATTCTTTACTGTGCTTTTACTCTCACTGACAGCATCACTTTGGATCAGCACAGATCACTTTATTTTGCTATTATAGTCCATAGATTTGAATAGAAATGTGATGTTTATTGCCATACTACTTTTAGTATAGTTGTTGCTCTCCATTTCTAATATCTGAGACTAAATCCAGTGAGGGAAATTTTGAAGGTTAAAATGAACATGCCATATCTATCTTCCAAAGAAATTTCCAATGTGTATGGATAAATACATATTAAGAATATAGGCCTAAGAATACCAAAACTTCTGAATTCTTTTTTGATAACCACATCAAAGGTAATCCTTGAGGTTAGAAAGACAAAAATATTCCTTGGAAAAACAAAAGAAAATTAGCAAAATTAGCCCAAACACAAACACCACAAGAAAAACTGTATAACTATATTCCCATAAGTATATGTTCATAAATTTAGCAACAAAAATATACAGTGCTTCATGATGTGACTCATTAAGAATGAATTTAACTAGATGGTGGCAGAATATGAGTGCGTGCACAATGGTCACAGTAAATGTGCAAGTGTAGCCTTTCTTTCAGACCAAGTATTAGGGAAGAAAATTGCATACTTGATGTCTCGCGGTTTCTAGAATGCCGTTTTTGTTTACGGGTTGGGCAAATGCCAGTGGTTTCAACAAAATAAGAATAGAAATCATACATTATTGTGAAGTTATTTTAGAGCAACAGATGCAAGGCAGGTCATGGAACGTTTTTGTGACTGTTGGACAAAGAAATAGAACAAGACTCTATGTAATTCTTGAAGGATTGAGGGTATACTTTTTGCTTTGATATCACTAGAGTTAATATGGTAAAGGCCATCCCCTAAGGCATTATATTATATAAAAATATCAGGTTATTGGAATATTTGATATAAATGGGTAATTGAAATTGGAATACGTTTTTCATAGACAGAAATGGAAGTTGTTTGTTCAAAGAAGTTGGAATGATGCTGAAATCTATACACCTTTTTTTCCCCCTTTTTGACCTTTTTCTTTTCTCTCAGTGCTATTCACACAGAATTTGTAGGTAGTGTTTCAACTTCAGAAGAGTAGCTCTTTAATTCATTTTAACTCTACCTTGGTAAGACCTTGTGAATATTTGGTAATATGTGCATATTTCATGATCGTAAGGACCAACGTAAAGTTGTAGCCTGTGAAAAGGATAAGTCACAAAACCTATTTCCAAAAGTATGTTCCACTGATTTCCAACCCATGGTATACACTGAAAGGACTACTTTGTGGGAAATTTAAAGAACTTAAATGGATGTGTTCACAAGGCCTTGGATCACCAGAAGTTCTCTTGTGGGACATCAGGATATCTCATGGATATCTGATGGTCTAAACAACGGGTTAGTGGCCTAGCTCTTTTTGAGAAGCTATTGCCTAAGAATGTTTAATTCATTTCTTGACTAATCTGTTTACTATCATTGTTTTCTAGTGGAAAGACACAAAGGTTAAAATAAAACATGAAATTTTTATCCTTCAAAGGAATTCTCAAATGTGTCGTTATTATAGTCTCTTTCAATATCTGAAACATTGTATTATCTTCCTTAGCTCTACTCTAATGTACAATATTAACAATTTTTATATGTGATGGTTTGATTGCTCATCGTGACCTCTAACTGTTCCAGGTATTTTCCAGCTTGGTCACTCCTGGTAAATGGACATGTTTATTTTCTGCTCTGGTATCTGCTTGTGTGTTTTTGGATTAACTGTGGTCAAGGCAGTAAAGGACAGGGTTGTGCTACCCAGTTGGTTTAGGTCAAGCAGGGTGTTCATGCCTTCATTCATTCCAGCCCATTTCCAAAACCACCGAGCAATGGGTCAACGTTTTGTGACTGTTGGCAAGAAATAGAAAAAATCCAAAACTTTTGCTTTGATATCACTAGAGTTAATATGGTAAAGGCCATCCCCTAAGGCATTATATTATATAAAAATATCAGGTTATTGGAATATTTGATATAAATGGGTAATTGAAATTGGAATACGTTTTTCATAGACAGAAATGGAAGTTGTTTGTTCAAAGAAGTTGGAATGATGCTGAAATCTATACACCTTTTTTTCCCCCTTTTTGACCTTTTTCTTTTCTCTCAGTGCTATTCACACAGAATTTGTAGGTAGTGTTTCAACTTCAGAAGAGTAGCTCTTTAATTCATTTTAACTCTACCTTGGTAAGACCTTGTGAATATTTGGTAATATGTGCATATTTCATGATCGTAAGGACCAACGTAAAGTTGTAGCCTGTGAAAAGGATAAGTCACAAAACCTATTTCCAAAAGTATGTTCCACTGATTTCCAACCCATGGTATACACTGAAAGGACTACTTTGTGGGAAATTTAAAGAACTTAAATGGATGTGTTCACAAGGCCTTGGATCACCAGAAGTTCTCTTGTGGGACATCAGGATATCTCATGGATATCTGATGGTCTAAACAACGGGTTAGTGGCCTAGCTCTTTTTGAGAAGCTATTGCCTAAGAATGTTTAATTCATTTCTTGACTAATCTGTTTACTATCATTGTTTTCTAGTGGAAAGACACAAAGGTTAAAATAAAACATGAAATTTTTATCCTTCAAAGGAATTCTCAAATGTGTCGTTATTATAGTCTCTTTCAATATCTGAAACATTGTATTATCTTCCTTAGCTCTACTCTAATGTACAATATTAACAATTTTTATATGTGATGGTTTGATTGCTCATCGTGACCTCTAACTGTTCCAGGTATTTTCCAGCTTGGTCACTCCTGGTAAATGGACATGTTTATTTTCTGCTCTGGTATCTGCTTGTGTGTTTTTGGATTAACTGTGGTCAAGGCAGTAAAGGACAGGGTTGTGCTACCCAGTTGGTTTAGGTCAAGCAGGGTGTTCATGCCTTCATTCATTCCAGCCCATTTCCAAAACCACCAGAGTGACTATCCTGAAACATGAGTGTGATTGAACCGTTGCTCTCATTTTAGTTTCTCAAAAACCTTTAAGCTATCTTTTCCACAGGGTATAAAACTTCAAGATCGAGTTAACTGATATAGCCTTATCTCTGGTGTCCTGAAGAACTGGCCTTGACCATGCTGACATCTCACTACCATTAAAGGTACTTCCCTATGCCACAGGGACCTGAAATGGCTTAGCAGTCTCTACCAATCTCTTCTCCTTCTGGGGTTATCCTCCGTGAGAGGTGCCCACAAGAGTTTTGAATGGGTCCTGATGTGCTACCGAACTTAAAGAGTTCTTTCATTTGATGACAGGATTCTCCCCTTCCCAGGGTCACATATGCCATCAAATTTGCTGAGCCTGGATGGGTTCTAGTAACAGCCACAGAGGACCCTCTCTCTCACACTCACAGTCACCAGTGAAATCTGGTTAACCTTCCAGACCATTGTCCATATGATATATTCTCACTCACAAATACTATTATCTCTGTTCAGGATTTTTAATTCCCCTTAGGAAGTCAGATATGTATAAACCCTCAGCTGTATGCATGGTTCAGTTTGTGCTCAGAAGGTCATCAGCCACCATGTAAATTAGTGGGTACAAAATGGTATACTTGGAGAAAGGGGTCCACTTTGTCACCTAATGACTCTGGATAACTCCCTTGTATCATGCAGTATGTTACATTAAAATTACATGTGTGTGTATGCAAAGTTGCTTCTGTTGTGTCCAACTCCTTGCGACCCTATAGACCATAGCCCACCAGGCAAGAATACTGGAAGAGGTTGCCATTCTTCTCCAAATCTTCCGTGTATTTAAAAAACAATTTTTCTATGTGATGGTTTGATTGCTCATCGTGACCTCTAACTGTTCCAGGTATTTTCCAGCTTGGTCACTCCTGGTAAATGGACATGTTTATTTTCTGCTCTGGTATCTGCTTGTGTGTTTTTGGATTAACTGTGGTCAAGGCAGTAAAGGACAGGGTTGTGCTACCCAGTTGGTTTAGGTCAAGCAGGGTGTTCATGCCTTCATTCATTCCAGCCCATTTCCAAAACCACCAGAGTGACTATCCTGAAACATGAGTGTGATTGAACCGTTGCTCTCATTTTAGTTTCTCAAAAACCTTTAAGCTATCTTTTCCACAGGGTATAAAACTTCAAGATCGAGTTAACTGATATAGCCTTATCTCTGGTGTCCTGAAGAACTGGCCTTGACCATGCTGACATCTCACTACCATTAAAGGTACTTCCCTATGCCACAGGGACCTGAAATGGCTTAGCAGTCTCTACCAATCTCTTCTCCTTCTGGGGTTATCCTCCGTGAGAGGTGCCCACAAGAGTTTTGAATGGGTCCTGATGTGCTACCGAACTTAAAGAGTTCTTTCATTTGATGACAGGATTCTCCCCTTCCCAGGGTCACATATGCCATCAAATTTGCTGAGCCTGGATGGGTTCTAGTAACAGCCACAGAGGACCCTCTCTCACACTCACAGTCACCAGTGAAATCTGGTCAACCATCCAGACCATTGTCCATATGATATATTCTCACTCACAAATACTATTATCTCTGTTCAGGATTTTTAATTCCCCTTAGGAAGTCAGATATGTATAAACCCTCAGCTGTATGCATGGTTCAGTTTGTGCTCAGAAGGTCATCAGCCACCATGTAAATTAGTGGGTACAAAATGGTATACTTGGAGAAAGGGGTCCACTTTGTCACCTAATGACTCTGGATAACTCCCTTGTATCATGCAGTATGTTACATTAAAATTACATGTGTGTGTATGCAAAGTTGCTTCTGTTGTGTCCAACTCCTTGCGACCCTATAGACCATAGCCCACCAGGCAAGAATACTGGAAGAGGTTGCCATTTCTTCTCCAAGAGATCTTCCGAACCCAGGGATCAAACTTGCATCTGTTATTTCTTCTGCGATGGCAAAATCACTGCCAAGACTGATATAATGAAGCTTTTCCTGTTCACCTTTAGGGATATTACAGTTTCAGGCCTTCTGTTTGCCTTTTTTTTTTTTAAAGATTTATTTATTTATTTATTTTTGGGGGAGGCGGGGTGGGGAGGGAGGGGAGCAGGCGGGCTACTTCTATTGGTCGTTCATTTGTCTATTTTCATCCATTTTGTTCTTTGGCCCGTGTGGGCCTCCCATTGTAGTGGCCTCTGTTGTCGCAGAGCACCAGCTCTGGGCACATGCTCTCCAGAGCTCCGGCTCGGTAATTGGACACATCAGTCCAGCCGCTCCACGGCACGTGGGATCTTCCCAGGCCAGGGATTGAACCGGCTCCCCTTGCACTGCAAGGCGGTGTCCTTACCCACTGGACCACCAGGGAAGCCCTTCTGTTTATCTTATTCACATTGTGATTTTCCTATCTCAGCCTGATGAAAGATAAGTACACAATATTTTTCTTTTGTGTGTGGATATCCAGTTTTCTCAATTCTATTTCTTGTAGAGATTGTCCTTTCCTCATAGTCTTGGCATCCTTGTCGAAGATCAGTTGACTGAATACATGTGGATTTATTTCTGTGTTCTCTAGTTTGTTCCATTGATGTCTAGTGTGCTTGTTCTAATTACTGTAAATTTATTATATGTTTTTAAATCAGGGAAGTGTGATGTCTCTAGCTACACCAAAAGCACAGGCAACAGAAGTAAAAATAGACAAATGGAACTACATCAAGCTACAAAGCTTTTGCATAGCAAAGAAAACTCTCAACTGAATAAAAAGGCAACCTATAGAATGGGAGAAAATATTTGGAAACTATATATCTGATAAAGGGTTACTTTCCAAAATATATAAGGAACACTTACAACTCAATATCAAAAACCAAATAACTTGGCGAATAAAATGGACTAAGGACTTGAGTAGACATTTTTCCAAAGAAGATATACAAGTGGCCAACAGGTATATGAAAAGATGCTCAATGTCAGTATAATCACCAGAAAAATGCAAATGAAAAACTACAATGAGGTATCACTTCATGCCTTTTAGTATAGTTATTATATATAAAGACTTTCTGTCTTTATATATACATAGACAGCAAGTGTTGGCGAGGATGTGGAGAAATTGGAACCCTTATACATTGTTTGAAATGCAATGAGTAGCTCCTAAGGAAAACAGTATGGAGGTTCCTCAAAAAATTAAAAATAGAACTACTATACGATTCAGCAGTCCAACTTCTGGGTATTTATCCAAATGAATTGAAATCAGAATCTTAAAGAGATATTAGCACTTCCATGTTCCTTTCAGCACTATTGATGATAGCCAAATGTGGAAACAACCCAAATGTCCATCAGTAGATGAATGGATAGAGAAAGTGTGCCATATATATGCCATGGAATATGGAATCCTTATTTTAAAAAGAAGGAAATCCTATAATGTGTGCTGGGCATTATACTAAGTTGAACAAGTCAGTCACAGAAAGATGAATACTGCATGATTTCACCTATAGGAGGTATCTAAAATAGTCAAACTCAAGCACAGAGTAGAATGGTGGTTGTCAGAAATGTTGTCAGAAATAAAGAGATATTAATTAAAGGCTACAAATTTCTGTTGTGTAAGATGAATAAATTCTAGAGATCTGCTGTACTGCATTGTATCTATAGGTAACAGTACTGTATTGTGCACCCAAAAGTTTGTGAAGAGGGTGGATTTCATGTTAAGTGTTCTTACAACAATAAAAAAAAAACCCAAACAAAAAAATATCTATTGTCCTTCTCGGTCTCAAATATGTATTCCTTGAGAGTAAGAATTGAGTGAACTTCACTTTTGTATCCCTGGGGTTTAGAACAGTCCATGGCTTGACAATAATTGTCTTTGGAGAATAACAAACAGAGAAGTTGAGCTGCAACAACAAATGAAGATTGAAGCTCTCAAAGGGGAGAAGTCAGATGGAGGGATAGTTCTTTGTGCCTCTGAAAATGAGGCTTCCAAGCATTTATTTGCTACATCATTTTTTAGAACAAAGTGAAGAAATAATTTAATAATAAGTGTATAGCCCCATTATTAGCAGCAGATTGTGTCTAAAAGTTTAGTATTCCTATCCCCACTCTTTGTATGGACTTGTTTAGTGGCAATAATCAAGGACATTCTTAGAAATGGTATTTGCCTATGAATCTTCTATTACTTTCTATTGATTTTGACTATATGATAAAAAAATGGCCATGATTGAACTGGCGAAATAAAATCTCTATTAGCTGACAGGTTTATGCTTGATGTGTATTTGATCATGAGAGATTCATGTGCTATGGAATTGAATGTAGAAAAAGGTATTTTAAAAAGTGCTAGTTATATTCATGTCAGAGAAGAAGAAACTGGAAACAATAACTATAGGCACTCGGTGCTTTTGTATTCATGTAAAAACTGCTTGTCAATAATCTTAATGAAAATAGAAGTATAGTACACTGAATGTCAGTTGACAGAAACATAAATAAATAATGCCATAATTACAAAAAATGCTAAAATAACTTTATGTTTTAAACATGCAGTCAGGTTTTATATAAAGAAAAGCCTAAGCAAATAGATTCATTGCTTCATTGGCTATAATTATTTCTAGTCAATTAGCTTATAAATTCCAGATTATTTTTTAATTCATAGCATTATATTATATGAATAAATACCTATTTTTTATAGGAGGAAGAGAGTACACTATGTATACTGGCCTAAAGTATAAGCATCTCTCTATAATCTGTCTGTGTGCTATTTTCTGCTAGCCATATAATTTAACTTTGATAAATAACATATGAGAAAGCTGGCCCTGCTGGCTGACCACCTCCAAAAAAGATGCTTAAGGGACTCTATAATATTTGCATAGGAGATGGGTCAGTGACCACAAGACAACAGCCACTCCAAAGTAAATAAGTAAGCAGAAGGCCAGTGGTGGTCATAGTCAGAAGAGAAAGGCAAGTCAAACTATAGAAGAGAGAGAATAGAACAGTGAGTGTGAATGCCCAGTCAGCATCTAGAATCAGAAGGGAGAGAGTGGTCCACCTACTAAGCTTGCCTTATTTACCACCAGAAGCCATTTTCTTTTGTTTCTGATTTAAAAGGATATTAAAGTTATAATATAAAAAAGAACAAGGAACTAAATAATCTTGCACTTAAATCTTTGTTTTTCCAATTTTCCATTTTTTTCCTGGTTTTGGGATTATCCTTTCTTTTGTTTTTTTTTTTTTTTTTTGCCTTTTTTGGGGGGGGAGGGTGGGGACTATCCTTTCTATGTCTTAATTTCCTTATCAGCAAAAATGGGATAAAAGTCGAATTTAAATGGCAACCCCCTCCAGTATTCTTGCCTGAAGAATTCATGGACAGAGGAGCCTGATTTGCTACAGTCTATAGGGTCGCAAAGAGTCAGATATGAAGTGAAGCAAGCAAGCAAGCTAATAATTTTAAATTTTAGAACTGAAAGGTAAAAATAGGTCATGTAGGTGAAAGTACCCAGCAAGGTAGTTGGAGGGTCCACCAGTGTTTCCTTGCTCCCATCCACTTATGCATGTGTCTTTCTATCCAACTTCATTGCATGACAGTTTGTGTGAGGTCTTGCTGTTGATTCTGAGACTCCAAACTACACAACTCTGTGGGATACAGCTTCCACTCAGATCTTCTAATTCTCATTGTTGTGACTACCAAGACTCTAAGAGGCAATTTATATTTTAAACATGCAGTCAGGTTTTATATAAAGAAAAGCCTAAGCAAATAGATTCATTGCTTCATTGGCTATAATTATTTCTAGTCAATTAGCTTATAAATTCCAGATTATTTTTTAATTCATAGCATTATATTATATGAATAAATACCTATTTTTTATAGGAGGAAGAGAGTACACTATGTATACTGGCCTAAAGTATAAGCATCTCTCTATAATCTGTCTGTGTGCTATTTTCTGCTAGCCATATAATTTAACTTTGATAAATAACATATGAGAAAGCTGGCCCTGCTGGCTGACCACCCCAAAAAAGATGCTTAAGGGACTCTATAATATTTGCATAGGAGATGGGTCAGTGACCACAAGACAACAGCCACTCCAAAGTAAATAAGTAAGCAGAAGGCCAGTGGTGGTCATAGTCAGAAGAGAAAGGCAAGTCAAACTATAGAAGAGAGAGAATAGAACAGTGAGTGTGAATGCCCAGTCAGCATCTAGAATCAGAAGGGAGAGAGTGGTCCACCTACTAAGCTTGCCTTATTTACCACCAGAAGCCATTTTCTTTTGTTTCTGATTTAAAAGGATATTAAAGTTATAATATAAAAAAGAACAAGGAACTAAATAATCTTGCACTTAAATCTTTGTTTTTCCAATTTTCCATTTTTTTCCTGGTTTTGGGATTATCCTTTCTTTTGTTTTTTTTTTTTTTTTTTGTCGTTTGTGGGGGGGGGAGGGGGGGGACTATCCTTTCTATGTCTTAATTTCCTTATCAGCAAAAATGGGATAAAAGTCGAATTTAAATGGCAACCCCCTCCAGTATTCTTGCCTGAAGAATTCATGGACAGAGGAGCCTGATTTGCTACAGTCTATAGGGTCGCAAAGAGTCAGATATGAAGTGAAGCAAGCAAGCAAGCTAATAATTTTAAATTTTAGAACTGAAAGGTAAAAATAGGTCATGTAGGTGAAAGTACCCAGCAAGGTAGTTGGAGGGTCCACCAGTGTTTCCTTGCTCCCATCCACTTATGCATGTGTCTTTCTATCCAACTTCATTGCATGACAGTTTGTGTGAGGTCTTGCTGTTGATTCTGAGACTCCAAACTACACAACTCTGTGGGATACAGCTTCCACTCAGATCTTCTAATTCTCATTGTTGTGACTACCAAGACTCTAAGAGGCAATTTATATTTTTCAGCCAAACAGATATGTGCAGCATCCCAAATATGGTCCAAACTCCTGCCTCCTAAATCTTTGCCGGACATCTGATCCATTTCCATGATCCTCTTCACTCTTCTCTTTGATTTATTCAACTCATCAAAAACTCATTCTTAATCTCCCTATATGAGGCCTTTTCAGATGAATTTGATCTAATTCAGTTACTATTGTCATTTTGACAAATAACAAGGAACTTGTACATCATTGTGTGAAGCTGTAACTAGCAATTGTGTGGAACATGTCTTTGGCCATTTGAAATGTTTTCCATGTAACATTTGGCACAATGACATAAAATATTTGCTCTTTGGACTCCCAAGTTCTAATAGTTGTTCTCACATCAAAGGATATTTTAAAATAATGACTGGTCATCCACTGCTCTTCCTCCAAACCTGATCTTTATTTTCATCATAATAGAGAATTAGCTGCTGCTTTGTATTTTTAGTTTGGAGTAGTTTCAGTGCTTTCACTTGGATCTGTCAGAACATATACCTCTATTGACTCATTGGTAAAAAATCTCCCTGCCAATGTAGGAGATGCAGGAGATGCAGGTTCGATCCCTGGGTCAGGAAGATCCCTTGGAGATCCCATGGCAACACAATCCAGTATCCTTGCTTGGAGAATCCCATGGCCAGAGGAGCCTGGCAGGTCACAAAGAATTGGACATGACTTAGTGACTGAACATGAAGTCATCAATATTTTTTGCCTTGGTGCTATCCCCTGTCTTTACTTGAAGCCCACGACTTGAATTTAGCTTCCAACACAGAATCCTCAGCAGATCTTGGTTATGTCAATCATTGTGAAACAATACATGGCCTACCTTCAGTTAATTTTTTCCCATCTGAAATATTTAATGATAATCTTTTCATTCAAAATGATGGTGTGCAATGATCTACTTATTGAAAGAATGTCAGTTCTTAAGCCTCTAGTGTCACATGCCAAGTATATATGTGTGTATATATATATGTGTGTATATATATATATACATATGTATATGTATATACATATATATATATACACACACAAACATATACAATAAGATACAACTTGTCATGGTCAACTAAAGGGTTTAGAATAAAAGTCATAATTTAATAAAATAAAAACTATGTATTATGATATATTAGGATTTACCACTTATTAGTAATAAATATACCTTTCCATTATCTAGGTTGAAATATATAGTTAGGATAGTTTATTAGACAGATAAAAGTCTTCATATAAACTTCACTGATGTAGTCATTGATATTCTGGAGAAGCTATTTATAAGCCATCATTTCTGATATGATCTCCAAAAGAATTAAAGGGAGATTCATCAACCATGAACTCTGAAGTTTCTTTGTTTTGAAGCATGTGATGTGATGGAAACTACTGAAAGTCACAATGGACATCCAAACATAATGACTTGCTCTTGGACTCCCAAGTTCTAATAGTTGTTCTCACATCAAAGGATATTTTAAAATAATGACTGGTCATCCACTGCTCTTCCTCCAAACCTGATCTTTATTTTCATCATAATAGAGAATTAGCTGCTGCTTTGTATTTTTAGTTTGGAGTAGTTTCAGTGCTTTCACTTGGATCTGTCAGAACATATACCTCTATTGACTCATTGGTAAAAAATCTCCCTGCCAATGTAGGAGATGCAGGAGATGCAGGTTCGATCCCTGGGTCAGGAAGATCCCTTGGAGATCCCATGGCAACACAATCCAGTATCCTTGCTTGGAGAATCCCATGGCCAGAGGAGCCTGGCAGGTCACAAAGAATTGGACATGACTTAGTGACTGAACATGAAGTCATCAATATTTTTTGCCTTGGTGCTATCCCCTGTCTTTACTTGAAGCCCACGACTTGAATTTAGCTTCCAACACAGAATCCTCAGCAGATCTTGGTTATGTCAATCATTGTGAAACAATACATGGCCTACCTTCAGTTAATTTTTTCCCATCTGAAATATTTAATGATAATCTTTTCATTCAAAATGATGGTGTGCAATGATCTACTTATTGAAAGAATGTCAGTTCTTAAGCCTCTAGTGTCACATGCCAAGTATATATGTGTGTATATATATATATGTGTGTATATATATATATACATATGTATATGTATATACATATATATATATACACACACAAACATATACAATAAGATACAACTTGTCATGGTCAACTAAAGGGTTTAGAATAAAAGTCATAATTTAATAAAATAAAAACTATGTATTATGATATATTAGGATTTACCACTTATTAGTAATAAATATACCTTTCCATTATCTAGGTTGAAATATATAGTTAGGATAGTTTATTAGACAGATAAAAGTCTTCATATAAACTTCACTGATGTAGTCATTGATATTCTGGAGAAGCTATTTATAAGCCATCATTTCTGATATGATCTCCAAAAGAATTAAAGGGAGATTCATCAACCATGAACTCTGAAGTTTCTTTGTTTTTGAAGCATGTGATGTGATGGAAACTACTGAAAGTCTGATGGGTTTCAACAGAAGAAATGTGGGTTTTCTAATACTTGAAACATCATAAAAGAGACGAGGGAAGAAAATAAGAAAAGCTTATGTACTTCATGGAGTTGATCAACAGAAACACAGTAACAGTGGATGTGAATACAGTGATGAAGCAAACACAGGGCTAGTCTGTTCCAGAAAACACATGCAAAGTCATCAAAAGGCAAAATTTGCCTTTTAAGCAAATGTGACAATAGGCAAAACAAACAAGGAACAGACAGCTGATTAGCAAACCTATTAGGTAAAGCTTTTTGAAATGTTCAGCTACCTGAATTATTCTCTAAGCAAACCCATGAGGAGTTAGGAGGCAAAAATTTAGAGAGGAAAAGGAAATTCAGCTTATTCTTAGCAATAAAAGTGTAGTTAAAATGTTTGCTAAATTCTACTTTTCGTATTTTCTTTATATACATCTAGATGATTCATCTAAGGAAAACAGATTTAATCTAATATTATTACAATGGAACATTATATTATCATTAAAAAAAACATATATAGTGAATTACATTAGGCTGCATTCAGGATCATCTAAAACTCAGTACCATGGAATTAATTTGATTTTTTCAAACTGGTCAGAATACACAGCAACAGCAATATGTGTTTCATTTTATTAGCACAAACTCTCTACATATCAGGTCTCTTATTTACTTGGCTTTGAAAAGATGTGTAAGCAAGGTACATGGAAGTCAGGGCCTGGTTTTGTCCCCTTAAGATGCTTTGGAAATTGTTGTTTGATTTAAGACCTGAATTTGACCCATGAGAGCCAATTCTGGCTCGTTAATAGCCTGGGACATGATTTACCTTCTGACCTTTTGTCTTCCCTAGAGTCTAATACGCCTTGACTTCCTAGACTTTTGTGATTCAAACCAGACAATTTTTGCATGAATGTTTTACGAGAAAATTACTTAATTAACACGAAAGTGCTGCTAAAATTGGCCAATGTTGCTTTTCTTTGAATTGTGCACATATTGAGTTCATCTTATGCATGTTTTTAGCAGCTTGAGCTTAGGGCGAATACAGTTCTCCAGTCTTCACTTCCATACTCTTGCTTAGGTAAAATCCCGTTGTCACTATCTTTCACTCTTCCTAATGAAGGTTGAGGTCATGTGTAAAGTCTCTTTGGTTAGGGCTTCTGAATGTTATCTACACAGCTTCTTTATTAGTCCTTTCTTTCTTCTTTCTTGTTATGACTTCATGGAGTTGATCAACAGAAACACAGTAACAGTGGATGTGAATACAGTGATGAAGCAAACACAGGGCTAGTCTGTTCCAGAAAACACATGCAAAGTCATCAAAAGGCAAAATTTGCCTTTTAAGCAAATGTGACAATAGGCAAAACAAACAAGGAACAGACAGCTGATTAGCAAACCTATTAGGTAAAGCTTTTTGAAATGTTCAGCTACCTGAATTATTCTCTAAGCAAACCCATGAGGAGTTAGGAGGCAAAAATTTAGAGAGGAAAAGGAAATTCAGCTTATTCTTAGCAATAAAAGTGTAGTTAAAATGTTTGCTAAATTCTACTTTTCGTATTTTCTTTATATACATCTAGATGATTCATCTAAGGAAAACAGATTTAATCTAATATTATTACAATGGAACATTATATTATCATTAAAAAAAACATATATAGTGAATTACATTAGGCTGCATTCAGTATCATCTAAAACTCAGTACCATGGAATTAATTTGATTTTTTTCAAACTGGTCAGAATACACAGCAACAGCAATATGTGTTTCATTTTATTAGCACAAACTCTCTACATATCAGGTCTCTTATTTACTTGGCTTTGAAAAGATGTGTAAGCAAGGTACATGGAAGTCAGGGCCTGGTTTTGTCCCCTTAAGATGCTTTGGAAATTGTTGTTTGATTTAAGACCTGAATTTGACCCATGAGAGCCAATTCTGGCTCGTTAATAGCCTGGGACATGATTTACCTTCTGACCTTTTGTCTTCCCTAGAGTCTAATACGCCTTGACTTCCTAGACTTTTGTGATTCAAACCAGACAATTTTTGCATGAATGTTTTACGCAGAAAATTACTTAATTAACACGAAAGTGCTGCTAAAATTGGCCAATGTTGCTTTTCTTTGAATTGTGCACATATTGAGTTCATCTTATGCATGTTTTTAGCAGCTTGAGCTTAGGGCGAATACAGTTCTCCAGTCTTCACTTCCATACTCTTGCTTAGGTAAAATCCCGTTGTCACTATCTTTCACTCTTCCTAATGAAGGTTGAGGTCATGTGTAAAGTCTCTTTGGTTAGGGCTTCTGAATGTTATCTACACAGCTTCTTTATTAGTCCTTTCTTTCTTCTTTCTTGTTATGACTTCGTTCCTTCTCATTCTCCCATTGTTACTTGACTGGCAATTTTAACTCCTTTTGATTTATTCATATTGTACGTCTTCCTATGCACCAAGATTCGTTGATACAAAGGTGAACAAGACATATACCTAATGCTCTGAAGGAATTTGCAGTCTTATAATTGATAGATGATGGTAGATAGGTTACCATGATTGGTGTTGGATTCTTTTTTTTTTTTTGGCCACTTCTATTGGTCTTTCACTTCCATCTTTGTTCTTTGGCATGTGTGGGCCTCCCATCGCAGTGGCCTCTCTCACCACAGAGCACCAGCTCTGGGTGCATGTGCTCCAGAGCTCCGGCTGGGTAGTTGGACACATTGGTCCAGCTGCTTGGAGGCACATGGGATCTTCCCAGGCCAGGGATTGAACCAGCACCCCTTGCACTGCAAGGCAGGTGGTGTCCTTATCCACTGGACCACCAGGAAAGCCTGGTGTTGGATTCTTGATGTCCAAAGGAGAAGATTTCACACTGGGATCAAAAAGACTTGGCTTTGGTCAGTAAGAACTTCATGTAGTAAAAAGTTTATTAAAGGAAAAAGTGATAGAGAAAGCGTCTAGCTAAAGGAACTCTAAGGGGGATAGAAGAGTATCTCCAGAAGCTAGTTCAGACAAGGCATTTTGTACTTTCCAGTTGGTTATTAACAAGAGATCAAAAGAATGTTTTAAAGTTGTAAAGGTCTTGCTAGACCCACACCCACAACATTAACATAAGATTAGCCAGAGGATGGTCTCCAGCCATCAAGACTAGAGGAGACATTCCAGTGCAAAATAGTTTGTCTCCATAAGACAATAAAGTTAGTTTCAGAGTAGATCTTTATCATGGCAAATGTTGCTTTTCTTTGAATTGTGCACATATTGAGTTCATCTTATGCATGTTTTTAGCAGCTTGAGCTTAGGGCGAATACAGTTCTCCAGTCTTCACTTCCATACTCTTGCTTAGGTAAAATCCCGTTGTCACTATCTTTCACTCTTCCTAATGAAGGTTGAGGTCATGTGTAAAGTCTCTTTGGTTAGGGCTTCTGAATGTTATCTACACAGCTTCTTTATTAGTCCTTTCTTTCTTCTTTCTTGTTATGACTTCGTTCCTTCTCATTCTCCCATTGTTACTTGACTGGCAATTTTAACTCCTTTTGATTTATTCATATTGTACGTCTTCCTATGCACCAAGATTCGTTGATACAAAGGTGAACAAGACATATACCTAATGCTCTGAAGGAATTTGCAGTCTTATAATTGATAGATGATGGTAGATAGGTTACCATGATTGGTGTTGGATTCTTTTTTTTTTTTTGGCCACTTCTATTGGTCTTTCACTTCCATCTTTGTTCTTTGGCATGTGTGGGCCTCCCATCGCAGTGGCCTCTCTCACCACAGAGCACCAGCTCTGGGTGCATGTGCTCAGAGCTCCCGCTGGGTAGTTGGACACATTGGTCCAGCTGCTTGGAGGCACATGGGATCTTCCCAGGCCAGGGATTGAACCAGCACCCCTTGCACTGCAAGGCAGGTGGTGTCCTTATCCACTGGACCACCAGGAAAGCCTGGTGTTGGATTCTTGATGTCCAAAGGAGAAGATTTCACACTGGGATCAAAAAGACTTGGCTTTGGTCAGTAAGAACTTCATGTAGTAAAAAGTTTATTAAAGGAAAAAGTGATAGAGAAAGCGTCTAGCTAAAGGAACTCTAAGGGGGATAGAAGAGTATCTCCAGAAGCTAGTTCAGACAAGGCATTTTGTACTTTCCAGTTGGTTATTAACAAGAGATCAAAAGAATGTTTTAAAGTTGTAAAGGTCTTGCTAGACCCACACCCACAACATTAACATAAGATTAGCCAGAGGATGGTCTCCAGCCATCAAGACTAGAGGAGACATTCCAGTGCAAAATAGTTTGTCTCCATAAGACAATAAAGTTAGTTTCAGAGTAGATCTTTATCATAGCAAATGTTTTAGGTTAGAAAATGTTCCTCCTTTTCCTCCTCTTGCTAGGAAATCGCTGGCCTCCTTACCAAGTCTGCCTATTCACTCTTTTCATAATGGAGAGATAAAGGTAGATAGGAAATTACATCGTAGTGCCATAGTTGTAAATACAGAATTGGAACACATGTGTGGTTTCAAGAATTAGCAAAAAACAATGTCATTGTCGGGTGTGAAAAAATAAAGTGAACCAGTTGGATTACTTCTCTCAAGAATTTGAACCAGAAATACTGAATTAACCTATTAGTAGTAGGAATTTAATTAGAAAGATTATGAAGAAAGAAGAATCGGGATTATCATGAGGTAAAGAATATAATAAACAAGGGACAATACTAAGTGGGAAAAATTAGAGCAGGTCCCATAAAAAGAGAATCAGCACCATGAGAGATAATGTAGCTCCTCCTAAGAGGTGTAATTTCTGGAAGGACTGTGGGGATGGTGGGCTAGTGAGAGGGGAAGAGCCTTAGCAGTTGTGCATCTTGGAATTGTCAGCTTTGAAGATATGTTAACCTGTGTGTCAGAGGACGAGGTAGGGGTTAAGAGAGCTTAGCAGTTATTAGCATCGTATCTGGAAAGACGTGGCTATGTCATGTGACTTTTGGCAAACTGTCTGACTGTTCTAATATTTATGCTCATCTCTATAACTGGTAGAAAAGAATGATGCTGAATTCTTAGTGTTATTTTAAGGATTAGAGGAGACATTCCATGTAAAGTGCTTAAGTATAGTTCCTAGTGCATCATACATTCTAAAAAGTTACTTGTGTATATTATCTTATTCTGCCTCAGGATACTTACTAAAGGTATCTAAATTGGTATTTTGAAAATTGTAGATTGCAATCATGAGGGCACAAAATAATACATTTAGTGATTTGAAGAAAGAAAATAAAATATACGAGAAGCATTTTCTATAGTAAAGGTATTATTTGGAAAAAGTTTTTCAGCCATTCGCATGTGTCTGTATTGGTGTCTGCAGTGTGTGTGTGTGCTTGTACAGGATCAAGATCAGTAATATTTAGAAATCACTGCATTATATGAATGCCAGATGGATAATAGATTGGATCATGATTTATACAATTAATTGGTTTGCCAACGCTCACTCTGAGAAGCAGATACCAATCTATCTATTAGTGAAACCAAGGTCATGTGCAGTTTCTCCAGGCTTCAGTGTTTGCATATGTATACCTGAGTGCAAATAACAGTGGTCAATAACTTTGTACTTCCTGGTCCAAGGGTTTGGGATCTCAAAAATTGTACTTATTTCAATAAGAGAGTTTTAATATCCTTGCTGGGATCCCTGCTGTGTAGACTCTGTTCCATATCCTTTGGATAAAGAATGATCGATTTATTGAAAAGTGTCTGTCTGTACTCTTTCTATAATCAGCATACCACAATATAGAGGACACCAGTATTGAAATCATAAAGTTCTATGTTGGGCACATTATGGATTTATGAGAGTGAAAGATAGACATATGTAGATGTGAATTACTCAGATAAAAAGATTATTCAAGTATTCATCTCAGAAAGACAGTTGAGAAAGCACCCTAATCAGACAACATGAAAGGAAAAACAGAGATCCTGAGATGAAAATAAGAGGAAATGTGTGAATTATGCCGTACATATATTTTAATCTAAAGGGTGCCTCAGACTGTAACCTATGCAGGACAGATAAAATTTCATGGAATGAAAGTGATAATACCACAAGAAGAAGCTTAATTATAGTCTTGTGTCATCTGGCATCTAGACAACATTAGAAAAACCCAAGTGACAGGATTTAGAAAAGGGGGTAAATAAACATATCATGAAAGTCTCATCATATTGGGATTGGAGATGTGGAAAAGCATCTTGATCATTGAAAGAAAGACACCTTTGCGATAGATGTAAGATTGGCGGTTGATAGCATATGGATGATAATTGAGCCAACATACATGCTTTTTTCTCCCAGGTAGGATACCCTGACTCTTTTATTTTTCTGTCTACCTTATCAGTGATCCTTTGGATCTCTTTTGTTCTCTAACTACAGCCTTCTTGATTTCACCTAATCTCATCATATTGAAAGAAATCTATACAGTGAATATCCTGACATTTATATAACCTACTCTGCCAGCTGCCCTGAACTCAGATTCTCTGCAGCGCCCTCGACCCCCATCTGCTCCATCTACAGACATCCCTAACTCAGTAGCCAGTGACACTATCATTCTAGTTGCCCAAGCCAGAAATCTTAGAGTCATCTGGGACTGTTTTCTATTGCAGTCCACCTCCAATCCAACAGTAATCTGAGATGGTCCATCTTTAAATATGCACAGAATCCAATTACTCACCACACCTTCATTCACTCTCATCTGTGTTACTTCAATAGCCTCCTAACTGATCTCCCATTGTGTTCCCCTGTCTCTTGCTCTCAACATGGCAGTCAGAGTAATCCCTTTAAAACCTAGGACAGACGATTATACATCCTATATAACCCTCCAGTGGGTTATCTACATCCGCAAGAGTGAGAGCAGGATTTTTTAGTGGCTATACCACCCTATGCTCTTTATAACTTATTAGAATGTATTGCCTGTACTCTGTCCTTTGCTCTCCAACTCCCACTTCCCAGAAGTTTCTTTCTATAGATGTTTTAATGACTTGAATATTCCCTCATATCCTTTACCTCTTTTCACAAATTTCATCTTCTCAGAGACTGACTTTGACCACACTACCTAAAATTGCATCTCTGTGATCCCAACCCTCTTTTCTTCCTTTATTTTTCTTTACTAAAGTTATTATTATTTACAGTACCATGCATTTTGCCTTTTGTCAGGGAGAGAGTCCTGCATCCTCTACTAGAATGTAAGCACCAGGGATATTTTTGGTTAGTTTTGTTCCCCACTTTATCCTTCCTTTTCAGAGTAGAGCAGTGCCTCACACACAGACAGAGCTTACTAATTAATTTTTGAATGAGTGATCACAAGTTAAAGATCAATATCTATGTAGGAAAAGCGTTCCTACAAATTTGTAATTAAGAAGACAACAAACAAAAGGAGCAAAGAATATTTTTATAATGGCCAGTTGGCCTACTCAATGCCCATTCTCTCCCTCTCCCTTGCTACTGAAGCTCTAATCCTGTTCAGGGCTTCCTGGACCCACTTGAACATCTGTACCTGCCCCTGAATCTGGAGGCTCCTTATGATGTGGTCTTGGCCAAGGAGGCATAAGCATAGGTTGCTGGGTGGGTTTCTGAAAGAGTGCTTTTGCTTATTGCGTTTCACCTTCTTCTCTGTTTAACTGGAGCTCTACAGCCACCTATGAACCTGAGGATGAGTTCATTTTCCAAGGAGGGATGAAGGAAAACAGAGCAGCTCAGGTTTTGCTGGTCTTAGAGACTGCTCACCTCTGCACTTATTTTTATATGCTACATTATTCTTATTTGGGCCTTCTGTTAAAGGCAGCCCAATTTAATCCCTAACTGATGCAAATATAAATAAATAATTCATTAAAGATCATACCTAAATGAGGATTAAATATTTGACAAGAAGTTCTAACTCTTTAATATTTAATAATAATTTAATAATAATGAAATTAAAGGAATAGAACATGTCAATTTATACCCATCACACTGCCAAAAAATTAAAGCAAAAAGAACACAAGATTAAAGGCTATGAAATCATATAGCCTGGGCTTAAATCTCCATTTTTTCCACTGAAAACCTATATATACTTAGGAAATTTCCTTAACCCCACTCAGTTTTGAAGAATGCATGAGTATTGTTGTTTAAATCCCTACTCAGGACGGGCTTCAGAATAAAGGACATTATTATACATTTCTCTTTTTTAAAGATATTTTTTGATATGGACCATTTTTTAAAATTGTTATTGAGTCTGTTACAATATTGTTTCTATTTTTACTTTATTTTGCTGAAAGGCATGTGAGATCTTAGCTCCCCAACCAGGGATTGGACCCTCACCCCAGCATTGGAAGGCAAAGTCTTAAAAACTGGACCACAAGGGAAGTCCCATACAGCTCTGATAAATTAGAGCCATTTGAGAAATCAAACTGGTGATATCTTTTAAAATTAAAAACATATATATAAACCAGCATCACCACTCCTAGAAATCTATTCCATTGGAATAAAAGACCCAACATGTAAAGGTACATGTACCAGGATGATTAGTTTGTAGGAGTGTTTGAGCCAGGAAGAAACACCCTCTCCCTTGCTACTGAAGCTCTAATCCTGTTCAGGGCTTCCTGGACCCACTTGAACATCTGTACCTGCCCCTGAATCTGGAGGCTCCTTATGATGTGGTCTTGGCCAAGGAGGCATAAGCATAGGTTGCTGGGTGGGTTTCTGAAAGAGTGCTTTTGCTTATTGCGTTTCACCTTCTTCTCTGTTTAACTGGAGCTCTACAGCCACCTATGAACCTGAGGATGAGTTCATTTTCCAAGGAGGGATGAAGGAAAACAGAGCAGCTCAGGTTTTGCTGGTCTTAGAGACTGCTCACCTCTGCACTTATTTTTATATGCTACATTATTCTTATTTGGGCCTTCTGTTAAAGGCAGCCCAATTTAATCCCTAACTGATGCAAATATAAATAAATAATTCATTAAAGATCATACCTAAATGAGGATTAAATATTTGACAAGAAGTTCTAACTCTTTAATATTTAATAATAATTTAATAATAATGAAATTAAAGGAATAGAACATGTCAATTTATACCCATCACACTGCCAAAAAATTAAAGCAAAAAGAACACAAGATTAAAGGCTATGAAATCATATAGCCTGGGCTTAAATCTCCATTTTTTCCACTGAAAACCTATATATACTTAGGAAATTTCCTTAACCCCACTCAGTTTTGAAGAATGCATGAGTATTGTTGTTTAAATCCCTACTCAGGACGGGCTTCAGAATAAAGGACATTATTATACATTTCTCTTTTTTAAAGATATTTTTTGATATGGACCATTTTTAAAGTTGTTATTGAGTCTGTTACAATATTGTTTCTATTTTTACTTTATTTTGCTGAAAGGCATGTGAGATCTTAGCTCCCCAACCAGGGATTGGACCCTCACCCCAGCATTGGAAGGCAAAGTCTTAAAAACTGGACCACAAGGGAAGTCCCATACAGCTCTGATAAATTAGAGCCATTTGAGAAATCAAACTGGTGATATCTTTTAAAATTAAAAACATATATATAAACCAGCATCACCACTCCTAGAAATCTATTCCATTGGAATAAAAGACCCAACATGTAAAGGTACATGTACCAGGATGATTAGTTTGTAGGAGTGTTTGAGCCAGCAAGAAACAAAGAAACTCCTCCTGCCCACAACACACAAATTGGAAATAAACTGAATGACTATCACTAGAGAGGTATAAAAAATTTCTGCTACATTTTGATGAGGTACTATGCAACCTTTAAAAAAAGTTAATTTGATGTACATCAGTTAACTTGAAGGAATTTCTGCTGTGTACTATTGTGTAGGGTTAAGACAGTTTCAAAAATACCTGTATAATATTCATGTGTATCTTTGTAAACAATTATATAAATCGGAAGGCTTGTAAGGCGTGTTCAGACCAGGGAACATCAGCTACCACAGTGGGGTATGCTGTTGTTTTGGAGGAGTGGGAGAAGAAAGAAAGAAAGGACATTAAAACAAAATGATTAAAATGGGGTACATGTCTCTCTCATTTTTGATTTCCTCAAGGTATCTACCTAGTTAGTGGGATGGATGGGTCATAAGGCAGTTCTATTCCTAGTGTTTTGAGGAATCTCCATACTGTCGTCCATAGTGGCTGTATCAGTTTACATTCCCACCAACAGTGCAAGAGGGTTCCCTTTACTTCACACCCTCTCCGGAAAGAGACACCTGTACCCCACTGTTCATTGCAGCACTATTTACAATAGCTAGAACATGGAAAAAACCTAGATGTCCATCGACAGATGAGTGGATAAATAAGATATGGTACATATATACAATGGGATATTTCTCAACCATAAAAAGAAATACATTTGAATCAGATCTAATGAGGTGGATAAACTGTTATTCAGAGTGAAGTATGTCAAAGAGAGAAAGATGAATATTGAATCCTGACACATATATATGGAATCTAGAAAGAGGTGCTGGGAAATGAATATGCAACACAGCAGTGGAGAGGTAGACACGGAGAACAATCTTATGGGCATTGGGGTTAGGGAGGGGAATATGCTGTGGGACTAGGGGATCTCAAACAGGGGCTCTGTGATGACCTGGAGGGGTGAGATAAGGAGGGAGATGAGGGGGGGGGGGAGTCTGGTGCGGGCAGAACACTTGTTTACCAATGGATGATTCAGGTCGGTGTGTGACAGTAAACAACAAAACTCTGTAAAAAAGAAAAGAAAAGAAAAACAACAACAAGAAAAATGATTAAAATGGAATATGATGGCACATATGTAAAATTATAAATCTGACCAGATTTAGCCATATAAAGAAGCATGGAAAGGTGTTTTTAAAATGTGAATAGTGGCCAAGTCAGAGGTGTGGGGTTCAGGTTACTTTTACTCACTTTTTTATTCTTTTATTTGTTGTCTGTATTTTATGTAACAAAAAATAGTTTTATCAATGAAAATAAAAGACAATAGGAATAAAGTAGTTGAGAGAGAGAAAACCTATGTAAAATATTTTGGAGATAATGGAAGGTAGAGTCGAATACAGGTGTCAATGGAAGTTTTGTTAAAATCAAGATATCAGCATGAATTTGATGCTCAGGGTAATGACTTTGTAGAGCAGGAGAATTTGGAGATTCACATGTAGAGGAAATAACTGAAGGAGAGAAGTTCTGGAAAAGGTAAGAAGGTTTGTGAGTGTGAATCCCTGACCTTTGGCAAGAGGAAGGACACATCCTCAAGTCCTGAGAATCTGGACGCTGTGAGAGGGGTGAGGGAGAGAAATGGACAGAGAGGAAGAAGACACAGGAAGATTTGGAGTTGGAAAGATGGGGGCATTCTAAACTGATGGCTTCTATACTCTCATGATGTTTGAGGAGTCTGTCACTTGGGTGTGGCTTATTTACAGAAGGAAATGTGATGAGAGCTTCAGTGGTCGGAGGGGAGAGAGTGAGCAAAATGTTGAACTGTCTGACAGAGAGCAACGTGTGTGTCCTGTTTCCTGGACTCTGCCTTTACGTTCTGGCTATGCTGGACCAACACAGTATCGGGATCTGCTCCAAGTGTTTGGAAGACTGACTTCATTTTGGATGTAAGCTAAAGCAAGAATGCATCCATTGTGCAGAAATGTGAACACTATGGCCCTTCCTATATAATACTGTTTAGCACCAACATACCATGGTATGTGCTATAGTAGAAGTAGGCAGGAAATAGAAGCAAGCATGGCTGCTGTTACAGGGAGAAAAAAACACACAGTTGAAAGATATTTACTGAACAATTTTTTTATATGTAATATTGTGGGAAATGAAACTAAGACACAGGACTCTGCTGATCAAAAGTCTCATGAGGGGAATTCCTGGATATCCAGTGGTTAGGATTCCATGCTTACAATGCAGGGGGCACTGGAATATAAGATAGTCATAGAACTTACATCTTTGCATTCTGTGCTTTGATGAATCTTACCCTCCTAAGTTATAAAGACTTAGATCTGAGTTTATGAAGGGACCTAACTGGTTTCTTTGAACCTGCTAGAAAAAGCTATTCACCCTGACTTACCCTATACTTTTAATGTGTACATCAACAAGGAACGTCAGATAGTTTTCTTCCTAGTAATTGTCTACCATGTTCTGCTAATGTCAGTTTTTCTTTTGTCTCTTCACACTGTACAATACCCAAAGTGTTTTCTATTTTATTACACAAATTTTATTTTCTCAATATTAAATATGTGTGCTTTTGCCATAGTTGTTCAAACCAGGAATTATTTTTTTTTAGGTTCTTTAATCTAGAGGAAATAACTGAAGGAGAGAAGTTCTGGAAAAGGTAAGAAGGTTTGTGAGTGTGAATCCCTGACCTTTGGCAAGAGGAAGGACACATCCTCAAGTCCTGAGAATCTGGACGCTGTGAGAGGGGTGAGGGAGAGAAATGGACAGAGAGGAAGAAGACACAGGAAGATTTGGAGTTGGAAAGATGGGGGCATTCTAAACTGATGGCTTCTATACTCTCATGATGTTTGAGGAGTCTGTCACTTGGGTGTGGCTTATTTACAGAAGGAAATGTGATGAGAGCTTCAGTGGTCGGAGGGGAGAGAGTGAGCAAAATGTTGAACTGTCTGACAGAGAGCAACGTGTGTGTCCTGTTTCCTGGACTCTGCCTTTACGTTCTGGCTATGCTGGACCAACACAGTATCGGGATCTGCTCCAAGTGTTTGGAAGACTGACTTCATTTTGGATGTAAGCTAAAGCAAGAATGCATCCATTGTGCAGAAATGTGAACACTATGGCCCTTCCTATATAATACTGTTTAGCACCAACATACCATGGTATGTGCTATAGTAGAAGTAGGCAGGAAATAGAAGCAAGCATGGCTGCTGTTACAGGGAGAAAAAAACACACAGTTGAAAGATATTTACTGAACAATTTTTTTATATGTAATATTGTGGGAAATGAAACTAAGACACAGGACTCTGCTGATCAAAAGTCTCATGAGGGGAATTCCCTGGATATCCAGTGGTTAGGATTCCATGCTTACAATGCAGGGGGCACTGGAATATAAGATAGTCATAGAACTTACATCTTTGCATTCTGTGCTTTGATGAATCTTACCCTCCTAAGTTATAAAGACTTAGATCTGAGTTTATGAAGGGACCTAACTGGTTTCTTTGAACCTGCTAGAAAAAGCTATTCACCCTGACTTACCCTATACTTTTAATGTGTACATCAACAAGGAACGTCAGATAGTTTTCTTCCTAGTAATTGTCTACCATGTTCTGCTAATGTCAGTTTTTCTTTTGTCTCTTCACACTGTACAATACCCAAAGTGTTTTCTATTTTATTACACAAATTTTATTTTCTCAATATTAAATATGTGTGCTTTTGCCATAGTTGTTCAAACCAGGAATATGCTAGGTTCTTCTCTCTCTTTCTAGTAGATGGTTCTTTAAATGTAGAAAACTCTTCATTTTCAGCTTCCCAGAGACTCTAACAAGGGTCTATTCTGCTTTCTGAACCTTTCTGGGTTATAACAATGTGCGCCATATGGTCTCAACAAACACTTCTTAGCAATGCCTAATTTTTTTGCAGCCAGCTTTCCCTCTTGAATGTATGTACTTGATGTGATTTTTGCATATGCTTCTTTCATATAATGATCCAGATTCTTTGCTCTGCTGTTATATTCTTTCACCATTGCTTCAAGGTCTTTAGTGTAAGCAAAAGATGACAGTGTCATCTACATATTTGAGGTGTCTCTGGTCCTTGAGTCCCTTTTCTTTATCTGTAGAAACCTTGAAAGTTTCCTCAAGGCAGAAGGTGAGGAGTCTTAGTGCGATACCTCCTATTAATTCGACATGACAAGCTGACCTTTAACACCCAATTTTCGAATTCAATGTGAGTGTATCATTTGTGAAAATATGTTTGGGGCACTTACTATGCAGATCTTCTATTGCTTCTTTGCAGGGCTTCCGACAAAGCGTTGGTTTCCATTAAGTCCAAAATTTTTTTTTTTCGAGTGCCACAAAAGCCATACAGTGACTTGCTTACTGTCTGCTGTTCAGCCTGCTCTGCAGTTTGAAAGGAAATAAAAAATAATGCCCACTCTAACTACCCATACAGGCTGGGTTACATCAGTTGTTAATGTCTATGAAGAGGTATATCTCTAATTGAACTTCTGGGATAGTCATAGAACTTACATCTTTGCATTCTGTGCTTTGATGAATCTTACCCTCCTAAGTTATAAAGACTTAGATCTGAGTTTATGAAGGGACCTAACTGGTTTCTTTGAACCTGCTAGAAAAGCTATTCACCCTGACTTACCCTATACTTTTAATGTGTACATCAACAAGGAACGTCAGATAGTTTTCTTCCTAGTAATTGTCTACCATGTTCTGCTAATGTCAGTTTTTCTTTTGTCTCTTCACACTGTACAATACCCAAAGTGTTTTCTATTTTATTACACAAATTTTATTTTCTCAATATTAAATATGTGTGCTTTTGCCATAGTTGTTCAAACCAGGAATATGCTAGGTTCTTCTCTCTCTTTCTAGTAGATGGTTCTTTAAATGTAGAAAACTCTTCATTTTCAGCTTCCCAGAGACTCTAACAAGGGTCTATTCTGCTTTCTGAACCTTTCTGGGTTATAACAATGTGCGCCATATGGTCTCAACAAACACTTCTTAGCAATGCCTAATTTTTTTGCAGCCAGCTTTCCCTCTTGAATGTATGTACTTGATGTGATTTTTGCATATGCTTCTTTCATATAATGATCCAGATTCTTTGCTCTGCTGTTATATTCTTTCACCATTGCTTCAAGGTCTTTAGTGTAAGCAAAAGATGACAGTGTCATCTACATATTTGAGGTGTCTCTGGTCCTTGAGTCCCTTTTCTTTATCTGTAGAAACCTTGAAAGTTTCCTCAAGGCAGAAGGTGAGGAGTCTTAGTGCGATACCTCCTATTAATTCGACATGACAAGCTGACCTTTAACACCCAATTTTCGAATTCAATGTGAGTGTATCATTTGTGAAAATATGTTTGGGGCACTTACTATGCAGATCTTCTATTGCTTCTTTGCAGGGCTTCCGACAAAGCGTTGGTTTCCATTAAGTCCAAAATTTTTTTTTTTCGAGTGCCACAAAAGCCATACAGTGACTTGCTTACTGTCTGCTGTTCAGCCTGCTCTGCAGTTTGAAAGGAAATAAAAAATAATGCCCACTCTAACTACCCATACAGGCTGGGTTACATCAGTTGTTACATGTTGTTTATTGTCTATGAAGAGGTATATCTCTAATTGAACTTCTGGGCCACAGATAATATTAATCAAATGATTATTTAGGCAGCAACCATCTTAAATGAATAAGTGTCGACTAAGGGAATTGCCATACGTTCACACTGATTCAGCCAATGCTGTCACCCAATCAAAGTGCAAGCATGACAAAACAGAAAATAAAAAATAGAAGCTATGTACATATCAGGAACACTATACACACCCATGAAATGCAAATGCAACTCATATTGAGGAAGACTCCACACACAGTCTCAGACATTTAAATTCAGAACTTCTCTCTGAGTCAGAGGATTTGCTATGAGCTGCCTTTACCATATCTTTTATTCCCTCCCACCCCCTCCTTTCCTCCCTCCCTTCTCTCCTTCCTAGCCATCTCCCACTTTTCCTTCTTTCCTTCCTCCCTTCTTGCCTTCCTTTCATTTTGATAAGGATTCTGTAACAAAAATCTGTATGTATGTGGTTCAGAATGGAATATTAGAGGCAAAGACTGTTGGAGGATGCTTCGTTATCTGAGGCTGAGTAACAAATTACACCAAAACAGCAGGTTGAAACAACAAATACTTATCACCTCATAGTCTCTATGGATTAAGAATCTGAGTGCACTTCCTTGGGGAGCTTTGGACTCAATTCTCTCAGGAGGTTGTGGTCAAAGTGTCAGCCAGAGTTGGGGCCCAGATAGCCAGGGAGAAGGACAAGGTCCACTTTTGGGGTTCACTTACCTGATCACTGGGAGATTTTTAGCCCTTCGTTACAGGAACCACTTACAGGGTCATCTCATGATGTGGCAACTGGTCTCCCCACTGTGAGTGCTCTAGGAGAGAGTGAGCAAGCCCAGAAGGGTAGACACAGTCCTTTTCTAACTTAAAATCAGAAGTGAAAGCCATTCACTTCCGCCATGCTCTACTCATTACAAGTGAGTCAAGCAGTCCTGACAACTCTTAAGGACAGGGTTGCATAATATCAGGAGGTGGGGGGCTATATAGGACTATTTAAAAGGCTGCTGACCACAGGGTCCAAAGATTTGTTGTGCTTCCTTATTCCTCCTTTCCCTTAAAATGGAATTTAAATTTAATTTGTATATCTCCTGAAGTGAAAAGCAGAAGCAACCACTTGTTCCCATTTTGGTGCATTTGCAAATTTAGTGCTTTTCACAGGTGGGTGACTTTCTTCCTAATCCTAACACTGTTTCATCTCTTCTAATGAAAATACTACCTACCCATCAAGTTGGCTTATCTAACGTATTTATATAATTAGTTTGCCAGTTAATCCCTGGTGTCTAGCATAACCCCACTTGTTTTCCCATTCCAATTGTGCCCAATCATTTGTAAATAGAAGCTATTACATACAGGAACACTATACACACCCATGAAATGCAAATGCAACTCATATTGAGGAAGACTCCACACACAGTCTCAGACATTTAAATTCAGAACTTCTCTCTGAGTCAGAGGATTTGCTATGAGCTGCCTTTACCATATCTTTTATTCCCTCCCACCCCCTCCTTTCCTCCCTCCCTTCTCTCCTTCCTAGCCATCTCCCACTTTTCCTTCTTTCCTTCCTCCCTTCTTGCCTTCCTTTCATTTTGATAAGGATTCTGTAACAAAAATCTGTATGTATGTGGTTCAGAATGGAATATTAGAGGCAAAGACTGTTGGAGGATGCTTCGTTATCTGAGGCTGAGTAACAAATTACACCAAAACAGCAGGTTGAAACAACAAATACTTATCACCTCATAGTCTCTATGGATTAAGAATCTGAGTGCACTTCCTTGGGGAGCTTTGGACTCAATTCTCTCAGGAGGTTGTGGTCAAAGTGTCAGCCAGAGTTGGGGCCCAGATAGCCAGGGAGAAGGACAAGGTCCACTTTTGGGGTTCACTTACCTGATCACTGGGAGATTTTTAGCCCTTCGTTACAGGAACCACTTACAGGGTCATCTCATGATGTGGCAACTGGTCTCCCCACTGTGAGTGCTCTAGGAGAGAGTGAGCAAGCCCAGAAGGGTAGACACAGTCCTTTTCTAACTTAAAATCAGAAGTGAAAGCCATTCACTTCCGCCATGCTCTACTCATTACAAGTGAGTCAAGCAGTCCTGACAACTCTTAAGGACAGGGTTGCATAATATCAGGAGGTGGGGGGCTATATAGGACTATTTAAAAGGCTGCTGACCACAGGGTCCAAAGATTTGTTGTGCTTCCTTATTCCTCCTTTCCCTTAAAATGGAATTTAAATTTAATTTGTATATCTCCTGAAGTGAAAAGCAGAAGCAACCACTTGTTCCCATTTTGGTGCATTTGCAAATTTAGTGCTTTTCACAGGTGGGTGACTTTCTTCCTAATCCTAACACTGTTTCATCTCTTCTAATGAAAATACTACCTACCCATCAAGTTGGCTTATCTAACGTATTTATATAATTAGTTTGCCAGTTAATCCCTGGTGTCTAGCATAATGTCTTGTGCCCAACTGATGCTCAGTAGATACTTACTACATGGATGAGCTATGCCAACTCCTTCAAGAACCATTGCCCATGACCTTTTTCCATTGTGATCTCTCCTTTCATTAATCTATTTGTGCTTTGAAAGGGAGTATGGTGTTAAATATGCTGTCTCTGGAAATAGAGTTCCTGCATTTCTACCCTAATTCTGCTTTTACTGTCCCAGGAGAGGCCACTGAAACTCTTGGTGCCTCAGCTTCTTTACCTGTAACTTGTAGTTGCTCTACCTGTAAACTGTAGTTGCTCTGGGAGTTAAACTGAGAGAACACATGCAAAGCTTATTGTTTCTACATAGCCAATACATTGATTATTTCTCCATTATTTCTCATTACTCAAGGGTTTTTCATTACTGATTATTCTTTTTATATTTCTACTATGAAGCCATACATTATTGTTGCTTATCAATGAATAAGTGACCCCATTGTGGTTGCTCTGAGTTACTTTAATCTCAGCAAGTGAAATATGTCAGAACAATTGCAGTGGGTTTGCCCATCTATCTGATTCCTTTACACTGTGATTTCCTTAAAACCAAAACCTTGTCTATTTGTCTGAATGTCCACAGGGTAAGACTGAGACACAGTTACTTGTTAACATATATTTGTTGGACATCAGACTAATTAAGTATGAGCAGAAATAGTTACTTATCTTCTTTTTTTTCATTTTTGAAACTTTTAAGATCCCAGAGGTTATAAAGATGCTCAAAATTTTTTCATTTGATTTGAATTCAATTGATTTGAATTCAGTTGATTTGATTTTAATTGATTTGAATTTGAATGTTCTGTCCCTTTAATACTGCCAATACTAACTTTTTTCCTGCAGTCACAGTAGTTTAACACAGTGAACCAAGACCTTCTGCCATATAATATTTTAAGCTGCCATGAACACTTCTTAGACCAAGGTAGGACATGCTTTGAAGTGAATAAAAGAGATTCATCATGTGTTTCTTTGGTTTTAATTCTTTATTTGTCCTGGTGCTTACCTATTTCCCTGAAATCTCAGGGACATAGCATAATGATTCTTTTTAGAATATTTTTTTGTTAACCCAAAATACATAATTACAGTTCTTTTTTAGGTTAGAAGATTGTGGTTGAATACTAGTGAACAGGGCAATAAACTATAAAAATGACCCAATACAAATGAGGGTGAGAATTAATGGTATATTAGATCCCATGGATAGAGGACCCTTGTGGGCTACAGTCAGTACAAGGGGTTGCAAAAGAATTAGACACAATGTAGTGACTAAACAATAACAATATTTTCCATAACAAGTTTCTATGAATCTATTTTTCCTGCAATAATCATTCCAAATATATACTTTGGAGAATGAGAGCCTTGAGGGGCTGGTACATGATATTGAGCTTGATTATGCATATAGTAAGATAAAAATTTAGGATGTAACCAGGAGAGAAACAGCATCCAATTATTTAATTTTGATTATTTCTCCATTATTTCTCATTACTCAAGGGTTTTTCATTACTGATTATTCTTTTTATATTTCTACTATGAAGCCATACATTATTGTTGCTTATCAATGAATAAGTGACCCCATTGTGGTTGCTCTGAGTTACTTTAATCTCAGCAAGTGAAATATGTCAGAACAATTGCAGTGGGTTTGCCCATCTATCTGATTCCTTTACACTGTGATTTCCTTAAAACCAAAACCTTGTCTATTTGTCTGAATGTCCACAGGGTAAGACTGAGACACAGTTACTTGTTAACATATATTTGTTGGACATCAGACTAATTAAGTATGAGCAGAAATAGTTACTTATCTTCTTTTTTTTCATTTTTGAAACTTTTAAGATCCCAGAGGTTATAAAGATGCTCAAAATTTTTTCATTTGATTTGAATTCAATTGATTTGAATTCAGTTGATTTGATTTTAATTGATTTGAATTTGAATGTTCTGTCCCTTTAATACTGCCAATACTAACTTTTTTCCTGCAGTCACAGTAGTTTAACACAGTGAACCAAGACCTTCTGCCATATAATATTTTAAGCTGCCATGAACACTTCTTAGACCAAGGTAGGACATGCTTTGAAGTGAATAAAAGAGATTCATCATGTGTTTCTTTGGTTTTAATTCTTTATTTGTCCTGGTGCTTACCTATTTCCCTGAAATCTCAGGGACATAGCATAATGATTCTTTTTAGAATATTTTTTTGTTAACCCAAAATACATAATTACAGTTCTTTTTTAGGTTAGAAGATTGTGGTTGAATACTAGTGAACAGGGCAATAAACTATAAAAATGACCCAATACAAATGAGGGTGAGAATTAATGGTATATTAGATCCCATGGATAGAGGACCCTTGTGGGCTACAGTCAGTACAAGGGGTTGCAAAAGAATTAGACACAATGTAGTGACTAAACAATAACAATATTTTCCATAACAAGTTTCTATGAATCTATTTTTTTCCTGCAATAATCATTCCAAATATATACTTTGGAGAATGAGAGCCTTGAGGGGCTGGTACATGATATTGAGCTTGATTATGCATATAGTAAGATAAAAATTTAGGATGTAACCAGGAGAGAAACAGCATCCAATTATTTAATTTTGATGTTTTAAAATAAAAGAGAAAGTGACAGCTAAACAAATATCTGAGCTGTTAATTTTATTGTAAGTAAGCATACAAACTAAAGAGCCTAGTTAGAGGATGCATTTAGAAATTGCTTAGAGATAGAATTCATTAAAATATTTCAATTAGTGTTTTGTGAGAAGGGAGTTCTGGTGAATATTCAAACGAGATGCACCTAGGTGTTCAAGGAAACATGGGATCAAGTTTTAAAATAACTCATTTTACTAAAATGTAAAGTATAAATTTCCCATTCGGAGTTGGTTTCTACCAGCTGTCTTTTAAGTATTTATGATTATAGCATCACAAAAGCTAAAAATGAATAAAGTAGCATGATTCACTTTCTGTAACTTATTTCAAAGATTATAGACTTTCATCTGAGATTTGTGTTAAGAATACATTTTACTTTTGATCATTGTGAACGTGTTCAGACTTAAAATAAAAATTTTGAAAAATGCTGGTGTACTGAGAAAATAGAAAATAATGGTACGATGCTGTGTACTTTTTAGCAATAGGAAAATCTCATAATTAACTGTTCTCATTTATACAAAAAAACACTCTAAAATTCTATCATCAGAATCAAGCATACTGACCTATTTCAGGTCACTATGCGTGGTATCATTCAAGACTGTTCAGATAGCCTTGAATCTATTGATGACTTGGAATTCTAAAAAAGTTGAAGAAAGAAGGGTGCTTGAAGCATTACATAGGAGCATATGTAGCTGATTAATGCTAAATAAAACTTACAACAGGTAATTAACAATATACAAAGTTAAGAGAGAAAAAGGATAAAAATATTTAAATGAGGTACCTGCAGTCGGTCTTAAGTTATAATATCAAGTGAGGAAAGTATGTTTACAATCTTTTACTCATCAGTTGAAAAAAAGGCTGCTCCTTCATTCTTCCTCTCTGAGGTTTCACTGTGGTATCACAAAGTGCTTTTCATATCAGAATGTACTCACCTTCTATTCTGTTCCTTCAGGAATCATTGCAGAATTTGGTGGGACCTTGTGAACATCGATTGATTTATTCCACTATATTAGCACTGCAGAAAATCAAAATATATTGAAATATTTGTCATTTAAATAGATATTTTGGAAAGGATGCTTAGGCTGGAAGTTCCTAACCCTGTGACAGTAAGCATTGAGGAAGCCTTTCTTCATCGTTTGGCAAATTGAACTCAAGCTACTTGAGACCTCATTGTCTTGTATCACTATTAAAGTGAAGCGAAAGTTGCTCAGTCATGTCCAACTCTGTGTGACCCACCTGGACAGTAGTCTGCAAGCCTCCTCTGTCTTTGGAATTCTCCAGGCAGGAATACTGGAGTGGGTTTCCATTTCCTTCTCCATTGAGAGATGGTAAAGTAATGGGTTTTAGAAAAATGAAATTATTTTGAATCCTTAAAAGAGAACACCAGGGCTTCCCCTGGTGATCCAGTGGATGGGGACACCGCCTTGCAGTGCAAGGGGCGCCAGTTCGATCCCTGGCCTGGGAAGATCCCACGTGCCGCGGAGCGGCTGGACCGATGTGTCCAATCACCGAGCCAGAGCTCTGGAGCGCATGCGCCCAGAGCCAGCGCTCTGAGACTACAGACGCCACCGCGATGGGAGGCCCACAGGAGCCAAGGAATGAAGACGGATGAAAATAGAGAAAGGAAAAGACCAATAGAAGTGGCCCACCCGCTCCCCTCCCTTCCCAACCTGACTCCCCGCCCCAAAATAAATAAATAAATCTTAAAAAAAAAAAAAAGTGAACACCAATGGGAGTTCTATCATTTTAGGAAAGTAGAATGTAAGATGCCTGGGTAAAACATTGTTCCTATTTATCAGTAGTCACTGATCCTATATAATTTAGTAGAATCAGTGTTAGATACTCCAGTATTTTCTATTGGAATATTCTAAGTGAAAATATCATTAAATACAATCAAAATTGTGTTTGAAAAAAGAATATGGACTTTTGCTGCATTTTGTATTGTTTTTTAGCTTGCATTTACTTTTTGAGTACAATAAGCATTTGTAGTGTACTAAGTATGCACAAAGGGCTTCCCAGGTGGTGCTCGTGAACCTGCCTGCCATTGCAGGAGACATAGAGATAGGGATTGGATCCCTGGGTCGGGAAGATGCCCTGAAGGAGAACGTGGCAACCCACTCCAGTACTCTTGTCTGGAGAAGCCATTGGGTCAGAGGTCCTGGGATGGGGAAAAAATCAAAATATATTGAAATATTTGTCATTTAAATAGATATTTTGGAAAGGATGCTTAGGCTGGAAGTTCCTAACCCTGTGACAGTAAGCATTGAGGAAGCCTTTCTTCATCGTTTGGCAAATTGAACTCAAGCTACTTGAGACCTCATTGTCTTGTATCACTATTAAAGTGAAGCGAAAGTTGCTCAGTCATGTCCAACTCTGTGTGACCCACCTGGACAGTAGTCTGCAAGCCTCCTCTGTCTTTGGAATTCTCCAGGCAGGAATACTGGAGTGGGTTTCCATTTCCTTCTCCATTGAGAGATGGTAAAGTAATGGGTTTTAGAAAAATGAAATTATTTTGAATCCTTAAAAGAGAACACCAGGGCTTCCCCTGGTGATCCAGTGGATGGGGACACCGCCTTGCAGTGCAAGGGGCGCCAGTTCGATCCCTGGCCTGGGAAGATCCCACGTGCCGCGGAGCGGCTGGACCGATGTGTCCAATCACCGAGCCAGAGCTCTGGAGCGCATGCGCCCAGAGCCAGCGCTCTGAGACTACAGACGCCACCGCGATGGGAGGCCCACAGGAGCCAAGGAATGAAGACGGATGAAAATAGAGAAAGGAAAAGACCAATAGAAGTGGCCCACCCGCTCCCCTCCCTTCCCAACCTGACTCCCCGCCCCAAAATAAATAAATAAATCTTAAAAAAAAAAAAAAAAAAAAGTGAACACCAATGGGAGTTCTATCATTTTAGGAAAGTAGAATGTAAGATGCCTGGGTAAAACATTGTTCCTATTTATCAGTAGTCACTGATCCTATATAATTTAGTAGAATCAGTGTTAGATACTCCAGTATTTTCTATTGGAATATTCTAAGTGAAAATATCATTAAATACAATCAAAATTGTGTTTGAAAAAAGAATATGGACTTTTGCTGCATTTTGTATTGTTTTTTAGCTTGCATTTACTTTTTGAGTACAATAAGCATTTGTAGTGTACTAAGTATGCACAAAGGGCTTCCCAGGTGGTGCTCGTGAACCTGCCTGCCATTGCAGGAGACATAGAGATAGGGATTGGATCCCTGGGTCGGGAAGATGCCCTGAAGGAGAACGTGGCAACCCACTCCAGTACTCTTGTCTGGAGAAGCCATGGTCAGAGGTCCTGGTGGAGTACTGTCTATAGGGTCACAAAGAGTCAGACAGGACTGAAGAGACTTAGCAGGCGTGCATGCACACAGTATACACAATCAGAACTAATCATACTTTTGAAGAGAGACTGTTGTCATCTAAAATTTCAGGCTTGTATCAGAAATGTTAAGAAAGGTTAAAGATGTTATAAGCTGCAAATGGAGTCTGATTGACAGGGTCTTTCCTGTCAGGTGATGTTAAATTCTAAGCCCTGATATTTTTCTTTGCTTATATTTTTGGCTTTTGGTTAAAATCTGGAACTAAGATGGTGTAGAAACCTTAGCCTTGTTTCAGTTAACATTGTAGAAATAGAAAGTTTTTCTTAATGTCCTTTGGGTTTGTAAATGTTCATGTACTGGACATTTTAAGTGTCAGATAGAGGTCAAATAATTTGACAAGGAGTGATTTTGTACTCATCTAAGACTTTGTCCCAGAGAGTCCGGACGGTATGATTTTGTACTCATCTAAGACTTTGTCCCAGAGAGTCCGGACGGTGTGATAATGCTCTCCTTTCCCAGCGCTTGCAGGCTGTTTTGCCCTTGCTGCGGCTCCGCTAGAAGCTCATGGCTGCACACAGCTGTTCCTTGTAATCTTTATTGTCTCCCAGGTACTACTGCAAAGTGATGATGTTTAATCCAGATCGCAGTCTGGCCTCCAAAATATAAAACATTTCAAGTTATTGGTTGATGTTAGGCATCAAAGCATCTTCTATTGCTGCAGGGAGGATAGTGAAAAACTGCTTTTGGCTGTAAAACATGGTTCCTATGTATCAGTAGTCACTGATCCTAAATAATTTAGTAGAATCAGTGTTAGATACTCCAGTATTTTCTATTGGAATATTCTAAGTGAAAATATCATTAAATACAATCAAAATTGTGTTTGAAAAAAGAATATGGACTTTTGCTGCATTTTGTATTGTTTTTTAGCTTGCATTTACTTTTTGAGTACAATAAGCATTTGTAGTGTACTAAGTATGCACAAAGGGCTTCCCAGGTGGTGCTCGTGAACCTGCCTGCCATTGCAGGAGACATAGAGATAGGGATTGGATCCCTGGGTCGGGAAGATGCCCTGAAGGAGAACGTGGCAACCCACTCCAGTACTCTTGTCTGGAGAAGCCATGGTCAGAGGTCCTGGTGGAGTACTGTCTATAGGGTCACAAAGAGTCAGACAGGACTGAAGAGACTTAGCAGGCGTGCATGCACACAGTATACACAATCAGAACTAATCATACTTTTGAAGAGAGACTGTTGTCATCTAAAATTTCAGGCTTGTATCAGAAATGTTAAGAAAGGTTAAAGATGTTATAAGCTGCAAATGGAGTCTGATTGACAGGGTCTTTCCTGTCAGGTGATGTTAAATTCTAAGCCCTGATATTTTTCTTTGCTTATATTTTTGGCTTTTGGTTAAAATCTGGAACTAAGATGGTGTAGAAACCTTAGCCTTGTTTCAGTTAACATTGTAGAAATAGAAAGTTTTTCTTAATGTCCTTTGGGTTTGTAAATGTTCATGTACTGGACATTTTAAGTGTCAGATAGAGGTCAAATAATTTGACAAGGAGTGATTTTGTACTCATCTAAGACTTTGTCCCAGAGAGTCCGGACGGTATGATTTTGTACTCATCTAAGACTTTGTCCCAGAGAGTCCGGACGGTGTGATAATGCTCTCCTTTCCCAGCGCTTGCAGGCTGTTTTGCCCTTGCTGCGGCTCCGCTAGAAGCTCATGGCTGCACACAGCTGTTCCTTGTAATCTTTATTGTCTCCCAGGTACTACTGCAAAGTGATGATGTTTAATCCAGATCGCAGTCTGGCCTCCAAAATATAAAACATTTCAAGTTATTGGTTGATGTTAGGCATCAAAGCATCTTCTATTGCTGCAGGGAGGATAGTGAAACCTTGGGAATAAACATAGCTTTTGGAGTCAGAGGTTTGGGTCATTAGGCAGTAAATTGACGAACTGCTCTGAGCCTCAGTTTTTTCATCTGTAAAATGGTTATTTGGGATAATTATATGTATCACATTGGGTTGCAGGAAGGAAGTAAAGTAGGTTATGGATGAAAAATGGTGAATCAGCAACTTAGTTTATTGTAGGCACTCAATATTCCTTTTCCTCTAGTGGAGTCTGAGAGCCAGATTGACTCCCTGTGAGCCCTTAGTTAGGTATCTTATTCTCAGGAGTCTTCCAGGCTTTTTCTCCAGGGAACAGTATAGATAGAATTGTAAATGCTTAGTAAATTGGGATAAATTAATACTAACTCCAAGACAAAATTTGGAATAGATATATACACATGTATAGATTTATCGTTTAAGGTAACTGCTCATGCAGTTAGAAAGCCTAAGAAGTCTCATGATCTGCATCTTCATTCTGGAGACCCAGAAAAGTTAGTGGTTTAGTTCCAAGGTTGGGAAGTCTAGTCAGTCTGAAGGCTGTGAACCAGGATCTCCAAGGGCAGGAAAAGATAGATGTTCATGCTCAAAAAGTCAGGGAGAGAGAGAATGAAAGAGAGGGAGGATGAGAGAGAGAGAATTAAACCTTCCTCTACCTTTCTGTGCCATTCAGGCCTTTAGTGGATTGGTTGATGCTCACCCACACTCGGGGAGAATCATCTGCTTTACTCAGTTTGCAATTCAGATGCTATTCTCCTCTGGAAACATTCTCACAGACATACCTAGAAGTAATATTTAACCAGCTATCTTGGATGGGGCTTCTCAGGTGCTCAGGGGTAAAGTTATCTGCCTGCTAAGCAAGGAAAGGTAGGTTCGAACCCTGGGTTGGGAAGAGCCCCTGAAAAAGAAAATGGCAAACCAGTCCAATATTCTTGCCTGGAGAATTGCATGGACAGAGGAGCCTGGCAGGATACAGTCCATGGGATCACAGAGTGTGACACAATTTAGTGACTCAATAGCAGGAGCAGCTATCTGATATCCCATGACCCAGTCAAGTTGACACATAAAGTTAATCATCAGCCTCCAAAAGGCAAATGTTGTATCAATTTACATTATCATCAGCAAAGTATGAGAGTACCAAGTTTCATAAAATGCTCACTGACATGGGATATTTTAAATAATTAAAAAAATATAGTCATGACAGTGGAGAGAGGTGCAATATCTTTAGGCAAAAAAATTGTGTCTTGTTATTATGGCTAACATATGTGAAAAATTTTGGTTTCTATTTTGTGAATTCACTATTAGTTTGGAAAAGGTGTTAATCTCATTACGATACTGAAATATTTTAAATTATATCCCAAGATATCTAGTTATTTTAAATGATGTTCCTAGATTTCTAGGGGAAAATAGAGATTGAATATTTTTTACTGAATATTTGTTTATTCTCTATTTAGATGTTCTCTCTCCTTTGACCTTACTTTTTAAAAGCACCTATAAATACTTGGTTGGCATTAGTTTGTGTCTATTCAAACTGGAGTACAGCAGCTATAATCTAGTTCCTCAAGGGTCTTGTACAGTTGGGTTTTATGAAATGAAGTTTTTACTTATCAAATTTCAGCTTCATTCTCTGAATATTCAAATACATTTGTCAACTGCTTTTAGAGAAGAGACTGTGAAAGGATGATGATAAATCTGGAAATATAATTCTGATCTTTTGAAACATAAAATTGGGATACAAAGAGCAGGGTGGGGGGCAGGCATTCTAACACTAAACCCTTTAAAAATCACCAAGGTGAAGTGACAAAATACTCAAGCCTCAGCTCTGCCCCAGATAGACTAAGAATTCAGAGAAGAGTTAAGATGTTAGTTTTTCAACTCTCCCCAGGTTGTCTCAGGGGCAACCAGAAAAACAGCTAAGGTAAGTGGATACAGGTTTAAAGCCAAACTCCGCCCCTTCCCAGCTGTGGCATCTTAGTCAAAATGCCGGCCCTTCAGAGAGCTAAGATGAGGGTAAAGAGCTGTTGGAATCTAAGCTCTCTACCTGTGCTACAAGAAACCAGTGCTTCCATAATGGATGACTGTCCATGGCCTGATGGCTTCAGGAAGAAATGTTAACATTGCAGGTACATGTCTATATATTTGATGGAGCATATTCGTGTGGTTTATATACAGAGTATATCATTTGAAATTAAAATAGAGGAAGTTTTAAGTGATTTCACTTCAGGGTCCTTGTTAAAGGCCGGGTAACGCTGCCAGTTCTTCTGTGAGAATTACAGATTAGCAAAGTGAGAATTGTAGCAGTTTGGCTGTAAAGATATTAAAAAGTCTAGTAAGTTTAAGTTATTTTCACTCCAGGAAAACTATAATCATTTGAAAGATCGAAGAACAAGAGTGAAATTTAAAATAGGATTACATGTTCGCAAATCGCTGTGTTGCTGGTAAAGAAGGCATTGATGATTGTTTACCTGCTTTCTAGGGAAAATAGAGATTGAATATTTTTTACTGAATATTTGTTTATTCTCTATTTAGATGTTCTCTCTCCTTTGACCTTACTTTTTAAAAGCACCTATAAATACTTGGTTGGCATTAGTTTGTGTCTATTCAAACTGGAGTACAGCAGCTATAATCTAGTTCCTCAAGGGTCTTGTACAGTTGGGTTTTATGAAATGAAGTTTTTACTTATCAAATTTCAGCTTCATTCTCTGAATATTCAAATACATTTGTCAACTGCTTTTAGAGAAGAGACTGTGAAAGGATGATGATAAATCTGGAAATATAATTCTGATCTTTTGAAACATAAAATTGGGATACAAAGAGCAGGGTGGGGGGCAGGCATTCTAACACTAAACCCTTTAAAAATCACCAAGGTGAAGTGACAAAATACTCAAGCCTCAGCTCTGCCCCAGATAGACTAAGAATTCAGAGAAGAGTTAAGATGTTAGTTTTTCAACTCTCCCCAGGTTGTCTCAGGGGCAACCAGAAAAACAGCTAAGGTAAGTGGATACAGGTTTAAAGCCAAACTCCGCCCCTTCCCAGCTGTGGCATCTTAGTCAAAATGCCGGCCCTTCAGAGAGCTAAGATGAGGGTAAAGAGCTGTTGGAATCTAAGCTCTCTACCTGTGCTACAAGAAACCAGTGCTTCCATAATGGATGACTGTCCATGGCCTGATGGCTTCAGGAAGAAATGTTAACATTGCAGGTACATGTCTATATATTTGATGGAGCATATTCGTGTGGTTTATATACAGAGTATATCATTTGAAATTAAAATAGAGGAAGTTTTAAGTGATTTCACTTCAGGGTCCTTGTTAAAGGCCGGGTAACGCTGCCAGTTCTTCTGTGAGAATTACAGATTAGCAAAGTGAGAATTGTAGCAGTTTGGCTGTAAAGATATTAAAAAGTCTAGTAAGTTTAAGTTATTTTCACTCCAGGAAAACTATAATCATTTGAAAGATCGAAGAACAAGAGTGAAATTTAAAATAGGATTACATGTTCGCAAATCGCTGTGTTGCTGGTAAAGAAGGCATTGATGATTGTTTACCTGCTTTCCATTACATGGATGGGCTAATATCTTTATATTAAAATCAATTTGGAGTAGCTACTATAAATTCTTTAAACCTATGCAATTGAAAAACTTTGCTTTACAGGCATTTTTAGTGGTGGTGGTGGTATAAGGAAATCATCTCGTTTCATACCAAAAATAGCATTTCTTTCATTGAAATGTCAGTGTATTACTGGACATAAATGTTAAAAACTCACTGAGTACCTTCTCTGTCTAGTTCTTAAGATCTGAGCAAATACAATATTCTCGAGTAATACTTTGCATAGATACTCCAGTATTGAGAGTTTTGTGACCAAACAACTTGAAAGGAAACACATTATAACATAACATTTCAAAGTGAAGCTTTAAAAAAAGCCTAGCAGTTAAAAAGTGTCCATATGTCTGAATTTATGTGTTGATGTGAGTTGATGTAAGTTTCCATGGCCTTATTACTTAATCTTTGTGGATGTACATCATTATTAACTTTTTATGCAACAACTGTTCCTACACTGAGTCAACCAATATACAAGAAGTGGAGACCCTGCTAAGTGGTAGGCACAGATTTCTTGATCCAACTCTTAAAGGGATGTTAGTGAGGGAAGAAGCATGAAAGATGGAAGAACCCAGGTTTCTCATGAAATTTAAATTGTATAAATTCATAAACTAAAATTCTTGCTTTTAGCTCCTCTGTTTTACTGGTATATTTTCTAAACTAGGGCAAGTCAGCTAAAATTCATAATTTAAAACTGATGACTGCATGGCTGATCTAGGAAGAAATGTTAACATTGCAGGTACATGTCTATATATTTGATGGAGCATATTCGTGTGGTTTATATACAGAGTATATCATTTGAAATTAAAATAGAGGAAGTTTTAAGTGATTTCACTTCAGGGTCCTTGTTAAAGGCCGGGTAACGCTGCCAGTTCTTCTGTGAGAATTACAGATTAGCAAAGTGAGAATTGTAGCAGTTTGGCTGTAAAGATATTAAAAAGTCTAGTAAGTTTAAGTTATTTTCACTCCAGGAAAACTATAATCATTTGAAAGATCGAAGAACAAGAGTGAAATTTAAAATAGGATTACATGTTCGCAAATCGCTGTGTTGCTGGTAAAGAAGGCATTGATGATTGTTTACCTGCTTTCCATTACATGGATGGGCTAATATCTTTATATTAAAATCAATTTGGAGTAGCTACTATAAATTCTTTAAACCTATGCAATTGAAAAACTTTGCTTTACAGGCATTTTTAGTGGTGGTGGTGGTATAAGGAAATCATCTCGTTTCATACCAAAAATAGCATTTCTTTCATTGAAATGTCAGTGTATTACTGGACATAAATGTTAAAAACTCACTGAGTACCTTCTCTGTCTAGTTCTTAAGATCTGAGCAAATACAATATTCTCGAGTAATACTTTGCATAGATACTCCAGTATTGAGAGTTTTGTGACCAAACAACTTGAAAGGAAACACATTATAACATAACATTTCAAAGTGAAGCTTTAAAAAAAGCCTAGCAGTTAAAAAGTGTCCATATGTCTGAATTTATGTGTTGATGTGAGTTGATGTAAGTTTCCATGGCCTTATTACTTAATCTTTGTGGATGTACATCATTATTAACTTTTTATGCAACAACTGTTCCTACACTGAGTCAACCAATATACAAGAAGTGGAGACCCTGCTAAGTGGTAGGCACAGATTTCTTGATCCAACTCTTAAAGGGATGTTAGTGAGGGAAGAAGCATGAAAGATGGAAGAACCCAGGTTTCTCATGAAATTTAAATTGTATAAATTCATAAACTAAAATTCTTGCTTTTAGCTCCTCTGTTTTACTGGTATATTTTCTAAACTAGGGCAAGTCAGCTAAAATTCATAATTTATAAACAATCTGTGGGAAAATTATTGAATTATTTACAATACTTTTGAAAAACGTGTTTGTATCTTATACAAAAATTAGCTAGTCTGTTAATCACAGCGGTGCCACAAATATGCTGGAAATTAGGACTTGCAAAATTGAGTTTGGAAAAAGGAAAAAAAAAAGAGTCCTGTAACTCAATCTGAGATTGGAAAACCAAACTGATTCTGAATGGTCTATTTAAACAAGTGCCAATTATTGAATAATTCTCTGACCTAAACAGAAAGTTATTGTATATGGAAAGATTTTTTTTCTCTTGGAGTGCTTTATTCCAGATGCCCTCTCAAATTGTTTTTAATTCTCTGTGGGCAGTAGATAACTAAACCTACAGAATGTAGTAATGGCAAGGAGGAAGCAATCACGTTGGCCATTTCTAGTTAAGAGTCATGGAAAAGGCATCTGTTATATATGAATTGCAGACTATAAGGACTTTGACAGTTCATAGACCAGACCTAATTTATTAAACTAAGTTTCTAATATAAACAGTAATTTGTTTCAGGCACTGACACTGCAGGTCTGGATTATGTGAACTAAGTATAAAGAACTGTATTTCCCTTTTGGAAAGCGTGTGTCTTTCTAGCACTGAATGAAAATAATCTAATATGTCGTAATGGTAAATATGATGAACATGGCCCACCTTCCTGAGCATGGCTTGATTCACACTCTCTCCTTTTAAGTTTTCCAGAGGTTATTTTAAAAGTACCAAGGTATGGTTTAAAACCCAAACTTAAAAAGCCGCAAACCTTTTTTTGCATTGTAATTACAAAATGATGAGAAATGACCTTATAGAATTTTTTTGCAACAACTGTTCCTACACTGAGTCAACCAATATACAAGAAGTGGAGACCCTGCTAAGTGGTAGGCACAGATTTCTTGATCCAACTCTTAAAGGGATGTTAGTGAGGGAAGAAGCATGAAAGATGGAAGAACCCAGGTTTCTCATGAAATTTAAATTGTATAAATTCATAAACTAAAATTCTTGCTTTTAGCTCCTCTGTTTTACTGGTATATTTTCTAAACTAGGGCAAGTCAGCTAAAATTCATAATTTATAAACAATCTGTGGGAAAATTATTGAATTATTTACAATACTTTTGAAAAACGTGTTTGTATCTTATACAAAAATTAGCTAGTCTGTTAATCACAGCGGTGCCACAAATATGCTGGAAATTAGGACTTGCAAAATTGAGTTTGGAAAAAGGAAAAAAAAAAGAGTCCTGTAACTCAATCTGAGATTGGAAAACCAAACTGATTCTGAATGGTCTATTTAAACAAGTGCCAATTATTGAATAATTCTCTGACCTAAACAGAAAGTTATTGTATATGGAAAGATTTTTTTTCTCTTGGAGTGCTTTATTCCAGATGCCCTCTCAAATTGTTTTTAATTCTCTGTGGGCAGTAGATAACTAAACCTACAGAATGTAGTAATGGCAAGGAGGAAGCAATCACGTTGGCCATTTCTAGTTAAGAGTCATGGAAAAGGCATCTGTTATATATGAATTGCAGACTATAAGGACTTTGACAGTTCATAGACCAGACCTAATTTATTAAACTAAGTTTCTAATATAAACAGTAATTTGTTTCAGGCACTGACACTGCAGGTCTGGATTATGTGAACTAAGTATAAAGAACTGTATTTCCCTTTTGGAAAGCGTGTGTCTTTCTAGCACTGAATGAAAATAATCTAATATGTCGTAATGGTAAATATGATGAACATGGCCCACCTTCCTGAGCATGGCTTGATTCACACTCTCTCCTTTTTAAGTTTTCCAGAGGTTATTTTAAAAGTACCAAGGTATGGTTTACAAACTTAAAAAGCGCACCTGTGCATTGTATTACAAATGGATGAGAAACCAGTGAGCCTACTTAAGTTCAAACTTTCTTGTACTTTAAATTTGAGATGTAGTTCAGTTTGAATCTCCCAAACATTCTCACTATAAAAGTAACTGATCAGAAAAATAAAGAAATTCCTGTTAATCCTGTTGGATTATTTTGCAGACAGGTTTTGATGGAACAAGAATATTGAAATTTATATATAAAAATAGTTTGGTAGCTTGAAAAGGGCTATGGACTAAATAAAGCTTTATTTCAAGATTTTTGAAGGTATGTTTCAAATAAGTCAAATAGCATGTGACTAGATTTTTTGAAGTACTGTATTCTTTGTGAAAGCATAAACATATATTCTCATGTTCACCCAATGTCCCTTACTAAATATTTATATGCTGCCAATGCCTATGTAAGGCTAGAAAGAAGCTACAAAAAAGCATACTTTTTTCTTGTTCTAAAGGGCAGCATATTAGCCAGGATGATTTTGGCAAGTAACAAACTCATGTTAAAATGTGGCTGAAACATAAAGGGCATTCATTTTATTATCTTATAAGAAATAAGTTGGATGGAACTTTTGTGACTGGTTTAAGTCAGTGACATACTTCTCATATTTCACTTGACATTGCCCAAACATGAGACAGTGAGTTTCTGTTAGGTTCCCTTTGTAAGGAAGAAGAAAACTTTTCTTGAATCTTAAGTCAAGTTCATTGCTCAATGGTTCGGTCTGCAGCCACACCTATGCTGACCATAGGCAGGAGAATGGCATTACCCTGATGGACTTAAACTTTTCTTGAATCAACAGTTCATAGACCAGACCTAATTTATTAAACTAAGTTTCTAATATAAACAGTAATTTGTTTCAGGCACTGACACTGCAGGTCTGGATTATGTGAACTAAGTATAAAGAACTGTATTTCCTTTTGGAAAGCGTGTGTCTTTCTAGCACTGAATGAAAATAATCTAATATGTCGTAATGGTAAATATGATGAACATGGCCCACCTTCCTGAGCATGGCTTGATTCACACTCTCTCCTTTTTAAGTTTTCCAGAGGTTATTTTAAAAGTACCAAGGTATGGTTTACAAACTTAAAAAGCGCACCTGTGCATTGTATTACAAATGGATGAGAAACCAGTGAGCCTACTTAAGTTCAAACTTTCTTGTACTTTAAATTTGAGATGTAGTTCAGTTTGAATCTCCCAAACATTCTCACTATAAAAGTAACTGATCAGAAAAATAAAGAAATTCCTGTTAATCCTGTTGGATTATTTTGCAGACAGGTTTTGATGGAACAAGAATATTGAAATTTATATATAAAAATAGTTTGGTAGCTTGAAAAGGGCTATGGACTAAATAAAGCTTTATTTCAAGATTTTTGAAGGTATGTTTCAAATAAGTCAAATAGCATGTGACTAGATTTTTTGAAGTACTGTATTCTTTGTGAAAGCATAAACATATATTCTCATGTTCACCCAATGTCCCTTACTAAATATTTATATGCTGCCAATGCCTATGTAAGGCTAGAAAGAAGCTACAAAAAAGCATACTTTTTTCTTGTTCTAAAGGGCAGCATATTAGCCAGGATGATTTTGGCAAGTAACAAACTCATGTTAAAATGTGGCTGAAACATAAAGGGCATTCATTTTATTATCTTATAAGAAATAAGTTGGATGGAACTTTTGTGACTGGTTTAAGTCAGTGACATACTTCTCATATTTCACTTGACATTGCCCAAACATGAGACAGTGAGTTTCTGTTAGGTTCCCTTTGTAAGGAAGAAGAAAACTTTTCTTGAATCTTAAGTCAAGTTCATTGCTCAATGGTTCGGTCTGCAGCCACACCTATGCTGACCATAGGCAGGAGAATGGCATTACCCTGATGGACTTAAACCTAATCACCATTCTACTGCCAACCATAAAAAACAAAGTTTATGATGCCTAACAGAATTGGGACACATTTAACAAGAGAGTAGGGGGGCGATTGCCATTGGGTAGCTAAGGAGCACTGTCTGTCAAAGGGAAGAATAAGAGATGGAATTAATACAGTTGTAATCTTTGAACAATACATGGTACTCATGCAAGTCCAAACACCCCTTTGGGAAGAACCGATTTGTAATTTTCTGTGACATGTTCTAGATAATTGTAAATAGAAATCTTTGTAGCATACTATATTTATCAGAAAGAATTCCAGGAGAGGCAGTGTGATATAATCAGACTGAAATATTTAGAGCATTTTGGTTGAACTGACAATGCAGTTAATTCCAAATAAGATTAGTTTTCTCAGGCCATTTTGATTTAGGCACCCTGGAATTGACAAATTATTGACTGAATACAAGCAACCAATAGGTTGTTTTTATGTTTCAGAAAGCTACCTGATTTTTCCCCTACCTAATCACTTACTCGCCAGTGGTAACACTGACTTTGTGTGAGGAAGATGAGAGCCAGGTGGGAGAGGGAGATAGAGAGGGAGGAGCGGGAGGAAAGAGTGCAATCATGATGTCGGATGATCCAGGTGCTGAGGACAGTGAGTCATTCAGGGTTCCTTTATATTACTGTATTGGGTGGTAGATATTTTTGTGCTCACTTGTAACAAATCAATTTAAATAATTTTTCTTTTTAAAAAAAGCTTCTGTAAGATACAACTTGAACTCAATATAATACATCTGGGACTTCTCTGGTGGTCCACTGGCTAAGACTTTGCTTTTCAAGATGGAGGGGCGGTGCTGGTTTGGTCCTTGGTTAGGGAGCTAATATCTCATATGCCTCACAGCCATAAAACCAAAAGACATAAAAACAGAAGTAATATTGGAATGACTTCAATAAAGACTTTAAAAATGGTCCATCCACATCCAAAAAAATCTTAAAATATACAATAATACATTGAATGTCCCTTTAAAATGTATTCTTTTTTCTTAGTATATGCCTCTCCTTACAGACAGTGATGTATTAAAAAGGGTTATTTGCTGCCACAACTTAGAGTCTTGAAATAATAGCTTAACAAAATTATCATCTTCAGGCAATAAATGTTGACCTACTAGAACTACGAGGAACAGCACTAATACTAGGTGTTTCTGTCTGTAGCACAGAAATTATATGCCTTTTATCTCTGAATATATTTTAAAAGGGCAAGAGAGATACAGATATAAAAAAGAAAAAACTGCTCTAATCCAAAACACTAATTTAGGGAATAACTTTAAACAGAGAGATGATATCTAGAAAATAGCTTCAACTGTTTTCCCCAATTATATTCAAAATAATACTTGGTCCTACTGTTAGGTTTAGAGCAGTCGCTTACCTGGCCATAGAACTGATTCTGCCCATAAATATCCTGTGTCCATGAGGTGTGGCCTACAAAGGAAGGAGCTTGAAAAACATGTGAACAAACAACAGCAGCAGAAAACCCAGTCTTATTTTACAGCTGCACAGGTTTTGGATTTAGATGTGCATGTATACACATGCAGTCAATTACTTGGGGAAGGCACATTAGTTATACATAGGTTCGTAGTTCTTAAGACTAAAATTTACTTTGGTTGAGGTTATTACTATTTTTGCTTGTAAGAACTTATTTCTCTAAAGTATAACTTTTAATATTGTCTTTGGATTAAAAACTTTGGCATAATAGCATTCATATAGAAAAAAGTTAATCTTGGATTTAAATTGGTCAGGAGCTCATATTATAATAGGCTTGTGTAAAATGCCAGTTTATTCAGCCGGCCCTCTCTGTCTCCTACTCCTCATCCCTACCCCCAGTATTCTTCTTCCCTTGTAATAGCATTATAAGAGAAATTTGTTTAGAAAAAAGTGTTTTACTTGGAGTCAGAACACTTGAATTCTCATTCTGCCATCTCCCTGATTTTTACTTACATTCGTGCGTTATTTAGGATAATATGCAACTCATGATTTTTCTGACTGACCCACATTGATGTCAGTTTTGATGAGGCAACCTGTTTCTGTTTCCTCATCTGTAGCAATAAAACTGTGGTTCTTAGATGTTCAGACACCAGTTTATGGACTAATGATCTTTGCTTTGCATGCTATGCTTAGAATCAGAATTTTTAACGTTTCAATGGAAGGATTTCAATTACAGTTTCGTTCCTACTGCTAAGTTGCTACATGACTGTTCAGTCCTTGAAATGAGGTGCACCTGTCCTAAGTGTGCTTTTTCTAATTAGAATAGCTCGTTGCAAATATAGATTTTCTAAAACCTCATTTCAAATATAGACTTTCTAAAACCAGCAAAAAAATTCTAAATTTGAAAATTTTTGATGCATTTGTTTAACAGTGAATTTGGTTGAAAAGAAAGTAAATTCTATAAATTCACTATGGTGTTCTTATTAGAATGCTTTTAATTGAGCTTCTTTTTGCTTCCGTGTTATTTCTGGTTTTAGTGTAAATCTTTCAATGGAATTTAAAAAGTCTGGTGCTTGTATTGCTTGTTTCCTTTGAAAGGAAGGAGCTTGAAAAACATGTGAACAAACAACAGCAGCAGAAAACCCAGTCTTATTTTACAGCTGCACAGGTTTTGGATTTAGATGTGCATGTATACACATGCAGTCAATTACTTGGGGAAGGCACATTAGTTATACATAGGTTCGTAGTTCTTAAGACTAAAATTTACTTTGGTTGAGGTTATTACTATTTTTGCTTGTAAGAACTTATTTCTCTAAAGTATAACTTTTAATATTGTCTTTGGATTAAAAACTTTGGCATAATAGCATTCATATAGAAAAAAGTTAATCTTGGATTTAAATTGGTCAGGAGCTCATATTATAATAGGCTTGTGTAAAATGCCAGTTTATTCAGCCGGCCCTCTCTGTCTCCTACTCCTCATCCCTACCCCAGTATTCTTCTTCCCTTGTAATAGCATTATAAGAGAAATTTGTTTAGAAAAAAGTGTTTTACTTGGAGTCAGAACACTTGAATTCTCATTCTGCCATCTCCCTGATTTTTACTTACATTCGTGCGTTATTTAGGATAATATGCAACTCATGATTTTTCTGACTGACCCACATTGATGTCAGTTTTGATGAGGCAACCTGTTTCTGTTTCCTCATCTGTAGCAATAAAACTGTGGTTCTTAGATGTTCAGACACCAGTTTATGGACTAATGATCTTTGCTTTGCATGCTATGCTTAGAATCAGAATTTTTAACGTTTCAATGGAAGGATTTCAATTACAGTTTCGTTCCTACTGCTAAGTTGCTACATGACTGTTCAGTCCTTGAAATGAGGTGCACCTGTCCTAAGTGTGCTTTTTCTAATTAGAATAGCTCGTTGCAAATATAGATTTTCTAAAACCTCATTTCAAATATAGACTTTCTAAAACCAGAAAAAACATACTAAATTTGAAAATTTTTGATGCATTTGTTTAACAGTGAATTTGGTTGAAAAGAAAGTAAATTCTATAAATTCACTATGGTGTTCTTATTAGAATGCTTTTAATTGAGCTTCTTTTTGCTTCCGTGTTATTTCTGGTTTTAGTGTAAATCTTTCAATGGAATTTAAAAAGTCTGGTGCTTGTATTGCTTGTTTCCTTTGAAAGAGTCTAAAAGAAAACACATTTTTAGGATTATACAAGTAGTACATTTAAGTTAAATAAACCTTTAATGTATAAACCTTTGAAGATATCCATTTAAGATGGTATTTTTAAAAATTCAATATCTTAACACATTATTTTAAAATAAGGAAGTTAAGATAACGCTGATATATCTTTAAGCATATGATTTACTTCATGTTTTTTCACTGAACCTAATAGAAAATGAGTAGTCATTATTGCCCATTATTTGCTGGTTGGTACACAATGTGACGTATTTGTGATTGTGTTTTCATCCAGTCAAACACAATGTGACTTTTATTTGTGATTGCATTTTAATTTTAATTGATTACCAACTTTTTGATAGAGCAGAAGAAACAAATGATGAAAAAGATTATTGGCCAATTATGTTTAAAGCTTTGGGGTCAACCACATAAAAAAAGAAATTTGATTTACAAATTCTAAGCTATAACAAAGAATTATTCCAAGTGGTCTCTTCATTCAGTATTGAGATTAAATCTGTTGTATCAAATTTCTAAATTCCCTAAATTTATCTTCAATAAAAATTTTCCCTTTTACTTTTATTTATGTTTTAGTTGGGATAATTGGTATTTCTAACTTATTCTCACAATAAACTGTATTTTTCCTTCCATCTGTTGTTCATCTTTAAAAATTACCTTAATAACTATATATTTTCTTACCAATGATTATGCTTTGTCAATGAGAGAAGGACCTAAATATTAAAGTGTGAAACGATGAATGCCACACCGTAAGAGTTGCTGTTAGACTGAGAGTCATCCCATAGTCTCAAGGAACAGAAAATGGCATGATTAGTTCACCACTTAAGGTCTGGCTTTTAATTCTTTGTGATGGAATACCTGTTTTTAGTGTGGATTTCAGTACTTCAATCTATCTCTACCTAACTTGATCTTTAGGGTCTATAGTCAGAAATGCTCAGTTAGTTGCTTTGGGTCCCAGAGGGAGGACCTGGCAAAAGCAAGCCTTGTTTCTTAGTACTTTCCCCAGACAATTTTTTTTTTAGTGTAAATCTTTCAATGGAATTTAAAAAGTCTGGTGCTTGTATTGCTTGTTTCCTTTGAAAGAGTCTAAAAGAAAACACATTTTTAGGATTATACAAGTAGTACATTTAAGTTAAATAAACCTTTAATGTATAAACCTTTGAAGATATCCATTTAAGATGGTATTTTTAAAAATTCAATATCTTAACACATTATTTTAAAATAAGGAAGTTAAGATAACGCTGATATATCTTTAAGCATATGATTTACTTCATGTTTTTTCACTGAACCTAATAGAAAATGAGTAGTCATTATTGCCCATTATTTGCTGGTTGGTACACAATGTGACGTATTTGTGATTGTGTTTTCATCCAGTCAAACACAATGTGACTTTTATTTGTGATTGCATTTTAATTTTAATTGATTACCAACTTTTTGATAGAGCAGAAGAAACAAATGATGAAAAAGATTATTGGCCAATTATGTTTAAAGCTTTGGGGTCAACCACATAAAAAAAGAAATTTGATTTACAAATTCTAAGCTATAACAAAGAATTATTCCAAGTGGTCTCTTCATTCAGTATTGAGATTAAATCTGTTGTATCAAATTTCTAAATTCCCTAAATTTATCTTCAATAAAAATTTTCCCTTTTACTTTTATTTATGTTTTAGTTGGGATAATTGGTATTTCTAACTTATTCTCACAATAAACTGTATTTTTCCTTCCATCTGTTGTTCATCTTTAAAAATTACCTTAATAACTATATATTTTCTTACCAATGATTATGCTTTGTCAATGAGAGAAGGACCTAAATATTAAAGTGTGAAACGATGAATGCCACACCGTAAGAGTTGCTGTTAGACTGAGAGTCATCCCATAGTCTCAAGGAACAGAAAATGGCATGATTAGTTCACCACTTAAGGTCTGGCTTTTAATTCTTTGTGATGGAATACCTGTTTTTAGTGTGGATTTCAGTACTTCAATCTATCTCTACCTAACTTGATCTTTAGGGTCTATAGTCAGAAATGCTCAGTTAGTTGCTTTGGGTCCCAGAGGGAGGACCTGGCAAAAGCAAGCCTTGTTTCTTAGTACTTTCCCCAGACAACCCCTCTGCTCCCTGTGCTTGCCACCCTATGCCCTTGACACACTGAGAGGCTATTTCTGACTCATTCATGCATTGTGCTTCTTGAACTCTGGGGATGCCACCCTGGGAGCTGAGCTAGGTAAATGGTGTTTATGGGGGTGAGAATGAAGTAGGGAACTGGTGAGGCTTACTTTTTTTGCATAAGAGATGATTATCTTTCTAATTTTTAGTATTTCCAAGAGATAGCCTATAAAATGACACTAGGTTTATGTATGTTATAGAGAACAAGGTGGTAAAAATAAAGAAAATATGGCACATGGTCTGAATATTTCTGTGACTTCAAGATTTATATGTTGAAGTTGTAACCCCAAAGATGATTATATTAGGAGGAGTGTAGGGGTGTGAGTGTGCTAAGTTGCTTCAGCCATGTTTGACTCTTTCGGCCCTATGAACTGTAGCCCTCCAGGCTCCTCTGTCCTTGGGATTCTCCAGGCAAGGATACTGAGTGGATTGCCATACCTTCCTTTAAGATGTCTTCCTGACCAAGGGACCAAACTGGTGTGTCTTATTGCATTGCAGGCAGGTTCTTTCCTACTAGTGCCACCTGGGAAGTCCCAATATTGGGAGGTAAGGCCTTTGAAAGGTGATTAGATCCTGAGACCAGAGCCCTCATGGTTTGGGAATTATTGCCCATATATTAATGAAAGAAACCCCAGAGAGCTAACCTGTCCCTTCTCTTTAAAATTACCTTAATAACTATATATTTTCTTACCAATGATTATGCTTTGTCAATGAGAGAAGGACCTAAATATTAAAGTGTGAAACGATGAATGCCACACCGTAAGAGTTGCTGTTAGACTGAGAGTCATCCCATAGTCTCAAGGAACAGAAAATGGCATGATTAGTTCACCACTTAAGGTCTGGCTTTTAATTCTTTGTGATGGAATACCTGTTTTTAGTGTGGATTTCAGTACTTCAATCTATCTCTACCTAACTTGATCTTTAGGGTCTATAGTCAGAAATGCTCAGTTAGTTGCTTTGGGTCCCAGAGGGAGGACCTGGCAAAAGCAAGCCTTGTTTCTTAGTACTTTCCCCAGACAACCCCTCTGCTCCCTGTGCTTGCCACCCTATGCCCTTGACACACTGAGAGGCTATTTCTGACTCATTCATGCATTGTGCTTCTTGAACTCTGGGGATGCCACCCTGGGAGCTGAGCTAGGTAAATGGTGTTTATGGGGGTGAGAATGAAGTAGGGAACTGGTGAGGCTTACTTTTTTTGCATAAGAGATGATTATCTTTCTAATTTTAGTATTTCCAAGAGATAGCCTATAAAATGACACTAGGTTTATGTATGTTATAGAGAACAAGGTGGTAAAAATAAAGAAAATATGGCACATGGTCTGAATATTTCTGTGACTTCAAGATTTATATGTTGAAGTTGTAACCCCAAAGATGATTATATTAGGAGGAGTGTAGGGGTGTGAGTGTGCTAAGTTGCTTCAGCCATGTTTGACTCTTTCGGCCCTATGAACTGTAGCCCTCCAGGCTCCTCTGTCCTTGGGATTCTCCAGGCAAGGATACTGAGTGGATTGCCATACCTTCCTTTAAGATGTCTTCCTGACCAAGGGACCAAACTGGTGTGTCTTATTGCATTGCAGGCAGGTTCTTTCCTACTAGTGCCACCTGGGAAGTCCCAATATTGGGAGGTAAGGCCTTTGAAAGGTGATTAGATCCTGAGACCAGAGCCCTCATGGTTTGGGATTATTGCCCATATATTAATGAAAGAAACCCCAGAGAGCTAACCTGTCCCTTCTCTTATGTGAGGACACAAGTAAAAGGTGAGGTGTAGGAAGTAGGCCCTCACCTGATATTTGCCAGAACCATGACCTTGAACTTCACAGCCACCAGAAATATGAAAAATAAATGCTTGCTATTTATAAGTCACCCAGTTTATGATATTTTTTGTCATAGTAGCTCAAATGAACTCAGACATATGGTAACATACTTTGGCTCTTGTTCTTTATTTATGCATTTGTATTTTGCAAATGATGCTCTCTTTGAAACCTTCGAGCACAACCTATGAGTAATTTATCTTCTGGAAAGAAAAGCAGAATAGAATATGACCTTATAAAAATAATGACAATAGCAAAATAATTTCCAGATTGGAATGAGTGGCGGGCTTCTAGATGCCTATTTTGATTGTTCCATAGCAGAGAAGAGAGGCTTAATTTTTTCCATTACATCAAATATAGGGAAAATGAGAGGATTAGAAAATAACTGGGTTATAACATAATATGACATAGACTAATGTCTACTCTTTGACAATGGAGTTTCCTAGACCCTCTCCCAGAACATGGTAAACAGGGCCGCTCAGATTATTGGGGGTCTAATAGCGTCCATACGCTTAGCCCCATCATCTCTCATGCTCTCAGCCTCTGTCTATCCAGCACACCTATAGCTTGGGGTCAGCAAGCTTTAATGAACTCATAGGCCCAAGAAATTCATCCAAATGAGTCAAATGTGTTGAGTGCAAGCTGTAACCACATGGGGAACTGCGGGGACCTTCCACAGAAAGGAAGGCAGTGGGATTGCCCCCGGCTGAACCGGGAGATCTCGGAAGGAGGCAAGTCTTGCTGCCGGCCCTCCAGCCCCCCGGCACACGTAGGGGACAATCAGACACGGCAGGGGTTCTATCAAAGCAGCTCTGTTTTATTAAGGGCCCAAAACCCTGGTGTGTCTTATTGCATTGCAGGCAGGTTCTTTCCTACTAGTGCCACCTGGGAAGTCCCAACATTGGGAGGTAAGGCCTTTGAAAGGTGATTAGATCCTGAGACCAGAGCCCGCATGGTTTGGGATTATTGCCCATATATTAATGAAAGAAACCCCAGAGAGCTAACCTGTCCCTTCTCTTATGTGAGGACACAAGAAAAAGGTGAGGTGTAGGAAGTAGGCCCTCACCTGATATTTGCCAGAACCATGACCTTGAACTTCACAGCCACCAGAAATATGAAAAATAAATGCTTGCTATTTATAAGTCACCCAGTTTATGATATTTTTTGTCATAGTAGCTCAAATGAACTCAGACATATGGTAACATACTTTGGCTCTTGTTCTTTATTTATGCATTTGTATTTTGCAAATGATGCTCTCTTTGAAACCTTCGAGCACAACCTATGAGTAATTTATCTTCTGGAAAGAAAAGCAGAATAGAATATGACCTTATAAAAATAATGACAATAGCAAAATAATTTCCAGATTGGAATGAGTGGCGGGCTTCTAGATGCCTATTTTGATTGTTCCATAGCAGAGAAGAGAGGCTTAATTTTTTCCATTACATCAAATATAGGGAAAATGAGAGGATTAGAAAATAACTGGGTTATAACATAATATGACATAGACTAATGTCTACTCTTTGACAATGGAGTTTCCTAGACCCTCTCCCAGAACATGGTAAACAGGGCCGCTCAGATTATTGGGGGTCTAATAGCGTCCATACGCTTAGCCCCATCATCTCTCATGCTCTCAGCCTCTGTCTATCCAGCACACCTATAGCTTGGGGTCAGCAAGCTTTAATGAACTCATAGGCCCAAGAAATTCATCCAAATGAGTCAAATGTGTTGAGTGCAAGCTGTAACCACATGGGGAACTGCGGGGACCTTCCACAGAAAGGAAGGCAGTGGGATTGCCCCCGGCTGAACCGGGAGATCTCGGAAGGAGGCAAGTCTTGCTGCCGGCCCTCCAGCCCCCCGGCACACGTAGGGGACAATCAGACACGGCAGGGGTTCTATCAAAGCAGTTCTGTTTTATTAGTGTAGATTCACAGCTTTTATAGGTAAGTGAAGAGGGTTTTGCACGGGATTTCCTATAGATTACGCCAATCAAGCTAAAGGTCAAGCAATCATCCACGAGTGCAGAAACCAGGGGAACCAATCAGAAATTTTGACCATCACTTAACAATTTAGATCACGCCCTCGTCTCTTCCTGTAGGTGCCATCTTAGCTCCAAACTGCAAACATGTGCTTAAGCTTCTTTAAACAATGTGCTTAAGCTTCCTTTCACTCCCACGTCCCTTCCTGTAGATGCCATCTTAGCTCCAAACTGAAACAATGTGCTTAAGCTTCCTTGTGCTTGCGACGGTCGTCTTTCAATTCAGAGCCCCACAGGGAACACGAATCCTTTCCCAACTGAGTCCTGGTGACAGGTTTTTGTTGCCAAGTAGGAATGCAATTTTTGAGAGGAACCACAAGCTTGGATTTCATGGAAAATACAGACTATTCAATGTGAAATATAACAATTTTTAAGTGTTGGCAACTGAGTACAATCTAGGAAAAAGAGAAAGAAGAACCTACCTACCAATCAAATTGGAGTAGAGAACTTGATAACTCAGATGTAGTTTGGCTGCTAACGATGATGGTCACCATTCCTATCTTCCTGACAGGCCATTTGTGCCCTACACCTAAGTGTAATCATAGATGTGTTCACAAAGGCATCCTCTGTGCATGGAAACACACGTGAACAGTTTTTGTTAATGTCTACACAAGGGGAAAAGTTGACCAATGTTTTTTAGATTTTCAGCACCTAGACTTAACAATACTATTTCTGTATATTCTAGCACATATTTTTATGCATTGAAATACCAATGTTTTGTTAGAATAATATCATTATTTTGGCATTAGAAAACTGAAACTTGAGTCATTCACATTTTAAGACTATCTAGAATGAAATATTCCAAATCAAAGTTTACAAAGTGTATAGCCCTCACAAGGAGGAAAAAATAAGATGATTACCAAAACAAAAATGTCTTTTGCAACAAAAATGTATACAATCAGAATCTACTTCAAAGATTTATAAACCAGTGGAAGATGTGACTATATTAAAATTATACATATAACTACATCATAATCTCTATATTACAACTGATGATTATAAAGTTAAACTGGAAATACAGTTTCTTTAAATTATACTTTGCTATTAATACAATGTCTACAGTGGGAGTATAGATATTTTGATATTAAATGAAATACTGATTGATGACACTGCTCTGTATTACAACCGATATATGCACTGACCAGTTGTGGCTAATTTGAATAAATGAACACATCATGTACAAGTGAGGTTTAATAGGATAATGATGTTACTAGTATTTTTTCCCTTTTCTTTCTAGTATTTCTATATATTTAGAAATAAATGTATATATGTAATATTATTCACTTCTTAAATAAACTCACATACTTTCACCAAAGTGACCTATTCTAGATAAATATTCTAGTTAGCTTTCCCAAATCTTGAAATTTTGCTATTTCTATTCTCCTAGGCAGATACATTGGCCCAGTACCTACCATCTGAATAACTGAAATACATCTAAAGTGTATTTCTGTATAGATGTGCTTTCAGTATCCAGCAGCACATTTTCTTTTTTAAATTCACATAGGATTTTTAAGTTATTACTAAGTATTTAAGGTTTTGAAAATGGTGAAAGTGTTAGTCTCTCTGCCTTGTCCGACTCTTTGTGACCCATGGACTGGAGCCCATTAGGCTTCTCTGTCCATGGAATTTTCCAGGCAAGAATACTGGATGAGGTAGTCCTTCCCAACCCTGGGATTGAACCTGGGTCTCCCTAAATGCAGGCAGATTCTTTACCATCAGAGCCACCAGGAAAGCCTTTGTGAGAATAGTACATGATACCAAACAATACTAATTTGTTTTGTGAAAATGTTTGTATAGGGTAAAATACACTACCAAGAAGATAGTAATTATCAGAAATAGAATGCAGTTCCATTTGTAGGGGAACAAGGGCTAAATCTTGGACCAGACAGATTTCAGACTTTCTGACAGTCACTCAGGTGCTCAGCTGAACTGCCCTGCACTTGAACTTTGTCTTTGAACTACAGAGCTCACTCACAGCAGTTTTGACCAACACTAGGGATGTGACATGTAAGAGCATACAATGTTTTTGATATTTTTTAATAGATTCTAGGGCTTATGAATACTCTATTCTACTTTCACAGAAGTGATTACAGTTTGTAAGTTACTTTATATATCTGTAATATGGTAGTTATTTGCTTTAAAACATCAGCATTGTTTATAGCTGAAAAAGAAAAAACTAAGGTCAAAATAAACAATGCTTGTTAAGTAGCATATATAAAGAAAATATCACTGTGATTCTTTTAAAAATGTTTAAATCTCAAAGGGTTGCCTCCAGATTTTCAGAGCAAAAAGTGATACAGAGCAAAAATTAGCAAACTGCAAAAGATATAATCTAACTGTGTATTAAAATTGCACTAAATTTAATAGAAGTTTTTCAATAGTGACTATCTAATAAAGCAGGCTAAACTCTCAATTAGCATTAAATATTTTATATATGCAAATGAAATACATCTGTGGATAATTTGACATTAACATCATCAGTAAGGTAACAGCCAACAGTTATAATTATTATATTTAACATTTGCAGTGATATTATAGGAGTAAAATGTTTCATCATAGGTTTTATTGATTCCTTTCTTTGATCCCCAATGACATTAAAATAATCATTTCTTACTGCTGGGCAGTAGGAAAATAGACCACTTATATGTCATAGAGAGTTTATGCCTATGGGGAGCAAGTCCATTTTAGTCCTGATATACATGAACATTGGGTATATATAACAGACAATAAAATACTACACACTGATGATAGTCTTCTCAGGGAAAATGTGGGCCCCTGTCTTATAAAAGAAAGAGGTCAATGGTGGTTATTTTCACAGATAAATATAAAGATATTTCCATTTCCTCAAATGACTGTAAAATGTACATGAGAAGAGGTCCTTTATGAATATAACATTACCTAGATATGTATGTCTAAACTATTGTTGAGCTGCTATGAAGGGGAGGATGTTCTGAGGTTTGGAAGTAAAAGAAGTTAGTAATTATCAGAAATAGAATGCAGTTCCATTTGTAGGGGAACAAGGGCTAAATCTTGGACCAGACAGATTTCAGACTTTCTGACAGTCACTCAGGTGCTCAGCTGAACTGCCCTGCACTTGAACTTTGTCTTTGAACTACAGAGCTCACTCACAGCAGTTTTGACCAACACTAGGGATGTGACATGTAAGAGCATACAATGTTTTGATATTTTTTAATAGATTCTAGGGCTTATGAATACTCTATTCTACTTTCACAGAAGTGATTACAGTTTGTAAGTTACTTTATATATCTGTAATATGCTTGTTATTTGCTTTATCACATCAGCATTGTTTGTAGCTTCAAAAGAAAAAACTAAGGTCAAAATAAACAATGCTTGTTAAGTAGCATATATAAAGAAAATATCACTGTGATTCTTTTAAAAATGTTTAAATCTCAAAGGGTTGCCTCCAGATTTTCAGAGCAAAAAGTGATACAGAGCAAAAATTAGCAAACTGCAAAAGATATAATCTAACTGTGTATTAAAATTGCACTAAATTTAATAGAAGTTTTTCAATAGTGACTATCTAATAAAGCAGGCTAAACTCTCAATTAGCATTAAATATTTTATATATGCAAATGAAATACATCTGTGGATAATTTGACATTAACATCATCAGTAAGGTAACAGCCAACAGTTATAATTATTATATTTAACATTTGCAGTGATATTATAGGAGTAAAATGTTTCATCATAGGTTTTATTGATTCCTTTCTTTGATCCCCAATGACATTAAAATAATCATTTCTTACTGCTGGGCAGTAGGAAAATAGACCACTTATATGTCATAGAGAGTTTATGCCTATGGGGAGCAAGTCCATTTTAGTCCTGATATACATGAACATTGGGTATATATAACAGACAATAAAATACTACACACTGATGATAGTCTTCTCAGGGAAAATGTGGGCCCCTGTCTTATAAAAGAAAGAGGTCAATGGTGGTTATTTTCACAGATAAATATAAAGATATTTCCATTTCCTCAAATGACTGTAAAATGTACATGAGAAGAGGTCCTTTATGAATATAACATTACCTAGATATGTATGTCTAAACTATTGTTGAGCTGCTATGAAGGGGAGGATGTTCTGAGGTTTGGAAGTAAAAGAAGTTAACTTTTCTTTCTGACTTTGCCAAATGCTTAATAAGTGACCTTGGAAATGAATAAAGGCCATGAAAATCCCAAGAGAAAGACCCAAGGCATTGCCGCTTGTTCTGTTGCTCTGAAAGGTCACGGGTAGTATCTTCTGACAGGTCAGAACAGGAGGAAGCCACACATCCCACTTGTAGATGAGTGTGGAGTTGAGGAAGAACAGACCCCCTGTCCTCTCTAGTTGGTGTGAAGGTCTCTGCCTGGAGAATGCTCACCTGGCATACAAAATGTGGGCATTTATAAATTGTTGCCTTAATGATTCTTTTCTTTTACAAACTTTACCAATGGAAAGTAGAATACTCTTAGAGTGTTGATGACCAAGTATTACAGAAATCATTAAGCATTTTCTCTTACGCACATGGAATCTGCTGTCCTCCCGGGTAGAGGCTGGCAGGGAAACAAACATTTGAAAGTAGTTTGGGAAATGGAATATTGAAGGGCACTAAATTATGACACAGAAGCTCTGCATTTTAGACCTGCCTATTTGCCCTTTGTTTGTCTCTGGTCTTAGTTTCTTTTTTTGATAAAAATAGGATTATTAATACCTACTTTGCCTATGTCATCATATTGCTATTTGGTTAAAGTGAGATATAGTATGTGAATGTTCTCTGAAAGCTTGTGAAATACTACATAGATACAAAGAATTATGATGAAGATATAATAAATTTGTGCCAATTTTCCCAGGCATTTTGCCTCTTAGAAAAAAATAATATCCATTTCATTTATGAATTTTTCTTTTAGAAGAGTAAATCAATATATCTTTTGAAATTGATGATCCCTGGTACCTAGCTGTATTCTCCTACTGGTAGACCAAGAGCTGGCCTGGCCAACTGAGCATTGAGATTATTCTAAGCTAGGTGTTGTAGTTCAGTCACTGAGTTGTGTCCGACTCTGTGACACCATGGACTATAGCACGCCAAGCCTCCCTGTCCCTCACCATCTTCTGAAGTTTGCCCAAGTTCATATCCATTGCATCTGTGATGCCATCCATCCAACTCATCCTCTGATGCCCTCTTCTTTTTCTTCCTTCAGTCTTTCCCAGCATCATGGTCTTTTCCAGTGAGTCGTCTCTTTGCACAAAGTCTTTCCAGTGAGTATTCAGGGTTGATTTCCTTTAATGTTGACTGGATTGATTTCCTTGCTGTCCAGGAGAGTTTCAGGAGTCTTCTCCAACACCACAGTTCAAATACCTTGGCTATACAGACCTTTGTCAGCAGAGAAATGTGTCTGCTTTTCAGTACACTCTCTTGGCTTGTCATAGCTTTCCTGCTGAGAAGCAGTCATCTTCTTGTGTCATGCCTGCACTCACAATTCACAGTAGAACCCAAGAAGAGGATATCTGTCAATACTTCCACCTATTCCCTTTCTATTTGCTATGAAGAAATGGGGCTGGATACCATGATCTCAGGGGTGCTTTTTTGTTTTTTTAATTTTTAGTTTTAATCCAACTCTTTCACTCTCCTTCACCCTCATCAAGAGATTCTTTTGTTCCTCTTACTTTCTGCCATTAGACTGGTATCATTTGCATATATAGGTTGTTAATATTTCTCACTCTTGATTCCAGCTTGTAACTCATTCAGCCCAACATTTCTCATGATGTGCTCAGCGTATAGGTTAAACAAACAGGGTGACAACAGAGAGTCCTGTCATACTCCTTTATTAATCCTTAGCCAATCAGTTATTTCATGCAGGGAATATAACTGTTGATTCTTGGTCTACATACAAGTTTCTCATGAGGCAAGTAAGATGGTCTGGTATTCTCATCTCTTGAAGAGCTTTCCACAGTTTATAATCCACACAGTCAAAGGCTTTAGCGTAGTTGATGACTACATAGATACAAAGAATTATGATGAAGATATAATAAATTTGTGCCAATTTTCCCAGGCATTTTGCCTCTTAGAAAAAAATAATATCCATTTCATTTATGAATTTTTCTTTTAGAAGAGTAAATCAATATATCTTTTGAAATTGATGATCCCTGGTACCTAGCTGTATTCTCCTACTGGTAGACCAAGAGCTGGCCTGGCCAACTGAGCATTGAGATTATTCTAAGCTAGGTGTTGTAGTTCAGTCACTGAGTTGTGTCCGACTCTGTGACACCATGGACTATAGCACGCCAAGCCTCCCTGTCCCTCACCATCTTCTGAAGTTTGCCCAAGTTCATATCCATTGCATCTGTGATGCCATCCATCCAACTCATCCTCTGATGCCCTCTTCTTTTTCTTCCTTCAGTCTTTCCCAGCATCATGGTCTTTTCCAGTGAGTCGTCTCTTTGCACAAAGTCTTTCCAGTGAGTATTCAGGGTTGATTTCCTTTAATGTTGACTGGATTGATTTCCTTGCTGTCCAGGAGAGTTTCAGGAGTCTTCTCCAACACCACAGTTCAAATACCTTGGCTATACAGACCTTTGTCAGCAGAGAAATGTGTCTGCTTTTCAGTACACTCTCTTGGCTTGTCATAGCTTTCCTGCTGAGAAGCAGTCATCTTCTTGTGTCATGCCTGCACTCACAATTCACAGTAGAACCCAAGAAGAGGATATCTGTCAATACTTCCACCTATTCCCTTTCTATTTGCTATGAAGAAATGGGGCTGGATACCATGATCTCAGGGGTGCTTTTTTGTTTTTTTAATTTTTAGTTTTAATCCAACTCTTTCACTCTCCTTCACCCTCATCAAGAGATTCTTTTGTTCCTCTTACTTTCTGCCATTAGACTGGTATCATTTGCATATATAGGTTGTTAATATTTCTCACTCTTGATTCCAGCTTGTAACTCATTCAGCCCAACATTTCTCATGATGTGCTCAGCGTATAGGTTAAACAAACAGGGTGACAACAGAGAGTCCTGTCATACTCCTTTATTAATCCTTAGCCAATCAGTTATTTCATGCAGGGAATATAACTGTTGATTCTTGGTCTACATACAAGTTTCTCATGAGGCAAGTAAGATGGTCTGGTATTCTCATCTCTTGAAGAGCTTTCCACAGTTTATAATCCACACAGTCAAAGGCTTTAGCGTAGTTGATGAAACCAAAGATAGATACATTTCTGAAATTCCTCTGCTTTCTCCATGATCCAGTGAATGTTGGCAGTTTGATTTCTGGTTCCTCTGCCTTTTCAAGACCCTGCTTGGATGTCTGGAATTTTGTGGTTTACATAATTCTGAAGCCTAACATGCAAGATTTTAAGCATGACCTTAAAATGGAGGAGGGAATGGCAGACCACCCCAGTATACTTGCTGTGAGAACCTCATAAACTATATAAAAAGACAAAAAACCGGGTATAACTAGACCTAAAGATACATTACATTATGAAGGAATCCCTACCACAAGGGAAGGGAAAAACTTCTGTCCCTTCCACCCTTAGAGAAATGTGGGAAGGAAAAAAGGAAGGTAAGGTAAGATAAGAAAATCACATGATGAAGGCCTTATTATCCCTAATTTTGAGCCAGGGCAGAGAGCCAAAGAGGTGAGAAAATTATAGAATACCAGAATGAATGCTTCCGTTTCCCAAGCATTCTTCTTGGTGCCATGCTTGAGGTGGCTCTGACAATTAGAGTAACTCTGGCCAAGGGAGGAATTGGGTGAGAGTTGATGCTTCTCACGTGGTGAACCTGCACAGGGTCTTTAGGGACTGAAATCTAACTGTGTGGTACCCTAGTGGGGGTTGGGTAGGGGCAGTAATCGGGGGTCAGGAAGAGGCATGGTCAGCCATTAGCACCAGTGGTTACTATCCTATGCTGAAAGGCCAAGACGGATTGATTGGTATATCACTTAGGGTGCAGAAATAACTGGGGCTCTTGCATAGATGGTCTCCAAGAGGGGAAGAACACTGAGAGCACTGCACACCATCTTTGGCTTTTCTTTGGTTACTGTCATGAGAACACATGACATCCTTGCTCTCAATATGCCAACAATAGTAGAAGAGAAAATATACATGTTTACCAATTCATACAGAAACATCTTCTGAAAATGCAATTTAAGATAAAATTGGGGTAAAATTAACGGGCAATTTTCTATTGTCTTTATCACCTCATCTCACCTCGATCTAACAGGGTAGAGACTTAGGAGGAAGATAAATGTGTTACAGAATAAAGAAATCTACGTAGTTTGAGAAAACGTGTTTCTCTTCTACATGCACGTTTGTTTCACTCTATATCATTTCTTGATGTTTTATCTTGTCAGTTGTTTCTATTTGTTTTTTCCCCCAAATGTTCAGACTCTCTCATTTATGATTACCTAACTTTTTAAAGTACAATTTTTGAAGGTTAAAATTTACTATAAAAGTGAGAGGAAAGTACAGAGATTTACCATATACCCACAGCTTCTATACATGGATAACTTCCTTCATTATTAACATCATTCACCACAAAGGTACATGTTTTTTTTTAATTTTGCCTTCTTTTATTAGTTTTTTATTTATTTATTTTCATCCATATTTATTCTTTGGCCTGTGTGGGCCTCCCATTGCCATGGCCTCAGCCATTGCAGAGCACCGGCTCTGGGCACATGTGCTCCAAAGCGCTGACTTGCAATTGGACACTCCGGTCCAGCCCCTCCGCAGCACGTGGGATCTCCCCGGGCCAGGGATCGAACCGGTGCCCCTTGCACTGCAAGGCAGACTCTTTACCCACTGGATTACCAGGGAAGCCCAAAGGTAACATTGCTTTAATCAAGGATGATTCTGCTTTGACACAACATGGTCACCCATATTTTATACTAAGGTTCACTCTTGGTCTTATACATTCTATGGATTTGGACAAATGTATAATGACACGTATCCAGGGAGGGGGACAGTAATCGGGGTAAAACATGGTCAGCCATTAGCACCAGTGGTTACTATCCTATGCTGAAAGGCCAAGACGGATTGATTGGTATATCACTTAGGGTGCAGAAATAACTGGGGCTCTTGCATAGATGGTCTCCAAGAGGGGAAGAACACTGAGAGCACTGCACACCATCTTTGGCTTTTCTTTGGTTACTGTCATGAGAACACATGACATCCTTGCTCTCAATATGCCAACAATAGTAGAAGAGAAAATATACATGTTTACCAATTCATACAGAAACATCTTCTGAAAAATGCAATTTAAGATAAAATTGGGGTAAAATTAACGGGCAATTTTCTATTGTCTTTATCACCTCATCTCACCTCGATCTAACAGGGTAGAGACTTAGGAGGAAGATAAATGTGTTACAGAATAAAGAAATCTACGTAGTTTGAGAAAACGTGTTTCTCTTCTACATGCACGTTTGTTTCACTCTATATCATTTCTTGATGTTTTATCTTGTCAGTTGTTTCTATTTGTTTTTCCCACAAATGTTCAGACTCTCTCATTTATGATTACCTAACTTTTTAAAGTACAATTTTTGAAGGTTAAAATTTACTATAAAAGTGAGAGGAAAGTACAGAGATTTACCATATACCCACAGCTTCTATACATGGATAACTTCCTTCATTATTAACATCATTCACCACAAAGGTACATGTTTTTTTTTAATTTTGCCTTCTTTTATTAGTTTTTTATTTATTTATTTTCATCCATATTTATTCTTTGGCCTGTGTGGGCCTCCCATTGCCATGGCCTCAGCCATTGCAGAGCACCGGCTCTGGGCACATGTGCTCCAAAGCGCTGACTTGCAATTGGACACTCCGGTCCAGCCCCTCCGCAGCACGTGGGATCTCCCCGGGCCAGGGATCGAACCGGTGCCCCTTGCACTGCAAGGCAGACTCTTTACCCACTGGATTACCAGGGAAGCCCAAAGGTAACATTGCTTTAATCAAGGATGATTCTGCTTTGACACAACATGGTCACCCATATTTTATACTAAGGTTCACTCTTGGTCTTATACATTCTATGGATTTGGACAAATGTATAATGACACGTATCCATCCTTATAACATCATGTAGAATAGCTTTACTGCCTTGAAAACCCTTTTCACTCTGTCTATTCATTCTTCCTCTCTACTGTGGTAACCACTGGCCTTTTTATTGTCTACATAATTTTGCCTTTTCAGAGTGTCATATAGTTGGAATCTTACGGTATAGATATTACTTTTCAGTGAATGCCTATCTAGTTTTTACTATGTGCTATGTACTGTTCTAAGTGCTTTATAAGTGGTAAGCAATTTAATTCTCATAATAATCCATTGAGTGCTACTGTGGTACCCATTTTTCAGGTGAGAAAACTGAGGCACAAGGAAGTTAGTTTTATTAAAAAACAAAAACCTCATTGTGCTGCTATTCCAACTCAGAAAGTCAGGCTTCAGAATGCGTTATACCACATGTTCTTCATGCCTCTTCTGTCTCTTTAACTTTCTTAATCCCTTTACATTTAAGGCTCAAAGTAGATATATATTAATATTGGATAGTTTTGATTTGTATATGCCCAGGAAATTCTGAGTTCTTATGTGGCTTCAAACATGCAGCCCTGTGTTTGAGGGGCTCAAGTAGTATATAATACTTGCCCCAATAGGCCAAATGTTGGTTAGTAGTTGGTTGTCATAAAACTCACCTATTAAAAACCACTTATTACAACCTAATAAAAGATACACATAGAGTAAGTATGTGACTTTTAAGCACTTGTAAGTTTTTATTTGGTGATTTTACCAAGGTTTTGTTTTGATTTTCATTATTTACCTAGATGGTCTCCTGAGACACATGAAATACATTTTTATGTTCCATAAAATTAACAGCAAATGGCAACAGAAGGCTATTTCTCAGGAGAAGAAAACTCCCTTGTGAAGGAATATACATGCTAAAAACACAAATGCAGAAGAAAGTTTATACATTACCTTAACTATGTGACCATATGTGTAAGAATCTAAAATAATTTCTGAGCACAATTATTTTTATCATGTAGTATGCAAAATAATATCCAATTACCAAAAAGTTGAAAATGTTTTTAGGAAGCAAACTTGCAAACCTGACGCCTGTTCACTCAGCCAGAGAAAAGCAATAGTTTGCTTACAAATGTGAAAAGGGGAGGGCTATTTGAACAGAATGATTTCAGTTCATTTCCAAGGCAAACCAACATCACAGTAATCTAAGTTTATGCCCTAAGCATTAATGCAGAAGAATATGAAGTGGAAAGGTTCTTTAAAGACCTACAAGACCTTCTAGAATTAATACCAAAAAAAGATATCATTTTTACTATAGGGGACTGGAATGCAAAAGTAGGAATTAAGAGATAACTGGAGTAACAAGCAAGTTTGGTCACAATAAATCAAGGCAACGGCTAACAGGGTTTTGCCAAAAGAATGCAATGGTCATAGTAAACATATGCAGATGATACCACCCTAATGGTAGAAAGTGAAGAGGAACTAAACAGCGTCTTGAGGAAAATGAAAGAGGAGAGTGAAAAAGCTAGCTTAAAGCTCAACATCCAAAAAATGAAGAGCACTGCATCTGGTCCCATCACTTGATGGCAAATAGATGGGGAAAAACCATTCCAATAGGCCAAATGTTTTGTTATGCTCTTCTGTCTCTTTAACTTTCTTAATCCCTTTACATTTAAGGCTCAAAGTAGATATATATTAATATTGGATAGTTTTGATTTGTATATGCCCAGGAAATTCTGAGTTCTTATGTGGCTTCAAACATGCAGCCCTGTGTTTGAGGGGCTCAAGTAGTATATAATACTTGCCCCAATAGGCCAAATGTTGGTTAGTAGTTGGTTGTCATAAAACTCACCTATTAAAAACCACTTATTACAACCTAATAAAAGATACACATAGAGTAAGTATGTGACTTTTAAGCACTTGTAAGTTTTTATTTGGTGATTTTACCAAGGTTTTGTTTTGATTTTCATTATTTACCTAGATGGTCTCCTGAGACACATGAAATACATTTTTATGTTCCATAAAATTAACAGCAAATGGCAACAGAAGGCTATTTCTCAGGAGAAGAAAACTCCCTTGTGAAGGAATATACATGCTAAAAACACAAATGCAGAAGAAAGTTTATACATTACCTTAACTATGTGACCATATGTGTAAGAATCTAAAATAATTTCTGAGCACAATTATTTTTATCATGTAGTATGCAAAATAATATCCAATTACCAAAAAGTTGAAAATGTTTTTAGGAAGCAAACTTGCAAACCTGACGCCTGTTCACTCAGCCAGAGAAAAGCAATAGTTTGCTTACAAATGTGAAAAATGGAGAGCTATTTGAACAGAATGATTTCAGTTCATTTCCAAGGCAAACCAACATCACAGTAATCTAAGTTTATGCCCTAAGCATTAATGCAGAAGAATATGAAGTGGAAAGGTTCTTTAAAGACCTACAAGACCTTCTAGAATTAATACCAAAAAAAGATATCATTTTTACTATAGGGGACTGGAATGCAAAAGTAGGAATTAAGAGATAACTGGAGTAACAAGCAAGTTTGGTCACAATAAATCAAGGCAACGGCTAACAGGGTTTTGCCAAAAGAATGCAATGGTCATAGTAAACATATGCAGATGATACCACCCTAATGGTAGAAAGTGAAGAGGAACTAAACAGCGTCTTGAGGAAAATGAAAGAGGAGAGTGAAAAAGCTAGCTTAAAGCTCAACATCCAAAAAATGAAGAGCACTGCATCTGGTCCCATCACTTGATGGCAAATAGATGGGGAAAAATGAAAACAGTGACAGATTTTATTTTCCTGGGCTCAAAATCACTGTGGACAGTGACGATAACAATGAAATTAAAAGATACTTCCTCCTTGGAAGAAAAGCTATGACAAACCTAGACAGCATATTAAAAAGCACAGACATCACTTTGCCAACAAAGGTCCACACAAAATTATGGCTTTTCCAGTAGTCATGTACAGATGTGAGATCATAAAGAAGGCTGAGCACCAGAGAACTGATGCTTTCCAACTACAGTGCTGCAGAAGGTTCTTCGGAGTCACTTGAACAGCAAGGAGATCGATCGAGTCAGTCCTAATGGAAATCAAGCCTCTCCATATCTGCTTTTGCCAGAATTATCTCAACTGTCTGTTTAGGGAGAAGTGTCACTCTATAAATCCACTGTCTTTCTGCTGAAGTCCTATAGTTCATTGTTGCCTGGTTAGGCTCCATAGATGAATGAAAATCACACCTCACACACTGGTGACATGGTCACATTCTGAAGAGGAAACGTTTCTCTCTTCAAAGGTGATGTCATATACAAAGCCTGTGTTGTAACAATATGGCCATATATAAGTGGTACAATATTTGAACTCATGGTCAAATTACAGTTGGGTTTTGGACTTTAAAGTCAAATAAAGAATAATATAACTGTATTAATATATAATACTTATTATTACATTTAAATGAATTAAATTTAATGGATAGGGAACATGGTCTTTATATTATTACGGTTAAACAGTAATTTCTTCTGTTCCACTTTATTTTAGCTCCTGTTAATTAGAAGGCATTACTTGGCTGCTAATCCTAATAAAATAATTATCCCTTAGCCTAACAGGTGGTAAAAGATCAACGGTTTGGTTCGGAGTAACAAGCAAGTTTGGTCACAATAAATCAAGGCAACGGCTAACAGGGTTTTGCCAAAAGAATGCAATGGTCATAGTAAACATATGCAGATGATACCACCCTAATGGTAGAAAGTGAAGAGGAACTAAACAGCGTCTTGAGGAAAATGAAAGAGGAGAGTGAAAAAGCTAGCTTAAAGCTCAACATCCAAAAAATGAAGAGCACTGCATCTGGTCCCATCACTTGATGGCAAATAGATGGGGAAAAATGAAAACAGTGACAGATTTTATTTTCCTGGGCTCAAAATCACTGTGGACAGTGACGATAACAATGAAATTAAAAGATACTTCCTCCTTGGAAGAAAAGCTATGACAAACCTAGACAGCATATTAAAAAGCACAGACATCACTTTGCCAACAAAGGTCCACACAAAATTATGGCTTTTCCAGTAGTCATGTACAGATGTGAGATCATAAAGAAGGCTGAGCACCAGAGAACTGATGCTTTCCAACTACAGTGCTGCAGAAGGTTCTTCGGAGTCACTTGAACAGCAAGGAGATCGATCGAGTCAGTCCTAATGGAAATCAAGCCTCTCCATATCTGCTTTTGCCAGAATTATCTCAACTGTCTGTTTAGGGAGAAGTGTCACTCTATAAATCCACTGTCTTTCTGCTGAAGTCCTATAGTTCATTGTTGCCTGGTTAGGCTCCATAGATGAATGAAAATCACACCTCACACACTGGTGACATGGTCACATTCTGAAGAGGAAACGTTTCTCTCTTCAAAGGTGATGTCATATACAAAGCCTGTGTTGTAACAATATGGCCATATATAAGTGGTACAATATTTGAACTCATGGTCAAATTACAGTTGGGTTTTGGACTTTAAAGTCAAATAAAGAATAATATAACTGTATTAATATATAATACTTATTATTACATTTAAATGAATTAAATTTAATGGATAGGGAACATGGTCTTTATATTATTACGGTTAAACAGTAATTTCTTCTGTTCCACTTTATTTTAGCTCCTGTTAATTAGAAGGCATTACTTGGCTGCTAATCCTAATAAAAATAATTATCCCTTAGCCTAACAGTAGGTGGATAAGCCTGAGAAAGCAATTTTACTCTTTGACTAGTGTTCCTGAGTTTCAACATCAAGGTTAAGTAGTCATTTAACAAAGATTAAGTAATCCACAGTAAGTGGATTTAAAGTGACAAAATATGGTATGATATTTCCTCTTTTCAGGTGTATGATTGTAGCAGAAAGACCTAGTGGTTTTCTAATAAGATTAGGACTGTTGGTGGTTAAATACCTCATTTTTGCAAAATGGAAGAATTTCCTTACAAAGGAGTAACAAGCAGATCGTCCTGGGTTTCAACTAGTCTAAAACAGGACAGAATGCACAGAGATACACTTCACTGAGACCAAGCACCATAGGATGAGATAATTGCTAGCCTCTGCATCCCTTCGGGTAGAGGCTACAACAGAGGTTCTATAAACTCATTAATAAAATCACCGTGTCGAATAACCATGCTGTCTACCTCCCAGCAGAGCCTTCCAGAGCCTATGCTTCATTTGGAAGGATAAGCCGTTAAATGGAATCTGCTCTTTGAAGCAAAATCCTTCTCTTTCCTTTTTCTTTTTCTCAAGTGCTAAAATGTTATAATCTTTGACTTAAATGAGAATTTAATGTATGTTTTCATGTGTAAGATTCAGGGTAAGAAACTGCAAGAACTCTGATGAGCACAAGACAGTGGTCTCACCTTCAATATGCTTATATTGTGAGGGAAATAAGTAAAATCCTAACAGTAGACCACTGTCTTTCTGCCTGAAGTCCTATAGTTCATTGTTGCCTGGTTAGGCTCCATAGATGAATGAAAATCACACCTCACACACTGGTGACATGGTCACATTCTGAAGAGGAAACGTTTCTCTCTTCAAAGGTGATGTCATATACAAAGCCTGTGTTGTAACAATATGGCCATATATAAGTGGTACAATATTTGAACTCATGGTCAAATTACAGTTGGGTTTTGGACTTTAAAGTCAAATAAAGAATAATATAACTGTATTAATATATAATACTTATTATTACATTTAAATGAATTAAATTTAATGGATAGGGAACATGGTCTTTATATTATTACGGTTAAACAGTAATTTCTTCTGTTCCACTTTATTTTAGCTCCTGTTAATTAGAAGGCATTACTTGGCTGCTAATCCTAATAAAAATAATTATCCCTTAGCCTAACAGTAGGTGGATAAGCCTGAGAAAGCAATTTTACTCTTTGACTAGTGTTCCTGAGTTTCAACATCAAGGTTAAGTAGTCATTTAACAAAGATTAAGTAATCCACAGTAAGTGGATTTAAAGTGACAAAATATGGTATGATATTTCCTCTTTTCAGGTGTATGATTGTAGCAGAAAGACCTAGTGGTTTTCTAATAAGATTAGGACTGTTGGTGGTTAAATACCTCATTTTTGCAAAATGGAAGAATTTCCTTACAAAGGAGTAACAAGCAGATCGTCCTGGGTTTCAACTAGTCTAAAACAGGACAGAATGCACAGAGATACACTTCACTGAGACCAAGCACCATAGGATGAGATAATTGCTAGCCTCTGCATCCCTTCGGGTAGAGGCTACAACAGAGGTTCTATAAACTCATTAATAAAATCACCGTGTCGAATAACCATGCTGTCTACCTCCCAGCAGAGCCTTCCAGAGCCTATGCTTCATTTGGAAGGATAAGCCGTTAAATGGAATCTGCTCTTTGAAGCAAAATCCTTCTCTTTCCTTTTTCTTTTTCTCAAGTGCTAAAATGTTATAATCTTTGACTTAAATGAGAATTTAATGTATGTTTTCATGTGTAAGATTCAGGGTAAGAAACTGCAAGAACTCTGATGAGCACAAGACAGTGGTCTCACCTTCAATATGCTTATATTGTGAGGGAAAATAAGTAAGTCCTAACAATAGACATTTCATTCATTTATCCATTCAGTAGCTATTTCCTGAGCCCCAGGATGTGCCTGGTAGCATTCTGGTGGCTAGGATTTCAGTGGTTTAACAAGATCAAGTTCTTGTTTGGAACTGATGCTTTGTGGAGGCTGTGAGCATGGGCCTTGATAAAGACAAAGGGCTGGAAGGAATCAAGGAGCAGTGAACTTGGGGACTTGCTGGGAGGAGCAGGACTATTCATTTGAGTTAAACCAAGAGAATGAGAAATAACAATTGTCAAAGCCATGGGGGAATAATATGCAACAGTCCTGGAAAGATAGGTTGTGACCATGTTGTTGAATTTCAGATTAAAGAATTTAATAGGCGATAAATAGTCATTGAAGAATTTTAAGCAGAGTCAAAAAATAAAAACACTTTAAGAAGATTATTGCAGCAATAGTTACTAGCATAGATGGAAGTGAGGAAATCAAGGGCAGGGTGACCACATAAAGAATTATTGCAATATTGGAAATGAGTGGTCATCAGGCCTGACCTTATAAAAGCAAAGGAAACAGAAAGAAACAGCTAGTCTATAGGATGTTTTTGATGATCTGAGGCCTTGAAAATTCTTCTGAATTAATGTTTGATGCCCATATTATGGATTGTATTATTGCCCATTATGTATTCAGTCAATATTCTCAGTTTCTCTGTAACTCTTTGGAACTGTGTTTGAGATGTCTGTAACATTTCCGACTCCTGTTCTTTATCTGGTTGGTAGCAGAGGGTTCTCCTAGTGAACCGTTCTTCTTTACTCTGTAACTCTTTGGAACTGTGTTTGAGATGTCTGTAACATTTTCGACTCCTGTTCTTTATCTGGTTGGTAGCAGAGGGTTCTCCTAGTGAACCGTTCTTCTTTACAGAATGTGCTGCAGGTTTACTTTGTGTTTTGGAAAAAAAGAATATACACTAAGATTTCTACCATTTAAAGACCTAATTAACCCTTATTATAAACTGCTAACTATTTTCTACTTTTTCTCTAATGTTTTGCAATGGAAACTTGTGGCGTTTAGATCATTCCTGTGGCATGAGGGAAAATGAGCTCCTTAAAGTGTATGGAGAAATGTTCCTATGGAAGTGAGAGGTTGGGGAAGCTGATGGAGTGGAGGAGCAGGACGAGGGCACAAGACTGCCAGGCTGCCCAGTGCTCCTGAGGCATTTCCCTATTTCACAGAGAGACGGTGCATGCAGGAAGTCAGCAGTGGCGGTTCTTGTGGGGTTCTTTTTATCTCCCTTTCTGTGTCTGTTTTTCCGTCTTGTTGTCCTGTGTTTCTTCTGTTTTTCTTTTCTTTCCCCTTGTCTTTTTCTTCTCTCTTTCTGATTCCTTCCTTCTTTGGTACATAACTAGAGTCGAAGCATCTTAGTTAGATATGAAGCTAATTGTTCCAGCCCAAATAGAGTAACAGACCAGTTTAATGAAATTCAGGTAGCAGCAACAAAAGCAACGGCACTCACCACTATTCTGCTCTCTTGTACCTTTTGGTTTGCTTTTCTTTTAAAAAACATTTTGTTTTTGTGCCTCTAAGTCATCATTTATTTTTCATACATCTGTTTTATTCTATGACATGTGTGGGCCTCCCATTGCACTGGCTCCTAATTGAACACACCAGCCCAGCAGCTCCACGGCATGTGGGATCTTCCTGGTCTAAGGATCAAACTGGTGCCATTTGCGCTACAAGACAGACTCTTTACCTGCTGGACCACCAGGAAAGCCCTATGGTTTGCTTTTCTTAGGGCTACAGATTCATAGAGCTCCCTATTATGCTTCAATAAATAAACCGTGAAGTGTTTTATTTACTCTTCTAATGGACCCCAAGTACTTTTTGATCACAGACCTATTTCAGGAAAAATAGAGTACTCAATTTCTTAGTCTTCAATAAATAAATGTGTTTTTATCTATTATATATATTTTACTTTAAATAACAATATGTTTTATATATGTAATATATATAATAAATGTAATAACAAAAATAATATTTAATATTTAAAATGATTAAGAAGAAATATATTAGTGTATCCTGTGATAAGTGCACTACTTACCTTTGGTAACATCTCAAAGCAAACTATACCCTGATAGTGAAGTTTATCATCAGCAATAGTAAATATGAATCTATATTTCAAGTAGTCTTTTAAGACTGCATCTTCTCAAGGTTGTTCATCCTTGCTTTTACCCAAGAGTGACTAGTGAGCTCAGCAGAGGAGAAGAGAAATGGTGCCTCTGTCTTTCTCCTGTGATTTACTTCTTACTTTGTGATATCTCCTGTGCTCCTGAGGCATTTCCCTATTTCACAGAGAGACGGTGCATGCAGGAAGTCAGCAGTGGCGGTTCTTGTGGGGTTCTTTTTATCTCCCTTTCTGTGTCTGTTTTTCCGTCTTGTTGTCCTGTGTTTCTTCTGTTTTTCTTTTCTTTCCCCTTGTCTTTTTCTTCTCTCTTTCTGATTCCTTCCTTCTTTGGTACATAACTAGAGTCGAAGCATCTTAGTTAGATATGAAGCTAATTGTTCCAGCCCAAATAGAGTAACAGACCAGTTTAATGAAATTCAGGTAGCAGCAACAAAAGCAACGGCACTCACCACTATTCTGCTCTCTTGTACCTTTTGGTTTGCTTTTCTTTTAAAAAACATTTTGTTTTTGTGCCTCTAAGTCATCATTTATTTTTCATACATCTGTTTTATTCTATGACATGTGTGGGCCTCCCATTGCACTGGCTCCTAATTGAACACACCAGCCCAGCAGCTCCACGGCATGTGGGATCTTCCTGGTCTAAGGATCAAACTGGTGCCATTTGCGCTACAAGACAGACTCTTTACCTGCTGGACCACCAGGAAAGCCCTATGGTTTGCTTTTCTTAGGGCTACAGATTCATAGAGCTCCCTATTATGCTTCAATAAATAAACCGTGAAGTGTTTTATTTACTCTTCTAATGGACCCCAAGTACTTTTTGATCACAGACCTATTTCAGGAAAAATAGAGTACTCAATTTCTTAGTCTTCAATAAATAAATGTGTTTTTATCTATTATATATATTTTACTTTAAATAACAATATGTTTTATATATGTAATATATATAATAAATGTAATAACAAAAATAATATTTAATATTTAAAATGATTAAGAAGAAATATATTAGTGTATCCTGTGATAAGTGCACTACTTACCTTTGGTAACATCTCAAAGCAAACTATACCCTGATAGTGAAGTTTATCATCAGCAATAGTAAATATGAATCTATATTTCAAGTAGTCTTTTAAGACTGCATCTTCTCAAGGTTGTTCATCCTTGCTTTTACCCAAGAGTGACTAGTGAGCTCAGCAGAGGGAGAAGAGAAATGGTGCCTCTGTCTTTCTCCTGTGATTTACTTCTTACTTTGTGATATCTCCTGTGGTCCATAGTTTCTTTGCAATAATCTTTTATGCTGCTATTCTTTTTGTGAAGATTAGTTGAGGTAAAATTTGATGATAAAATCTGTAAATCCACTTTCTTGAACTCACATACATTGCTGTCCACTGGATTCTGGTGATGGCTGACAAAAGGGGTGGGTTTTTGCTGTCATCCACTCCGATTTTTCCTTCAGAATATTGTAAATACTGTGGGACCCACACAACCCACCAAGAGAGACCAAACAAAGACACTAGTATCAGCCTGAATTTAAATATTAATAAAGCCTTATTTCTTTCTCACATTTATGTGAATAGTAAACATAAGCAAACATTCTAATAATAATCCTTCAATGCCATGTGGTTTATGCTGTCTGTCTCCTGAGGTTTACGCATCTTTGCTTTGGAGGGTTCTGCCTAGAAAGCCAGGAAAACCCTCTTCAACCCACCTTACTTGCACATAGTTCAGCTACATGCATGTGATAAATGAGTGGTTCTAAATGTATTGCATGGACTTCCCTGGTGGCTCAGTGGTAAGGAACTCACCTTCCAGTATAGGAGACGTGTGTTCAAGCCTCTGATCAGGATGATCCCCTGGAGAAGGAAACGGCAATGCTCTCCAGTCATCTTGTCTGTGAAATCCCATGAACAGAGGAGCCTGGCAGGGTGTAGTCCGTGGGGTCATAAAAGATTCAGGCACGACTTATTGACTAAACAACAACAACAACAAATATATTTTATACACTGTAAACATTCCTAAGAAAGTTTAGTCTTCCCAGGATTCTATTCCATTTTATAATATAATCAGATTAGTTTTTCAAAGTTAATTTAAAACACACACACCTTTTCTATGCTACTGTTGCAATCAGCAGTCTGCAATAGATAATACTCAACTTCCACTTCCCTGAAGCTGCCTTTTTGATGTTGATTGATTTCCTGAGTATTTCTATTCTTTTTAGTATAAGGACCACCAATACATTTTAAAATGCATTTTTTAACCTAGGTCATGTTGTTATGTAATGAGTTAGACTATTTTCATTTCTTTCCAAATGAAAGAATTTTGGTTTGTATCTGGGAAAATAAACTCAATTTGGTAAAATATAGGGAACCTAGTAGCAGAGACTCATAAAAACAAACAAATTAACCAGATAAATATGTACAATTATCTTTGATTCATCAATGTTTATGTAACATAAGTGGGTATAATGGAAACATTCATAGATTCAGATTTCACATGTTGTTCAGCTTTGTAATCAGAGGAAAGAAAAAAAATGTACAATGGAAATATTGCATTGACTTAGGTTTTCATAAAGACATGAATCTGGTCTCTAAATAAGGGTTCAGAAATTGAATTTCTGATGGAGAAACTTTTCTACTAATTCATATCTATAGTGAAGAAGGCCATTTGCTTATTTGCTTGGACATATTATTGGTTGTTTTTTTTTTTTAATCTTGAAATCTAAGTGGATAGATAGAACATTTGCTCCCGGGAAGTTTATTGTTGCTTTTGGTGAAAAACTGTAAGTTTTAGATTTCTCTAAACTTTCTCTTATTTCCTGTATAACTAAAAAAATAAAAGATTTTGTTAACTTATTGCTCCACATGCAAGATAGTAATGATAATTATTCTCACAGTTACAAGAGAAAAAAAATCCCATATCCTCCTACTTGACTGTTTTATCTTCAGACAAAAATAGGTTGTAAAATGAGGTGTGTAACCCTTAGCCTTATCAAGGAAATTCTGTCTCATACAGAATATAGACTAAAGATTTTTAACAAAGACAAATTTTGTATTAAACTAAGCACGAATGACTATCTTACATTCAATATTTAACCAATTTTAAAACAATCAAGTTTTTAGACTAGGGTTTTTAGACTGAAGCTTTGCAACATCTTGATTATACTGCCCTAGTTCTAAAGGTATTTTATACCACTTTCCCATCCATTAGGCAAAGACTATTGAATGCTCCATTACAAAGAATGAGCATTTTTAACAGCTTTTCCTTAAATTAACATGACAGGTACTATAGTCCAATGTTGTTCATCTTTTCCTAAAAGCTTAATGTTGCTATTTAGTTGTTTACTAATAAATCAAAGAAAACATTCCTTGTCATTTTAACTTAGACATAGATGGATGAATCTTCAATGTCTTTGGAAATGGAGAGAAGAGCTTACAAGAAGAGTAATGATCCTTTTCTCTAAAAAACACACACACACACACGCATATTCACATTGCCATGTATTGCCAAAAAGTTTACACATGCTCACTATACTTAAGGAAGATAAAATTAGAAGAAGCCATGTGTGTAAACATTTTGTAAACTACAAAGGAGCAGTAAAAAGGTTATTTTATTTATCTGCCCATCTTTGCGTTGATTTATTTGATCCTTTTGCTTCTTTGTTGTTTTCTTGAAGGTCAACTAGAATAAAGGACTTCTTGGTAGTTTTGCAAGTTTTTGTTTAGTGTCTTTTTAATCACATTTAAGGCTTTTGTGTCCATTCTCTCTGGAGCTTTGTTTGTTTATTTTAAGACTTTTATACAGGCCTATCTTCAGTTTCCTGAAGGTTTCTTTGATCTTAGTTAAAAATTATTCTGGTTGGGTCTGACAATTTGGTATTGCAGACTACTAGGAAATAAGATAATACGTACCTTTAGGCTAACAATTTTATTTTGTTTATTTCTTTATTTCCTCTTAGTGCTTTGTGGCAAATACTAATGAGTGAGGAAGTGAATGAAGTAAAGAAAGAATAGGCAATTTTGGAGATCTGAATTATGAAATGTCACCAAACATTTAAACTTAGGTTATCCTTTTTCAATAATACCTGAACTCTTCATAACATTTTTCTTTTTTATGGATGATGACAAAACTGGAAATACAAATTTTGTATTAAACTAAGCACGAATGACTATCTTACATTCAATATTTAACCAATTTTAAAACAATCAAGTTTTTAGACTAGGGTTTTTAGACTGAAGCTTTGCAACATCTTGATTATACTGCCCTAGTTCTAAAGGTATTTTATACCACTTTCCCATCCATTAGGCAAAGACTATTGAATGCTCCATTACAAAGAATGAGCATTTTTAACAGCTTTTCCTTAAATTAACATGACAGGTACTATAGTCCAATGTTGTTCATCTTTTCCTAAAAGCTTAATGTTGCTATTTAGTTGTTTACTAATAAATCAAAGAAAACATTCCTTGTCATTTTAACTTAGACATAGATGGATGAATCTTCAATGTCTTTGGAAATGGAGAGAAGAGCTTACAAGAAGAGTAATGATCCTTTTCTCTAAAAAACACACACACACACACGCATATTCACATTGCCATGTATTGCCAAAAAGTTTACACATGCTCACTATACTTAAGGAAGATAAAATTAGAAGAAGCCATGTGTGTAAACATTTTGTAAACTACAAAGGAGCAGTAAAAAGGTTATTTTATTTATCTGCCCATCTTTGCGTTGATTTATTTGATCCTTTTGCTTCTTTGTTGTTTTCTTGAAGGTCAACTAGAATAAAGGACTTCTTGGTAGTTTTGCAAGTTTTTGTTTAGTGTCTTTTTAATCACATTTAAGGCTTTTGTGTCCATTCTCTCTGGAGCTTTGTTTGTTTATTTTAAGACTTTTATACAGGCCTATCTTCAGTTTCCTGAAGGTTTCTTTGATCTTAGTTAAAAATTATTCTGGTTGGGTCTGACAATTTGGTATTGCAGACTACTAGGAAATAAGATAATACGTACCTTTAGGCTAACAATTTTATTTTGTTTATTTCTTTATTTCCTCTTAGTGCTTTGTGGCAAATACTAATGAGTGAGGAAGTGAATGAAGTAAAGAAAGAATAGGCAATTTTGGAGATCTGAATTATGAAATGTCACCAAACATTTAAACTTAGGTTATCCTTTTTCAATAATACCTGAACTCTTCATAACATTTTTCTTTTTTATGGATGATGACAAAACTGGAAATACAATATCTTTATCATATCAGCCTAAATTTGTGTCAAATGTTGCTTGGGTTTTAGTACCTCAGACAGTTTTTGATGCCACAAAAACATATGAATTGGAAAGCCTGATTGAAACAGGAAAACTTATCCAGAAGACCATTTATAGCTTGGTCTCTCTTAAAGGAGTTAATCTTTGAAACAGTCTTGTGAAGTTAGTACTGGCTGGTAAAGTTTTGGCCTGATAATTACATAATAAGCTGGTGCCTTCCCAAGTTATTAAGTTTTTAGAATCATTTTCAAAATTGTGTTTATTGAGTTGCATAAAATGTTAATGTTAGTTATGAACTATTCAAAACCTCCAGGAATTTCAGCATTTCTCTGGTGTTCAAAAATCAAGAAGATTTAAAAGTAAACATATTGAGCAGAATAATAATGAACCAAGATAAATATTTCCATCACTTTGAGCTATATTATCATCTTTATCAATAGTAATTTATTGACAGTCTTTGGCAGGATTAGGCAATTGACAAAATTTAACTATTAGAGCAATTTTTTTTGGTAAAACTGTACAAAGTAGCTTAAAGAAAAAACTATTAATAATGCAGAATAGTTGATCCAAGTTTATTGGTGAGAAAGTCACAGCAGTTAGAAACATTTAAGACATTTGGATGGGCTTCCCAGGTGGCACTAATGGTAAAGAACACACCTGCTACTGCAGGAGACATAAAGAGATGCAGGTTCAATCCCTGGGTTGGAAAGATTCCCTAGAGAAGGGCACCAACCCAGTCCAGTATTCCTGCCTGGAGACTCCCATGAACAGAGGAGCCTGGTGGGCTACTGTCCATGGGGTTTCAGAGTCAGACATGACTGAAGCAACTTCGCACACATGCACAAGAGGTTTGATATATATTTTAAAATGTACTTTTAGCTACAACAAGCCTTGGTTGGTCCAGGTCAGCTCCCAATTATTTCCTCTTAGTGCTTTGTGGAAAAAGTGAGGAAGTGAATGAAGTAAAGAAAGAATAGGCAATTTTGGAGATCTGAATTATGAAATGTCACCAAACATTTAAACTTAGGTTATCCTTTTTCAATAATACCTGAACTCTTCATAACATTTTTCTTTTTTATGGATGATGACAAAACTGGAAATACAATATCTTTATCATATCAGCCTAAATTTGTGTCAAATGTTGCTTGGGTTTTAGTACCTCAGACAGTTTTTGATGCCACAAAACATATGAATTGGAAAGCCTGATTGAAACAGGAAAACTTATCCAGAAGACCATTTATAGCTTGGTCTCTCTTAAAGGAGTTAATCTTTGAAACAGTCTTGTGAAGTTAGTACTGGCTGGTAAAGTTTTGGCCTGATAATTACATAATAAGCTGGTGCCTTCCCAAGTTATTAAGTTTTTAGAATCATTTTCAAAATTGTGTTTATTGAGTTGCATAAAATGTTAATGTTAGTTATGAACTATTCAAAACCTCCAGGAATTTCAGCATTTCTCTGGTGTTCAAAAATCAAGAAGATTTAAAAGTAAACATATTGAGCAGAATAATAATGAACCAAGATAAATATTTCCATCACTTTGAGCTATATTATCATCTTTATCAATAGTAATTTATTGACAGTCTTTGGCAGGATTAGGCAATTGACAAAATTTAACTATTAGAGCAATTTTTTTTGGTAAAACTGTACAAAGTAGCTTAAAGAAAAAACTATTAATAATGCAGAATAGTTGATCCAAGTTTATTGGTGAGAAAGTCACAGCAGTTAGAAACATTTAAGACATTTGGATGGGCTTCCCAGGTGGCACTAATGGTAAAGAACACACCTGCTACTGCAGGAGACATAAAGAGATGCAGGTTCAATCCCTGGGTTGGAAAGATTCCCTAGAGAAGGGCACCAACCCAGTCCAGTATTCCTGCCTGGAGACTCCCATGAACAGAGGAGCCTGGTGGGCTACTGTCCATGGGGTTTCAGAGTCAGACATGACTGAAGCAACTTCGCACACATGCACAAGAGGTTTGATATATATTTTAAAATGTACTTTTAGCTACAACAAGCCTTGGTTGGTCCAGGTCAGCTCCCAATTATTAGATCTTGTCTCTCCTGTCTCCTGACTCATCAGCTCAAAGGATGGTGTGGGGCTGGGCCAAATGGTAAAGCTTATTTTTAGGACCGAAAGAATGAATTCCCTGTGTCAGTGAAGTGGTCTCATCTACTGCTTTAGAAATACTCAAGTTAAAGTGTTTGAGAACCAGGGAGGACAGTTCGAAGGGAGGAAGGATGGGATGCCATGGTACAAAAATGTTACAGTGGGCAAGAGGGAGGGCCAGTGGGTACAGGGGAGCTTTCTGTAGTGAGCAGCAGGAAAAAACCACACTTATCACTATCTCGGGCTACTATGAGCACTATTTAAACCAAAGAACTCCTTTTGCAGCCAGAGGAAAGCATTTCAAAGAAAAGTTCCTCTTCCCATAAACTTGCCATAAACTTTCTCTTTTTCTGCTGATTGTATCCCCACTCACCTTTTTACCAAGGCTAGACACTTCATAGTTTTTCTGGTTTCTCACTTTCTACCTTAGCAACATCATGAAATATTTGCCAAGGTCTGAAAGCTGAATATGACACGTTCTCCCTTTCCTTTATTTGACCATTCCTCATTGGCACTGGTGGTAAAGAGCCTGCCTGCCAATGCAGGAGACATAAGAGATGTGGATTCAATCCCTGGGTTAGGAAGATCCCCTGGAGGAGAGCAGGGCAACCCACTCCAATATTCTTGCCTGGAGAATCCCCATGGACAGAGGAACCTGGTGGTCTACAGTCCATGCAGTCACAAAGAGTCAGACATGACTGAAGAGACTGAACATGCACATCTGGTCTTTCCTTCCAGTACTTCCCTACATTTTGAAAATCTAGCATCTAAAACACTGTCACACTCATCTCTGAAACACAGACTCCACTGATGGCCTACCTTGACGACAGAATAAAGTGGTCTAAACTATACCTAACCTGACATACAAGACTCTTCATGATCACTTGATCAAGATCCTCATCTCAGTTATGTCCCATTACACCTTAATGCCATTTTCAGCCATGAAGTTGGCATGTTAATCATTGACCAAACAATCCCCAAATTCTCTACTTCATTTGGGAAATTTTTTCAGGCTTGCTCTTCATTCAAAATGTGATATACTCTTCAGGATGCATTTCAAATGTCTCTTCTGATACTTATCTGACTGCCTTAGCTTAAATAACTGCGTTGATTTTTCCCCCTGACTCATCAGCTCAAAGGATGGTGTGGGGCTGGGCCAAATGGTAAAGCTTATTTTAGGACCGAAAGAATGAATTCCCTGTGTCAGTGAAGTGGTCTCATCTACTGCTTTAGAAATACTCAAGTTAAAGTGTTTGAGAACCAGGGAGGACAGTTCGAAGGGAGGAAGGATGGGATGCCATGGTACAAAAATGTTACAGTGGGCAAGAGGGAGGGCCAGTGGGTACAGGGGAGCTTTCTGTAGTGAGCAGCAGGAAAAAACCACACTTATCACTATCTCGGGCTACTATGAGCACTATTTAAACCAAAGAACTCCTTTTGCAGCCAGAGGAAAGCATTTCAAAGAAAAGTTCCTCTTCCCATAAACTTGCCATAAACTTTCTCTTTTTCTGCTGATTGTATCCCCACTCACCTTTTTACCAAGGCTAGACACTTCATAGTTTTTCTGGTTTCTCACTTTCTACCTTAGCAACATCATGAAATATTTGCCAAGGTCTGAAAGCTGAATATGACACGTTCTCCCTTTCCTTTATTTGACCATTCCTCATTGGCACTGGTGGTAAAGAGCCTGCCTGCCAATGCAGGAGACATAAGAGATGTGGATTCAATCCCTGGGTTAGGAAGATCCCCTGGAGGAGAGCAGGGCAACCCACTCCAATATTCTTGCCTGGAGAATCCCCATGGACAGAGGAACCTGGTGGTCTACAGTCCATGCAGTCACAAAGAGTCAGACATGACTGAAGAGACTGAACATGCACATCTGGTCTTTCCTTCCAGTACTTCCCTACATTTTTGAAAATCTAGCATCTAAAACACTGTCACACTCATCTCTGAAACACAGACTCCACTGATGGCCTACCTTGACGACAGAATAAAGTGGTCTAAACTATACCTAACCTGACATACAAGACTCTTCATGATCACTTGATCAAGATCCTCATCTCAGTTATGTCCCATTACACCTTAATGCCATTTTCAGCCATGAAGTTGGCATGTTAATCATTGACCAAACAATCCCCAAATTCTCTACTTCATTTGGGAAATTTTTTCAGGCTTGCTCTTCATTCAAAATGTGATATACTCTTCAGGATGCATTTCAAATGTCTCTTCTGATACTTATCTGACTGCCTTAGCTTAAATAACTGCGTTTCTCTTTCTTTTAAATGCCTATGACACAATTTTACTGCCATTTATCAGATTCTAGTTTTTACTACCCAGTCATTTTTACCCACATTTCTCAAATAGTAAAACTATTTGGTACATGTCAAATAAATCAATGATGTATCCATGAATATATTTTCTTGTGAGATCATTTTTGAGTGGCAGGTGAAAAAGGAATTATTTTATTTAACTGTTTACAATTTTCTAAAGTCATAGTAATGTAGTCAACTGAGAGAGAGACTTTAATAAATAGCACATAGTGTCAGAAAAATCACCCTGGGCATTTTAATGTCTTGCCTTGTTTATCTTACGATTTCGAAGGCCCGGCTGAGACTGATGTGCTAGAAACTACTTGTGATGATTTTCATCTTTATTTTATTGCTGCTGACTTACTACATTTAAAACACTGATCTTTTGTTAGCTTTGTCTTAGTTTAGATTTTCTCTTTTGGATATTTTATTTTGAATTTTGTCCAAATGCTGTTCTTACCAGAATGGGCTATGAAGCATTTTAGGCTCTAGTTGTTTATGAACAATTTTTATTTTAAATATGACTTCAAGAGGAAAAGATGAGGAAATGGTACTGTAGGCCTAACCGAACAGGTTTGAGCAAAGATTACACAAGGTAACATAATGTTAGGCTGATGTAGAAGTTAAAATTCTGTTTGCTAGACACAGATAAAATGGCAAAATATAGGAGTTCACGAGCAAGGCATTGAGAATTTCACATTTAAAAGCTTAGACATATAGATGCCTTAGTTCCTTGGAAGGTTTATCAGCTGGAAGATGAGTGAACAAAGCCCCCACTTTCAGGTATATACATAATAGGGATGTGAAGGGTAGAGTGGACATATGAAATGCTAGAGATGTGAAAACAAAAGAAAAGTCTCCTGTGGTAGACTAGGCAAGAAACCCTAAATTAAATAATCAGGAGGGCTGGATTTTTTGGAGTTGTGACAGCAGAAGACTGTAAGGGTGTTTTATTCTCAAAATGTTGGCAAATCTTTCTGATGTTTCCAGCATGGGAGACAGGAAGGACAGGGCTTAATGGATCTGTGGAACACAGAAAGATGGTAAGGTGGGAAGCTAAGAGGATGAATTCAGCTTCTGGTCCATTGAATCTGAACTCAGTTCAGATTGAGGACATTGTTATGTAGCGTATCAAAATTTTACTACCCAGTCATTTTTACCCACATTTCTCAAATAGTAAAACTATTTGGTACATGTCAAATAAATCAATGATGTATCCATGAATATATTTTCTTGTGAGATCATTTTTGAGTGGCAGGTAAAAAGGAATTATTTTATTTAACTGTTTACAATTTTCTAAAGTCATAGTAATGTAGTCAACTGAGAGAGAGACTTTAATAAATAGCACATAGTGTCAGAAAAATCACCCTGGGCATTTTAATGTCTTGCCTTGTTTATCTTACGATTTCGAAGGCCCGGCTGAGACTGATGTGCTAGAAACTACTTGTGATGATTTTCATCTTTATTTTATTGCTGCTGACTTACTACATTTAAAACACTGATCTTTTGTTAGCTTTGTCTTAGTTTAGATTTTCTCTTTTGGATATTTTATTTTGAATTTTGTCCAAATGCTGTTCTTACCAGAATGGGCTATGAAGCATTTTAGGCTCTAGTTGTTTATGAACAATTTTTATTTTAAATATGACTTCAAGAGGAAAAGATGAGGAAATGGTACTGTAGGCCTAACCGAACAGGTTTGAGCAAAGATTACACAAGGTAACATAATGTTAGGCTGATGTAGAAGTTAAAATTCTGTTTGCTAGACACAGATAAAATGGCAAAAATATAGGAGTTCACGAGCAAGGCATTGAGAATTTCACATTTAAAAGCTTAGACATATAGATGCCTTAGTTCCTTGGAAGGTTTATCAGCTGGAAGATGAGTGAACAAAGCCCCCACTTTCAGGTATATACATAATAGGGATGTGAAGGGTAGAGTGGACATATGAAATGCTAGAGATGTGAAAACAAAAGAAAAGTCTCCTGTGGTAGACTAGGCAAGAAACCCTAAATTAAATAATCAGGAGGGCTGGATTTTTTGGAGTTGTGACAGCAGAAGACTGTAAGGGTGTTTTATTCTCAAAATGTTGGCAAATCTTTCTGATGTTTCCAGCATGGGAGACAGGAAGGACAGGGCTTAATGGATCTGTGGAACACAGAAAGATGGTAAGGTGGGAAGCTAAGAGGATGAATTCAGCTTCTGGTCCATTGAATCTGAACTCAGTTCAGATTGAGGACATTGTTATGTAGCGTATCAAAATTTCTGATATGGAATTCAAAAGATAAGGGCCTACAAATTCAGATTTAAAAGTCATAACATAGATCTGATTGTCAGAACTCAGGGAAAGTTAAAAGAAGCCAGACAAAGGATTTATAGAAAGAGGGAAAGGATGGAATAAAACTCTTCTACAAACTGGTGAAGGAAGAAGGATGGGAGGAATGGTGGAGACTGAGAAGAAATAGGAGAGTTCATGGAAAGTGTAATAAATGCTTGCCTATGCTAGGTGGAGCTCGGGGCTGGGTTTCAGAGGGAATGACACAGGGTCAGGAAGAATTTATACCCTATTTGTGCCTATGAATGATTGATAATTAAGCTTCAACTTATTTTCACATATTGGAAAATTGTTAAATATTCTCCTTCAGCTGTGCTGTTTTTTAGGAAAAAATGAGACACTTCCCTTGTGTAGCCTAATAATGCATAATTTGGAAAACTTTTAACAGTTTTTTCAGGCTCTTTAAATAATTGCCTCCAACCTTTCACATCTCATTTCACATATGAGATGATGTGAAATGAGATGATTAGCTAAAGAAGACCTGATTAGCTAAAGATTGTGAGGCCGCTTTTCCTTGATTTGCCACTAGTTATAAAATTCCAGTATGGTGTTTACTTTACAGCCTGCAACATTGCTGGTCAAGCTCACATTTGAGTTTCTTTAGACCTTTGTTCATAGTATAATACCTACCACAGGTTCTCTTTGCAAGTGCACATCAAGCATGAAAAATTGTTTGCTATAGATCCTGAAAATGAGTTTAGTCTTAATTAACTTAATAGCTGTTTTTAATGTGGCATGGTATAACCTAAATGTGTACCTATAAAAACATCAGGTTTAGAGATATTAGGCAAGTTAAAAGGGCTGGATTTTTTGGAGTTGTGACAGCAGAAGACTGTAAGGGTGTTTTATTCTCAAAATGTTGGCAAATCTTTCTGATGTTTCCAGCATGGGAGACAGGAAGGACAGGGCTTAATGGATCTGTGGAACACAGAAAGATGGTAAGGTGGGAAGCTAAGAGGATGAATTCAGCTTCTGGTCCATTGAATCTGAACTCAGTTCAGATTGAGGACATTGTTATGTAGCGTATCAAAATTTCTGATATGGAATTCAAAAGATAAGGGCCTACAAATTCAGATTTAAAAGTCATAACATAGATCTGATTGTCAGAACTCAGGGAAAGTTAAAAGAAGCCAGACAAAGGATTTATAGAAAGAGGGAAAGGATGGAATAAAACTCTTCTACAAACTGGTGAAGGAAGAAGGATGGGAGGAATGGTGGAGACTGAGAAGAAATAGGAGAGTTCATGGAAAGTGTAATAAATGCTTGCCTATGCTAGGTGGAGCTCGGGGCTGGGTTTCAGAGGGAATGACACAGGGTCAGGAAGAATTTATACCCTATTTGTGCCTATGAATGATTGATAATTAAGCTTCAACTTATTTTCACATATTGGAAAATTGTTAAATATTCTCCTTCAGCTGTGCTGTTTTTTAGGAAAAAATGAGACACTTCCCTTGTGTAGCCTAATAATGCATAATTTGGAAAACTTTTAACATTTTTTTCAGGCTCTTTAAATAATTGCCTCCAACCTTTCACATCTCATTTCACATATGAGATGATGTGAAATGAGATGATTAGCTAAAGAAGACCTGATTAGCTAAAGATTGTGAGGCCGCTTTTCCTTGATTTGCCACTAGTTATAAAATTCCAGTATGGTGTTTACTTTACAGCCTGCAACATTGCTGGTCAAGCTCACATTTGAGTTTCTTTAGACCTTTGTTCATAGTATAATACCTACCACAGGTTCTCTTTGCAAGTGCACATCAAGCATGAAAAATTGTTTGCTATAGATCCTGAAAATGAGTTTAGTCTTAATTAACTTAATAGCTGTTTTTAATGTGGCATGGTATAACCTAAATGTGTACCTATAAAAACATCAGGTTTAGAGATGGATTAGTCATCAAACTGGTCAAGTTAATAAAACCCCAATTAAGGCTAACTTGGTCACTTATTCAGATCTTCCATAAAAGGACTTAAGAATTATAAAAAGCAAATAGGCCAAGTAAGCTTGAATTCCAATTTTTTTTTTTTTTTTTTTTTTTTACTCAGTCATTCTAAATAGCTTATTCTTTCCTGGTGCATACATGTGTTTGTGTATTTTAAGCCACTTTTTGTATATTCTCCCATTATTTTCATTCTATATTCAGAAATATTTACTTCTATGTATACTTTCCACTGTTCTTCATCATAAACTCCTTTAGAGACAAGGACAAGTGTCTTATTTTCTCTGTAATCTCTATAGCACTCACCCCCATGCCTTGTTTCAAGAACACACTTAATAAAGAGTTGTTAAAAGAATTAGTCCAAATGACACCCTCAACAGTGTTGATTTGCTATCTCTATTTTGTCTGTTGGATTGAGATTTGTAAGATCCTTGAGGCCAAGGATGTTTCTAAGTTGTCTTTGTGATCTTTTCTCCTATTTCTAATAAATTACCTTGCCATGGTAGGCACTGCTACATGCCAGGCACTGGAATGTGCAAAAGAAAGGACAGGGTCACTCCTGGGTCAGGGCAAGGAGTCGGGTCCCCACGTTTTCCTGAGTAGATGTTTGGATGTGAAGAAAGTTGAAGGTTTATGGGACATGTAGTTTAGGCATAGTTATAAAATATCAAGATGTGAGGCACCTTTTTAAAGTCAGCTTAAGTGTAGGCCTAATCCTATAAACAGAAATATTTAATTTTTTCATTAACTTTCTTTAACATAGCATGTGTTAATTCCCATTATAATGCCCATACACATAAAGATTGTAGTAGAGACTGGGGTTTTTGCTTACTCTCATGTCCATTCTCTCTTTGCTTCTTAACAGTAGATTCTAACTTTTAGCTGGATACATTAAAGTCTCTGTCTCCCAGTTACCTGCATTGGGGTATGTACTTGTAATAAAACTCTGACCAATAAGATATAAGCAAAGGTAGTTTTATGAGTTTTCTGGGAAGGCTGATTAAAGGAAGCTGTCTTAGGGCTTCCCTGGTGGTCCACTGAGTAGAATCTGCCTTGCAGTGCTAGGGGCGCCGGTTCAATCCCTGGCCCGGGAAGATTCCATGGGCTGCGGAGCAGCTGGACCGGCACGTCTAGTTATAAGTCAGCACTCTGCAGCACATGCACCCAGAGTCAGTGCTCTGCAATGAGAGAGGCCACTGTGATGGGAGGCCCACACACGCCAAAGAATAAAAAAGAATGAATTAAAAAAAAAAACTCTTTAAGGGAAGCTGTCTTTGCTGAGAGGATCCAGTCTTTGGCCCCTTTGCTTTTGATTCTGGCTTGTAACACTGATGTAATGTCTGGCACTCCAGCAGCCATCTTGGACCATGTGATGTTGTACCTCTAATCCACATACTCAAATGATGGATCAGAACAGAGATTGGGTCCTTGATGGAGCTGCCTTTCTGGTCTTAGACTGCTTGTCTCCAGATTTCCTTACATAAGACAGCAAGTAACTTCTATTTGCATAAGCTTCACTTATTCTAGAAATTTCTAAGCCACACTAATACAAGGGCCATTTAAAACATTTTTTTATTAATCTTTTTTGGGACATAGAAAACTGTTATAGGTATGTTCCTAAAGTATGCTTTGATTTCTTGTCACATAAAACTATCTGAGTGAGGATATCACCTGAAGGTTGTTACAACCTGAAGGCTGTTTGCTCTGGTTACAGAAAAAGGATTTAAAATGTAATTTCCTAGTTTCCTACTGTAAGCAGTGTCTTGTGAGGGAGGGCTATGTATATAGTAAAGAATGGATCTTAGTTTGAATTCTTTTCCAGCAGTGTGACTACGGTATATTGTAGTCTCATCTGTAGAAAGGCAGTTGCATCTAGTATCTGTCTGGTTGTGAATATTAAATGATTAAATGAGTAACGTAAGAAGTAACACAATGATCTTATTTTCCCCTTTTTTCTGGAAGAATAAGAAATTTTAAAATTATAAAGGAAGCCAGGTTGATTCAGGTATTTTAAACAGTTGTTTTTCTTAAATAAGGATATTAATATCTTTTTGGTGCTAGTGTTGTATTTTTTTGTCAGAAGTCAGATTTTTGAAGGTTCAAATTATCTTAGCTGCCTTTTGCCTATATACAATGTTTTCTATTTTGTACTATAGAAAAATTTGGTTTTGAAAGTTATGACTAAATAAATAGATATGTTTTGTAAATAATTGTGATGACATATAGAAACTGATCATTTCTCTTTTGCATAAAATATGGAATGGTTTTATGTCAGCCCTATAAGGTTTTTCCTAATGTACTGTCATTAATACCGATTACTAAGCCATTTACTCAACTAGCTTCCTCATCTGATTCCATATGGAATTTTAAGTAATATAGCTATTTTAATAACATCAACTTTTAAGAAATATAAACTATGTCTTTATAAAATTTTAATTTTTATCTTACAGCAAACTCAGTTTTACCATTCTAATTTAAACATAAACAGTGTCTTAGTATATTTATTTCCAGAAGTGTTCAGAAATACCCTTTTTCTCTTATGATTTTAAAATTCATATATCTATCAACATATAACAGGTGGCATTAGAGAAAACAGCTTTCCTGAATTTATTATTTTTACCATATATTTAATATTTGGAAATTAATTACTTTTTATATGAAGGGAAAATAGAACAGAGTCTGGTACAGATTAGAAAAATAGGGGATGATATGAATAATTAACATATGGGTTTCAGAAGAGATCATCATTAATCATTAGCAACTGTTATAAATATTTTAGATTTTTATTAAAAATCTAATGCCAAACATTTTATAATTTGCATGTTGAGCAGTGAGAGAGTGGTGCTTGGGAAATGTTTCATAAAATAAATTCAGAGTCAGCTGGAACTTCAGAACTGAACAACTTTTGTTCACTTGGTCAGTAATCGAAGGTATCCTGTAAAGAACTACCACAAATAATCATAAATATCGCTTCTGAAGCCCTGGTTTAATTTTTTTTTATTCCAAATATGCTGTAAGCTTTGTACAAGATATAGAATAATAGAACACATGAGATGTTTTTCTTAAAGTATCCTAAAAACTTTAAAAGGATACAAATTTCATTTCAAGATTTTCTTATGAAACACTTTTGTTGAAAGGTGATTATTAAGAAAGTCTTTGGAAGATCACTATCTGAAGAAAGTGAAATCTCAGAATGGCTTTCCCACCTCTTCATGATGGCTGGCTTCTTCTTTCTCTCCCTTTCCTCCACACTGTACCAGCCACCCAGAGCTCCTGTGTGTCCCCTGAGCAATTGTGCTTTCTTGTCCCTCTGCTTTGTGGATGTGGTCCCTCTGGCCACAACTCTCCCTCTCCCACCTCCCACCAATTTAACTGCCTTTGACTGGTTTGAATCCCACTCACCTGAAGTGTCAGCAAAGAGGTTATTTCCACCACAGGATTTCTCTGAGCCTCAGCCCAAGCTAGGAGTCCTGCCTCTGTGTTCTTAAAGCACCCTCTGTTTCCCTATAGTTGGAACTCCCATGCCTAGGGCACACTCTGCAGTTGCCTTTCTCAATTTGGACTGTAAGCCCATAAGCAAGGTCCCTATTACGCCATGGCCTTTACTACCACAGTAAACCTGCGTCTACCAGAATACTGGCAGAGAGTAGGCCATCAATACATACAATGAGTGAATGAATGAATGAATGAAAAGGAAAAAAACTGCAATATCCTCAGCTTCAGTGTATGCATGCATGTAAAATGCTAGCTCTGACCACATTTGTTCCCTGTTACTGAACTGGATTTTAGCATGGCCAATTTGATTATAACCACCTTGAAGACTATTGCTTGATTTATTTAGTCACAGTTTTGGTGCCAATTGTGAGGACGACTGAGATTGTCAGAATGACATCCACATAACATTATGTTTGGGCTATTCCACGGAGGTAGATCAAAATCAATATACATTAATGTAATATATAATTTATCAAGGTTGAGGGAAACACTAATATTTATGAATTCAAATAGTTTTTAATGAGTGGTGGGACATTTTAAAGGAACAGTTTGAAGAGAAGTTGGTGGCAGAGTAATTTAAATAGTTTGGGCAATAATTTAATCAAAAACCCTTTGTCTCAGTATTATCTCCATTTTATATCAGATTTATGGAGGATTAATTGCACTTAAGGTAAATGCAGGAAATGAAACATACCACAGAACTTGCTAGACATTCTTTTCAAAGTCTACAGTGACTTTTCTTTCATTTCCATATTTATCCTTCAACAGTAATAATAAAATAAGTTGGAAGCATTGAACCATGTAATCACTCTTCAATGGCCCCATTTAAACAACCCTGTTATCTGGACTTTTCTCCAGCCGAAACAAGCTGGGCACATCTTCAGGCTGCCAGGCCACCAGGTTGAACCCTGAGGTGGCAAGACTACCAGGGGTGACAAACCAACCAAATGTATAAGATCTGCAGCTGGGAAACTACACACATCCTCAGAAACTTCTGTGTTCAACATTTGGAGACAAATCTTCAGATCACTTTTCTGATTTTCTTTCACTCTCGCTTTGTGCTCCCTTCATGTGGCTCTGCCCTTGTTTATTTTCTTTGCATTTTCTGTTGCACTGTTTCTCGCCCATTGTATGCCTGATTCATACTACACTGTTGCTCCATAGTGAGAGATGTATCACTAGGGCCTCAAAGAAAGGATGGACCACCTGCTGTTGAAGGCTGCAGACTTTACAACACCCAAAGCCACTGAATTTCAAACAAATGTTAGAAGAAAGAAAACTATTCAAAGGGATAAATAATCACATTGATTACGGTCTTCACAGTGGCTCGCACCTGTGTGCTTTGTTCTGAGAAACTGCCTCTTGAGTGAAGAAAGCCTGGGGCAGACCAGCTGTTGCAAGTGACGGTGCACGTTGGGGTGGGGCCCCCCACAGTGGTGGCCGCTAGCTGCTACCTGGTACATGGCTTTGGGACAGTACAGATGAGGAATCTGAGCCCACAGAGAGGAGAGGCATTGTAGCGTTGCTCACATATCCTTCGGTGGTGTAGGGCTTTAGTGAGAATGGTTCCCTGGAGCTCTGTCCTAGATCAGGAAGGAAAGCCACACAGTGTGTTTAGTTCTCCGGCACTCAGATTTACCCCTCCCCCCACCCCCACGCTGCCCCAGAGCAGTTTCTTCTGCTCCGGGCACCAGAAAATTTCAAAGGAATCTCTTAGAGGCATTGAAGATTTTGTCCCTGTCTGTGGCATAACAAAGGTGCCTACCAACTGGCCACCCTGAATTCCTCATACCAGTGCTGTTGGGTCTTATTTACCATTTCCTGCTATAGTATTCTTTAGCTATGTCCATTCTGACAGCTGAAAGTAGCAGTGGTAGAGGGGTGGACAGACAAACAGAGGCTGGTGGGAGGGAGAAGAGGAAAGAGAAGCGTAGCAAGATATTCATGTCAGGGACAGAACAAAAAACACATTTTCTATTTCCTCAATTAAAAAAAAAACCTGTGTGTTTAAGTATGTATATAATCATCTTGAAAATTATTCTTAAATTTTAATTCTTCACTTATTCCTTTGATGAAAAGATAGCATATAATTAGAACATGTATCTACTGAAAAAGTAACTTTATATTCCTTAAAGAGGATGGATACAGTCAGAAACACTAAAGTAGTACAAATTTTGCTCATAAGCATTCCATTCTCTATTTTGTCATTGAGTCTAACTCTAAGCATGATTCCAGTATTCTTTGTCAGGGAGAAACTACTTATAATGCTTTTATTCAATAAAAAACTGTTTATTACTCAAAAAATGATAATGGCTGCTCTAAGGAAGTTGCCATTCTGCATAATCCTTTAAAACCCTTTCTTCCCCCTTCCATCCTTAAGGCTTTATCATAGACAGCTTCTCACCACTGCTGCGTTGTCTTTCTGCTGCCCTCTGATTCCTTAGGGGACTGGAAATAAAGGTGACAAAGGAAAGGGTTGTTGTGATTGGGCTCATACAAAATGCTAACATTTGTTTCTCATTCTTCCACTCAAGGTCTGAAATGGTTGGGAAATAGGCTTGTATGTGACAAATGAAATAGACATGCATTCCCACTGAAAACATCACACGATGGGAGATGGGATGAGGTTGAAAATTTCTGGGGTCCTCTTCTTGTGTCTCTATCACCAGCTCTTGGAAATGGAGCTGTTTTAGAGACACAGAGTGTCCACCACGTCTTTTCCATAGTGGACACTCAGTATAATGTATTTAGATGATAAACGGTACATTTGCCAAGGGCATCTGTGACTTACTATGGTGAGTTTGTAAGAAGCACAGCTACACGCAGAAAATTCAGATCAACCTTATCCATTAACTATTTTATAAAATCTCTCTTAGATGGAACTAAATAAATGAAAATGAAAGGACAGGCTATTTTGTGTAATAAAGTCTATGACCATGTGCTGTTGGGTCTTATTTACCATTTCCTGCTATAGTATTCTTTAGCTATGTCCATTCTGACAGCTGAATTTAGCAGTGGTAGAGGTGTGGACAGACAAACAGAGGCTGGTGGGAGGGAGAAGAGGAAAGAGAAGCGTAGCAAGATATTCATGTCAGGGACAGAACAAAAAACACATTTTCTATTTCCTCAATTAAAAAAAAAAACCTGTGTGTTTAAGTATGTATATAATCATCTTGAAAATTATTCTTAAATTTTAATTCTTCACTTATTCCTTTGATGAAAAGATAGCATATAATTAGAACATGTATCTACTGAAAAAGTAACTTTATATTCCTTAAAGAGGATGGATACAGTCAGAAACACTAAAGTAGTACAAATTTTGCTCATAAGCATTCCATTCTCTATTTTGTCATTGAGTCTAACTCTAAGCATGATTCCAGTATTCTTTGTCAGGGAGAAACTACTTATAATGCTTTTATTCAATAAAAAACTGTTTATTACTCAAAAAATGATAATGGCTGCTCTAAGGAAGTTGCCATTCTGCATAATCCTTTAAAACCCTTTCTTCCCCCTTCCATCCTTAAGGCTTTATCATAGACAGCTTCTCACCACTGCTGCGTTGTCTTTCTGCTGCCCTCTGATTCCTTAGGGGACTGGAAATAAAGGTGACAAAGGAAAGGGTTGTTGTGATTGGGCTCATACAAAATGCTAACATTTGTTTCTCATTCTTCCACTCAAGGTCTGAAATGGTTGGGAAATAGGCTTGTATGTGACAAATGAAATAGACATGCATTCCCACTGAAAACATCACACGATGGGAGATGGGATGAGGTTGAAAATTTCTGGGGTCCTCTTCTTGTGTCTCTATCACCAGCTCTTGGAAATGGAGCTGTTTTAGAGACACAGAGTGTCCACCACGTCTTTTCCATAGTGGACACTCAGTATAATGTATTTAGATGATAAACGGTACATTTGCCAAGGGCATCTGTGACTTACTATGGTGAGTTTGTAAGAAGCACAGCTACACGCAGAAAATTCAGATCAACCTTATCCATTAACTATTTTATAAAATCTCTCTTAGATGGAACTAAATAAATGAAAATGAAAGGACAGGCTATTTTGTGTAATAAAGTCTAAAGCAATATAGGGCCACACACTGGCATTCAGTAAGGCCACTCATTATGGCTATTTTTTGCCAGCGGCCAGAAGGAGAAGCTGCTCTAGCTACTGACCTATGGCAAAGCATATTCTAGAATTTCTCTGGGCTCTTGTTAAAGAAATAGAATTGAGAGCATCATCTTTAAAAGACAGAGAGAGAGTTCACCATGCCCCACTTCCCACCTGATCTCAGCCCAACTTTATACTGCTACTGCTGTGTCCATTCCTCCTCCCCCTGACTTCAGCCACCCCCACCCCCTAGACTCTTCCAGTGTGTTTACCAAACATCCTTTCTGTGTCCACTGACTTCTCATAATTCCTCAACTTTTACTTGAAACAGAACTCCATCTCCTTGCCTTGAAATCAAAACTGACTGTTCCCTTTTTGTGCAACCTCTCTCAGGCATGCCCTCAGGCTCCCTGGGTTAAATTGGTGCCCTCCTGCCTCTTGGTGGTCTTTATTCACTTTGAATTCACCTCACCCCTTCTCAACACATTACTACTCTAGCATGTTCATCTTCCAGTTTTCCTCATTTGACACGTAGGGGATCATGCTTGATTTTTCACTTTCTTCACTTCTGTCTCTAAAGCATCAGAAAGCCCTACTGATTTTACTTTGAGACTACGTTCTTGAAAGCTCCTGCTCAAAAGAGATTCTATACATTTTTATTTGGATTATGGTAGTTTCTCAGGTAGTGCTAGTGGTAAAGAACCTGCCTGGCAATTGCAGAAGGCACAAGAGACACAGGTTTGATCCCCGGGCCGGGGAGATCCCCTGGAGTAGGAACCCACTCTAGTATTCTTGCCTGGAAAATTTCATGGACAGAGGAGCCTGCAGGCTACAGTCCATGGGGTCGCAAAGAGTTGGACATAACTGAGTAACTGAGCACATAGCACTGTCTCTAATTATACATGCTTATATAGCAGGATTGTGTGATACCTTCTATTTTAAGATCTAAAATCTACTTATAAACAGTAGTTCATAAACAGATTTAGTGATACTAGGTCATTGAAATAATGACCATATTGACCCTGCCTGATTTCTTAAGAACCCTCCTCTGTCTAATATACATGAACTTTCTGATTTAGGACCTACAGCTGACTGTTTTGAACCAGGGATCTTCATTTAGTGAATTTTATGACAAGAAACTGAAAACGAATGAAGAAGTTTCTCAATTAAAGACCCATGGGGTACTTTCATTGACATCCATGGACTGAAAAAATTAATAATTATGAGAGAAAATGCTTAGAATGATAAGGATACTAATCAAATCATACTCCTTTTATCTGACATTTTTGGAGTGCCCACTGTTTTCTAGAAAGCTTCCTAGACTCTGGGGCTATAAAGCTGAATGCAATATGGTCTTTGAATTCATTGTGATGGGGAGACCTATATATCAACAAGTAGTTATAGTACAGCGTGGTAAGTGCCATAGAAGAATATTGTATAAGCTGCTTTGTTATGTAAAGAAGCCAGGGAATGCTCCACACATAAGGCTTTTAGGTTGCTATTTAAAAATGAGTAAAGGTTGGTCAACGAGAGAAGGTGAAAAAGAAAGGGGACATTCTCAGAAGAGAAGAGTGGTATGCAGATGGGAGAGTGTATGATATGTTAATGAGAATGATCACTGTGGCTGGAACAGAGGATGCAGCAAGGGGAGTGTAAGGGAATGGTACCCATATCCCAGCTGCACTGGTGAGTATTTAGCATGCTCCACCAGTAACTGAGCACATAGCACTGTCTCTAATTATACATGCTTATATAGCAGGATTGTGTGATACCTTCTATTTTAAGATCTAAAATCTACTTATAAACAGTAGTTCATAAACAGATTTAGTGATACTAGGTCATTGAAATAATGACCATATTGACCCTGCCTGATTTCTTAAGAACCCTCCTCTGTCTAATATACATGAACTTTCTGATTTAGGACCTACAGCTGACTGTTTTGAACCAGGGATCTTCATTTAGTGAATTTTATGACAAGAAACTGAAAACGAATGAAGAAGTTTCTCAATTAAAGACCCATGGGGTACTTTCATTGACATCCATGGACTGAAAAAATTAATAATTATGAGAGAAAATGCTTAGAATGATAAGGATACTAATCAAATCATACTCCTTTTATCTGACATTTTTGGAGTGCCCACTGTTTTCTAGAAAGCTTCCTAGACTCTGGGGCTATAAAGCTGAATGCAATATGGTCTTTGAATTCATTGTGATGGGGAGACCTATATATCAACAAGTAGTTATAGTACAGCGTGGTAAGTGCCATAGAAGAATATTGTATAAGCTGCTTTGTTATGTAAAGAAGCCAGGGAATGCTCCACACATAAGGCTTTTAGGTTGCTATTTAAAAATGAGTAAAGGTTGGTCAACGAGAGAAGGTGAAAAAGAAAGGGGACATTCTCAGAAGAGAAGAGTGGTATGCAGATGGGAGAGTGTATGATATGTTAATGAGAATGATCACTGTGGCTGGAACAGAGGATGCAGCAAGGGGAGTGTAAGGGAATGGTACCCATATCCCAGCTGCACTGGTGAGTATTTAGCATGCTCCACCAGTAACTGAGAAGGCTGTAAAACATGAAAACTTCATTCCATGTAAGTTATCTCCATTACATTTTAGGTTAACGTCATGACTTAAAAGCTCATAGTCTCGATAATGTTATTATAAAACTGTTTAAATAACCAGCCTGAGCATTTCCTGCCATTTTTCTTTAAGAACAGAGGTCATTAGTCCATTCAAACATGGTGGTCTTTTATCTATATATTTCTGCATCTTTAGATGATTTAGAGCCTAAATTTTAGGCTATCAGTTTCAGGATCATTTAAAGATTAAATTGAAAAAGTTTGGCTTATTAGAGTTCCTGCCCATGGCTTCTTTTTACATATGTAGAGTGGGTGGTCATCTGTGTTGTGTGATGGGGAGATTCCAGCAATGCCTTCTCACTCATTTTTTTGCAACCCATGAGTCACAGCGATAAACCTGCCATATTAGAAATTCCTTAAGGTTAAAATATTATCCCCCAAACCCAGATTCCTTATGTTTCTTTTCTTGTTCTTTTAAAGACACAAATGGCTTTCTAACTGTCACATTCCAAGGACATTCTTAAATTGTCATCTTACTTGACTTCTTCTGCCAAATTTGAGATTCTGAGTACATCATTTTTCTTGAGAATTTTTTTTCCATTTTTATGTTCTCTAAATAGTCTTGGATTCCTTCAAACTCATACTTAGAAGATATGAGCCAAGGTTCAGAAAATAGATTTGTATTTAATCCCACTCATTTTAATATGTTGCCTCACTGCAGCTTCTGTTTATTTGGTGTCCCCAAGACAGAACAGTCTAACTTTTTCAGAGAGCCCACCTTTTCTTTTCTGTCTGGGTATCAGAGAGCTTGGGTCATTGCTGAATGGGATGGTGAACTGGAATCTGAGGTTTAAGCTCTTCTTCTAAGTTTAAGTTCCTCTCTCTGTTTTTGTTTGCAGGTTCCTTTCCTATTTCAGAGATACTTGATTGTTTTGCTTTATGGCCTTTCAAGGTTTTTAATAGTGTTCGTCCATTCTTTCCTTAATGACTTCCTCCCTTTTGGCACTTAAATCTCTTTCAGCTTTTGAAAGTCAATACCACTTGTTGAACTTTTTTTTTGTTTTTTACAATATAGTTGATATCATCTGCTGTCTATGCCTCTTCCATTCTTTCCATCTTCTGGAAAGTGGTTTTATTCTTTTTAGTAGGATTTTGAGAAGAATCTATGATAAATGTCTGACTTTAGGTTATCATGTTTAACTGGAGCTATTCAGGACTATTTTTCTGAAATCGAAGATGATCTTATTATTATTTTTAAACATTTATTTTATTTATTTCTCTTTTGGGGGGTGAGGTGGGGAGAGAGGGGGACGGGCGGGCCACTTCTATTGGTCTTTCATTTCTCTATTTTCGTCCATCTTTGTTCTCTGGTTCCTGTGGGCCTCCCATCGCGGTGGCCTCTGTCGTCTTAGAGCACTGGCTCTGGGCACATGCACTCCAGAGCTCCGGCTCGGTAATTGGACACATCAGTCCAGCCGCTCCGCGGCACATGGGATCTTCCCAGGCCAGGGATCGAACCAGCGCCCCTTGCACTGCAAGGTGGTGTCCTTACCCACTGGACCACCAGGGGAAGCCCGAAGATGATCTTATTAATCCAGTGTTTAATTCTTTAAATGACCTCACTTACCTACAAAAGTGAAGTCTGAACACCTGCTGGATGTTTTCCAAAATGCTTCAGGCTCTTGGCCTTTATTTACCTATATTCTAGGAATATCCTTTGCCTCTCTCAATTTTGGTTGTGTTAAAAAGTCATTTCAGGCATGTGTTCTAATGTTTCCTGAGTGAAAGGTACAGAAAAGGAGAAAGACAGTGAATAAGTTTTTAACACATTGTGAAATAAAGACTTTGGAAACCTCTTAAAGTAGCAGGATGTTTAGAAGAGGATTTTACACAGAGAAAAGAGGCTTAAGATACTCACCAGAGCACTAAAGGGGATCCAGGATCAGGTACAACAAATATAATGGTGGACATGAGAAGAAGCTGGCATAAAAATGACTATAATTGTGACATAGTCTGTTTATGCTGTTTTAAACTCTATCAGGTTTTGCTTCAGGAATTTTGAAGTACTGATGTTAGGTACATAAATAGTTAGGATTTGCTATGTTATTTGATTAAATTAATTCTTTATGAAATGACCTTTATCCCTGGTACTGTCTGATCAGAAATAGACTTGTCTGATTAAATTAGGCCATCTTTCTTTTGACTAGCATTCACATAGTATATCTTTATCTTTTTGCTTTTATTGTATATATGTCCTTATTTAATTTTTAAAATTGAAATGTAGTTGGCATGAAATATTATATTTTAAATTTATTATACACTGATTTGATATTCATATACATTGTGAAATTAACACCATAAGTCTACTATCTGTCCCCATACAAAGTTATTACAGTATTATTGACCATATTCCTATGCTGTGTATTAAAACCCTATGGCTTATCCATTTTATAAATGGAGGTTTATACCTCTTATTCTCCTTCACCAATTTTGCCCCACCTCATTACCCTCTCACATGACAATCACCCATTTGTTCTTTGTATCTATGAGTCTGCTTTTGTTGGTTGGTTTTGTTTATTAGATTCTTCATATTAGTGAAATTGTATGCTATTTATCTTTCCCTGTTTGATATTTCACTTAGCATAATATATTCTGTATCTACCATGTTGTTGTAGCTGACAAGATTTCAATTTTTATGACTCTAATTTATATTTATATTTAAAGTAATTATTGATAGGTATGTACTTATTGCCACTTTAATTGTTTTTTATTATTTTTATACTTTTTTGGTTGTTTTTTTGCTCTCCTCTATTGAGACATGACGACTATCTTTGGTGTTATTTTAGATTCCTCTATCTCTTTTGTGTATGTGTGTCTGTTATAAGCTTTTGATTTGTGATTATCTTGAGATTAATATATAACAACCAACATTCATGTGTGTGTGTGTGTCTGTGTGAAATTATTTTAAGTTGTTAATTTCTGATATTCAAAAGCATTGTAACAACCCTAAGCTTTTACTTCTCCCTTCCCACTGTTTACTCTTTTTGATGGCATATTTCATATCTTTGTGAGTGTGTTTCCCTTAACTACTTACTGCAAATATTGATGCCTTTCCTACTTTTGTCTTTTAACTCTTCAATTAGCTTTATAAGTGACTGAGCTACTCTCTTTTCTTTATATTTGCTTTTACCAATGAAATATTTGTCTAAATTTTCATATTTCTATTTATGGTCTTTTATTTTATACTTATTTTATACTTATACTTTATCATTCCTTGTAAGACTGATTTCCCAGTATTGAGTTCTTTTAGGTTTGACTTATCTGTGAAACACTTGTTCTCTCCATCAAAGCTCAGTTAAAGCCTTGCCAGGTAGAGGATTCTTGGTTGTAGGTTTTTCTCTTTCATCACTTTAAACATATTGTGTCACTTCCTCTGTCTTGTAGAGATTCTGCTGAAAAGTCAGCTTATTGTCTTGTGGGATTTCCCTTGCCTGTATATAGTTGCTTTTCTCTTGATGCTTTTATTATTTCTCTTTATTTTAATTTTTACCATTTTATTTATAACCTGTCTTGATGTAGACATCTTTGGGTTCAAAACTGTTTGGGACTCTCTGAGTGTATTGGACCTGGGTATCTGTTTCTTTTCCCAGGGTGAGGAGGTGAATTTTCAGCTATTATTTCTTCATATACATTCTCTAGCCTTCTCTCTCTCTATTCCTTCATAATAAAATGTTTGTCTGCTTGATGTTGCCCCGGATATTTCTTCAAATGTCTTCATGTTTTAAATTCTTTTTTCATTTTCCTGTTCAGTTTGGGTGATTTTCATTGCTTTGCACTCTAGATCACTGATCCTTTCCTATTATCTAATCTACTATTAATTTCTTCTCATGTAGTTTTCTGTGTTAGTTATTGTTTGGTGGTGCTTTATATTTTCTGACTCTGCTAAAATTCTCACCATGTTCATCCATTCTTCTTCTTTGGTGAGAATCATTATGATCATTGCCTACATTTTTTATTGGGTAGTCGGATTATCTCTAACTTCATACACCAGAGCTGGATGCTGCAGGAATGTCCCCTATGTGTGCATGCACTGTTCTTTTCTGGTGCTTCTGACTACTTTGCTGTGCTGGCAGGTGGGCTGTCCCTTGATCCAGTTGGCTACAGGATCTTGCCTTGTGTGGTGGCAGTTGGGCCAGTAGAAGGTAAATTAGGCTTCACACATAGTTGGCAGCTTGACCAAGAAGGTGCACAGCTATCACTGACCTACTGCTGCATGAGGTCAGGTTCCAGTGATGATGTCCACATGGCCCAGGATGCTCAGGTCTAGTAGGCATCTGCTGGCAGATGCTGTTGTGTCCCTGTGTGGCCAGAGGACATGTGTGCTGTTCTTTCTAGTTAGATTATGACCAGAGCATAATCCTTTTCTCTGGGGCTGAGACACCCCTATGACTCAGATGGATTTACTAAAAATTTAGAGGGACAAGAAAGTACATATGATTAGTCAGCAGGGGTGCCCAACCTCTGAGATCTAATGCCTGATGATCTTAGGTGTAGCTGATATAATAATAGAAATAAAAGGTATGATAAATGTAGTATACTTGAATCATTCTGAAAGTAATCCCTTTCCCCAGTTCATGGAAAAATTTTCTTCCATGAAACCAGTCCCTGATGCCAGAAAGGTTGTGGAGCACTGGTCTATAGGGAATGCAAATTTTCTCACACAATGTAGATTTTTAATCCTCTCATAGCTAACTGACTCCCATTTAAATTTACATAAGAGTTTAGGAATAGAATAAAGCCTACAGGGAACCCCACTCACTCTGTCCCCCATCTCTACACCAGTTTGCCCCTGGGATTCAAGATCTTTCTTCTAGGCTTGCCTTCTGGCCTGAAAGACAGTGTCCTCCCCATTGACGACACCATGCTTCTTAGCAGTAGAGATGTGGACGTATGTAGGCACCAAGTTCAATAGCAGAACCAGGAGTTCTGTACATAGCATTCTGAAGCAAGAATTGAAGGAAATAACAACTGACTGATTGCTCCCTCATAGCATGCACTGTGAGTCTATAAAGGAGAATAACTATATTCCTTTATTGATGATCTGAATAGCTGTCATCCTAAGAAAGTGTTTTTGAAGTACTAACTGATATGTTTTTGTTCTTGGTATCTGTTTCTACTCCCTAGCCCTTTTTAGCAAGGCGTTTTATCCTCATTGACTCAGAAATGAAGAGGTAGAAGGGGGGATCATTCTGATGTTAGTCTCAAAAGCTTGGGTACTTCTGCTCCAGAGTAAACATGGCATATGGCGTATGTGGAGACTGTTTCTACTTTCCTGGGTAAGGCCCCAAGGAAGCAACAGGACAGCAGATTCTCTGCACCCAGAATGACCCTGAAGCAGGAGTGGCATACATGGTACAGGTTGCTCAGGTCTAGTAGGCATCTGCTGGCAGATGCTGTTGTGTCCCTGTGTGGCCAGAGGACATGTGTGCTGTTCTTTCTAGTTAGATTATGACCAGAGCATAATCCTTTTCTCTGGGGCTGAGACACCCCTATGACTCAGATGGATTTACTAAAAATTTAGAGGGACAAGAAAGTACATATGATTAGTCAGCAGGGGTGCCCAACCTCTGAGATCTAATGCCTGATGATCTTAGGTGTAGCTGATATAATAATAGAAATAAAAGGTATGATAAATGTAGTATACTTGAATCATTCTGAAAGTAATCCCTTTCCCCAGTTCATGGAAAAATTTTCTTCCATGAAACCAGTCCCTGATGCCAGAAAGGTTGTGGAGCACTGGTCTATAGGGAATGCAAATTTTCTCACACAATGTAGATTTTTAATCCTCTCATAGCTAACTGACTCCCATTTAAATTTACATAAGAGTTTAGGAATAGAATAAAGCCTACAGGGAACCCCACTCACTCTGTCCCCCATCTCTACACCAGTTTGCCCCTGGGATTCAAGATCTTTCTTCTAGGCTTGCCTTCTGGCCTGAAAGACAGTGTCCTCCCCATTGACGACACCATGCTTCTTAGCAGTAGAGATGTGGACGTATGTAGGCACCAAGTTCAATAGCAGAACCAGGAGTTCTGTACATAGCATTCTGAAGCAAGAATTGAAGGAAATAACAACTGACTGATTGCTCCCTCATAGCATGCACTGTGAGTCTATAAAGGAGAATAACTATATTCCTTTATTGATGATCTGAATAGCTGTCATCCTAAGAAAGTGTTTTTGAAGTACTAACTGATATGTTTTTGTTCTTGGTATCTGTTTCTACTCCCTAGCCCTTTTTAGCAAGGCGTTTTATCCTCATTGACTCAGAAATGAAGAGGTAGAAGGGGGGATCATTCTGATGTTAGTCTCAAAAGCTTGGGTACTTCTGCTCCAGAGTAAACATGGCATATGGCGTATGTGGAGACTGTTTCTACTTTCCTGGGTAAGGCCCCAAGGAAGCAACAGGACAGCAGATTCTCTGCACCCAGAATGACCCTGAAGCAGGAGTGGCATACATGGTACAGGTTGTCACAGGGGGCTGTATCATCTCTCAGATTTGCCTGTGACACAGCATGGGCAGAAGGTACAGAAAAATTCAAGGCTCTGGAGGGGTGAAGCTGCCAATTCCTGAAGCCCAGAGGTGTGCCAGCATGGAAACAGTGTTTCCCAAGGCTTGAGGGTGGCATGTTTATGGGACAGGACATAGAAAGAGACCACATCTTAACAGTGGAGAATAAAAAGCCCCGAGTGTATCTGGGCTCCCTGCGTTTGAATCATTTAAAACCCACGCTGGTTCTTTGTGATCCTATCTGATGATGGGTATGGGAAGAAGCTATAACTCAATGTAGAACAGTGTTTCTTTTCTGATTTGAAAAATGCATTTGATACAAAGGGCAACATGCTAAGCAGAAAATGAAAAGGGGAGTGGAAATTTATTGAAAATAGTTTTGTTTATAAATGGTAGTCATATTATTAACCTAGCACATGAGTGCATCATAATTAATGCTATTAATCAAAATGTATGATTCAAAATACCTAGGAAAATTATATAATTATAATGTAATTGAAGTCATTCAAACTGAAAATTTGCCCCTCCTATTTGGTCTTAGATAGCCTTTCCATTGCCATGCCCTTGTTTTCTGATACAAAAAGATTAAATATATTGAGGTATTCCAGATCTCTAGACTTCTTTTCCACTGATAAACTGACTTATATTTAGCTTGTTCTTATATACTTGTTACCGTGATCCAGTGTCACATAAAATTCACACTCACAAAATACATGTGTCATTTTTATGAAATGTTTATCTAATCTTAACATTATATGAAAATCCCATACATAGTTATAAAAATAACTAGAAGAGTATGAGTACTGTGAATAATCTTTCTTTTTTTTTTCTTTTTTTTTAAATTTTGAATAATCAGTGTTTCTATGGTTAAAGCAATATCCGTGTTTTCATTATAGTCTGTATTTCAAAAATTATAACTTGACCAAAGGTTTTTATACTAAGATTTGATGTGAGTTTTGAGCCCTCAACTAGAGCAATTTTTTCAAAGTGATTTTTCAGAAAGACTTGCGAATTCTTGGTATTAGACACATAGGGAGGATGGCTTCCCATTGCATCACGCTTCAAATGTCCTTTTGTTACTTAAACATGTTTGCATTCACAAATAGAGGGATAAACCACAGAGGAACACCTGTGTCCTTGGATCTGTGTCATGGGCTGCCTTCTAAGGGGAACAACTTATCTGATGATTAGACTCTTGACTGGCCTCCAAAATAGCACATTTCCTTTGTTGCTAAATTCCTTTTTATTTGGAGTTTCTGCACTAATTTCCTAGTTCTTTATTTCAAAACCCTTCAACTCTAATAATCCTTTTCCTCTCTGAAATCCTGTTAAGTCAATAGGTTATCTCCTAAAACTGTAAGGCACTTTCTCTTATTGACATTCTTTTTTTTGTTTGTTTGATATGTTCCTACAGGTTTTTGCTTCTGAAGATAGGGTCTCAGTGTGTTTCTGTGAGTCTAAATTCCTAGTGACATAGTTCTTTAGAACTTATATAGACACAGACCTAATGCCTCCTAAGCTACTGGGACCTATAAGAATGGAACCTTTAACGACAGCAATAATAATTGTTATTATTAATTATTTTTTTGCTCCTATGTCCTCAGTGTTCTCATTAACATTTTGCTCAGGTGATTTGTATAGCACTTGGTCATTTGCAGGACTTCTGCCCTGTAAACTTCTCAAATGGAAGGTCTGTCGGACCTAATTTTGCCCATTGCCATGCCCTTGTTTTCTGATACAAAAAGATTAAATATATTGAGGTATTCCAGATCTCTAGACTTCTTTTCCACTGATAAACTGACTTATATTTAGCTTGTTCTTATATACTTGTTACCGTGATCCAGTGTCACATAAAATTCACACTCACAAAATACATGTGTCATTTTTATGAAATGTTTATCTAATCTTAACATTATATGAAAATCCCATACATAGTTATAAAAATAACTAGAAGAGTATGAGTACTGTGAATAATCTTTCTTTTTTTTTTCTTTTTTTTTAAATTTTGAATAATCAGTGTTTCTATGGTTAAAGCAATATCCGTGTTTTCATTATAGTCTGTATTTCAAAAATTATAACTTGACCAAAGGTTTTTATACTAAGATTTGATGTGAGTTTTGAGCCCTCAACTAGAGCAATTTTTTCAAAGTGATTTTTCAGAAAGACTTGCGAATTCTTGGTATTAGACACATAGGGAGGATGGCTTCCCATTGCATCACGCTTCAAATGTCCTTTTGTTACTTAAACATGTTTGCATTCACAAATAGAGGGATAAACCACAGAGGAACACCTGTGTCCTTGGATCTGTGTCATGGGCTGCCTTCTAAGGGGAACAACTTATCTGATGATTAGACTCTTGACTGGCCTCCAAAATAGCACATTTCCTTTGTTGCTAAATTCCTTTTTATTTGGAGTTTCTGCACTAATTTCCTAGTTCTTTATTTCAAAACCCTTCAACTCTAATAATCCTTTTCCTCTCTGAAATCCTGTTAAGTCAATAGGTTATCTCCTAAAACTGTAAGGCACTTTCTCTTATTGACATTCTTTTTGTTGTTTGTTTGATATGTTCCTACAGGTTTTTGCTTCTGAAGATAGGGTCTCAGTGTGTTTCTGTGAGTCTAAATTCCTAGTGACATAGTTCTTTAGAACTTATATAGACACAGACCTAATGCCTCCTAAGCTACTGGGACCTATAAGAATGGAACCTTTAACGACAGCAATAATAATTGTTATTATTAATTATTTTTTTGCTCCTATGTCCTCAGTGTTCTCATTAACATTTTGCTCAGGTGATTTGTATAGCACTTGGTCATTTGCAGGACTTCTGCCCTGGAAACTTCTCAAATGGAAGGTCTGTCGGACCTAATTTTGCCCATTCCATGGGTCCACTTAACCTATAAATCAGTATAAATTTTTAAATGTAAAATAAAACCCTTTGACTTTGACATGCTCCTGGAAACTGCTTGAACTCTCAGCTCTGCCCAAGTTGTTGCTATGTGAGGCCCAATTTGAACTCACTGATCTAACATCTCATATCCTACCATGGAAGATTTCTATAGTACCAACTATGCACTACCTTCTCTCCCTCAGGATAGCAACTGAACAGGGACCGATACTTATTTCTCTCTGTATGTCTAGAGCTAAAGGCATAGCAAATGTACACCATATATTCTGCATAGGTGAAATAATCTACTAATCAATAAATTGAGATTTGTTTGTCTTCTATTCCTGGTAATTAATATAATGAGTCGTTAGAATGAGGGACCATTTCTCTGGCCATGAGGCAGAATAAATGGGAATTAGATACATGATTCTGTCTGTATTAGCTCTATTCACCAACCAAATGAACTCACCATGTGCAGACTGTTCTGCAGAAGGTGTTAATTCACAATGATTCAAATTAACATTAATATTTGCAGACATTGCCTTTCATTTATCTTAGCTCATTTATTTTATCATAAAATAAAGCTGAGTTAAACATTGCTATATGCAGAAGAAATTTAAAATGTTTATGTATTATAGCAAGCCTTATAAGGCATTAATCTTCATTACTGAGGTGACATTTGATAATTCCCTTAAGGATACACCACTTGAGTTACAAGATTCCTCAAGGGAAATGATGAATGATTTTGAGATAGCATCTTGCACATTATAGGATTTTTTTAGATAGATAAAGGTTTTTTTTTTTTTTTTTTTTTGTATATATAATAGATTGGAAGAACCCAAGAAAAACTGAAAATTTTGTATGCTAGATAGATTGAACTGATGGTCCCAACATTTTATATCTTCATGCACCCATGTCTGTTGGTATCGCCTACCAACACTGATCTTAGACATGGCCATAGAACTTTCTTGGGCTAATGAGACAGAATAAATCTGGGAAGAAGCTTAAAAAAATGTTTGCTCATTTCCTTTGTTACACTCTGAAACTGCTTGAACTCCTAATTTTGCCCATTCCATGGGTCCACTTAACCTATAAATCAGTATAAATTTTAAATGTAAAATAAAACCCTTTGACTTTGACATGCTCCTGAAACTGCTTGAACTCTCAGCTCTGCCCAAGTTGTTGCTATGTGAGGCCCAATTTGAACTCACTGATCTAACATCTCATATCCTACCATGGAAGATTTCTATAGTACCAACTATGCACTACCTTCTCTCCCTCAGGATAGCAACTGAACAGGGACCGATACTTATTTCTCTCTGTATGTCTAGAGCTAAAGGCATAGCAAATGTACACCATATATTCTGCATAGGTGAAATAATCTACTAATCAATAAATTGAGATTTGTTTGTCTTCTATTCCTGGTAATTAATATAATGAGTCGTTAGAATGAGGGACCATTTCTCTGGCCATGAGGCAGAATAAATGGGAATTAGATACATGATTCTGTCTGTATTAGCTCTATTCACCAACCAAATGAACTCACCATGTGCAGACTGTTCTGCAGAAGGTGTTAATTCACAATGATTCAAATTAACATTAATATTTGCAGACATTGCCTTTCATTTATCTTAGCTCATTTATTTTATCATAAAATAAAGCTGAGTTAAACATTGCTATATGCAGAAGAAATTTAAAATGTTTATGTATTATAGCAAGCCTTATAAGGCATTAATCTTCATTACTGAGGTGACATTTGATAATTCCCTTAAGGATACACCACTTGAGTTACAAGATTCCTCAAGGGAAATGATGAATGATTTTGAGATAGCATCTTGCACATTATAGGATTTTTTTAGATAGATAAAGGTTTTTTTTTTTTTTTTTTTTGTATATATAATAGATTGGAAGAACCCAAGAAAAACTGAAAATTTTGTATGCTAGATAGATTGAACTGATGGTCCCAACATTTTATATCTTCATGCACCCATGTCTGTTGGTATCGCCTACCAACACTGATCTTAGACATGGCCATAGAACTTTCTTGGGCTAATGAGACAGAATAAATCTGGGAAGAAGCTTAAAAAAATGTTTGCTCATTTCCACTTGTTTTCTGGACTTCTGTCACTATCCAGAGAATATGCCCAAATTGGTTGATAGGAGGAAATGGGAGAGGGTGGAAAAGATGAAAAACATCCTAACTGAAGCCATCCCAGACCAGAACTGACTGGATACATGAGCAAGCTCATCCTAGATCAACTGAACTTGGCCCTGATTAGCAAAACTGCTCAGCAGAGGCATAGTTTTGTGAGAAATAATTAATCATTATTATGCTAACCCATTAATATTTAGTATGATTTGTCAAACAGCATCACTGTGGCAACAGACAGTTGAGGCAGTGGCTGATTGTCCTATAAGATAATATGATAGTTACAATTCTTACAAGACATGTAAGGAATTTTGATTTTAAATGTCTCAGTAATTTCAAGTAGGCAGCAGGCATACAAATTAAAAAGTTGTGAGCTAGAAAATTAAAAGTTATTTTGTTTTCAGAAAGGATAAAAAAAGAGCGGAGAAATGAGATAATTTTCACATTAAGTTTGTTGTTTTAGTAAAACAAAAGCTCTGGAAGCAGATTTTGTGGGCTAGAATTCTGACTCAAACTCTTCCATGGTTTTGTTTTGTTTGCTCAGTTGCTCAGTTGTGTCTGACTCTTTGTGACCTCATGGACTGCAGCATGCCAGGCTTTCCCTTTTCCTCCTGGCTGCAGTCTTTTCCAGGTATCAGGGTCTTTTCTAATGAGTCGTCTCTGTGTCAGGCTGCCAGCGTATTAGAGCTTCAGCATCAGTCCTTCGATGAATATTCAGGGTTGATTTCCTTTATCATTGACTGGTTTGATCTTCTTGCAGTCCAAGGGACTCTCAAGAGTCTTCTCCAGCACCACATTTTGAAGGCATCAGTCCTTCTGTGCTCAGCCTTTTTAATTGTCCAGCACTCACATCCATATATGACTATTAGAAAACCATAGCTTTGACTATATGGACCTTTGTCAGTGAAGTAATGTCTCTGTTTTTAATATGCTGTGTGACTTTGATCAAATTACCTGTCTCACCTTTTCCATTGTAAAACTGGACTATGGCCATAGAACTTTCTTGGGCTAATGAGACAGAATAAATCTGGGAAGAAGCTTAAAAAAATGTTTGCTCATTTCCACTTGTTTTCTGGACTTCTGTCACTATCCAGAGAATATGCCCAAATTGGTTGATAGGAGGAAATGGGAGTGGTGGAAAAGATGAAAAACATCCTAACTGAAGCCATCCCAGACCAGAACTGACTGGATACATGAGCAAGCTCATCCTAGATCAACTGAACTTGGCCCTGATTAGCAAAACTGCTCAGCAGAGGCATAGTTTTGTGAGAAATAATTAATCATTATTATGCTAACCCATTAATATTTAGTATGATTTGTCAAACAGCATCACTGTGGCAACAGACAGTTGAGGCAGTGGCTGATTGTCCTATAAGATAATATGATAGTTACAATTCTTACAAGACATGTAAGGAATTTTGATTTTAAATGTCTCAGTAATTTCAAGTAGGCAGCAGGCATACAAATTAAAAAGTTGTGAGCTAGAAAATTAAAAGTTATTTTGTTTTCAGAAAGGATAAAAAAAGAGCGGAGAAATGAGATAATTTTCACATTAAGTTTGTTGTTTTAGTAAAACAAAAGCTCTGGAAGCAGATTTTGTGGGCTAGAATTCTGACTCAAACTCTTCCATGGTTTTGTTTTGTTTGCTCAGTTGCTCAGTTGTGTCTGACTCTTTGTGACCTCATGGACTGCAGCATGCCAGGCTTTCCCTTTTCCTCCTGGCTGCAGTCTTTTCCAGGTATCAGGGTCTTTTCTAATGAGTCGTCTCTGTGTCAGGCTGCCAGCGTATTAGAGCTTCAGCATCAGTCCTTCGATGAATATTCAGGGTTGATTTCCTTTATCATTGACTGGTTTGATCTTCTTGCAGTCCAAGGGACTCTCAAGAGTCTTCTCCAGCACCACATTTTGAAGGCATCAGTCCTTCTGTGCTCAGCCTTTTTAATTGTCCAGCACTCACATCCATATATGACTATTAGAAAAACCATAGCTTTGACTATATGGACCTTTGTCAGTGAAGTAATGTCTCTGTTTTTTAATATGCTGTGTGACTTTGATCAAATTACCTGATCTCCTTATGCTTCCTTTTCCCCATCTGTAAAACTGGACTATCTACTGATGGTTGATGGTTATGAAAATTATATAAAGAGGTACATGTCAGTTTAGCATATAATAAATTTAACATATAATAAACAATCAATAATGTCAGCTGCGATTATATAAGAGGTAAATTGGCTAAAATACAGTAACACCAAATCGTACTATGTGTCAAGTTTCAGGATGCAATGTAAAACTTCAAATAAGAATTTTGTAGCCATTACCAATTGCTTGTTTCTTTTCTGGGTATTTTTAACGGCTGGTATCAGTTGCAAAATCATTAAACAAGAGAGGAGTAGTGGGTTATAGGGGATGGCAAACATGAATTTAAACTATGCAATGATAAGCAAGTCTTTCAGCCTTCCTGAAATTCGGTTTATTTGTCAATATATGAAGGCTTGTTTGAACAAGATGATCTTTAATGAACTGTGCACCTTGATAATTTGTTACTAAAAGTAAACAATTAGTGATTTTCTTCCTGCATGAATAGTTTTAAGTGGTAAGAAAAAATAGCAGTGATAACATTTTAAGCAGAACTCCATTGTTGTATACAAAGACAAAAAACATAATATGTATTAGTAATATTTCTTGAAGACCTACATTATGACAGATACTGTGGTAGATGCTGAAGACTAAGAGATAAAGCATATTTCCCTTGAGTACCTATGGGTACTGTGGTGTGAAGACAGGAGCAGCCGAGAGAGAGAGAGAAATAGTTTTCTACTTCAATAAAGAAAAAAAAAGATTATATCTTATTCTTCATTAAAGATCGGCATTGCTGACTAATAAGAGGTAAAGCAAAATTTCTTGTTTATGGCCACTGAACATAGACTCTCCTACAGTCTTTACTTGTTTTATCATTGTTTTTTTTTCCGTAAGAATATAGAAGTGGAAACGTTTATCCCTAAAAAAATTGTCTCTAGACAAACAAAAAATAAGGTGGTACTTCTTACTAAGTTGTCTCTCTGCTCTCATCATTAACAAAAATAAGGTGGTACTTCTTACTAAAAAAGTTGTTTTTAATATGCTGTGTGACTTTGATCAAATTACCTGATCTCCTTATGCTTCCTTTTCCCCATCTGTAAAACTGGACTATCTACTGATGGTTGATGGTTATGAAAATTATATAAAGAGGTACATGTCAGTTTAGCATATAATAAATTTAACATATAATAAACAATCAATAATGTCAGCTGCGATTATATAAGAGGTAAATTGGCTAAAATACAGTAACACCAAATCGTACTATGTGTCAAGTTTCAGGATGCAATGTAAAACTTCAAATAAGAATTTTGTAGCCATTACCAATTGCTTGTTTCTTTTCTGGGTATTTTTAACGGCTGGTATCAGTTGCAAAATCATTAAACAAGAGAGGAGTAGTGGGTTATAGGGGATGGCAAACATGAATTTAAACTATGCAATGATAAGCAAGTCTTTCAGCCTTCCTGAAATTCGGTTTATTTGTCAATATATGAAGGCTTGTTTGAACAAGATGATCTTTAATGAACTGTGCACCTTGATAATTTGTTACTAAAAGTAAACAATTAGTGATTTTCTTCCTGCATGAATAGTTTTAAGTGGTAAGAAAAAATAGCAGTGATAACATTTTAAGCAGAACTCCATTGTTGTATACAAAGACAAAAAACATAATATGTATTAGTAATATTTCTTGAAGACCTACATTATGACAGATACTGTGGTAGATGCTGAAGACTAAGAGATAAAGCATATTTCCCTTGAGTACCTATGGGTACTGTGGTGTGAAGACAGGAGCAGCCGAGAGAGAGAGAGAAATAGTTTTCTACTTCAATAAAGAAAAAAAAAGATTATATCTTATTCTTCATTAAAGATCGGCATTGCTGACTAATAAGAGGTAAAGCAAAATTTCTTGTTTATGGCCACTGAACATAGACTCTCCTACAGTCTTTACTTGTTTTATCATTGTTTTTTTTTCCGTAAGAATATAGAAGTGGAAACGTTTATCCCTAAAAAAATTGTCTCTAGACAAACAAAAAATAAGGTGGTACTTCTTACTAAGTTGTCTCTCTGCTCTCATCATTCTACTCAGCTTTATGATGCTGATGCCAGGAGTGTGCAAATCAGATTTTATCTTTGTCAGACTCTCTGTGACACTGTGCCAATAGGTGGCACTAGGGAAGATGAGGGAGCAGAGGAAGAAAGAAGGAAACTTCCTGTTTGTTCCTTGTGAGCTTCCAGAGGCCTTTCTGAGAGTTTATGGTTACTGGGTCAGTCATTCTAGTGATGTCTAAATCTAGTTTGCTGTTTTTCTAGCATGTCAGAGCCAATTTCATGATGTTTCAATGTGTAAGCACAAACCCCAGCTGATAAGTACCCCTCACAGAAGTTGAAATTTCGGTCCCCATGAGCCCTTTCTTTAAGATTCTATTTTATAATTATCTCAACCTCTTGTTTTCTTGTCCTATACTCTGTGGGCTGGTAGCTGCCTCCTGCAGTTGGCTGTCTTTGAGATATCTTAAGATAGTTCTTTGTACTCTATTAATTACTTAGTTAACAATTTTGTACCTAAGTATTAACTTTATATAAAATTTTCTGTACCCAAATCTGGTGTAATTTCTGTCTGGGGGGCAAATAAGGATCTTAACAATATACTTTAAAAATATTTTTAAGTGAAATAAAATTACATACACTAAGTGTGTGTCTTAATTGGTTTTGGCTGCTATAACAGAATATAGCTGACCCTTGAACAATATAGGTGTTAAGGGTGCTGACCTTCCACACAGTTGAAAATCTAAGTACAACTTTGTAGTCAGCTCTCTGCATCAGATTTTGCATCCATGGAGTCATACAACTGTGAATTGTGTAGTACTCTGGTATGTATTCAGTGAAAGAAATCCATGTATTATTGGACCCATGCAGTTCAAATTGTGTTGTTCCACGGTCAGTTGTTGTTCAATGGTAAACTGGGTAGCATATGAAAAATAAAAATTTACTCTCTCTTAGTTCTGGAGTCTGAGAAGTCTTAAGACCAAAGGCACTAGAAAATTTAATGTCTGGTGAGAGCTCACTTCTTAGTTCATAGATAGTGATCTTGCTGTGTCCTTATCTGGTGGAAATGTCTTTGTGGAAGAGCTCAACTCTTAGTCATAGATAAACAAAAATAAGGTGGTACTTCTTACTAAGTTGTCTCTCTGCTCTCATCATTCTACTCAGCTTTATGATGCTGATGCCAGGAGTGTGCAAATCAGATTTTATCTTTGTCAGACTCTCTGTGACACTGTGCCAATAGGTGGCACTAGGGAAGATGAGGGAGCAGAGGAAGAAAGAAGGAAACTTCCTGTTTGTTCCTTGTGAGCTTCCAGAGGCCTTTCTGAGAGTTTATGGTTACTGGGTCAGTCATTCTAGTGATGTCTAAATCTAGTTTGCTGTTTTTCTAGCATGTCAGAGCCAATTTCATGATGTTTCAATGTGTAAGCACAAACCCCAGCTGATAAGTACCCCTCACAGAAGTTGAAATTTCGGTCCCCATGAGCCCTTTCTTTAAGATTCTATTTTATAATTATCTCAACCTCTTGTTTTCTTGTCCTATACTCTGTGGGCTGGTAGCTGCCTCCTGCAGTTGGCTGTCTTTGAGATATCTTAAGATAGTTCTTTGTACTCTATTAATTACTTAGTTAACAATTTTGTACCTAAGTATTAACTTTATATAAAATTTTCTGTACCCAAATCTGGTGTAATTTCTGTCTGGGGGGCAAATAAGGATCTTAACAATATACTTTAAAAATATTTTTAAGTGAAATAAAATTACATACACTAAGTGTGTGTCTTAATTGGTTTTGGCTGCTATAACAGAATATAGCTGACCCTTGAACAATATAGGTGTTAAGGGTGCTGACCTTCCACACAGTTGAAAATCTAAGTACAACTTTGTAGTCAGCTCTCTGCATCAGATTTTGCATCCATGGAGTCATACAACTGTGAATTGTGTAGTACTCTGGTATGTATTCAGTGAAAGAAATCCATGTATTATTGGACCCATGCAGTTCAAATTGTGTTGTTCCACGGTCAGTTGTTGTTCAATGGTAAACTGGGTAGCATATGAAAAATAAAAATTTACTCTCTCTTAGTTCTGGAGTCTGAGAAGTCTTAAGACCAAAGGCACTAGAAAATTTAATGTCTGGTGAGAGCTCACTTCTTAGTTCATAGATAGTGATCTTGCTGTGTCCTTATCTGGTGGAAAGGGTATGAGAACTCTCTTTTGTGTGGGTACTTACATGACTGGGGTCTCTCTTCTGTCCCTGGGACTGCCAGGAGATCAAAGTAGTCAATCTTAAAGCAAATCAACCCTGAATATTCACTGGAAGGACTGAAGGATTAAAGCTGAAGGTCCAATATGTTGGCCACCAAATGGTAAGAGAGGACACATTAGAAAAGACACAATGCTAGGAAAATAGAAGACAGAAGGAAAAGGGGATGACAGAGGGCAAGATGGTTGGATGGCATCACCAACTCACTGGACATGACAGGGAAGCCTGGCATGCTCTAGTCCACGGAGTTGCAGAGTTGGACACAATTGAGCAACTGAACTGAACTGAATCCCATTCAAGAGGTTAACCCTAACCAATGACTGATGCACCTTCCAAAATCTTATCTTTAAATACCATCATTTTGGGAATTAAATTTCAACGTGAATTTTGGGGGGTTACAAACATTCAGTCAATAGGAGTATATAAATCTTAAATGTAAAGATTGATGTTTTGTGTATATATTCATCATCTGGATCATAATATAGAATAATTCTAGTGCTCAGATACTTTTGTGTGTCCTTTCCTAGTTAATACTCTCTGCAAAGATAATTACTATTGAACTTTGTATTAATAGAATTATACAATGTGTCTGGTTTCTTTTACTAAACTTTATATTTTGAGATTCATAATGGGTAGTTTTTGTTCTCTTTCATTAGTGTGCTGTATTTTATTATGCATATCATAATTTGTTTTTCATTTCTTTTTAATGGACATTTCTTTCTAGTCTTTGGCTATTTTGAAAACAACTGTTATGAGAAGTCTTGAATGAGTCTTTTGGTGAGCATAAGCCGTCATTTTGGGATATGTATCCAGAAATGGAATTGCTGGGTCAGAGAATATGTATTTGTTTAGTTTTACTAACTTCTTCCAAATTTCTTTCCAAGTCAGTTGTACTGATGTATACTTCCACCTGTAGTGCACAAAGTTCCAGTTGATAAACATTTTTGCAATTATTTCTTTAATATTGCTTCTTTCTCAATTTCTTCTTCTCCTGTGATGAGATAAACAAAGGTTGGAGTTGCGTCCTGTTTGTGACTTATACTGTTGTTTTTAATGTACTTTTTTCTTTTATGTGCTTCAGGTTATATATTTCTATTTACTTTGAGCTTATTTACCAAGTCTTCTATTGTGTTCAACCTGATGTTAAACTCATGAGTTCTGAATTTCAGATATTGTGCCATTCGTTTCCATTTTATCTTTTTGAGATTCACTGTTAAAATTCTCCATGTGTTCATCTATTTAGTGCATATGACACACACACACATATATAAATCATATTTATTTTAAAGTCATTCCCTGTATGGTATCTTCTTTATTTGAAATATCTATAGATTTATTTTGATTTTCTATTTCAGTTGAGATATATACATTGTTGAAATTACATATATATTGAGTTTTGTTGCCACTTAAAATATCTCCTGAAAGATTAGCCTATAACTTAGTGTGGAAATACAAAGTTATTATGTATTTGGTAAGGCACAAAACCTGGAATAAGATGATAATCTCTTTTTTTTTTTGAAGGACCAGTTTTTGGTTTCTTTGATCCTTCTCTATTGATCTTAAGTTAATCACTTTTATTGATTTGGCCTTAATCTTTATTATTTCCTTTCTTAGGCTTGATTTCAATTTAGTTTTTTCTTCTTCTTCTAGTTTCTTAAAATAGATACTGATTTGAAATTTTTCTTCTTTTCTTGTATAAGCACGTTCTTGCATAAGGTTTTCTCTTGGTCTTTTTAACATTTTGCATATAATATGTAGGGTTTTTTGTTTTGTTATTTTTGTATTTACCTGGCCAATGTTTTCTGAGTTTCTTCAGTCTGTGGTTGCTGTCTATTTTAATACTGAAAAATTCTAGGCCGTTATTTTCTCAAATATTTCTTTTGCCCCCTCCTCTCTTCTTTCCATGTGAACTGTGTGTACATTAGGCCAACTGATGTATTGATGTTGTTCCATAACTTTGGAACATTCTGTTTTCTTGTTTGTTTACTTTTCTACTCTTTTCAGTTTCAGTTTGCATAATTTCTGTTCACTTAATCTTCATATTAGACTTAGTTTCACTGATTCTTTCCTTGTCTGTGTCAAGCTTAATAATGAGCCTACTATCAAAGGCATTCTTCATTTCTCTTATTTTAATTTCTAACATTTGCAGTTGATTTCTTCTTATAGTTTTCATCTCTGTCCTCAAATCATCCAACTAATCCTGTATGTTGTCTACCACCTCCGTTAGAGACTTTAACACAGTTGCCTTACCACTATTAATCACAGTTACCTTAAATTTCTTCCCTGGACATTTCATGACCTGTGTCATATCTGAGTCAGTGTCTAATAATTATTTTTTCTCTAAAGAGTGTTTTTACTATTTGCATTTTTGTTGCAAAATGTATTTGTTGTTTCTGTAGTTCTTCTTGAAAGTCAGTCATCTTTTGTGCTTTTTTTTGCCTAGAAATCAGCATGCTTTTCCTTCCGTTAGACCTGGATTGTGGGGATTTGAATTAATGTAATTAGGAGGTGGGCCTAGCTTTAGGACAGGGCACCTTTAGGGCACCACAACCTTCAAATTCCTCCAGATTTCTTGTGTTAGATTGATTTGTAAATGGCTGTTTTTGTTTTTTTCCTCAGTGAGTCCTCCAGCAATAATTTTAGATCTTTCATTGTACTATGAGTGTTTTTCTATCTGTTCATTTTCCTCCCTATTTCTCTTCCAGTCATATGCAAATGTCATTACTTAGTGTTTGTTAGCTTCTCTCTAGGATATGGTAATGGCCATCTTCTCTTGTTCCCATTAAGTATTAGATTGGAACTAATCAAGTCCCTGGGTCTTGGCATGTGGTCTCCTCAGTGATGCTCCTTTCCTGGCTCTGGCCTTGGGCACTGCATGCAAGCCCATCCTCTCTCAGAGGTAGGATTTGTTGTTACTACTGTTGTCATTCCCTTCCACCAGCTACAGTCGGTTTTCACCTATATTCTATGGGTGACAACTGCCCTATGCAAGCCATTTCTTATGTCATCACTTTGGAACATTCTGTTTTCTTGTTTGTTTACTTTTCTACTCTTTTCAGTTTCAGTTTGCATAATTTCTGTTCACTTAATCTTCATATTAGACTTAGTTTCACTGATTCTTTCCTTGTCTGTGTCAAGCTTAATAATGAGCCTACTATCAAAGGCATTCTTCATTTCTCTTATTTTAATTTCTAACATTTGCAGTTGATTTCTTCTTATAGTTTTCATCTCTGTCCTCAAATCATCCAACTAATCCTGTATGTTGTCTACCACCTCCGTTAGAGACTTTAACACAGTTGCCTTACCACTATTAATCACAGTTACCTTAAATTTCTTCCCTGGACATTTCATGACCTGTGTCATATCTGAGTCAGTGTCTAATAATTATTTTTTCTCTAAAGAGTGTTTTTACTATTTGCATTTTTGTTGCAAAATGTATTTGTTGTTTCTGTAGTTCTTCTTGAAAGTCAGTCATCTTTTGTGCTTTTTTTTGCCTAGAAATCAGCATGCTTTTCCTTCCGTTAGACCTGGATTGTGGGGATTTGAATTAATGTAATTAGGAGGTGGGCCTAGCTTTAGGACAGGGCACCTTTAGGGCACCACAACCTTCAAATTCCTCCAGATTTCTTGTGTTAGATTGATTTGTAAATGGCTGTTTTTGTTTTTTTCCTCAGTGAGTCCTCCAGCAATAATTTTAGATCTTTCATTGTACTATGAGTGTTTTTCTATCTGTTCATTTTCCTCCCTATTTCTCTTCCAGTCATATGCAAATGTCATTACTTAGTGTTTGTTAGCTTCTCTCTAGGATATGGTAATGGCCATCTTCTCTTGTTCCCATTAAGTATTAGATTGGAACTAATCAAGTCCCTGGGTCTTGGCATGTGGTCTCCTCAGTGATGCTCCTTTCCTGGCTCTGGCCTTGGGCACTGCATGCAAGCCCATCCTCTCTCAGAGGTAGGATTTGTTGTTACTACTGTTGTCATTCCCTTCCACCAGCTACAGTCGGTTTTCACCTATATTCTATGGGTGACAACTGCCCTATGCAAGCCATTTCTTATGTCATCACTTTCACCTATCTTTTCTTAGATTTTGGGTTAGTTGGTTGCAATCTCAGTTATCCCTAGTTTCAAGAAAACTCATATATTTTTTGGCTCTTTTACATGATATGGGGTGTAAATAACACACTTTATGACTTCCCACATTTCTGAGTAGAAAATAAGTTTTATATGAATAAAGCATTATTGTAAAGATGATCAGAACTTCATGGTTTCTTACAAATTAACAACCAAGGGATTTATCGACCTAAAAAAGGAAGATATCTACAAGTAGATGAAGATGTGTTATGTTTTGTTCCTGAAATACTTGCAAAAAAGATTATTCTCACACTCTAAGCACTGCAACCGAAGGTAGGGTAGATTGCCAAGTTCTTTGGAATAGATGAAATCATTTCAAAGCAATGAGGGACTGATGTTATCAATTCATGTGTAGCACAGGATTATCATTAAGGTGTCATGTCATGATTTAAATAGCAGCGTTTTTCTTCTATGGTGGTTTATAAAATAAAGGTATGCCTAAAATTGATGGCATTCTCTGTGCTGTTAACCATACCTACTGTAGGTACTTCATGTAGGTAGGGTAGCAGATGACATTCAGATTAGGCATTGAGACTTAAATACCTACAAAATAAAAATATTTGTGTAAAGCTGACATTTTAAAATCTTTTTTGTTTGTGATTTCCTAAAAATAAACTTCCTTATGAGGTTGTAGTTAATACACTGCAAATGGATAAAAGTTTTTATTGACTTTAAATGTAGATTAGCTCTATTTTCAATGAGAGAAACAAGATTATAAATCAATACAAAAACCCAGTGGCACAGTGGTAAAGAATCTGCCTGCCAGTGCAGGAGACACAGGAGATGAGAGTTCAATCCTGGGGTTAGGAAGATCCCTTGAGAAGGAAATGGCAATCCACTCTAGCATTCTTGCCTGGAAAATCTCATGGACAGAAGAGCCTGGCAGGTTATAGTCCATGGAGTCGCAAAGAGTCAGACACAACTGAGCAACTGAACATATTAGCATCTAAGAAGTACAGCATGAAGTATGGGTGCCCTGGAGTATGGGTGAAGTATGGGTGTCCTGGAGTAGAAAGGAAGGAAAAGGTTTGAAACATAAACAGAGGGCTAGTGAATAGAGACATATGAACATCAACAATTTTCAGCCTCTCAGTAATACCTGAGTCAGTTTCTTGTTGGCTTGTTATTCTATTAATAACAAAGTGAGTGTAAATTTATGAGTCTGACCTCTTTGCTATATATCCAGAGACAATCTAAGTCCTTTTAACAGCCTTGGGGATGGGAGGGAGGATTCTTAATCTGTAATCTTGTTCACTCTGTTTTGCCAAAGAGACATCAATATACTGTGGAATTCTATATTCCGATTCTAAGTAAACTGGTTTATGGTTAGGGAGAGTATTTACAAAAGTATCCTTTCGCATTTTACCAAATCTTTACAATTTTTGACATTAAGAAAAAATGCATTCTATCCCAAAAGACCATTATAATTTTCAAAGCAAAAATAAATATTAAGAATTGTGTGATGTTGAGGCCCTATCCTTCAAGGGATGCTTGATACTTTCCTTTTACATTAGGGTATTACCTTTAAGCTTTGATTCTAAATAAATGTAAGATGTGTACATATCAGATGTTAGGGAATAAGGTAGACTTAAGACCAGAAAATATTTGATTTCTGTGTGTCTAGTTAGTTTTATCATTCATAAAAATTCCAAGTGAAAATATATGCCACATGCTAGTGTATTTTTTTGTAATGTATTTCTTTGGTAGTATTTTAAATAACAGGGAGTACCAAAAAACTGATCATTATGGAGGGATTTAACCTCAGCTAGCTATTTTATAACCAATGCTTTATTCCAGCTCTATAATTAGCATCTAAAATTAACATTTTTCAACATGACTTTAAACATTAAGGAATCTAAGTAGATATAAATACTTAAAGTACTATTGCTTTGCACTTTTTAGGCCTTTCAAAATGGAACTGAAGGCAGTCTCTCTCCACATGAAACATGGCACAAGTACATGCTTTGGAACTGTTTTATAGTTTTAAATATTTTTTATGCAAGTGGATATAACTATTTCCATATGTTTATAAAGAGTAAAAGAAGGTAGTAGCAGGGATGTTGAAATAGTCTATGTCCCTTTGCTTTACCAGACACATAAGAGAAATGGTTCCTTCTTATCTCTAGTCTATTGGTAAATAGAATTTATTCACTTTCCTTAATACTAACCTGAAGATGCTGTTTAATGCACCATAAACAAATCTTATGAATTTTTTACATGATTAAAATGGTCATAACTATCCAATGTTTCTTGCTGATTGAATCTGCCACTTCTGTTTACTAGAAAAATAAATAACACATGTTTGCTTTCTTTCTAAAAGGTTCCTATTTATTCTGTGGTCATTTCCCACTTATAATATTTCCAGCTTAATTTCATAAAATGGCTTTTATATACTTGAGAAAAAAGCCCTTATTGTACATTGTCTTCAAGTATTTTTTGCCTTTGAGCATTGAACTTTTATTGGAAGAAATATTCAGCCATGCAGTTTTTTCTTTTCTGTCTTTTTTGTCTTTATTATAGTTGGAATTTAAAAAGTGAAACAGCTGCATGTTTTGCACATGCACACAGAATAGGCAGAACTCAACTGTGTAAGAACTTCCTCCTGGCCTCCCTTCCCACCATATCAGCAATGCATGTGCCCAATTTCTAGTTGTCAAACAAAGAAAAGTAAGGCATACAGGGCATTTGTCTGTCAGAGTGCCTATTAAGATTAACTCACATGCAGAGAAAACTGTCTAGCAGGAAAACTCATTGTTGTCATTTCTTAAGGCGTGAATGCCATAAGAAATGTTTTTATTTTTTGCTTTCCACCTGGTAATTTAGAGACTGGATAAAGTTCAATGATCATGGCTAAATCATATCCTCAATATATAAATTCATAGTTTGTCACAAACTCTGTGACATAAACTTGACATACATTCAAACTGAGAGTCAAGGTCTGTTTGTAAAGACCTTGAGATTTATGTTAAAATATGATGGACAGAGGAGTCTAGCAGGCTAGAGTCCATAGAGTCACGAAGAGTTGGACATGACTGAGGCGACTGAACAGGCAGACATGAAAGCATTTTGGGTGCATGTTTCAAGGCTTATCTCAAATTATATCTCCTCTCAGATGCTTTCCTGTCATCTGTGCTGGATATGACCTCAAATATTTATGTGACATGTTCTGCCTTATTTTATTATTGTTTGTGTATTTGTCTTGTTTTCTTCCATTTCCACCATATCATTTTCTATTCTTTTTCTTACCATCCCTGCTAGGTATATATGGAGATATCTCTCTTGGTAATACTCCTCCAATCTAGAGGAAGGGTTAAATGTAGGTTTTCTTCATCTACAGAATTGAAATACTGGTCCATTGTTTCCTTTTCCAACTTCTGATTACTAGAAAAATAAATAACACATGTTTGCTTTCTTTCTAAAAGGTTCCTATTTATTCTGTGGTCATTTCCCACTTATAATATTTCCAGCTTAATTTCATAAAATGGCTTTTATATACTTGAGAAAAAAGCCCTTATTGTACATTGTCTTCAAGTATTTTTTGCCTTTGAGCATTGAACTTTTATTGGAAGAAATATTCAGCCATGCAGTTTTTTCTTTTCTGTCTTTTTTGTCTTTATTATAGTTGGAATTTAAAAAGTGAAACAGCTGCATGTTTTGCACATGCACACAGAATAGGCAGAACTCAACTGTGTAAGAACTTCCTCCTGGCCTCCCTTCCCACCATATCAGCAATGCATGTGCCCAATTTCTAGTTGTCAAACAAAGAAAAGTAAGGCATACAGGGCATTTGTCTGTCAGAGTGCCTATTAAGATTAACTCACATGCAGAGAAAACTGTCTAGCAGGAAAACTCATTGTTGTCATTTCTTAAGGCGTGAATGCCATAAGAAATGTTTTATTTTTGCTTTCCACCTGGTAATTTAGAGACTGGATAAAGTTCAATGATCATGGCTAAATCATATCCTCAATATATAAATTCATAGTTTGTCACAAACTCTGTGACATAAACTTGACATACATTCAAACTGAGAGTCAAGGTCTGTTTGTAAAGACCTTGAGATTTATGTTAAAATATGATGGACAGAGGAGTCTAGCAGGCTAGAGTCCATAGAGTCACGAAGAGTTGGACATGACTGAGGCGACTGAACAGGCAGACATGAAAGCATTTTGGGTGCATGTTTCAAGGCTTATCTCAAATTATATCTCCTCTCAGATGCTTTCCTGTCATCTGTGCTGGATATGACCTCAAATATTTATGTGACATGTTCTGCCTTATTTTATTATTGTTTGTGTATTTGTCTTGTTTTCTTCCATTTCCACCATATCATTTTCTATTCTTTTTCTTACCATCCCTGCTAGGTATATATGGAGATATCTCTCTTGGTAATACTCCTCCAATCTAGAGGAAGGGTTAAATGTAGGTTTTCTTCATCTACAGAATTGAAATACTGGTCCATTGTTTCCTTTTCCAACTTCTGATAATATCCTGATGTTGGAAAAGTTCAATTTTAATGCAAATAAAAATACATGTAATTTTACACAATTAATATATATTATAATGATCAACCAAAAAATGTCAATTATATAACAAGCTTAATTTGACCTTTCTAAATAATTGTATGAATTTCATAGAATGAAATTGTAGAATGAAAAATACTTTAAATTCAAGCAACTCATATTACAGAAAGAGAAAACTGACAGACTTTAGAACACGTAAGACTTTATTTTACTTTCAGTTAGGAATATTGTAAGAGAATACAACAGACTTCTGATTCAATTACTGGTGGCTCTTCTTTTGCCTGAAAATGTTTTCTGTTAACCTTGATGAAATAGGAGTCATGCCATTAGCACCACACTGCATTTATTGTTGAGCTGTATGCTCGTGATTTAATCGTATCTCTAAGACTTTAAATTTTAAGAAGCAATGCAATCACTGTTTTTTTATTCCTGTCATATTTGGATATATGTGTTTTCCAGGTGATTCACATGGAATTTTAGTGCATCCACTTGAGCCCCAAAGTCTGATGCATCTTGGTGTTCCTGACTGACAAGGATAATCACTTTTGAGAGATCCTTATGATAAGAAGCAGAGTCCAGAGTAAGCCAGGACTTGGTAGCATGTGAGCCAAACTCAGCTCACAGTTACTCCAAAGTGTCTGCCCAAGGAAGGAACAAAACCAATTGTGGACCAAACTGACCTGAAATATTTTACCTAAACCATGGGGCCTAAACCATGGGATCCATAGTTTTAAGTTAGGGTTGTTATATTCCCTATTGACAAAAGAGAAGATATTTTTACATAATATTTTTCCAAGAGTAAATAAGCAGACTTGGTAAGGAGTCTAGAGGTTTCCAGGGAGGAGGAGGAGAAGGGGGAACAAACATTTTCTAGCCTAAATGTTTGCCATGATAACGATCTGCTTTGCTGGAAATTAACTTTCCTAAAAGTCCAGAGTTATCCTTATTATCTTACGGATGCAAACTATGTTGCATTGGAATGTCTCATCTCATCTCATCACTAAGGATATTCAGAGGCTATCCTCTGGCTAATCCTATGTTAATATGTTGTGGGTGTAGTAAGACCTTTCCAGCTCTAAAATATTCTTTTGATCTATTGTTAATGACCAACTGAAAAGTACATAATGTCCCACCTAAACTACCTGCTCTGGATACTCTCTTACCCCCTTCCAGTGCTTTTTGTGGGAAGATTCCCAGTCACTTTTGACTTTAATAAAACTTTTGCTTCACAAAGCTCTGAATGAATGACCAAATCCATGTCTTTTGATCCCAAAGTGAAATTTTATCTTTTGGAGGTCATGGATCTGACACCATTCACCAGAAGCTATCTACCATTATCTATCACAAGCTTTTTCTTAGAAATTAAATTTTCAACTGGGCTTACAGGCTTTTATTTATTTATTTTTTTTCTGTTTACATAGTAGACTCAACTATATGAGAGTCTAACAGAAGACTTTGAGTGGTACTACTATTGACCATGTCAAGTATCTTCATACATACTTATATTATCTCACTTAACTTTCGTAATAATCCTATGACATTAGTGTCATTCCCATTTTATACATGAAGTGCCTGAGGCTTAGTCATGTTAATCAGTAAATGATGACATTAGACAACAAATCCAAGTTTGCCTTACTTGAAACTGAATTTATCCTAAATTTAGTTGTAGATCTCTCAGCATTTAGAAATCTAAACTCAATTCAAATTCATTTATGTGAAGGAAGAGGCAGAGTTAGTCTGATTTGTAAGTGGAGTTGTCATATTATTTTCCATAATCAACACAGTTTGCACTAACTGCCTTTTGCATTTTCAGATGTGGCAAAAAAAGGGTTATGTCAGTTATGTGAGATTGAGATATTTAACGATTAGCAAGTTGCATGTTATAGATACTCTGTAGAGTTTATACCAGAGAATGAGGGTATAAAGTGTTTTTATCTTTCAGGAACTTACATCCAAGAATTGTGTTGTAGACATCAAAACTATATAAGTAAGATTTAAGGTGGGTTGAAGGGAGAAATGTCCTTCCCGGAAGAGTGAAAAGCATTTTCAGGACTTACTCAACAAGATAAGGTTGCCCGAAGGACCCTAGGGAAATATAATATTTCCCTTGATTGTGGGATGATATGACTTTGACCATAACAATTGAATAGATGAATTAGATAAGCATTAGCAGCCAATATAAGTCAATATTGCTGTGTACAATCTTTTTTATTTTTATTTTTTTGTAATTTGTATGAGACACCAACAATTAGCACAAGAGCTAGTGTTCCACAAGCTCTAAACACCATCCTCATCTTTCCCCTATATTCTACCTTTCTACCTTCCAAGTATGAACTATTCCTTCCTCTCTAAAGCCAGTCCTGCACTAGTGCAGTGTGTAAATTAGTCACTCAACTGTATACAACTCTTGTGACCCTATGGACTGTAGCCCACCAGGCTCCTCTGTCCATGGAATTCTCCAGGCAAAGATACTGAAGGGGGTTTCCATTTCCTTCTCCAAGGTTAAGCAATAGGCCTGAGGCAATTATGCCTATTGCATTTGGCAATGACTGTGGATGATTGAATCTTCAATGATTTTCAAGGAAGGGAGAACCCCAGAGAACTGATACCATGAGAAACTCTATATCTGAAATTTAGCAATGGAAATTAAGATAATAGATCTGACATCTATATGAGAAAGCAACATTATTCCATTTCCCAATTTGTGGATACTTGCAAGGAATTTATATCTGAAAAAAAAGCTATGAGAAATAAAACATATATGACAAAATCTCCATCTTATTATATAGGTAATCACAGTAGTATATTCATAACTGCCTTTTAGCATTTGTAAAAAAAGAAGGAAGAGGCAGAGTTAGTCTGATTTGTAAGTGGAGTTGTCATATTATTTTCCATAATCAACACAGTTTGCACTAACTGCCTTTTGCATTTTCAGATGTGGCAAAAAAAGGGTTATGTCAGTTATGTGAGATTGAGATATTTAACGATTAGCAAGTTGCATGTTATAGATACTCTGTAGAGTTTATACCAGAGAATGAGGGTATAAAGTGTTTTTATCTTTCAGGAACTTACATCCAAGAATTGTGTTGTAGACATCAAAACTATATAAGTAAGATTTAAGGTGGGTTGAAGGGAGAAATGTCCTTCCCGGAAGAGTGAAAAGCATTTTCAGGACTTACTCAACAAGATAAGGTTGCCCGAAGGACCCTAGGGAAATATAATATTTCCCTTGATTGTGGGATGATATGACTTTGACCATAACAATTGAATAGATGAATTAGATAAGCATTAGCAGCCAATATAAGTCAATATTGCTGTGTACAATCTTTTTTATTTTTATTTTTTTGTAATTTGTATGAGACACCAACAATTAGCACAAGAGCTAGTGTTCCACAAGCTCTAAACACCATCCTCATCTTTCCCCTATATTCTACCTTTCTACCTTCCAAGTATGAACTATTCCTTCCTCTCTAAAGCCAGTCCTGCACTAGTGCAGTGTGTAAATTAGTCACTCAACTGTATACAACTCTTGTGACCCTATGGACTGTAGCCCACCAGGCTCCTCTGTCCATGGAATTCTCCAGGCAAAGATACTGAAGGGGGTTTCCATTTCCTTCTCCAAGGTTAAGCAATAGGCCTGAGGCAATTATGCCTATTGCATTTGGCAATGACTGTGGATGATTGAATCTTCAATGATTTTCAAGGAAGGGAGAACCCCAGAGAACTGATACCATGAGAAACTCTATATCTGAAATTTAGCAATGGAAATTAAGATAATAGATCTGACATCTATATGAGAAAGCAACATTATTCCATTTCCCAATTTGTGGATACTTGCAAGGAATTTATATCTGAAAAAAAAGCTATGAGAAATAAAACATATATGACAAAAATCTCCATCTTATTATATAGGTAATCACAGTAGTATATTCACTGAACCAAACACAAAGATTAAAAACTAAGTCCTCTAAAGTTTATTAAGCAGCTACTTTATGCCTGTTAATATATCAGGTACTTTTCTTGGATCTCATTTAATTCTTGTAGCTATCCTGAAATATTCATATTGGTAACTCCATTTCTATAGAAGGCAGTCAAGTAGCTGCTTCAAAGTAAGGCAAGATTATCTCTTTTTCAAGTTTCAAGGGAAAAAAAAATCACTGTAGACTGAGATTGCCAAATATTTCATTCTTATATTGGACTATGAAGAATGAAATAAATAGTAAGAAGAGTGGAAAAATATTAGAGGTCAGTCTATGGAAGGAATAACAAAGGCCATGAATACTGACCTGGCTGCAGGAAAGCATATGTTTCAAAGCAGATGGAAAATATTTTGGAAAGGAGAGTTGTGTCTAACTTATAATGAGTCTATACACTTTTAACACCTCCTTCCTATCTCTCATCTTTCTGGTTTTTCAGTTTCATTGAGAGGAAGGTGTTTTAGGTTTGTACTCTTTGTGTTATAGCTATTTGGCTGATGAAAGATCAAAAGATAAAAAGAAGAGGATTTTTATCTTATATTGATTTGGTTTTATAAAAAGATGCCCAAGCTACACTATTTGGATCTGGTTCATAATTTGTGCCTAATATAGTCTACACCTCAGATATGTATGCATATAAAGTCAATTCCAAGCAACTTAAAAGTAACACAGGAAATTCAGGTTAACATTTGTCGCAGTTTCCAGTGGAAACAGCCTCTTCTATTTAACTTGTGATGAAATGAAAATGCTACACCTTATTTTCTCTCTCTCAGTGTAATGCCTCCTTCTTCTGTCCTAGCCAAAATTTCACAAACTTGGACATTTCAAAGAATACTCTCTTACTGGCCTTTATTGTGAGACATTGAGGGCTGTTTTCTGTAAAGGACCAAAAACTATGCATTTAAGGGATGATGAATGTTGCTCAGTGGTAAATCTTTGTATAAAAATGTGTTAAATTTTAGTCATTTTCTGTGGGATTGTAGCATCAGCAACTGGCATAAGATGAATCAGACTGATGATTCTAGTTCTTTGCAAAGCAGACAGCATGATATAATGGCACTGAAAAAATCTCCCTTGGCAACTTTTGTAGCCACGAAGTGCAAAAGAGGTGTTAGATATTACTATACTTGGAAAGAGCAGGAGTCCTCGTTTCAACTATTGAAATTATTTGAAGCCATCTTTTGTCATTTTCTTTAATGCTCATAGCATGGTTATCATCAGGATTTGATTTCTTGAGCAAGACAGTCTTACCTTGGTTTTCTGTGGAGTCCTGGAGTCCTTCAGAAGTCTAAGAAACATTTCTATCAAGGGACTGTTTGAACCATATATATCCATATATGTATATATGTGTGTATATATATATATATACACACACATATATATATGCAATTCTTCGCACACAACATTGCCAAGTATCATTTCAAGAACTGAATGTTTAGTTTTTTTGTGATTGCCATAATCTTGCTTGGAAGGTCACCTTCTGTGAAAACTGAATAGATGCAATTCTTTCAGGGAAGAATTTAATATGGGTTGTATATTCATAATTTAAAGAGAGACGCACATTATAGAAACTGCATAAAGCAATTTTTCTCAAGCAAGAAGTTGTAAATGCTGTCACAATATGTTTACTTGGGAGTTGCAGGGAAGAATTGACCACTAGGAATTTTCAGTCTGTTCACTGAGCCTACTAAGGATGCTCTAAGCGATAAATCCTAACATAGAAATGTTATCCAAGTTCTCTTGGAACATAGAGCAGGAAGAGGCTAATTTCAGCCAACTTGGTATAATGGTCTCTTGCCTGATAATATGAAGCTATCGACTATTATAGAAGTGGGAAATGAGTTTTTAGCCACAGTTTGCCTACAGCGGCCAACTATACTTTCCCCAATCCCAGGCTAAATCCTAGGGAATGAAGTTTAGAAATCATGTGGATTAGATTCTTGAAAAATAGCTCTGACACTAGGTCACTCCAGCAACATGTAGCTGATGCTATTGGCCTGTTTCTAGGTGACAGCAGCACCTATGTGCCACTTACAAAGAGTTTAGAATGCCCACCAGCTGCTGCTATTCCTTTTGGACTGTTACTATTGCCATTCTGCTTTTCCATAAAGCCTTGTCTGCCTATTGTTCTTGTTTTTATAAACTATGAAATATAAAACTTCAAAAGCTTTCTCCTTATGTTCCTCATTCATACTCTATTATACAGAAAGTCACATATTGTGGCCCTTTTAACATCATTCAACAACTTTATGCTTATTGCTGACAGGTGCTGTATAAATGCTGTCTTTTTGTGATATTGGTATTTTAGATTTAGAGAGATATTTCATTTTAATTATTAATAAATATCCTTTCGTATATAAAGGGTGCTTTTCAAAGTAATGGACTTCCCAGGTGGAAGTGCTTTGTGTATTTAGTGTAATAAATACTTCAAAAGCCCAGTTCTTGCAGAAGACCGAAGGGTTGTATATGTAATTGGTTAATCTTTTCTTCAGACATTCTGTGAATTGGTATAGTCTCTAATATTTGGCAATTTGCCTCCACAAATTGCTAAATATTAGATAAAATCACACCAGTTCATTTCTTACTCCTATGACAGTTCAACACAAGTGTTTTGCAAGTGGCTTTTCAAATGTTGATTCAGGGAATCAATTTCCTTCCACTTCTTACATTACTGTCCTTTAGAGTCCCACAGGCCTTTGCTGAATCCTTTTCCTCCAGCCATCAAAGGGGTAAAGAGAGAGTGGACCATTACTTGGGAGGATATTTACAGATCAAGATTACAAGTGGTGTCTGTCATTTCCATCCACATTCAATTAGTTAAAATTGAGACTCCCATTCTCACCTGCTTGCAGTGGAGGCTGCAGACTGTTGTCTATTTGGAAAGAAGCAGAACAGAAAAACTAGATCATCTCTACTACAGCCACTCTGCCTGGATTTGTTCAGTTTATATTCCTGGTAGTGAATAATTGTAAAATTTTGCTTTCATATAGTAGTAGCTTTACATTGCAGCCTGAGCTCCCAATGAAATATCTTAACAATCCAATCTTTAAAAATATTTTACTGAAAGCTTTTATATCTAATAGTCTCAACTTCTGCTTGTAGGGGAGTTTTTTTCTTTCAAAGGATCATGAGTTTCCCTTGTGGTCAAATAATTGGGTTATTTTTGGGTAGGACTGTGAACTTGTTGACCATTTTTTCTGACAGTCTCTTCTTTGATTTCTTTCTAAAGGGTTCATAATTTTCTAAATCCACCAAACCAGATATCCACTGCCATGGTGTTTCCTCTCAGCCAACTAAGGCCTTCATCTGGGCTTCCATTCTGGCCCCACTTGCTAAGGATATTGACATGAACAGATATTTACTGCTTGCATTTTAAAGGTGGATTTGGGGAGTTTTATGTTTTTTGTTTTTTGTTTTTTTTTAAAGATTTATTTATTTTTGGGCGGGGGTTGGGTTGGGGAAGAAGGGGAGCGGGCGGGCCACTTCTATTGGTCTTTCATTTCTCTATTTTCATCCGTCTTTGTTCCTTGGCTCCTGCGGGCCTCCCATCACGGTGGCCTCTGTCGCTGCAGAGCGCCAGCTCTGGGAGCATGCGCTCCAGAGCTCGCGCTCGGTAATTGGACACATCAGTCTAGCCGCTCCACGGCACGTGGGATCTTCCCAGGCCAGGGATCGAACCGGCGCCCCTTGCACTGCAAGGCAGTGTCCTTACCCACTGGACCACCAGGGGAAGCCCCGAGTTTTATGTCTTTAAGCTGTTTCCTCTAGTGCATCCCCAGGAGCACAGATTTCCATAGAATGTTAATAGATATTTCACACCGATGCACACATATGCATAGCCTTACACGAATTCTGTGGCCCTCTAGATGTGGAAAATTAAAAAGAAGTTTTTAAATTGTAGTTTTACTGGAGTATAGTTGATTTGCCATGTTGTGTTTCAGGAGTACAGCAAAGTGGTTCAATTATACATATATATTCATTCTTTCTTAGATTCTTTTCTTGCATATGTTATTACAGAATGGGAAATACTGATTTAAGCATAATTAAATGGATTTATCTTTTAAAGTATTTATTAAGGCCTACATTGTCTTAAAGTTTACTTTGATACTCCAATAGTTAAAAATGTGTATGCTCAGTAGCTAAGTCATGTCCAACTTTTTGCAACCCAATGGACTGTAGCTCACCAGCCTCCTTTGTTCATGGGATTTTCCAGGCAAGAATACTAGAGTGGGCTACCATTTTCTTCTCCAGGTGATTGTCTCGACCCAAGAATTGAACCTGCGGTCTCCTGCATTGATAGGCAGATTCTTTACCATTGAACCACCTGAGAAGCTGAATAATTAAAAAAAAAACCCTTTATGTTCCCAATTCTCATCTACACAGGCCTGCCACAGCATCTAAATGTTTGATTTAAGGACCACTTCTGTGGATTAAAGCAGTATTTTGCAAGCAGTGTTTTACTGCAGGCTGATACCTTGAGGTGAAAAAAAAAAACACCCATTTCCAAGGTCAAAAAAATAATATGTGGGAAATACCACATATTATTTTTTATTGTTGTTTCAGTTATTAACATAACATGGTATTTCCCAAATTTATCTGAACTTTTTTGAAAGTTTAATTTTTTTCACTTCAAGTGATTGCCATGCCACAAACCACTGGAAAATACTGCTTTAATGCATAGAAGTGGTCCTTATATCAAACATTTAGATGCTGTGGCAGGCCTGTTCAGATGAGTATTGTGAACATAAAGTTTTTTGGTAAAAGGAAAACCATCTGCATGACATATCAATTCTTTTTTTCTGCTCAGAAGAAATGATTTCACCCAAAGTATGTTTTGTTCGCAGTTGAGACTACAGTTGAGAAACACATGATCATGATCTATGATTTCAACTTCTATTAAAAAAAATTTGAAGGATTCTTTGTGTGAATTTCATAAGCAATAATTGGTTCATATTTTAAAGAGGAACCAAGAAACTCTGACTCATCTTATTTTTAATAACTTTATATTGCCCACATCTCTTTGGGAGATAAAAATAATGAGCATTTTAATTGTATACTATAGGCAATTCTAGTGGACTTGAAGATTTCTGTTAAAGAAGGAATGCTAATGACTAGTTGGTAAGGGAATGAAATGTTGGTCTTCTTTTGAATCTAAGTAGCAAGGTTTTTGGTGAAGAATTTCAAATCATATGCTCTTTGTAACCAACACTGGGGAAAATGACATTATAAAATTTTCTGACCTGCAGTGTAATTATAGGTCTCAATCTTATTGGCTGTATACCTTCAGGTGATATAGAATTATTTAAATTATTAATTTGCCGTTCATTTTCTCTCTATATATGAAATCATTGTAAGTCAATTTTCCTTTTCTTTGATCATTAGACAGAGTTATCAGTTTTAGGCAATCAATCAAATATAATTTGATTTGAAGAAATACTGAATTCTAAACACTTATTTTTATTTCTTTGTGAAAATGCCGAGAATTTTCTTCTCAATGCACTTTCCCAAATCTTCTTTGACTGAAGATTATCTATATTTGAATAAAGATGAGCATTCAAAGACTTTTTAAAACTAAATACTGTGATTTTACCAGTAGCCTAAACAGAGTACATTGAAGAAAACTCACCCTGGGGCTTGTGAATCTTGCAAGAGACTAAACTTAACATCTTAACAAGAGACTAAACAGTGCAAACTACTCTTTTGTTAATGGTTTGGGTAGAGAAGAGGATAAATGAAAAACAAAAAGTAATTGCGTCTATTTCTTGGCCATCAATTGATAACATGTCAGCAAAACTGAGGCATGTTCAAATGACATGTGTGTCAACATCAAACAGTATAAGGAAAGGTGAAATATCTATGTGATAAGAGTATTTTTAACTTCATATTGGCCACTGAAACATCATTTGTTCACTGCTACCAGAAGAGGAAATTACTGATTTATTCACTTAGTTAACATGGCAAATATGTACATACAAGTAGCATGTAGGGTTTTTCTGCCAATAATCCACACTGTTTTCCATTAGTGGTTTTACTTATATGTTTCTCACAAGTGGGGATAAAAAATTTACATTAAATACATATTTTTTATTTATAGAAAACCTTCTTGACTAGATATTGAAATCTTGTCAGCCATTATGTGAATTTACTAGAACAAGGATGGCTAAAGACTTAAATTTTGAGGAATCATTGATAATACCTGAAACCATTATGTTCTCATAGCTCTTCATTAGCCACACAATATCTGCCTTTATATTTGGTCATTAAAAATCAAATTTGCATCTTATATAGCAGTTTGATTGTATTAGATAGGATTTTCAGAAATTTTATCATGTTAAAGATTTGGGATTTCACAGCCTCATAGGAAAGTAAGCAGCCTTGTATTGGCCCCCTATAGGTTGGGGCTTATTTCCTATAAAAAATAAGGCCATCTCCATTTTCTAATCTAAAAACACCTTTAGTTTTTCTGAAATGAATGTTATTGCAATAGTTAGGGAATATTTATTGGCATAGAGAACATTTTTACTAAAAGTTAGTAATCAAACTTCCTTTAAAAATGTTGCAACATGTGGGAACTATGTGGGAACCCTGAAGATACCAAAACATGCAGAAAGTTAACTTGAAAAAAATACTTTAGGTGTTAAAAATATATATACACACACAGAGGCAATCAGTTTGTAAGTGTACTAAGCAATAATTAACATAAAAAACACACCAGAACAACCAAACCCAGATAAAGATACAAAATATCACTAATACTTAAAAATTAGCAGTTGTGTCCTCTAAGACTATTTATCTGTCCTTCCTGAGGTAGCCTCTTGATTTCTAATACAATATATAAATCCATTTTCAAAATTTGGGTAAATTCATACATTATCCATCTTTTTCTCTTTGATTTCTTTTATTCAGTATTCTGTTTGTGGGATTTAGCCCTATAAGCTTTAATCATCTCATTTAAAGATAATTTTAAAGTAGTTTTATATTTATAAAAATGGTGCACAGATAAAGTTTTCATGTACGTCACATCCAGTTTCTTTTATTAACACCTCACCTTAGTATGACAAATTTGACACTAATAGTGATGCATTATTATTAACTAAAGACTATGCTTCCTTTATGTCTTCTCAATTTTTATCCCTTTCTTATTCCAGGATCCCCACTGAGACTTTAATAATTCAGTCATCATGTTTCCTTAGGCTTCTCCTTTCTGTGATAGTTTCTCAGTTTTCTTTTTTTGTGTGTGTTTGATAATCTTGGAATTTTTAGAGTAATTGTCTGATATTTTCTACAATGCTCCTCTATGGAGATTTGTCAGTTGTTTTCTCATGGTCTAGACTGGGGTTTTGATGTTCATGGAGGACAACCACAGAAACAATGTGCCCTTCTCACATCATATGAAGGAGTACATATGACAGTTTCTTATAAAACTAAACATATACTTGTCCTTTCAACTAGTAATTCCATTCTTCTATGTTTACCAAAGAGAAAAGAAAAACACAGGTGCACAAAAACACCTACATAAAATATTCATCCTGCTTTATTCACAGTAGCACTAAATAAACTTTCCAATATCCCTCAGTGAATAGATATACTAGCAAATGATAGTATTTTCACAAAATGAAGTACTGTTTGTTATTAATCTGGGGCTTCCCTATGGGAATATTTATTGGCATAGAGAACATTTTTACTAAAAGTTAGTAATCAAACTTCCTTTAAAAATGTTGCAACATGTGGGAACTATGTGGGAACCCTGAAGATACCAAAACATGCAGAAAGTTAACTTGAAAAAAATACTTTAGGTGTTAAAAATATATATACACACACAGAGGCAATCAGTTTGTAAGTGTACTAAGCAATAATTAACATAAAAAACACACCAGAACAACCAAACCCAGATAAAGATACAAAATATCACTAATACTTAAAAATTAGCAGTTGTGTCCTCTAAGACTATTTATCTGTCCTTCCTGAGGTAGCCTCTTGATTTCTAATACAATATATAAATCCATTTTCAAAATTTGGGTAAATTCATACATTATCCATCTTTTTCTCTTTGATTTCTTTTATTCAGTATTCTGTTTGTGGGATTTAGCCCTATAAGCTTTAATCATCTCATTTAAAGATAATTTTAAAGTAGTTTTATATTTATAAAAATGGTGCACAGATAAAGTTTTCATGTACGTCACATCCAGTTTCTTTTATTAACACCTCACCTTAGTATGACAAATTTGACACTAATAGTGATGCATTATTATTAACTAAAGACTATGCTTCCTTTATGTCTTCTCAATTTTTATCCCTTTCTTATTCCAGGATCCCCACTGAGACTTTAATAATTCAGTCATCATGTTTCCTTAGGCTTCTCCTTTCTGTGATAGTTTCTCAGTTTTCTTTTTTTGTGTGTGTTTGATAATCTTGGAATTTTTAGAGTAATTGTCTGATATTTTCTACAATGCTCCTCTATGGAGATTTGTCAGTTGTTTTCTCATGGTCTAGACTGGGGTTTTGATGTTCATGGAGGACAACCACAGAAACAATGTGCCCTTCTCACATCATATGAAGGAGTACATATGACAGTTTCTTATAAAACTAAACATATACTTGTCCTTTCAACTAGTAATTCCATTCTTCTATGTTTACCAAAGAGAAAAGAAAAACACAGGTGCACAAAAACACCTACATAAAATATTCATCCTGCTTTATTCACAGTAGCACTAAATAAACTTTCCAATATCCCTCAGTGAATAGATATACTAGCAAATGATAGTATTTTCACAAAATGAAGTACTGTGTTATTTAGTTATTAAGTTACATCTGGGGCTTCCCCTGGTGGTCCAGTGGGTAAGGACACCGCCTTGCAGTGCAAGGGGCGTCAGTTCGATCCCTGGCCTGGGGAGATCCCACGTGCCGTGGAGTGGCTGGACCGATGTGTCCAATTGCTGAGCCAGAGCTCTGGGGTGCATGTGCCCAGAGCCGGAGCTCTGCAACGACAGACGCCACCGCGATGGGAGGCCCACAGGAGCCAAGGAACAAAGACAGATGAAAATAGAGAAATGAAAGATCAATAGAAGTGGCCTGCCCGCTCCCCTCTCTCCCCAACCCAACCCCCGCCCAAAAATTAAAAAAAAAAAAAAAGTTACATCTGTCTCTTTGTGATCCCATGAACTGTAGCCCACAAGGCTCCTCAGTTCAGAGGATTCTGCCGGAAAGAATGCTGGAGTGGGTTGCCACACCCTTCTCCAGGGGATCTTCCTGACCCAGGGACTGAACCCCTATCTCCTGCACTACAGGTGGACTCTTCCCTTAATATTAAAGAGCAAGAAGAACTACTGATATGCACAATATAGATGAATCTCGAACTCTTACTTTGAATATAATGCAAAAATAACATTATTTCATTTACATACAATTCTAAAATAGGCAAAACTCAAGTGAGAAATACTAGAATGATGATGACTTTGGGGGTGAGGGAAAGGAAACAAGGACATTTCTTGGGGATATGACAATGTTCTGTGCCTTCATAAGGATTTGTTTGTTTGTCAAATGATACACTTAAGATGTGTGTATTTTATTTTATAAATTTTATGTGTATGTGCTCACTATCTCAGTAATGCGTGATTCTTTGCTACCCCATGAACTATAGCTCACCAGGCTCCTCTGTCCTTGGAATTTTCCAGATACGAATACTGGAAATGTGTTGCCATTTCCTTCTCCAGAGGAACTTCCTGACCCAGGAATCAAACCTGCATTTCTTGCGTCTCCTGATTGGCAGGTAAGTTCTTTACCACTGCCTTACCTGGGAATCTCAAAAGAAAAAAAAATACTGTAAAAAATGTTAACTCTGTGATATGCATGCAGAAGTATTTGAGAGGAAGTGTCCTGATGTTTGTAACTTTGAAAAACATAAAAGTAATATGGATTGGTAGATGGATAGAAGCATGGGTATAAGATTGATGTTTGATAAAGCAAGTATCCAAAATTTTAATTGTAGAAATTAATAGAGAGTATATGAGTATTCACTGGAGAATTCTTTCAAATGTTTTTCTATTTGAAAATTTATTTTGGAAATATTAGGAAACAAATCCAGACTTTAACTAAGATTTTACAACCTCCTCTGCCACCCACTGGACTGTGCCACACAGAACTCTCTCTCTCCAGATTACTGCATTGATATTGTGGGTCCCCCTGCTTCTGTCCTTACCCTTCTGCAATCCATTCTCATTGCAGTAGCCAGATTGTTTTGAAACTATAAAAGTGAAGTCATGTTAATGCAAGTCCTTGCAATGATTCACAAAGGCCTCCATGATCTATCCCCTGCTAATGCATTGACTTTCTCTAATACTTTTCCATGGATGATTCTCCTGGAACAGAACACCCTCCTTGCCGTTCCTCCCATAGGCCAGATATGCTTTCACTTTGAGATTGTTCTCTCTGTTTGGAATGCTCTTTCTTCAAATATTTTCCTTTCCAACTTGCAAGTCTTTGTCTCCATTTCACTTTCTAAATGGGAGTCCCTCTGACCACTCTGTTCAAGAAGAAGTGGGGTTGTCATATCTGAGGGCATACATTTTAAGGCCCTTAAATAGGTATTCCCAAATTTCCTCCTCTGAAGAGTCATAAAAGCTTAAAGCTTACTCTCTCACAAGTAGAGTAGGAGTGTTCCCATTTGATGGAAAGTGAAATTTGCATATAAGAAGAAGCAACAGAGGCCTTCTGACCGTTTTTTGATTGGGTCATTTTTTTTAATGATGTTGAGGTGCATGAACTGTTTGTAATTTTTGGAGATTAATCCCTTGTCAATGGAACATTGTTTACAAATATTTTATCCCATTCTGTGCATTGTCTTTTGGTTTTGTTTATGGTTTTCTTTGGTGTGCAAAAGCTTTTGAGTTTACTTAGGTCCCATTTGTTTATTTTTGTTTCCATTATTCTGGGAGACTGCTCAAAAAGATATTACTGTGATTTGTGTCAAAGAGTGTTCTGCCTATAGTTTCCTATAACAGTTTTATAATATTAGGTCATACATTTAAATCTTTAATTCATTTTGAGTTTACTTTTGTGCATGGAATTAAGGACTGCTATAATTTCATTTTTTTACATGTAGTTCAGTTTTCCAAGCATAATTTATTGAAGACACTGTCTTTTTCTCCTCTGTGTAGTCGTGCCTCATTTGTCATAGATTTGTTGTTGTTCAGTTGCTAAGTTGTGTCCAACTCTTTGCAACCCCATGAAATGCAGCATGCCAGGCTTCTCTGTCCATCACCATCTCCCAGAATTTGCTCAAACACATGTCCACTGAATCAGTGGTGCCATGCAACCATCTCATCCTTTGTCACCCTCTTCTCCTGCCTTCAATCTTTCCTAGCATCAGTGTCTTTCCCAGTGAATTGGCTCTTATCATCAAGTGGCCAGAGTATTGGAGCTTCAGTTTCAGCATGAAAGCTTCCAGTGAATAGTCAGTTCATAGGTTTATTTCTGGGCTTTCAATCTTATTTCATTCACTTATATTCTGTTTTTGTGCCAGTACCATACTATTTGATGATTGTAGCTTTGCAATATAGTCTGAAATCATGGAGCCTGATTCTTCCAGCTCTGTCTTTCTTTCTCAAAATTGCTTTGGTTATTCAAAGTCTTTTGTGTCTCCATACAAATTTTAAGATTGTTTTTGTTCTCGTTCTGTGAAAAATGCTGTTGGTAATTTGATAGAGATTGCAATGAATCTATAGATTGCTTTGGATAGTATAGTCATTTTGACAATCTTGATTCTTCCAATCCAAGAGTGTGGTATATCTCTCCATGTATGACATCTTTGAGTTCTTTCATCAGTATCTTACCATTTTTTGGAGTACAAGTCTTTTGCCTTCTTAGGTAGGTTTCTTTCTTTCTTTTTTTTTAAATTTTGTTTTTTTGCCACTTCCATTGGTCTTTCATTTATTTTATCTTTGTTTTTGGCCTCTGTGGGCCTCCCATCGCAGCACTGTCTGTCGCTGCAGAGCACTGGTTCTGGGTGCATGCGCCCCAGAACTCCAGCTTGGTAGTTGGACACATTGGTCCAGCCTCTCCACGGCAAGTGGGATCTTCCCAGGCCAGGGATTGAACCGGCACCCCTTGAACTGCAAGGTGGTGTCCTTACCCACTGGACCACCAGGGAAGCCCAGATTTATTTCTATGTATTATATTCTTTTGTATGCAATGGTAAGTGTGATTATTTTTTTTTGTTGTTTCTCTGATTTTTTATTGTTAATGTATAGAAATGCAGCATAGTTCTTTTTTTTTTAAAAGGTAGAAAAGGTAGAAGAAGAAACAAAAGAGGGTTTTCCTGCTGCTGTGAGCACCAGGTGCAAAAGCCCACAGGCAAGAAAGGCACATAGTGTTCTTGGAAGAACAAGAGGACCCACCTGTCCCACATGGCACTTTTACTCTGAGGACTGCCTTAGTCTGCAAGGGCTACCACAACAAAATACCACAGATTTGTGGTTTAAACAACAATTTTTTCTCATAGTTCTGTAGTCTAGAAGTCTAAGATCAAGGTGAAGGCAGGCTTGGTTTCTCCTGAGGCATCTCTGCCTGGCTTGTAGATGGCCATATTCTTCTATGTTCTTGCATGGCCTTTTCCCTGTGTGCACTCATTTGTGTCTTTCTCTTTTGTAAGGACACTATCATATTAGAATAGGGCCTTCTTTTGGCCTAATCACCCTTTTGAAGGTGCTATCTTCAAATACAGGCACATTCTGAGGTACATGGGTGGTTGGAACTTCAACATATGAAGTTTTTTGGTTGGGGAACATAATCAGCCTATAATAGGAGTTCTGGGAGACAGAATACAGAGCACTGTAAAAGCTTTTCTTCACCCCAAGTATAGTGCACTGCTTCATAGACAAGGAATTTTGAGTAATTTCTGTGATATATTTATATCAATAGGATCTGAGGACAGCTCAGTGAGAGTTATTTCCAGTTGTGCCTCACTAAACTTCAATTAAAGTATCTTGTCCTTGGTCCTTATCATCACTTTGTAGGCATAAAGACAACTTGAGCAGAAGCCTGACAAATCTAGAGTATCTCATACCTAGACCTGAAAAAGAAATACTAGTAAGAGCGGCATTGTTTCTTCAGGGAAAATGGGGAACAACTTTACATAGTTGTTCAGTTTGGCGTTTTCCTTTGGGTTACCACTAAAAGACATACCGATTTCATGTTCTCTAGATTTCTTCCTTTTTTGGTAAATATTTTTCTAGTTAAGAGGTATTAGAGAACCTTAAAGAACAAAATATATTAGAATGATTCCAAGAAAAAAGAAACCCGATTTGTTCCTTTAGAAAGCAAACATATGTGTTTACAGCCTGGGAGACTAGAATTATAAAGTAACTTTATGTTCTAGTTCATGTAACAATGGAACTTATGACATCTATTGTGTAGTTTCAGATTCAGTTTCTATTCGTCTTCCTTGCATCCTGACTTAATCCAGGTATGCAGATGTTGCAACATCTCATAATTCAGCTGATTAAATATTAGCTTGAATCCTTATGCCGTGCATTTCAAGATCAGCCATGCAAGAAGCAGGAGGAAGTTGCTCAAGTGCCATTAGGTTGAATCTAAGTAAAAGGAATCAAAATATACAGAGTGATCACTGCAGAAATGACTGGGACGGAACATCCAGAGGATGTGAAGTGAGGCATAGGTGTCCCATGCATCAGGTGTATTTTAAAAAAGTGAAAGATGCAATTTTATTCAACCCTACTATAATTATTAGGAAGTGAATTATGTATGAAAAATGCAAAACATTGTGGTAAAAGTTACTCTTGACTACTCTATTATCGTCAATAATATTTAATGTTACTTTTGCTTACAATCAAGCAGAAAACATATTTAGGCCCCAGGGTGCCTGCTGTGAAATGGGTGCTTGAGCATATGTTTCCCTAGAAAATTCAACTTGCTTCCCACTGAAGCCATGGACTCAACCATGAGAGTACTTTTATCAGCCTCACTCCACCAAAAAAGGAAAACAACAAAAACAGTACAAACAACTGATCACCATTTCCAGACGGAAAGTATGCTTGGAGTATTTACAGGTTAAAAAACGAGTTTTGTACTAAATCAGTGTATGTTATCGGAGGCAGTTTTAAACTCAGCAAGTGACAGGGAATTAACCAAGTGTTAGTGCTCTTAAAAGAACCCAATTTATATAATAAATGATGTAGAGGACTGTTTTTTGGAGGATAAAAGCTTAAGTAACCTTTTCCCTGAAAGGCAGATATCATAACACATTTGACTGAACCTCAACATTTTTAGTTATTGTCTTTTAAATGTATTTAATATTTGACTATTATTAAATTATGGCAATTTAGAAAAAATTAAGTTTCCCTTACATCACAAATATTATCTTTTCTACACTGCAAAGATGGTTCGCTGAGCAGTTGTGAAGGGTTGTTCTCCAGAGATAAATATTAACCCACTTTCATATGGAATTTTCTCCCAGTACAAAGAAGTACTGGACTTCTTTCCTACGTAGCTAGTGTTGGAACAAATGAATACCAGTATTCAGCATTGTAATTTCTCTCTCTTCTACTACTGTACCCTATGGCATTACCAGAAGTCTTGATTCATGCAGTGGTGTAGGTTTTAGAGACTATGGTTGAATCTCTGTAATTTTTCAGTGTTTTGGAAATAGAATTAAGAATGCCTATTCCATTGAAGAAATAGAATTATGAATGCCTGTTCCATTGAAGGTGGGTTGCAGGTTAATATCTATTTGTCAATCTGTCATATAAAGAGATAATAAATTTTAAATCAAAGCCATCTGTAGTTTAGCTAAGTAAGGGTTTATATTTAGAACAGCAAAGAATTTTAAAAAAGAATAATTAACTACTTAATTTATCATCTAAAATAATGTAAATAATTTTTAATTGGTTGTTCAACATTAACAACCGGACATTTAAGCTTCTTGTAAATGTTAATATACTGAAAGACCTTTGTTATGTCCACTTCTCATTTAACTTTATAGGACAACGATTATTAAAACTAATATTTTTCTTAGGAAAATCAGTGTATTTATTACTATTTGAATTGACCATTGCTTTCTACACAGTCACCCAATTTCTCTCAACTCCTGCTTTGTAGACACTATGATTAGATTTGAATCAAGCTTAGAGCAGGCTGGTATAATATGAGTGGCATATTAAAAAATTACATAATTAAGTAAAGTTTCAAAAATCTATTAGACATTTTAAGGATAATTTATTTTTTAAAGACTTTTATTTCTGGACTGCAGAGTTTTCAACATTTTTTGGTGTATTTATTTTAAGGGGCAAATATATTTAGAAGTGTCTTGAGATATGACTTAAAAGTGTGTAAAGAGAAACTAGATGAAGTCTATTTTGCAAATTTATGGCCTAAAGAATAATTTTTAAGAATCTATTTTTCTAGAGTAAAAGTTTTAATAAAAAGTGCCACTAGGAAAAGTTTCCTATTTCCTTTTTTTGGGGAAACTTCCATTGGTTTTTCATTTATTCATTCTCACCCGTCTTTGTTCTTTGGCCTGTGTGGGCTTCCCATTGCAGAGCATCTGCTCTGGGTGCATGCACCCCAGAACTCTGGCTTGGTAGTTGGACACATCAGTCTAGCTGCTTCATGGCACGTGGGATCTTCTCAAGCCAGGGATTGAACCAGCACCCCTTGCACTGCAAGGTGGTGTCCTTACCCACTGGACCTCCAAGGAAGCCCCTCCTGTTTCTTTTTTGACCCTATACGTGTTGGCTGGCTTATCACGGAACTCTGGTAAATATTTTAAAGGCTGTTATGAATTTTTGAGGCAATGACAGAAACAAAATTTATCTTCCCATTTTAAACAACTAGAAAACCCCAGGCAAATATATATGTATATCTCTTTCTACAAAAGGATTTGGGTGTTGGAAGGCAGGTAACCCAGGAAAGTCATTCCTGAAAGAAACATTCCTAGCTGCATGAGTGGTAAATAATGTAAATAATTTTTAATTGGTTGTTCAACATTAACAACCGGACATTTAAGCTTCTTGTAAATGTTAATATACTGAAAGACCTTTGTTATGTCCACTTCTCATTTAACTTTATAGGACAACGATTATTAAAACTAATATTTTTCTTAGGAAAATCAGTGTATTTATTACTATTTGAATTGACCATTGCTTTCTACACAGTCACCCAATTTCTCTCAACTCCTGCTTTGTAGACACTATGATTAGATTTGAATCAAGCTTAGAGCAGGCTGGTATAATATGAGTGGCATATTAAAAAATTACATAATTAAGTAAAGTTTCAAAAATCTATTAGACATTTTAAGGATAATTTATTTTTTAAAGACTTTTATTTCTGGACTGCAGAGTTTTCAACATTTTTTGGTGTATTTATTTTAAGGGGCAAATATATTTAGAAGTGTCTTGAGATATGACTTAAAAGTGTGTAAAGAGAAACTAGATGAAGTCTATTTTGCAAATTTATGGCCTAAAGAATAATTTTTAAGAATCTATTTTTCTAGAGTAAAAGTTTTAATAAAAAGTGCCACTAGGAAAAGTTTCCTATTTCCTTTTTTTGGGGAAACTTCCATTGGTTTTTCATTTATTCATTCTCACCCGTCTTTGTTCTTTGGCCTGTGTGGGCTTCCCATTGCAGAGCATCTGCTCTGGGTGCATGCACCCCAGAACTCTGGCTTGGTAGTTGGACACATCAGTCTAGCTGCTTCATGGCACGTGGGATCTTCTCAAGCCAGGGATTGAACCAGCACCCCTTGCACTGCAAGGTGGTGTCCTTACCCACTGGACCTCCAAGGAAGCCCCTCCTGTTTCTTTTTTGACCCTATACGTGTTGGCTGGCTTATCACGGAACTCTGGTAAATATTTTAAAGGCTGTTATGAATTTTTGAGGCAATGACAGTAACAAAATTTATCTTCCCATTTTAAACAACTAGAAAACCCCAGGCAAATATATATGTATATCTCTTTCTACAAAAGGATTTGGGTGTTGGAAGGCAGGTAACCCAGGAAAGTCATTCCTGAAAGAAACATTCCTAGCTGTAATTGTCTGACATTGCATGAGTGGTACTGCAACCCAGGGAAGGAAAATCCCCAAACACCCCAGTGGTCTCTACAAAGGGAGGAGACAGATCTGGGAGTGGTCAAAAGAGCCACTCTTTTGGTATTATTCTAATACCCAAATCAGTCAAGAGCATTATGAGAAAACTGCAGACCAGTATGTCCCATAAACATAGCTGTAAAATTCTTCAACAAAAACATAGCAAATTGAATCCAAAAATAGTTCAAAAAAGAATTCTACACTATAACTAAGTGGAATTTATCCCAGGTATGCAAAATTGACTCAACATTTTAAAATCAATAATGTATCATATCACATCAAGACTAAAACAGAAGAATCACATAATCATATCAGAACAGATGAAGAAAACCATTTGACAAAATCTAAAGCCCATTCATGACAAAAAGAAACAACAAAAAAAGAACCTCTCAGTAAACTAGGAACATAGGTGAAAATTTTCAACTTGATAATGACTACTAAAAGTGTACAGCTAATATACTTAATGGTGAGAAATTCAGAGCTTTCCCATGGAGCTCAGGTACGTACATGGCAAGGATGCTCCATCTCATGTCTTATTTTCAACATGATATTGGAAGTCCATGTTCATCAATAAGTTAAGGGAAGCAAATTTATTCCTTTGGAAAGGAAATGTTGGAAATGAAGACATAAAATATCTTTGTTAGCAGATGACATCGTCTTCCATGTAGGATATCTGAAAGAAGGAACAATAACATCCTCCCCATCCCAGAACTAATAACCAGTTATTGCAAGGTTGCTGGATGTAGTTTAATATATAAAGTCAATAACGTTCCTAAATGCCAGCAATGACCAAAGTAGAATTAGAAATTAAAAATGTAGTACTATTTACACTAGTATCCCCCACAAAATGAAATGCTTAAGTATATATGTAACAAAGTATATGTAAGATCTACATGAGAAAAAGTATAGAATTCTTGAGAATGAAATCAAAGAACAAGGAAATGGAGAGATATTCCTTGTTCATAGAGGCAACCTACTTTGTCTAGTGCCAGTTCTTCTTAACTTGAACTATAAATTCAATGCAATCACAATCAAAATCCAAGCAAGTTTATTTTGTGACTATCAATAGTTATTCTGAAGTTTGTATGGAGAGGCAAAAAAACCCAGAATTGTCAACACATTATTGAAAGAGAACAAAGTTGGAGGATTGACTTTAGGACTTACCACAAAGCTATAGTAATTGAGGTAGTGTGGCATTAGCAACAAAAACAAAAACAAAGCCAGGCAAGTAGATCAGTATACAATAGAAAACCACAAAGTAGATTGCATAAATATAAGCAATTGATTTTTAACAGAGGATCAAGGGAAATACAATGAAGCAAAACTGCTTTTTTTGGTTCAACAAATGGTGCTGTAACAAATGGACATACACATACAGGAGAAAGATCTATATATAAACTTAAAATCTTAACAAAAATTAACTCAAATGGATCATACACTTAAATATAAAATTTAAAAATATAAAGCTCCTAGAGCATATCATAGGAGATGTTGTGATTTGGGATATACTATTGTCCTTTCAGATATAACCCAAGGACTTAATCCATGAAAGAAATAATTGATAAGCTGGACTTGAATTTTTAAAAATATGCTTTGTAAAATGAGGAAACAAACATAGACTAGGAGAAAACTTTTGCAAAAGACTGTTATCCAACGTGGTTGCATGTGTGCTCAGTTACTTTAATCATGTCTGATTCTCTGCGATTCTATAGACTGTAGCCCACCAGGCTCCTCTGTCTATGGGATTCTCTAGACAAAAATACTTGAAGGGGTTGCTGTGCCCTCCTCCAGGAGATCTTCCTGATCCAGGGATCAAACCTGTGTCCCCTGCATTGTGGGCAGATTCTTTACCCTTTGAGCCACAAGGGAAGCCCATTATCCAACGTACACAAAGATAAAAGATATATTTTTTTTCCTACCTACAACAATCCTACAACAAACATACGTGATCAGATTAAGTGCTTTCCTTGTTCCCAGGTGGCTTAGTGGGTAAAGAATCTGCCTGCAATGCAGGAGACACTGGGTAAGCAGGTTGGATCTCTGGATGGGAAAGTTGCCCTGGAGGAATTATCTGGAGAATCCCATGGACTGAGGAGCCTGGCTGTCTACATTCCTCAGGGTCATATAGAGTTGGGCATGACTGAAGTGACTGAGCAGGCACATGCACTACTCTTTGGACTAAGGCAAGGATGTATGCTCTTACTGCTTCTTTCAATATTATACTAAAGGCCCTGGTCAGTTCTATAAAACAGTGAAATAACTGAAAAGCATGCAGGTGCAGAATACCGACACTGTTAAACAAGTGAGCATAGTGATAGCAAGTGTTCTTGTTTAAGGAAACCTTGATTTGTTTTTAGTGCAAATGAATGTAATTTTTCTCTATTTTTGCAAATTCAAGTTTCCTATTCATCATTAGATAAAATAAAGAGGTAAATGAGCTTCACAATTGTATTTTTCCAGATAAGACCTTTGTTTCTTTCACCAGTAAGTATTTTTGAAAGGTTGGTGTCAAATTATGTCTATGTTGTAAGGCTGTTTTGTAAAGTCTATTAATATTGACCAAATAAGTATCTTCATATTCTTATATGGAAGTTAGCCTACTAATTTTTTGGCTAGCTCTGTAATATCCTAGGATATTCTTATAGACATAATAACTGCCAGGAAAATGTTTGGCCAGGCCTCATTCAAGTAAGGGAAAGGATATTCATGATTATGTGACATGTATATTTAGAATGTAATATTTCAAGTTAGATTTGGCAAGAAAACAGTCATGCACTAAAACATGTGAGATATCTTGAATCCTCTTGGAAAAACCCTCAAAGGAAATAATTTAGGAGTTACTAGCATTTCTCTGAAGTCTGACTTCTCAATAAACTTTTGGTTCATTTGCATTTTTCTTGACTGGTTTTCTTTCTATGTAAATGGCCATTAAACATGCTTTTCTTTCCAAGTGTTCTTTGTTGTGAGAGACCATGTGATTTTATATGAATCTGTATACACTGAAGAGAGATCATTTTATGTATTTCTTTAGGCGATTATCCATGTGTTGGGGAATTTTTCTTCCAAGTCTGTAAAAATAGTTTGAGAAATAGAGATGTAGGTGTAGGTGCATCTATACTTAGAACATCATAATAAAGACATTTCTTGTATTGGTTGACTACAATTAGAAACATAAAACATCAACTATATTGATTGCAGTTCTGTCCTCCAAAAGCCTTCAAGCTACATACCTGGAGCCAACTTTGGCAAAAGACTTCAATTGGACATACCATTTACTCCTTGAGGTCACTTCTCTCTGGTCAAAATTAAAGTAATTTTTGCAGAATATTGGAGCTACAAAAAAAAAAAAGCCCAACTGGTTTGATTTCAATTGTTTTGACTCCATCTCTTTCTTGTAGTATCTTGTCAAAGCTAATTTTAGTCTCATTTAATAGAGTATCAAAAATCGTGGACATTGATGATGGGATCATTGAAGAGTTGGTGACTGTTGCAAATATTAGAAAATATAAACCTGATAGTGAGGATTTAAAAAGGCTTATCAGTATGGAGACTGGAAGATAAAGAGACCAAACCCATTTGTCTCTTCTCTGGCTATATGTTTGTGGAGCCGGATCTTCAGTTCCACTAACATCACTCGAGTATATTTATGCCTGGGGAATCTATTCTTCTATGACTGTCTGCCAAAACAGCTTGGGAAACAGCTGGTGATAATTCTGGCTTCCTTCCTCCGCTCAGCAGCTGATGTTCAGAAGCAGGGAGGCAATTGAGTGGGTGTGTTCTGATATCACTGCTTCCCTTTCAGCTGCTCCTGCTCCCAGGCTAAGGAGGAGATTGGAAGGCTGACTTCCTAGACATGGCCTTAAAGGGACAATAGTCCTACAGTTTTAGGTCAGTCACATTCCGAAACAGTAGATAAAACATGTGAGATATCTTGAATCCTCTTGGAAAAACCCTCAAAGGAAATAATTTAGGAGTTACTAGCATTTCTCTGAAGTCTGACTTCTCAATAAACTTTTGGTTCATTTGCATTTTTCTTGACTGGTTTTCTTTCTATGTAAATGGCCATTAAACATGCTTTTCTTTCCAAGTGTTCTTTGTTGTGAGAGACCATGTGATTTTATATGAATCTGTATACACTGAAGAGAGATCATTTTATGTATTTCTTTAGGCGATTATCCATGTGTTGGGGAATTTTTCTTCCAAGTCTGTAAAAATAGTTTGAGAAATAGAGATGTAGGTGTAGGTGCATCTATACTTAGAACATCATAATAAAGACATTTCTTGTATTGGTTGACTACAATTAGAAACATAAAACATCAACTATATTGATTGCAGTTCTGTCCTCCAAAAGCCTTCAAGCTACATACCTGGAGCCAACTTTGGCAAAAGACTTCAATTGGACATACCATTTACTCCTTGAGGTCACTTCTCTCTGGTCAAAATTAAAGTAATTTTTGCAGAATATTGGAGCTACAAAAAAAAAAAAGCCCAACTGGTTTGATTTCAATTGTTTTGACTCCATCTCTTTCTTGTAGTATCTTGTCAAAGCTAATTTTAGTCTCATTTAATAGAGTATCAAAAATCGTGGACATTGATGATGGGATCATTGAAGAGTTGGTGACTGTTGCAAATATTAGAAAATATAAACCTGATAGTGAGGATTTAAAAAGGCTTATCAGTATGGAGACTGGAAGATAAAGAGACCAAACCCATTTGTCTCTTCTCTGGCTATATGTTTGTGGAGCCGGATCTTCAGTTCCACTAACATCACTCGAGTATATTTATGCCTGGGGAATCTATTCTTCTATGACTGTCTGCCAAAACAGCTTGGGAAACAGCTGGTGATAATTCTGGCTTCCTTCCTCCGCTCAGCAGCTGATGTTCAGAAGCAGGGAGGCAATTGAGTGGGTGTGTTCTGATATCACTGCTTCCCTTTCAGCTGCTCCTGCTCCCAGGCTAAGGAGGAGATTGGAAGGCTGACTTCCTAGACATGGCCTTAAAGGGGACAATAGTCCTACAGTTTTAGGTCAGTCACTTCAGTTGCTCAATCGTGTTCAACTCTTTGCAACCCCATGGACTGCAGCACGCCAGGCTTCCCTGTCCTTCAGGTTTAGGTACTGAGGGATAAATGGTCTTGGCAAGAAGAAATCCAGGGGCAAGGATAGTTATCAAGAACTTCTATCATCTGCAGAAGAAACCCTTGTTTGCACAAATGCACAGTTAAGATATATTCTCTTAAAATGAAACAATGCAATAAGTATGGAATTTGGTGAGTAATCATCTAAGGGTAAAAGCTCTCTGTTAACATATTTTTAATTTTTTTGGCCACTTCTATTGGTCTTTCATTTATCTCTTTTCATCTATCTTTGTTCTTTGGCCTGTGTGGGCCTCCCATCGCAGTGGCCTCTCTCGCTGCAGAGCATTGGCTCTGGGCACATGTGCTCCAAAGCTCCTGCTGGGTAGTTGGACACATCGGTCCAGCCTCTCCGTGGCACGTGGGATCTTCCCAGGCCCGGGATCAAACCAGCGCCCATTGCACTGCAAGGCGGTGTCCTTACCCACTGGACCATCAGGGAAGTCCTTCAATTAATGTATTTTTCATTTATTATTTTAAATATTACCTTTTCTTAACCCTGGGGTTACTGATTCAAAAGTTAAAAGATGGAAACTATAGAAAAGGATACTCTTGTCAACTCTCCATTCTCCTTTTTTATAGTCTCATGTAGTGAAAAAAGCCCCTCCACAACTGGAAGATTTTAGACATGTGTTCTGGTCTCAGCTTTACCAGTATCTAAAGTCACTGTGAATAAATCATTGTATTTCCTACAGCTGAATTTTCCCCCAGTAAAATAAGAGAATTAGTATAAAATGAATTCTGTTGAGCTAATATTAGTACATTATAATGATGATTTTGCATCAGTGTAGAATGACTTTAATCCCTCTTTTACTATTAATCTTTCCCACCCATATTCAGAAGCAGGAGGCAATTGAGTGGGAGTGTTCTGATATCACTGCTTCCCTTTCAGCTGCTCCTGCTCCCAGGCTAAGGAGGAGATTGGAAGGCTGACTTCCTAGACATGGCCTTAAAGGGGACAATAGTCCTACAGTTTTAGGTCAGTCACTTCAGTTGCTCAATCGTGTTCAACTCTTTGCAACCCCATGGACTGCAGCACGCCAGGCTTCCCTGTCCTTCAGGTTTAGGTACTGAGGATAAATGGTCTTGGCAAGAAGAAATCCGGGGGCAAGGATAGTTATCAAGAACTTCTATCATCTGCAGAAGAAACCCTTGTTTGCACAAATGCACAGTTAAGATATATTCTCTTAAAATGAAACAATGCAATAAGTATGGAATTTGGTGAGTAATCATCTAAGGGTAAAAGCTCTCTGTTAACATATTTTTAATTTTTTTGGCCACTTCTGTTGGTCTTTCATTTATCTCTTTTCATCTATCTTTGTTCTTTGGCCTGTGTGGGCCTCCCATCGCAGTGGCCCCTCTCGCTGCAGAGCACCGGCTCTGGGCACATGTGCTCCAAAGCTCCTGCTGGGTAGTTGGACACATCGGTCCAGCCTCTCCGTGGCACGTGGGATCTTCCCAGGCCCGGGATCAAACCAGCGCCCATTGCACTGCAAGGCGGTGTCCTTACCCACTGGACCATCAGGGAAGTCCTTCAATTAATGTATTTTTCATTTATTATTTTAAATATTACCTTTTCTTAACCCTGGGGTTACTGATTCAAAAGTTAAAAGATGGAAACTATAGAAAAGGATACTCTTGTCAACTCTCCATTCTCCTTTTTTATAGTCTCATGTAGTGAAAAAAGCCCCTCCACAACTGGAAGATTTTAGACATGTGTTCTGGTCTCAGCTTTACCAGTATCTAAAGTCACTGTGAATAAATCATTGTATTTCCTACAGCTGAATTTTCCCCCAGTAAAATAAGAGAATTAGTATAAAATGAATTCTGTTGAGCTAATATTAGTACATTATAATGATGATTTTGCATCAGTGTAGAATGACTTTAATCCCTCTTTTACTATTAATCTTTCCCACCCATATTTGAAGAATGCACTTGGGTCCATTCTATATATTTTCTCCCCAGAGCTCATATTTGTTCTTCTTGAATTTCTTTTTCTCACAAATCAGTTTTTAGTTAACTAAGTTTGAACATGCTTGAGAGTATCACACTGGTTCTTAAAACATAACTTCAAATATTGTACATGATATTGCAAGTATAGTCTAGTCAACCCAGAGTAGCTTGAATTGAGGGGCAATTATATCATCTCTTGATTTTTATTGAGCTTTTTATCAACCAAAATAGTTTTAAGATGTTGTTATCACTCATTACTATTATGTTTTAAGCCTCCCTTTTACATTTATATTGCTATCTTTTTTGATTTAAGTGCAGATATTTTGTTTAAGAAGAAAACAAATTTTTATTTAAAAGCAAACACTTTTCTCATCAAACTTCTATTTAAATCCTAACTCTAATACTTCATTTCTTTGGGACATTATTAAATCTAGTTAAAATCTTGATTCTCTCACCTTTAAAGTGAGGATATGCACTTAATATGTTTGCGTGAGCATTTTCTGAGTCACTGTGTATGTAGCAATCAGCATAGCATGTGGAACTCAAGTGGTCATTGAGGATAACCATTATCATCACCCAGGTCCACATTCCACTACAAGCTTATGGAAAAACTCACATAAATGTTTTGGCCAACCCAATATTTTCTGTCTTATAAAATTTTCCTAAACAAGCTATCCCCGTATTCATTGAGGGGTGTGATAAACAATTTTAGTAGAAAAGCAATGAGGTGTGAATCCTAAAGTATGCTACAGTGATTGCTAGTCAAGTGATGAGAGTTTTTTGTTTATTTATTTGTAGTATTTTTTATTGAGTACTTCTTGTACCACATTATTAATCTAATAGTTAATAACCTAATAGTATTTTCCAAAGCTCCTGTCTCTATCTTGTCCATAAGTAACATTTAAAAGAATTAAGATTTGTTCTGACCTAATCTGTTCCTCATGATGTTATTCTGGCTTCAAGTGACCTCAGTTTCCATTCTAGATTATCACAAACAGTCTCTTAATAATTTGTCCTAAATTCTAGTCCAAATTTATGCCAAATTTACTGACATTGTACACTGCAGTATTTCCTTTTATTTCCCATTTCTATTCATTGGCACTGAACACCATCATTCCTGTAAAACTATTGCTTGTAATGAAATGATTTCTTCCTACAGTATTTCTAGTCCCTTGGTCCAGGTCAGAAAACCTGCCTGTGAGAACATTTAGATGGTTCTTGCTGTAAACTCACTGATTTGGATTTCAAGTTTCTCCTTCCTGGTTTTTTAAGACTACGCAGTCTGGTGAGACTTCTCTTGATGATTAACTACTTCCTTTCCTTTCCATTCAGAATCATTTTGTTTTGAGAAGCTTAGAAGTTTCTTTAGTAAAGCATTATGAATAAGTCAGGGTTCTTTTGCATGCCAGTAACAGAAACTCCAATCCAAGGAAGTTTATTGCGAAACAACTGAACAGTCTAGGAACAATATGACTCAGACATTATTGGCAAGAGGGACTCAGGCATTGTCTTCAGAATCTAGTTTATCTTTCCCTGTATGGATGCTTGTAACCTTTTAAAGTTTACTCCACTGCAACTATATGCCCTCTTGTATATTAAAGTCTGTGGCTACTCTGATATATAGGTTCTCTGAAGACTAGTGGAAAGGGCACCTGTGTTTCTGGCAATTTCAGTGAAAATTTCCTGGTGTTTCTCTGTCTCTGCCAAGATCACATGCTTATCCCTGAACTAATTCCTGTGGCCAGGGAAATTTGAAGTTCTGTTCACTAGGACTGACTGCTATTTCATGAGATAGGAAGGATTTTACTCCAACAGAATCATGTGAAATGTGAATGAGGACCAAGTAACTTTACAATATTATCTCTCTAAATTGATGTAGTAAACTAGAGAAGTAATGTATAATTGTAATCAAACAAAAACTTTACTTTTTCTAGTTATGATCCCTCTCAAAGTCATGTGTGCATACATACTTAAACACATGTGAGTATGCCAGATAATCATTTACTTGTTTTGCTTTTCTAAGTCCTCTGTGTGTCTTTTTATCCCTTTGCTATTAACTGGACTTTTGCAACAAAGACATAGCCTTGTTCTTAACTTTAAAGTGATAATTAGAAGTAAAGAAGCTTTAACAAATTTGCCTCTATTCTCCTCCCAGACTGCAGTATAATGACAGTAATGTAATAAATACACAAAGATATAGAGAGCAGGAGTAGAGACAATTGAAGACTAGAGGTGTAAACAAAATTTTGGAAGATGGAAATTTCATCAACAAGCAAAATGAAGAAAGTCAATATACTCTAGTGAGAGTAGCCAATAGATAATAAGAAAACTGGAGAACTTTCATTGAAAAACTGCAGTCAAGTGAAGACAGCGTACACATCTGAAAGCTTCAGTGTGAAGTGAGGCTGAAAACAAGATGACTGATCGACACCTTGTCTTAGGAGTTCTTAGAACACTCATGTTTCTTCTCTTGTACTTACAGAAGACAGACAGGGGATGTGTTTATATAGAGATGGACTCTGCCCTTGGGAGTCTCTAGCACAGATGATGGTAAAATGAGGTTCTAGACTTAGAATATGAAGATTAACCCTTCCCACTGAATCCTGAGATTCAGCCTCATTTTCTAGCCCTGGAATGCTGATAGTCAACTTGTAACTCCAGAAAGAGGATTGATGTATTCTCCAGGAAAATTACCAGTGCAAGAGAAAAGATTTACATATATTGATATTTGGGAATCCTTTAATAAAGTTTGAAAATCTTGCCCATGTTTAAAAACCTTTTGAATAGGTTCTCTGAAGACTAGTGGAAAGGGCACCTGTGTTTCTGGCAATTTCAGTGAAAATTTCCTGGTGTTTCTCTGTCTCTGCCAAGATCACATGCTTATCCCTGAACTAATTCCTGTGGCCAGGGAAATTTGAAGTTCTGTTCACTAGGACTGACTGCTATTTCATGAGATAGGAAGGATTTTACTCCAACAGAATCATGTGAAATGTGAATGAGGACCAAGTAACTTTACAATATTATCTCTCTAAATTGATGTAGTAAACTAGAGAAGTAATGTATAATTGTAATCAAACAAAAACTTTACTTTTTCTAGTTATGATCCCTCTCAAAGTCATGTGTGCATACATACTTAAACACATGTGAGTATGCCAGATAATCATTTACTTGTTTTGCTTTTCTAAGTCCTCTGTGTGTCTTTTTATCCCTTTGCTATTAACTGGACTTTTGCAACAAAGACATAGCCTTGTTCTTAACTTTAAAGTGATAATTAGAAGTAAAGAAGCTTTAACAAATTTGCCTCTATTCTCCTCCCAGACTGCAGTATAATGACAGTAATGTAATAAATACACAAAGATATAGAGAGCAGGAGTAGAGACAATTGAAGACTAGAGGTGTAAACAAAATTTTGGAAGATGGAAATTTCATCAACAAGCAAAATGAAGAAAGTCAATATACTCTAGTGAGAGTAGCCAATAGATAATAAGAAAACTGGAGAACTTTCATTGAAAACTGCAGTCAAGTGAAGACAGCGTACACATCTGAAAGCTTCAGTGTGAAGTGAGGCTGAAAACAAGATGACTGATCGACACCTTGTCTTAGGAGTTCTTAGAACACTCATGTTTCTTCTCTTGTACTTACAGAAGACAGACAGGGGATGTGTTTATATAGAGATGGACTCTGCCCTTGGGAGTCTCTAGCACAGATGATGGTAAAATGAGGTTCTAGACTTAGAATATGAAGATTAACCCTTCCCACTGAATCCTGAGATTCAGCCTCATTTTCTAGCCCTGGAATGCTGATAGTCAACTTGTAACTCCAGAAAGAGGATTGATGTATTCTCCAGGAAAATTACCAGTGCAAGAGAAAAGATTTACATATATTGATATTTGGGAATCCTTTAATAAAGTTTGAAAATCTTGCCCATGTACCTATAACTTACAATCAACATTTTAGAACCTTACCCTTAAAATATGAATGGTGAGTTAAAGAGCAAAGATATATGAAGAAAGACCATCATATAAATGGAAAAGATAAAAATATATAAATACAGAAAACAGACAATTCAGAGAGTACAGAAGACTACGAGTAAGATCTCTCAGAACTGGAGAAAATGGGATCCAGATTAAGAGCTCATGCCTGGAATAATTAACAATAATGATGATAATAGGTACACCACCAGATTGCTACTCACACATGATAGCGAATAGTGCTGTTTCTATCAGCCAAAAATTTATGGGACATTTGATATAGAACAGAAGATCTTGCCTCAGTAGTATGTCCTTGACTAAGAAGTACTCTGATCCTACATATAAATGTTAAAGTTAGGAAATGATCACATTGTTTCCAAGTAACTAAACAACACCTAAGAACAAAACTCAAAAATATTTATAAAAATATAAAAATGTTTGGCACCCAATACAGTATAATTTATGTATGACATCCAATCAAAACTAAAAAGTTAGACAAAGAACTAAGAAAATATGACCCACATTGATTCACAATAGGGAGAAAAATCAGTCAATTGAAACTGACCCAGAATTGATACAGATGTTAAAATTGGCAGAGAACAGTACTAAACGTCAGTATAATAATATTCCCCATGTTCAAAAAGTTAAGTAGAGTCATGAAAAATTTTATAAAGTTCTAAATCAAATTTTTAGAGATAAAAAGTACAAGGTCTGAGATGGAAATTATCTTGGATGAAAAGAAATAAATGAAGGACCAATAAAAGAGGTCAAAATTTAAAAAAAAAAAATAATGGCAATAAAAGTTCCAAATTTGGTAAAGACTGTAATCTTGTATGTGTAAAAATTCCCAATGAATTCCACACTTAGAAAACCTGGAGAAAATTACAGAAAGGCAAATTTAACCAAATTGGTTAAAACCAGCTGTCTTTAGTCGCTCAGTTGCGTCCAATTCTTTGCAATGCCATGGACTGCAGCCCTCCAGGCTCCTCTGTCCATGGGGATTCTCCAGACAAGAATACTACAGTGGGTTGCCATGCCTTCCTCTAGCGGATCTTCCCAACACAGGGACTGAACCCAGATCTCCTGCATTGCAGGCAGATTCTTTATTGTTTGAGCCACCAAGAAAGCCCAGTTAAAGGCAGCCACCAAGGAAGTCCAGTGAAAAACAGTTAGAAAGAAAAAATATTAAAGCAGCCAGAGGGAAAAAAAGCCCACATATTACATATAGAGAAATAAAGATAAGATTGAGAACAGATTTATTGTGGAACCACATACTTAAATTACTGAAAGTAAGAAAACCAAAGCAGCAAAATGAAAAAAATTAACAATAATTGATGATAATAGGTACACCACCAGATTGCTACTCACACATGATAGCGAATAGTGCTGTTTCTATCAGCCAAAATTTATGGGACATATGATATAGAACAGAAGATCTTGCCTCAGTAGTATGTCCTTGACTAAGAAGTACTCTGATCCTACATATAAATGTTAAAGTTAGGAAATGATCACATTGTTTCCAAGTAACTAAACAACACCTAAGAACAAAACTACCAAATATTTATAAAAATATAAAAATGTTTGGCACCCAATACAGTATAATTTATGTATGACATCCAATCAAAACTAAAAAGTTAGACAAAGAACTAAGAAAATATGACCCACATTGATTCACAATAGGGAGAAAAATCAGTCAATTGAAACTGACCCAGAATTGATACAGATGTTAAAATTGGCAGAGAACAGTACTAAACGTCAGTATAATAATATTCCCCATGTTCAAAAAGTTAAGTAGAGTCATGAAAAATTTTATAAAGTTCTAAATCAAATTTTTAGAGATAAAAAGTACAAGGTCTGAGATGGAAATTATCTTGGATGAAAAGAAATAAATGAAGGACCAATAAAAGAGGTCAAAATTTAAAAAAAAAAAATAATGGCAATAAAAGTTCCAAATTTGGTAAAGACTGTAATCTTGTATGTGTAAAAATTCCCAATGAATTCCACACTTAGAAAACCTGGAGAAAATTACAGAAAGGCAAATTTAACCAAATTGGTTAAAACCAGCTGTCTTTAGTCGCTCAGTTGCGTCCAATTCTTTGCAATGCCATGGACTGCAGCCCTCCAGGCTCCTCTGTCCATGGGGATTCTCCAGACAAGAATACTACAGTGGGTTGCCATGCCTTCCTCTAGCGGATCTTCCCAACACAGGGACTGAACCCAGATCTCCTGCATTGCAGGCAGATTCTTTATTGTTTGAGCCACCAAGAAAGCCCAGTTAAAGGCAGCCACCAAGGAAGTCCAGTGAAAAACAGTTAGAAAGAAAAAATATTAAAGCAGCCAGAGGGAAAAAAAGCCCACATATTACATATAGAGAAATAAAGATAAGATTGAGAACAGATTTATTGTCAAAAAACATTGCAGTAATAAGACAGTGGAACCACATACTTAAATTACTGAAAGTAAGAAAACCAAAGCAGCACAAAACTGTTATTAATAACATAGAATTTTATACCCTGCAAAAATATCTTTTAATAACAAAGGTGAAATAAAAGTTAAGCAGAATTATCCTCACATTGAGAAAGTCTGTCAAGCACAAGGAAAATGATTCCAGATGGAAATGTGGGTCTACAAAAGGAAGTAAAGAGCATTAGAAAAAAGAAATAAACTAGGTGAAGACATAATATCTTTTCTTATTTGAATATATTTAAAAGATAGGCAACTATTTAAAAATAATGTAGCATGAATTTTACAACATGCCAAAAATGTGTAACAAATAGCGCAGAGATCAGGAAAGGAATAAAGGAAATGTATTAATATAATTGATTATACATATACAAAGTGACATATTACTTGAAGGTAGACTATGATATGTACTATAGACCAAGCATCCATTTAAGTAATTGAGAATATATAGCTAATAGGTCACCAAAGGAGATAAATGGAACAGTAAATATTCAAGTAACTCAAAGGAAGACGAAAAAAGAACAAAGGAACAAAGTAGCAGATGAAACAAACAGAAAATAAATAGAAAAGTGATAGTTTCAAACCTAATTATGTGTGTTTATTTGCTCAGTCGTGTCCAGCTCTTAGTGACCTTGTGGACTGCTGCTCACCAGGCTCCTCTGTCCATGGAGATTCTCCAGGCAAGAATACTGGAGTGGGTTGCCATGCCCTCCTCCTAACTATATGAGTACTCAAACTACATATAGAATTTAAACATCTAACTTAAAAGAGAATAATTTTCAAATTGGATAAAAAATAAGATCCAACTGTGTGCTGGCCATAAGAAGTTACTTTAAATATAAGATACAAGTAGACTAAAAAATGGGAAAATATATATCATACAAATGCTAATTTACAGAAAACTGAAAAGGGTATATTAATATCAGTAAAGTATATTTCAGAGAAAATGATATTACTAAAGATAAAGATTATTTCATAATGATTTATTATATAGAACAAGCAATATTAAATTTTTGTGTACCTCATAAGAGAGCTTTAAAATATTTGAAACAAAAAGAATAAAACTTCAAGTAGAAATAGTCAACTCCACAAATATGTTTGGAAATTACTCTCTCTCAACTATTGATAAAATGAGTAGAAAAAGTCAATAAGGATATAGATTTGATCTGTACTATCAATTATCTTGAACTATTTGACACTTATTAAACATTCCATGTCCAACAAAAACAAAATTCATATTCTTTTCAAGTTCACACAGAATGTTTATTAACATTGATCATGTTCTGGATCATAAAGCAAGTCTCAGTAAATTTAAAATGATTCAAGTCATATAATGCCTGTTTTCTGAAACTAATGCTATTAAGTCAAATAAGCTGATATTGAATAATCTTGAAAATTTTCCAAATACTTGTGAACTAAATAACATAATTCTATATAGCCAACTGGTCAAAGAAAACATTGCAAAGGGAATTAGAACATTTTTTTGCACTGAATGAAAATTAAATTATAACATGTCAAAATGTGTGGGGTTCACTAAAATAATCACAAGAAAAAATTATAGCACTAAATGCATATATTAGAAAATAAAATTGTCTCAAATCAGTGATACTGACTTCCATCTTAAGAAATTAAAAATATAGAGCAAATTAATCCCTGTCTGGGCAGAAAACAAGAAATAAAAACCTGAGCAGCAAGAAATGAAACATATAAACAGAAAATCAATAAATGAAAAAGCTATTTTTATGAAGATTAATACAAATGATGAACTATTCTCAGTCGTGTCCAGCTCTTAGTGACCTTGTGGACTGCTGCTCACCAGGCTCCTCTGTCCATGGAGATTCTCCAGGCAAGAATACTGGAGTGGGTTGCCATGCCCTCCTCCTAACTATATGAGTACTCAAACTACATATAGAATTTAAACATCTAACTTAAAAGAGAATAATTTTCAAATTGGATAAAAAATAAGATCCAACTGTGTGCTGGCCATAAGAAGTTACTTTAAATATAAGATACAAGTAGACTAAAAAATGGGAAAATATATATCATACAAATGCTAATTTACAGAAAACTGAAAAGGGTATATTAATATCAGTAAAGTATATTTCAGAGAAAATGATATTACTAAAGATAAAGATTATTTCATAATGATTTATTATATAGAACAAGCAATATTAAATTTTTGTGTACCTCATAAGAGAGCTTTAAAATATTTGAAACAAAAAGAATAAAACTTCAAGTAGAAATAGTCAACTCCACAAATATGTTTGGAAATTACTCTCTCAACTATTGATAAAATGAGTAGAAAAAGTCAATAAGGATATAGATTTGATCTGTACTATCAATTATCTTGAACTATTTGACACTTATTAAACATTCCATGTCCAACAAAAACAAAATTCATATTCTTTTCAAGTTCACACAGAATGTTTATTAACATTGATCATGTTCTGGATCATAAAGCAAGTCTCAGTAAATTTAAAATGATTCAAGTCATATAATGCCTGTTTTCTGAAACTAATGCTATTAAGTCAAATAAGCTGATATTGAATAATCTTGAAAATTTTCCAAATACTTGTGAACTAAATAACATAATTCTATATAGCCAACTGGTCAAAGAAAACATTGCAAAGGGAATTAGAACATTTTTTTGCACTGAATGAAAATTAAATTATAACATGTCAAAATGTGTGGGGTTCACTAAAATAATCACAAGAAAAAATTATAGCACTAAATGCATATATTAGAAAATAAAATTGTCTCAAATCAGTGATACTGACTTCCATCTTAAGAAATTAAAAATATAGAGCAAATTAATCCCTGTCTGGGCAGAAAACAAGAAATAAAAACCTGAGCAGCAAGAAATGAAACATATAAACAGAAAATCAATAAATGAAAAAGCTATTTTTATGAAGATTAATACAAATGATGAACTATTGAGCAAGAATAAAGGAGGAGAGACCATTTGCTAATATCCAAAATGAGAATAGTGACATTAGTACAGTCTAGAGAAATTTAAATATAATAGAATGTTATGAGCAACATTATAGCAATTATTTGACAAATTAGTTGAAATGAGCAAATTCCATGAAAACCATAAACTACTGAAGCTCAATGAAGAGGGAACAGAGAATGTGAATAGGTTATTCTCTTGCTCCACTGTAACACAATTCTGTCTTTGACTTATTGACTCTTTTTATATTCTGGATACTAGTCTTTTAGTCAGATGTATTGAAAATAGTAACTTCCCTATGTTGTGCCTTACTCTTTTCACAGCTTTTTCTTTTCTTTTCTTTTTTTTTAAAATTTTGGCCTCTTTTATTGGTCTTTCATTTATTCATTTTCATCCATCTTTATTCTTTTTGGCCTGTGTGGGCCTCCTATTGCAGTGGCTTCTCTCATCACAGAGCACCAGCTCTGGGTGCATGTGCTCCATAGCACTGGCTCATAATGGGACGCAATGGTCCAGTTGCTTCTTGGCATGTGGGATCTTCCCAGGCCAGGGATTGAACCAGTGCTCCTTGAACTGCAAGGTGGACTCTTTACCCACTGAACCACCAGGGAAGCCCCCTTTTCACACTCTTGATAGTGTTTTTGATGAAACAATTAACGTTAGTAAAGTCAAATTTATCAACCTTATGCTCTATGACTTGTGCTTTTTAGCATATCATTTCAGAAACTTTTCACAAAATATTGAAAGTTATTTCCAATGTTATTTGAACACACCTCTTGATTTTATATCTCACATTTATTGCAGATCTACAATAGTCTTCAATTGATTTGGGGGTATAGTAAGAAGTAGACGTCTATTTTCCCCTTCCCCCAGTGTACAATTGTCTCTATCATCACCGTTTATTTAAAAGATTTTCTCTTTCCTCTGTACTTCAGTGACAAGAAAGAAAGAGAAAGAAAAGAATTCAAGAGAATGAAAGGAAAAAGAAAAGAAAAATAAATATAAAAGAAAGAAAAGAGAATAAAAGGTTAAAGAGAATAAGTTGAGATACTGTTATTTCAACCTTATTTATATTTTCTTGCAATGCCTGCTAGAATTCTCTTAAGCAAAATCAATGTCTATACATACATAGAAAAACATTTATTGTGAGGGATTGATTTTGGTTCATGGGAATATGGAGACTAAGAAGTTTCACAATCTAGTATCTATAGCAAGGTTAATGGTGCAGTTCTGGCTCATACCCCAGTGTCTGAGAACCAGGTGTCTATTGAGATAAATTCCAGTCTGAGTCTAAAGGCCCAAGAATCAGAGATTTTTCTCCCCTGTAGTTAGGTTGTTGTTATGTAGCAAGTCCTGACAAATGAACTGTAACTAGAAATGAATTGTGCCACTTTGATCTGAGGCAGTTAAGGGTGGGCATATGTTCCCCATGCACCGTCTCTTCCAGTGACGCAGCAAATTCGGAATCTGCTTCTTGATATAGCAGCATTACAAGATGATGCTAGGCTGGAATTCTAAGTTGCTCTGTGGAGCAAGGTTGCCTGCCAACCTTCACTGAACATAGAACATGAACAATAAATATAACTTTATTAAACCACTGAGAATAAAGGACTCTTTTTTCTCCATCATATCCTATCCTCTCATTGAAATTTTATGAGTAATCATGGCCATGTAGCAAGTATTCTTTATGAGAGAGTTGCCATTTGAGTATTATGATATGAAACATATCTTTTTAGAGCATTGAAGTTTTAAAGTGCTTTAACACATTATCATTTGGCTTCACAATTGTATGCGGTAGGTAGAGAGGGTTCACTTTCTCTGTTTTACACATTAAGACAATGCAGTACAGATCTGTTAAGTGATATATTCAAGAGCCCACTCAGAGGAGACAGAGTTGGGACCTAGACATTTCAAGTTCAAGTTTAGAGATCATGTATTCTGAATTTATACCAAACCCTATAATCTGAATTATTTGTTTTCAGTGTACATTCATACTTCTCACCATCAAAGGTTACTTCTATAAAAAAGAACTCATATTATCCAAAGAAAATTGATTTTCCATTATTTCCTGCCCTTTGGGACTTGCTATTCATACTCAGGAACTGCACATTGCCTAATAAATGTGATTGATAAATGGTTCAGTTTACTGTATGATACATATGAATACATTGTCCCTCTTCAGATTTTTGACATCTCTATACTGTAACATTTAAACATTTTTATATATTTCCACTGATTTCAACTAGCATATGAGTAGTTGTATTCGCTCCTGGGATAAAATCCTTAAACTTACTCACCAAAGATATCTCAGCCACCACCTGTTTTAAAGGTGATCAATCTGACTTATCTGATCTAAACTGACTTCAGGGGACATTTTTAGTGTCTTTTTCCCTCTCCTTCCCTGGGGCAATTTGCATGGGGGAGAGGGCAGAGAAGGGGCAGATGGGTGGAGAATGAGTTTACACATCATCCTTCCTCAGGAGCCTGCAGAGAAGCACAAAAGCTTCTGGTTCTGAGAGGGGACTTGGGACCTTGCTGACTTCTGCTGTTTTCTTTTTTTTCAATTTTTTTTCCTCCATACGCTTTGCTGTTGTTTATTTTTTATGTTGGGTCCATGGGTATGCCATGCTGCTCTCTGCTGCCTTTGTCCATAGTCCCTGCCATGATTTCGGTCACAATGTCAACCACTCTCGTCCACCTTGTTGCCACCTCAGCTGCCTTCCTCTCCCCACCCCCGTACTTCTGAGAATGTCCCTGCCTGAGTATGGGAAGGATTGCCGAGGAGAGAGTCTGGGACTATTCAGGAATATTCTTCCACTGCCCAACCCCATTGGGCTTCTATAAGGCTGACCTTACATCCCTGTATAGAAATAGGTGCCTCCATCTCACAGTATTTTGGACATCCAGCTTCTCTAAGCTGCCTGGGCTTTCCTGTGCTATGTCCTGGCTTTCATTTGTATCAAACTTCTACTTCCTAGATTTTAAAGACCAAGAGCTTCAAAGAATTGTGCTTTTCAATGATAGTGCTGTGCTGTAAGGGGTGAAAAAAACAGAAAAGCTAAAATTCCTTTCTTCTCAACAGACTCCTTTGTTAGCAACTGTTAACTGCTTTTCCCTTGAAGGCAGTCTAGGTAGGAAGCTAATTCATTGGTAAGAGTAGGTTAAATGGAGACAGTTTGCCATCAGTATATTATTCTTCAAGGCACCTAGATTTTTCTAGTCATCAGTGCTTTTGTTTTCCCTATTTCTTGAATTCTATGTTTTGGTATTTATCCTAAGAATGTGTCCTTGGTACTTCTTGTCTCCAGTGCCTACTAAGGTACATAATAGCTACTTCATGCATGCTGACTGCAGTGGTGAGGCTAAGTGTCACATTGTATTTTTCTGTACTGTTCTTCCAAACGCCTTCAAAAGTGGTGAACATGAAAAAGCATGTACGTTTACTGATTCATCACTGATATCTGAATCATAGTTCTTTTGAATATAAGGATCAAAATGATAACATTATATGAGATAGACGTAAGTTAATGGAAGGATATTGGAGTATTCAGTATAACTATGAGAACAAGTGCCTAGTCAGTCCTCAGCATTATAGACACCACAGCTAAGAAGCTTCTAGGTCATTCTCTGTTCTCGTCTCCACTCTAAATACTGGCTTCAGTTCCTTATGGAAGGAAACATAACCTCTGAATTCCCAAGCCTCACATCTCACAACATGAGGAACTACTCTTCATCCCTTAGCTCTCAATTAACATATATATATATATATATATTTTTTTTTTTTTTTGGCCACTTCTATTGGTTTTTCATTTATTTATTTTCATCCATCTTTGTTCTTTGGCTTGTGTGGGCCTCCCATCGCAGTGGCCTCTCTCGTCTCAGAGCACTGGCTCTGGGCGCATACTACCAGCTTGGTAGCTGGACACATTGGTCCAGTAGCTCCATGGCATGTGGGATCTTCCCAGTCAGGGATCGAACTGGCACCCTTTACCCGCTGGATCACCAGGGAAGCCCTGGTTCTTTCTTAAATGACATGAACTGGACTGAACAAATAGTAATAGCGTTGTATCCATGTGTGTTTAACAGAATGACGTACACATAGTAGGTATTTATAATTATTTACTGATTAACTGAATATGTTGTTGATTGATTAAAGAGGTGAGATGCTTGTCCATATGGCAGTATCATTTACAGGAGCATTTTCCTTGGGTCATTTTGTTTCCTCACGTGGATCCAACTTCATTGTGCACTTTATGGAAAACCATTCTCTATCTAATTTATGAAAGTAATCACTGAGTGATAAATATTCATTAATATGGATTAATAAAGCACATCTAAACCAAGCCATTACAGCTTAATCTAAAATGCATTCAAAGCAATTTTCCTTAATTTTGAAGCTTTTATGATTCCCTATCAGATCCTCCTTTTTGGATAAAAGCCCCAAATACTCTCTTTTTGGGTTTAAATAACTGATGGTAAATTACTATTTCTTTGACATAAGTTACAACAGATATCTTCCCTAGTGTTTGTGGGCTAAAATTTCCCACGATATATCTTAGTGCTATGTGTGTATGTTGTTTTACATGGACGTTAGTTCATCACTGATATCTGAATCATAGTTCTTTTGAATATAAGGATCAAAATGATAACATTATATGAGATAGACGTAAGTTAATGGAAGGATATTGGAGTATTCAGTATAACTATGAGAACAAGTGCCTAGTCAGTCCTCAGCATTATAGACACCACAGCTAAGAAGCTTCTAGGTCATTCTCTGTTCTCGTCTCCACTCTAAATACTGGCTTCAGTTCCTTATGGAAGGAAACATAACCTCTGAATTCCCAAGCCTCACATCTCACAACATGAGGAACTACTCTTCATCCCTTAGCTCTCAATTAACATATATATATATATATATATTTTTTTTTTTGGCCACTTCTATTGGTTTTTCATTTATTTATTTTCATCCATCTTTGTTCTTTGGCTTGTGTGGGCCTCCCATCGCAGTGGCCTCTCTCGTCTCAGAGCACTGGCTCTGGGCGCATACTACCAGCTTGGTAGCTGGACACATTGGTCCAGTAGCTCCATGGCATGTGGGATCTTCCCAGTCAGGGATCGAACTGGCACCCTTTACCCGCTGGATCACCAGGGAAGCCCTGGTTCTTTCTTAAATGACATGAACTGGACTGAACAAATAGTAATAGCGTTGTATCCATGTGTGTTTAACAGAATGACGTACACATAGTAGGTATTTATAATTATTTACTGATTAACTGAATATGTTGTTGATTGATTAAAGAGGTGAGATGCTTGTCCATATGGCAGTATCATTTACAGGAGCATTTTCCTTGGGTCATTTTGTTTCCTCACGTGGATCCAACTTCATTGTGCACTTTATGGAAAACCATTCTCTATCTAATTTATGAAAGTAATCACTGAGTGATAAATATTCATTAATATGGATTAATAAAGCACATCTAAACCAAGCCATTACAGCTTAATCTAAAATGCATTCAAAGCAATTTTCCTTAATTTTGAAGCTTTTATGATTCCCTATCAGATCCTCCTTTTTGGATAAAAGCCCCAAATACTCTCTTTTTGGGTTTAAATAACTGATGGTAAATTACTATTTCTTTGACATAAGTTACAACAGATATCTTCCCTAGTGTTTGTGGGCTAAAATTTCCCACGATATATCTTAGTGCTATGTGTGTATGTTGTTTTACAGGGCATGGAGCTCAGTCACTAGTTCTATTAAAATGCTTTAACCAATTTCCTTTGACCTCTTAAAGTATTGTGATGTATTACTCTCCTTTTGGAGACTTGAGCATTTAATGTAATTTAAATAAGACTGCTGATTAATTAGGTTGTCATTACTCTTGTTCAAAGCTAAAATGTTGGAGAATTAGAAAAGAGAACAGCTAAATGTTTAGGGAAACAAAGAGATGGAGATGGAAGATCTCACTTCCATGCTCGGATATGAACACTACACGTGAACCTAAATTGTTTATGGATTCTGGATGAAGGTATTTCTAATTTAACTTCTCAGGGATAAAGTTGTGCATATTAATCCCATATAAAGATAATCTTTTACTTAGGATAGCTGTTATGATTGTGTAAAATACTAAAGTAGGATATGTGTATGTATATACATATGTACATGAATATATATATATATATACAATGCATAGATTTTATATATACACATATGACTATATCTATATTTACTGTAAACTATGTCTCAATGTTGTTTCATAGTTTACCAAAGGTATCAAATAATTTTTATATTTCTTCTAAAAATGTGAAAAATCAAGTAGGTCTGTTGAAACAAAGACTTTGTTAGTCACTGAAGATTTCCTAAAAGGAGGAATAATAATGTGACCATACCACTATTCAAAGGCTCTGTTTCTTTTTTTTAAAGGAGGCTAAAAAATTAAAATTATATGATTTTGTTTCCTCACGTGGATCCAACTTCATTGTGCACTTTATGGAAAACCATTCTCTATCTAATTTATGAAAGTAATCACTGAGTGATAAATATTCATTAATATGGATTAATAAAGCACATCTAAACCAAGCCATTACAGCTTAATCTAAAATGCATTCAAAGCAATTTTCCTTAATTTTGAAGCTTTTATGATTCCCTATCAGATCCTCCTTTTTGGATAAAAGCCCCAAATACTCTCTTTTTGGGTTTAAATAACTGATGGTAAATTACTATTTCTTTGACATAAGTTACAACAGATATCTTCCCTAGTGTTTGTGGGCTAAAATTTCCCACGATATATCTTAGTGCTATGTGTGTATGTTGTTTTACAGGGCATGGAGCTCAGTCACTAGTTCTATTAAAATGCTTTAACCAATTTCCTTTGACCTCTTAAAGTATTGTGATGTATTACTCTCCTTTTGGAGACTTGAGCATTTAATGTAATTTAAATAAGACTGCTGATTAATTAGGTTGTCATTACTCTTGTTCAAAGCTAAAATGTTGGAGAATTAGAAAAGAGAACAGCTAAATGTTTAGGGAAACAAAGAGATGGAGATGGAAGATCTCACTTCCATGCTCGGATATGAACACTACACGTGAACCTAAATTGTTTATGGATTCTGGATGAAGGTATTTCTAATTTAACTTCTCAGGGATAAAGTTGTGCATATTAATCCCATATAAAGATAATCTTTTACTTAGGATAGCTGTTATGATTGTGTAAAATACTAAAGTAGGATATGTGTATGTATATACATATGTACATGAATATATATATATATATACAATGCATAGATTTTATATATACACATATGACTATATCTATATTTACTGTAAACTATGTCTCAATGTTGTTTCATAGTTTACCAAAGGTATCAAATAATTTTTATATTTCTTCTAAAAATGTGAAAAATCAAGTAGGTCTGTTGAAACAAAGACTTTGTTAGTCACTGAAGATTTCCTAAAAGGAGGAATAATAATGTGACCATACCACTATTCAAAGGCTCTGTTTCTTAAAATGAGGATGTTGGAATTTTATCAAATCTAACATGCTGTTTTATTTGATCAAATGTATGCATACACCTAAAAATTTGAAATTATATGACAAAATATAAAATTGACACTGTCATGCAATATTAGGCTGTACCATGGGATAAAAATTACTTTATTCCAAACAAGTATCAGTGAAAGTTTTTGGATCTAGCCAGATTTTTCTATGTTTCCCAATTACCATTGATCTCTAGAAAATATAAACTTAAATTTTACTTTCTTAGAATTAAGGAATTATTACATAACGGAAAAGAAAAAACTTGCCTTTTTGTTGGAAATTAGACCATAATTCATTTCCTAATTCAGTGTATTTTTCATCACTTTCCTTTCCAAAAATCAAATGTGATTGTTTTTCTGACTTTATTTTTGTGACATGCAAATGAGAAGTGTTATAGCTAATCGATGGCACCAAAATAGTTCTTTTAAATAACCAGTACATGAACCCTTTAACAAGATTCAGTCAGTTCTATTTATAGTTCCCCTAAGCTATGAACTATTTGTACACCCATGTTTCTGCATAATGACTTTTCAATGTGGTTTCAGTAATCATTCCAGAAGGCACAATCTCAAAATATCTATATGCATAAAGAATATATTTAAAATAAAGGCTAAATTGGCTGGCCATGCATTAAACCATTTGCCTGCAAAATCATTTTGTGAAATATCTCCATACAGGAGATGTTCCAGTCGAGTGTAGGACATAGCAAACTTTTTTTTTTTTTTTTTGCTTACCATATTGTATCACCATAACTTCTTCTGGAAGCACTCCTTTCTCTAAGTGTCCTCTTCAAACACTTCTTCCTTCTTTCTCTAAGATGACAAGCCATTTTGAGAATTTGGACTTAATTTAGCCCACACAGGATTAGCAGAAGAGAGTTTCAAACAACTTGCCCTTAAATACTTAATAGCTGAAATGAGAGGTGCTGATGATTTAAAAAAAAAATGTGTTAGCATCAGACTTACTCCCTCAACTTCAGAGACGAGGAGTGCAAAAAGTAAAAATAGTGGGCTTCCTTGGAAGAACGCTGAATGAGAAACCGTTCCTTTTTTCAAAGACTTTGGATGGAAAGGCATTTAAAAGAACCATACTTTCAATTTCAAAACAAGAAAATTTCATTTCTTTTGAGCTTTTTCCTCATTGAGAACATGAGTGAAATCTTTTGACAGAAATGAATAACACTCTTATAAGACAATATCACGGTAAGTACATTGTTTACCTTACTGCCTGCTTTCTGTTTTTGTGAGTGTGAAGAGAGACATTAGATCCTGACTTGGTATGGTCTCAGATCTCTAGACATAGAAAAAAAACTTCCTGCATTATATCATTAACCTTCAAATTTGCTCCCTTTTCTCCACCCAAATAACATCACATTCTTACATTATTGCAATCAGATTGGCCAGAAAATAATTCACTGTGCTTATTGTATTACATTTTTCTAAATTTAAAGCAAACCTGTTCTCTGACCAGTGTTTACAGAGTCAAAAGATAATTCATAAATTCACTACGGTCTCTTCTCAAAGTAAGTTTTATTTACTAACCTCTATTGTTTGTCTGCCTATTTTCTGAGGTCTCATTTTCCTTACCATGGACGAAAGATCAATGCCATCTATGCACCATGGATCTTAAGATACTGGAATATGAGTGAACAAAGAGTCACAATTTTTTATTTTATACTTTATCTTGCTGCCACAAAATAATTTTTATTTATCTATTATTATCTCTGCTATCTATCTATATATGGCCATACATATTTTTATGTGATACTTGATAAAAATTTTGAAGGTGTTGAAACATATAATTTAGCTGTATGTGTGCATATTTATAGCTTCTGAGTGGAGGTACCTGCTCACTGTCTGGTTTAGGTAAAAAGCAAGTTATATGTTTTCCCATCCAATGGCTATACCTATTTTCCTTATATAAGCACATGACATCATCCGGTTCTTCACAGGAATTAGCAGAAGAGAGTTTCAAACAACTTGCCCTTAAATACTTAATAGCTGAAATGAGAGGTGCTGATGATTTAAAAAAAAAATGTGTTAGCATCAGACTTACTCCCTCAACTTCAGAGACGAGGAGTGCAAAAAGTAAAAATAGTGGGCTTCCTTGGAAGAACGCTGAATGAGAAACCGTTCCTTTTTTCAAAGACTTTGGATGGAAAGGCATTTAAAAGAACCATACTTTCAATTTCAAAACAAGAAAATTTCATTTCTTTTGAGCTTTTTCCTCATTGAGAACATGAGTGAAATCTTTTGACAGAAATGAATAACACTCTTATAAGACAATATCACGGTAAGTACATTGTTTACCTTACTGCCTGCTTTCTGTTTTTGTGAGTGTGAAGAGAGACATTAGATCCTGACTTGGTATGGTCTCAGATCTCTAGACATAGAAAAAAAGCTTCCGGCATTATATCATTAACCTTCAAATTTGCTCCCTTTTCTCCACCCAAATAACATCACATTCTTACATTATTGCAATCAGATTGGCCAGAAAATAATTCACTGTGCTTATTGTATTACATTTTTCTAAATTTAAAGCAAACCTGTTCTCTGACCAGTGTTTACAGAGTCAAAAGATAATTCATAAATTCACTACGGTCTCTTCTCAAAGTAAGTTTTATTTACTAACCTCTATTGTTTGTCTGCCTATTTTCTGAGGTCTCATTTTCCTTACCATGGACGAAAGATCAATGCCATCTATGCACCATGGATCTTAAGATACTGGAATATGAGTGAACAAAGAGTCACAATTTTTTATTTTATACTTTATCTTGCTGCCACAAAATAATTTTTATTTATCTATTATTATCTCTGCTATCTATCTATATATGGCCATACATATTTTTATGTGATACTTGATAAAAATTTTGAAGGTGTTGAAACATATAATTTAGCTGTATGTGTGCATATTTATAGCTTCTGAGTGGAGGTACCTGCTCACTGTCTGGTTTAGGTAAAAAGCAAGTTATATGTTTTCCCATCCAATGGCTATACCTATTTTCCTTATATAAGCACATGACATCATCGTTTAAACCAAACGGAGTTCTAAGCACCACAGCTGTTACTAGTTATTTAGAAGTCTAATTTGAGCAGAATGTGTCATGCCAACTTTGCACACACACGCTCACACAGGCAGTATTCACATTAAAAGTTTCACCTCTATTAAATAGCAACAGTTCTTCAAAAATTCCAACACTCTACTCTTAACAACTAAATAAAATATGTGTCTTTGAGGAGTAGTGTGCCTATTTTATTTTTATTCCTAGAGGCAAATCTTGTATCGAATGGTGCAGTTTTGTTACCCTGCTGTCGCTTTGATCCGTTCTCAAAGATGCATGTGACATGGCATGGGTTCAGTCTTCCAATACCATTGTTTTACTCTTCCTGCGTTGAGGGTAAATCTCCATGACTTTGATTTCAATGGAGGTCACATAGATATAGCCATCAATATTGAAATAGCATTTTCTCATGCAGACAGAAGCTTTAATAGCCTCTACAAGGGTTTGTTCCTTAGGGAGACTAAATTCAAAATGGCACAAGCCATCTGTCGTGGTGGGATTTTCAGTTCCCTTCTGTTGTACCTCTCTCTTTCCTCCCCTCCCTCTCTCTCCCCCTCTCTGTCTTTCTGTCCCTCTCTCTCTTTTAATTGTATAAAGTGACAGCTTTATAACCCATTCTTTCATGTTGGCTAACTTATAAAAATATAACAGATCCACAAACCTTTGTAGAGAGACACATTGCATACCCAGATCAATTGAAAAATTGAATCTTCCATATTGAGCCCAACAGCGAATTCAGTGTACTGAGGAAAGTTGCTATCATTCAGGCCATGGAGTCTTTTGAAAGACAGAGAAGCTATGGGTGGGTCAAAATAGATGCCTGTTGCAGGATCTCTTTATTAGGTACACCCCTAAATTCTGGTCTAAGAAGACTTTTGGTTGTCCTGGAATTAACTTGAAAAGCATTTCTTTAGAAGAATATTTCTCTAGGGCAGTGTGCTGTGTGCATATTTATAGCTTCTGAGTGGAGGTACCTGCTCACTGTCTGGTTTAGGTAAAAAGCAAGTTATATGTTTTCCCATCCAATGGCTATACCTATTTTCCTTATATAAGCACATGACATCATCGTTTAAACCAAACGGAGTTCTAAGCACCACAGCTGTTACTAGTTATTTAGAAGTCTAATTTGAGCAGAATGTGTCATGCCAACTTTGCACACACACGCTCACACAGGCAGTATTCACATTAAAAGTTTCACCTCTATTAAATAGCAACAGTTCTTCAAAAATTCCAACACTCTACTCTTAACAACTAAATAAAATATGTGTCTTTGAGGAGTAGTGTGCCTATTTTATTTTTATTCCTAGAGGCAAATCTTGTATCGAATGGTGCAGTTTTGTTACCCTGCTGTCGCTTTGATCCGTTCTCAAAGATGCATGTGACATGGCATGGGTTCAGTCTTCCAATACCATTGTTTTACTCTTCCTGCGTTGAGGGTAAATCTCCATGACTTTGATTTCAATGGAGGTCACATAGATATAGCCATCAATATTGAAATAGCATTTTCTCATGCAGACAGAAGCTTTAATAGCCTCTACAAGGGTTTGTTCCTTAGGGAGACTAAATTCAAAATGGCACAAGCCATCTGTCGTGGTGGGATTTTCAGTTCCTTCTGTTGTACCTATCTCTTTCCTCCCCTCCCTCTCTCTCCCCCTCTCTGTCTTTCTGTCCCTCTCTCTCTTTTAATTGTATAAAGTGACAGCTTTATAACCCATTCTTTCATGTTGGCTAACTTATAAAAATATAACAGATCCACAAACCTTTGTAGAGAGACACATTGCATACCCAGATCAATTGAAAAATTGAATCTTCCATATTGAGCCCAACAGCGAATTCAGTGTACTGAGGAAAGTTGCTATCATTCAGGCCATGGAGTCTTTTGAAAGACAGAGAAGCTATGGGTGGGTCAAAATAGATGCCTGTTGCAGGATCTCTTTATTAGGTACACCCCTAAATTCTGGTCTAAGAAGACTTTTGGTTGTCCTGGAATTAACTTGAAAAGCATTTCTTTAGAAGAATATTTCTCTAGGGCAGTGTGCTGTGTGCAGTCATGTCCAATTCTATGTACCGCTATGGACTGTAACCTGCCAGGTGCCTCTGTCAATGGGTTTTCCAGGCAAGAATATTAGAGTGGGTTGCCATTTTCTTCTCTAGGGTATCTTCCCCACTCAGGGCTTGAACCGTTGCATCCTGTGCCTCCTGCATTAGAGGTAGATTCCTTAGCCACAGAGCCATAGGGGAAGCCTTTCTTGGGGTAGAACTTAGATATTTTCCCTCAATTTAAAGATGAATGAAGAAATTTTAATCCTCATATCCTGAAGTTGCTCTACTACTCCATACAAAAAATTGAAATAATTTTAAATTAGTATCTGCTTTCACTGGTAGACTGTAAGCTTAATTCAAGATGACAAGATCTCATTCATTATATAGCCCTAGTCTCTAGCAGGGTAACTGGCACATATTAAGTACTTAGGCAACATTTGTTGGGAGAGGGAGGAGGGTGGGGAGAAAGGAAAGGAAGGAGGGGGAAGTGGGAGGCTAGAAGAAAGGAGAAAAAGAATATCTACAATGGAAAGAGAAAAGCTCTCAGCTCTGCGGAAAGCATTGAACCTATGGAATTCCAACTCTAAACTAAATGGCTGAATGAATGGTGTAAAAATTGGAGTCTACAATTATGGAAAGTTTTCTTAAACATCAGCATTTATGTTACACTAAGTAAATAAAGAATTGACCTCCAGGTTTGGCATTTTTTCTTTGAGTCTTTGGTTTCTCAGGTGGCACAGCAATAAAGCATCTGCCTGCCAATGCAGAAGACACAAGAGACGTGCATTTGATATCTGGATTGGGAAGGTCCCCTGAGTGGGAAAAGGCAAACCAATTCATTATTCTTGCCTGGAAAATTCTGTGGACAGAAGAGCCTGACAGGCTATAGCCCATGGGGTCACAAAGGGTCTGACACTACTGAGCATCACGCACACATATCTTTGAGTCTAGAACTGAGAAAAAAAGAAATAGTTATTGAATAACTTACAACTTCAGCTGGTCTAAGGTCATGTTCATAGTAGGACTGAAAACTGACAGTACTTTGAGTCAAAGTATGATTACCTCCGATTTAAAAATTTCTTTACTATCATGAGGGATCCACTAGTCACCATTAACTTTTAAATTTTATTTTAGATAACGAATTGTGGGCTATGTCTAATTCAGTTGTTCAGACTGTATTTTTGTGTTCTAATTAATTTTTAGTGACAAGATTTGCAGGATGTTGCTGCAGCACGTCAACCGGGTGCATAGAGAATAGTGGGTGCGATGAGACTTTAAGAAATACACACACACATACAGACAGAGAGAAAGGATGGGAATGAGGGGCTCAAGACTTCTTCGCTCAAGGCCCTGAACACATTCACCAGTCTGCTTTTATTGAGAGCTTAAGCATCCAGGTGTTTGCAGGGGTATTAACTTGGGCTGGGAATCAGTCACAGCCCTAATCAATAATCACCCTCGTGACTTTAAGTTGCCTTCATTATCTCTTTGATGGAAAGGGCACACTAAAGCTGGGGGGGCAACTAGAACAGGAAGAAGTTAAGGAGTCTGCACTGACCTGGTGTTCCAAAGTCCACAGCAGATCTCCCACCTGTTGCTGATCAGTATGACCCCAGCTCAAGAGCCATGTGAATCGAATTGCCTTGTTTTTCTCTTAGTTTTTTTATTTCCAAGATGATTTTTTTCTGGCTCGGCAAAAGCTGCAAAAACCTCCGCTGGTTTGTTTCCCCACAGGATGTGACATAGTTCATTATTTTATTATATCAGACTATATGAAAAATGTTATGCATTTCTACACAAGTGCATTCTTTCCCTGAGGCACATGCCTTAATTTTAATTTTGTTTGTTTGGTTTTTTTTTAGAAGGGCATAAGAACTAGAAGTCACAGGCTGTATAAGGAGTATAGAACATACAAGAGGAAACAATGGTAGTCATAGAAAAACAAGCTGAGGCCATTGTTCTGGTTTATTTTTTGCCATGCTGTGCCTTAGCCAGTCTTCCATATTTGACTTTGTCTTCATCTGGCATACGGTTAGACTAACACTCAAGCCCCCATACTCCCCAGACTGGTGTTATGCCATTTCACTGGACTAAAATAATACAACATTAATCTTGAAAGAATGAGAGAAAGTGATTTCTGAGATCATCCAGTAAATGGTAGAATGTTTTTTGGCAGCTAAATTATTTCTTCAAAGGAATCTTTTTCTGAACCCTCAAACAAAAAACTGATAAATTCCCACGTTGCGCTGGTTGGAGCTGAGATGGGCTATCACACTGCTCTCTCATTTGTAGCCCAACTCAAATCGCTTCTTCCAGGTGGGCTTCTGTGATAGGGTTGTTTGACTTTTCACCCCTTCTCTACAGGACTCTCCATTATTCTCAATTAAGCTTATACAGATGCTATTTTGTTGATTTTTTGAGTAGTAGTTGGGAAGTTTATGACCCAAATGTATGTGCTACATTGTTCACTAAACTGTAAACTCTTTTTTTGACAAGGATGGCCTCTGGTGACTTGTGCTTCCTTAATGTTCACCTTTGCTTCTGCCATGAGCAGCTGAGGACTATTGAGGCTTCCATTTTTGTCCTACAGTAATGAAAGCTGTTTAGAATTCATAGTAATTGCTGATACACGGACTTAACTTCAGCACTTATTTGTATTCACTACATGGAACATGACTTTAAAATTAAGCTATACAGTTTTGGAGATCTTTATTTAGACCTGAATAGGCTTGAACTCTAGACAAGTATGATTATTTAGTAGTAGCTTAAGGAGAAAATTCTTATCATTATGTTAAATATATAATTTTTATTGTCTAAAGTTGAAGTTCTGAGAGTAAAAAGGGGGCACTATTAGTGATTACCAGACATACAAGATTATACCTGGCATATAACAAGATTGTCCTAGAATACTGGGTCACTATTATTCATCTATTTATTCCAGTAACAACTGTTGAGAGCCTATTGTTACCATGATTCCATGGTGTTGTAATAGAAATTCCCTGAATGGGAATTTAGAGACTCGCTGTGTGAGCTTTGGTGAGTCATTGAATTTATAGGCTTTGATTTTCCAAAAGGAGCCTTTAAATTCTCATAGAAGGATTTAATAACTCACTCAACCGTAGAGAAAGTAGTGGCAAAGCCTAGAACTTGGACTTCCAAACTCTTGTGAGTAATCTTGGGCAGGGGGACCACAGGACGTCATTTCCTGTCACTTCATCATCTCTCACCTCATTTTCTCATTGGTCAAATGGGAGTACATTATCAAATTGCACCTAGGGTTACTTTATGCTTTCAAGAGCTAGGATAAAAGGTCAAGCTGATTGATGAGTTCTTTAAAAATGTAAGGTTTTCCACTTGATATTGATTGGAAAGTGATTAAATACCGATGTCTGGAGATGCTATTACACAGGAGCTGTTGAATGTTGTCTGTACTATGCGGACATTGGTTAAGTGGAAGATTCCCATATGTTATTTGAATTCCATTAACAGAGACTTTCAACTAAAGGCAGGTGAACCCAATTTGATATTTTTCTTCAGATTCTTTCCCTCTGGATACCAAAATCCATTACCCACTTCTTACAACATAGCATCCGACTGACCTTATGACTATCCTGCTACAGGGTATATTTCCTGACCTCTGTTTCAGCTAAGTGGATTAATGAGACTAAGTTCTGGCCAATGGGATGTATACTCAAGTGATGTGTTCTATATGTGCACAAGGTGTCTCACTATATCATTTACACAAAAGGAAATTGCTTGTATCCCATTTGCTTTTTCACTTCCATCCCATGGACTAGAGATGTGGCCAGTTTAATCAAGCAGAAAATGATGCCCTGGGAGACTGGGGAGGAACAAGATAAAGGTAAATTGAGACCTGAATAACTTCCTGAAGCAGGGCTGTGCCATTGGTCAGAACTTTCCATCTACTTTCAGTCTGGTACTTAAAAGAGAAATAGGATTCCAGTCTCTCTCAATTCACTCTTTGGAGGCCATTTATTACAGAGGATTAGCCTGATTAATGGTGTATATCGCCCAGCTGGAGGAGAGTGCAATCACCAAAGCTAGACAAAAAGTATTGATTCTAACATTTGATAGAGGCAGTGACCCAACAGCCCTTCTATAGCTAGTGAGCACAGAGCAATAGTCCCTCGTGAAAACTCAGTTCCTGAATGGGAATTTAGAGACTCGCTGTGTGAGCTTTGGTGAGTCATTGAATTTATAGGCTTTGATTTTCCAAAAGGAGCCTTTAAATTCTCATAGAAGGATTTAATAACTCACTCAACCGTAGAGAAAGTAGTGGCAAAGCCTAGAACTTGGACTTCCAAACTCTTGTGAGTAATCTTGGGCAGGGGGACCACAGGACGTCATTTCCTGTCACTTCATCATCTCTCACCTCATTTTCTCATTGGTCAAATGGGAGTACATTATCAAATTGCACCTAGGGTTACTTTATGCTTTCAAGAGCTAGGATAAAAGGTCAAGCTGATTGATGAGTTCTTTAAAAATGTAAGGTTTTCCACTTGATATTGATTGGAAAGTGATTAAATACCGATGTCTGGAGATGCTATTACACAGGAGCTGTTGAATGTTGTCTGTACTATGCGGACATTGGTTAAGTGGAAGATTCCCATATGTTATTTGAATTCCATTAACAGAGACTTTCAACTAAAGGCAGGTGAACCCAATTTGATATTTTTCTTCAGATTCTTTCCCTCTGGATACCAAAATCCATTACCCACTTCTTACAACATAGCATCCGACTGACCTTATGACTATCCTGCTACAGGGTATATTTCCTGACCTCTGTTTCAGCTAAGTGGATTAATGAGACTAAGTTCTGGCCAATGGGATGTATACTCAAGTGATGTGTTCTATATGTGCACAAGGTGTCTCACTATATCATTTACACAAAAGGAAATTGCTTGTATCCCATTTGCTTTTTCACTTCCATCCCATGGACTAGAGATGTGGCCAGTTTAATCAAGCAGAAAATGATGCCCTGGGAGACTGGGGAGGAACAAGATAAAGGTAAATTGAGACCTGAATAACTTCCTGAAGCAGGGCTGTGCCATTGGTCAGAACTTTCCATCTACTTTCAGTCTGGTACTTAAAAGAGAAATAGGATTCCAGTCTCTCTCAATTCACTCTTTGGAGGCCATTTATTACAGAGGATTAGCCTGATTAATGGTGTATATCGCCCAGCTGGAGGAGAGTGCAATCACCAAAGCTAGACAAAAAGTATTGATTCTAACATTTGATAGAGGCAGTGACCCAACAGCCCTTCTATAGCTAGTGAGCACAGAGCAATAGTCCCTCGTGAAAAACTCAGTTCCTGAACACTAGGCATTGAGCAAGTGCTTAATCAAAGTAGAAGATAGGCCTTCCACTGAAAAACAGACATGATAGGGCAATCAAATTGTACTGATTTAAAGCAGTAAGAACTATATAAAGATAAAAATGTTGCATAAAATATCCCTTACTCATATCCATTGAATGTTACCATCTATCCCTTGGTGAGGAGGAACTGGAGAAGCCCCAGTTCCCGTATACCCTTTATAGTTTATTGGATAGATAAACTAAACGTATTTTCATTACTGATGGAATTAAGTTTTTCTTAATAATGTCATTTTTATCTTCATGATTCCATGACTTTGTTTTCATTTTATTTATTTTTTTTGCCACTAAGTCATCATTTATTTTCATCCATCTTTATTCTTTGGCATGTGTGGGCCTCCCATTGCAGTGGCCTCTCTCGTTGCAGTGCATTGGCTCTGGGCACATGTGCTCCAGAGTGCTGGCTCATAATTGCACACACCAGCCCAGCCGCTCTGTGGCACGTGGGATCTTCCTGGGTCAGGGGTGGAACTGGTACCCCTTGCACTGCAAGGCAGACTCTTTACCCACTGGACCACCAGGGAAGCACCATGACTTTGTTAATTAAACAATCCATATGAGAAATCCAATATATAGAAAACCCATATGGCATTCAGAATGAATAAAATAAGTAGTCAACATTTGAGCTCTAGGTTTGAATTTTATAGGATTATGGTGACCTCGTCATCACTTTGATAGCAGAATACAATCAGCATTCATTCATTTCTTCATACAAAGAATCTTTTGCTGAAAGCCTATTCTCTATGCTTCAGACAGTGTCACAGATACCAGAGGTTTAAGGTAAAATCGTGGTCCTCCCAGCTTAGCATAGGAGCTGATAGCATTACTAGTAGCATAGTGCTATTAGCATTACTGATAGCATAGGAGCATAGGTGCATAATGCTATCAGCATTACTGATAGCATAGGAGCTGATAGCATTACTAATTACTGCCATAATATTTCTGGACTTTTTTATCCTGATTTTATTTTCTTTATCTTTTATTCCAATCACTTCAGCAAGGTGCTTTCTAAGTACTATGGTAGTAAATCAATGGTGATGGTCATTCTCTACTCATTGGTCAAATTTTCACTTTTTGTTGTGCTTGTATTGATATTGACAGCAGTTTTTTTTTTAAAAATTTACTTTTACAATGTTTTGTTATTTACAGCTATACATAGATCCAAATCACTCATAGGTATACCCTTGCCCCCTTCCACCTGAATCCCACTGTCAGTCCCTCCCCATGCCACCCCTCCAGGTTGTTGTGTAGCCCCCATATAAGTTCTCTTAGTCTTACAGTGTATTCATAATGGTTGTCTCTTTTACACATGGTAGTGTAGGTTTGTTTCCATGTTACTTTTCCCTTGTTTCTCTTCCATACTTCCATCCCCCCAATGACCGTAAGTCTGTTCTCTATGTCTGTCTCTCCATTGCTGCTCTGCATATGCATTTATCAGTACCATCTTGTTAGATTCTATGTATATGTATATTATATGTAATATATACTATATTCATCCTTCTCTTTTTGACTTCACTTTTTTTGGATAGGTTCTAGATTCATCCACCTCATTAGACTGATTCAAATGCATTTCTTTTTATGGTTGAGAAATATTCTAATGTATATATGTACCATAGCTTCTTTATCCGTTCATTTGTTGATGGACATCTAGGTTGTTTCCATGTTCTAACTATTGTAAAAAGTGCTGCAGTGAACATTGGGATATGTGTGTCTCTTTCCATTTTGATTTCCTCAGGGTGTATGCCTAGTAATGGAATTGCTGGGTCATATGGTGCTTCTATTCCTAGTTTTTTAAGAAATCTCCATACTGTTGACAGCAGTTTTAATTGAGATCTTTATTGGTATCCTCATATATGTAGCTGATTGTAAGCAGTGGTCATTTGGGGAACAATTTCCATTTAAAAATGATTTCAAATATTAAAGTTGGTATGTATCTATACACATCATATTTTTCTGTTTAAATGATTAGTTCAAAATAAAATAAAGACGCTCTCATTGTATTTTGGATGCCTCAAGTGCATATACTTATTTCAGCTTATGCATTATATGCTGCTGCTGCTGCTCAGTTGCTTCAGTCATATCTGACTCTTTGCAACCCTATGGACTGCAGCCCACTAGGCTCCTCTGTCCATTGGATTTTTCCAGCAAGAATACTGGAGTGGGTTGCCATGCCATTCTCCAGAAGATCTTCCTGATCCCAGTATCAAACCTGGGTCTCCAGTGGCTCTTGCATTACAGGCAGATTATTAACCACTTAGACACTGGGGAATTCCTCTATATTGCATGGTGAAAGTAAATCAAGTGTCTTAGATATTCCTGTTATTTGACTATGTATTATAACTAGTTGATAGTTTGGAGGAAGTAGATTGTTTTCCAAGGTAAGTTTTCGTCATCTGCGTGCTCCAGGCATCCCAATAGTTAATACCTAACAACTTATATTGGCTGAGTTCCTTCTTCCATTTGATGGCTCAACTGAAGCTTGATGTTTACGGTGGAAATTGTCTTGATTTCTTTAGATGAGATGAGCATCCAAGGAGTTTGAAAATGTGTTTTAATTAAGATTCTGCTAAATTTTACCAGACACCTACTTGGAAAACAAAGCAACTGAATAATTAACTCTGATGAGAGCAGATGCTGGTCTAATGACAACCTGTTACCGCTCAAGTGCATCATTAGTTGTTTTACTGTGCTCCTTTAATATGTCCAGAACTCTCCCCTGCTAATGATACGTTGGTAGCCGTGTACTTAAAATAGTTCCTCATTCTGAACTGTTGTAAAAGATATTTCTAGCATCTGCAAAATTCTTCTTTTAAATAATTTGGTCCCCACCCACCACCCCTCCTTCCTTCATCCAGTTGGCATGTGTTTGGAACCAAGCATTTCTTTAGTTTTCCTTGTGGGATTATTTTAGCCATACATCAAGCGAAGCTTACAAATTGATGAGAATCTAATGATGCATTTATTTACAGATGTGCATTTCAGTTCCCTGTTATGTTGTTCAGGGGTAGAATAGTTTAAAGACTCTCTCCCCACACTACCCCCACCAATGTTATGGGAATAGTTGAGCACATGACAGAATAAGAAATAAAAATAGTCTCATGTTTGATTTTGCATATAGTTGTCAAGTATGAATTGGTATTAAATTATTTTTAAGTGCATAGTTCATCTTTCAAACTATTTTAAGACTGTTTTTCTTCTTTTTTCTTTCTTTTTAATGCTGTAATATCACTATGCTTTAAATTCCTACTATAGCATACATTATTTTTGTATGAAAAATCATAGGCTCACTTATTAAACCTTAGGCATAGTGCAAAACAACCTGACCAACCATATCAGTTATCAAACTGATGCAAAGCAAGGAAATTGCAGAAACCAATTCGGATTCCATGTTTACAGCCACAACATATATACACCCTCATCTTAAGAAGTTTAAATTGTTTTAGGGAAACTCATGAATAAAAGATGAATATGAGGAGGAGATGTTTTAGTGTACATTAAATAATGTGCTAATCAAACCAAGGCAAGGAGCACAGAAATATTTGTGAAGGGGAAAGATAATGATTTAGGTTTACTGTGTTCCATGACGTGCTGTGCTGTGCTGTGCTTCCTTTATAAATCTGTCAGGAAATTCCTTGGGAGTCGATCAGACACTGTTCAGGTCCAGGAAGACTGCAGAAGAGGGCCATCTCTTCCTCTTTCCTTGTACTTTCCAAACCAACTGCCTTCATTCGATAGAAGTTTTAGTATTCTCTGAACATCTTTCAACAGGAAAAAAATAGCTTTACATAAAAATGGCTGAAGCATTTTAGTTTATCAAGTTGTGTTTCAGAATGGTCCTCTCACTGTGGTAAGCAAAGTTTCAGAATACTTCTAACTTTTTGTTGTGAAGAGCAAAGGGAAGCAAAGCATGTCACTAATTGATTTTATGAATGTGCTTTAGAATGGTTTTATGCATTTGCAATGATATATAGCATTGTTTTGCTTGTTAAAAATTCTGGTTGATAGCCAAAAGCATTTTAATATAGATGATGTGGGGAAAGCTGCATTTCTGCTTTTGCCATCAATCCATCTATCACAAAACTGAACGTGTCTTTTGTTTGTGTGTAGAATAGTTTAAAGACTCTCTCCCACACTACCCCACCAATGTTATGGGAATAGTTGAGCACATGACAGAATAAGAAATAAAAATAGTCTCATGTTTGATTTTGCATATAGTTGTCAAGTATGAATTGGTATTAAATTATTTTTAAGTGCATAGTTCATCTTTCAAACTATTTTAAGACTGTTTTTCTTCTTTTTTCTTTCTTTTTAATGCTGTAATATCACTATGCTTTAAATTCCTACTATAGCATACATTATTTTTGTATGAAAAATCATAGGCTCACTTATTAAACCTTAGGCATAGTGCAAAACAACCTGACCAACCATATCAGTTATCAAACTGATGCAAAGCAAGGAAATTGCAGAAACCAATTCGGATTCCATGTTTACAGCCACAACATATATACACCCTCATCTTAAGAAGTTTAAATTGTTTTAGGGAAACTCATGAATAAAAGATGAATATGAGGAGGAGATGTTTTAGTGTACATTAAATAATGTGCTAATCAAACCAAGGCAAGGAGCACAGAAATATTTGTGAAGGGGAAAGATAATGATTTAGGTTTACTGTGTTCCATGACGTGCTGTGCTGTGCTGTGCTTCCTTTATAAATCTGTCAGGAAATTCCTTGGGAGTCGATCAGACACTGTTCAGGTCCAGGAAGACTGCAGAAGAGGGCCATCTCTTCCTCTTTCCTTGTACTTTCCAAACCAACTGCCTTCATTCGATAGAAGTTTTAGTATTCTCTGAACATCTTTCAACAGGAAAAAAATAGCTTTACATAAAAATGGCTGAAGCATTTTAGTTTATCAAGTTGTGTTTCAGAATGGTCCTCTCACTGTGGTAAGCAAAGTTTCAGAATACTTCTAACTTTTTGTTGTGAAGAGCAAAGGGAAGCAAAGCATGTCACTAATTGATTTTATGAATGTGCTTTAGAATGGTTTTATGCATTTGCAATGATATATAGCATTGTTTTGCTTGTTAAAAATTCTGGTTGATAGCCAAAAGCATTTTAATATAGATGATGTGGGGAAAGCTGCATTTCTGCTTTTGCCATCAATCCATCTATCACAAAACTGAACGTGTAGAACGTGTCTACAAAAGCTGGCACATTCTTTCAAACAATAGTCATATCACTGCTAGAGCTGGATGCAACAGGGAACTTGCTGTTTGCTTATGCTCCAGTTAGGTAAGGAGAAGACACCTTTGACCACTTCAATGCCATCCTTTCCTACTGAGGGTTCCACACAATGGCATTCAGAGGTTATTTGAACTTTTTACTGTTTCAAAAAATGGGTAATATGTTCCCTCTCACAGATACATGACTTAAGTTCTATTTTATATGGCTTAGTGTATGTTCCATCCTGTTTCAAACAGTTTTCAGTCTTCCCTATTTTGGAATGCAAAGAGATTATGGAAAGAATGGAAGCTAAAGTGGCAGGGGTTGTGAGGAGTCAGTGTGATCCCATGAAAAGCACCATCCCAGAACAGGTGCCTAGGGATGTATGTCACCCCCAGCCCCATACACATCCTTTAGTGCATCCTCTGATCCCAGGAGAGGCAGATGGTGAATCAGTCTAACCTTCAAAATCTCCATTTACCCCAGGCCTTCACTCTCTGTCCAGTACTGACCTCTGGAAAAATGTTATCCTCATTTAAAAGGTGGAAACAGTAATATTCAGTCAAACCATCTCATAATATTAAGTGTAAATATACTTTATTGAGGGCTTCCGTGGTGGCTTACTGGCAAAAAATCTGCCTGCAATGCTGGGCTGGGAGGAGGGCATGGCAACCTACTCCAGTATTCTTGCCTGGAGAATCCCAGGGACAGAGGAACCTGGTGGGTTACAGTCCATGGGGGTCACAAAGAGTTGAACATGACTGCGCATGCATGCATGCATGGTCATTTTGTAAATGAGTTGCCAAATAAGTATATAACAACCCCAAATGCCTATGGAAAAGCCTAAATGGGAAAAGAATTTGGAAAAGAATGGATACATACATATGTATAACTGAATCACTTCCCTGTACTTCTGAAGCTATCACAATATCATTAATCAACTATACTTCAATATGAAATATAAAGTTAAAGCATTAAATAAAATACATAACCAAAAGCAAACAAAAAAAAACCCCACAAGTCTGTAACAACGCTTACACACTTAAGAGAGCCTGTGATCAGAAAAGTCACACAGAAAACTATTTACTGTTTACCCTTACTGTTTACTACTGGTTGACCTGAATTGGACTATTGTTCTAACTCTGGGCATACTTATGCCTCAATTTCCTCACTTGAAACTGGAGATGATAACAAAAACTTTATGAAGTTGTGAGAGTACAATAAAAATGTTCAGAAGACACTGAACATAGTACTCAGCATATGTACAATAGGAATTTTTGTTGAAATACCACCACCATCCTCATCACCCATGTCCATTTACTCAAGAGAAAGTCTGCGAGAGGGAAAAAAGCATCAACTCAGACTACTCTGGGATCTGGATTATGCAAGTGATCTGAAATATGCGTATCTTCTCTATGTGCCAAGAAAACACACACCATTACTAGGTATTAAATACTAAATTGAAACCTATAGTAAACAGTAGTTTTTAATGTGTAAGTCTCCTTGTGAATATGAAGCGTACTGGAACCATCAAGAACTTCAGTCATCAGGTAGCTCAGTGTGTTTAGTTTATAGAGAAGGAGAGAGATGAGGGGACTTGGGTCAGATCACACAGCTTCTTAATGGCAGAAAAGGACTGGAAAATTTGTGATCTCTTGTCTGTCTAATCTGTGTGCAAGGTACATTGAGGACCCGAAGGATAATGAAATGGTTTTACATTCTTATAGTCACTGTGGCTACTATGTTTGCCTATTGTGACCTTTTTTTTTTTTCTTTTTTTGTCACAGCTGTGATTTATGTGATGTGATGCTTGGTTAAGATGCAAAGCTCCAGCCATCACGCCTTTTCTCTACAAAGTGTGATCTACTTTATAACACTGTGTTTCTTTATGGTAGTTTCCAGAGATCCCTTACAAGTAAAAGGGAAAGCCTGGTAAATCAGTATCTCCAATAAAATAGTTCGTAGTTGTGCAGTTGATAGCTCTTCTTGCATACATATGAGGTCATGGATATACCTTCCTTTAGGTCTGGTGCTGTGTGTTAGGACAGACAGTATAGCAGCCTGCCTAGTGGTTAACGCAACGTGAGTTGAATCATTTTAGGCTTCCTATGTCCAGGCTATATCCAAGAATCTGAAAACAGAAGCCTGATTTTCATTTTGCCTCTTCCTCTTTAGGTCCAGGCTCACCATTTACTTCAAAGAGAAAGTTCTTCCTAAAGGAGGCATACAGGAAAGGAAGAAAAATGAGAATCCAACTTATTATTTTAAAGACAGTTAAAATAAACAAGTTAGCAGTGCAGATTTTCTTTTAGACTACTCAATCGGAATCTTTTTTGTTAAAGCAGGTTAATTTTTGAGGTTTCTATCATCTGATTCCCACATGAAGGGGATCAAGCATGTTTTTTGCTTGATGAAGTTGGGTAGAAGAACTGAATTACACTGATTGCTATTTTCCATAATTCCCAAGAAACTTTTAAAATACATTTACCTATTATACCCCTTCATTTTCTATAGCTGCAGAAGAAGAAAAAAGACTTGTGCAGATATGGAAACTCAAAAAAGCAAGCCAGTCACTTGTTTTTATACAGAAACCAACATGCTGACATTTTAATGATGTTGGGCTACTGCCATAGTGTGAAATTTCATAGTCAGAGCATTTAAAAAGGGAGTGATGCAAAGACAAGTAAGCCCCCAATGGAATGGATTCAAGGAGCTTGTTTAGGAGACAGGTACCAGGTAATGATCAGCCTCCTTGGGTCACCTTTCCTCCTTAAAAAAAATAGAGGAGCCCTTTAAATTTATGGGATGCACAGCTGACTGTAGTGCCTTTTACAGAGACCTCTTTGGGTCTGATTAATTAGTAATTGGGGCGAGAACTATGCACTTCAGTGACTCTTGCTGCCTTGATTGTAAATCGCAATCTGGTGCTAAGTCTCAGCAGGTCACATTGCTGTTTTTGCTGTACCCCAGTGACACAACTGATTAAATCTGTGTAAACAGTATCATTATGAAAATATTTTTGTTATAGGCATGAGGAGTTAACACATTTTTATTTTGGATGGAAATTAAAATTATTTGTGGGAGCTTTGTATGTTTTCATCAATTGTCAGTCATCCCAATAGAGCATGTAGTGAAGTAACTGTTTTAATTTTCACAAAGGAAAAAAATGCTCTCAGACAGAGGGCTTTTAAAACTGAGAATTATGATAATTATGTCATTCATAATACACTTAGTTACATTACAGGCAAGTATTATGTCACTTAATAGTTAGTTAAACAAGTAAACAGAAATATGGGAATTCTTCTGTATTTCCCTTGCAATGGGGGCATTTTCAAATGAGTAGATATGTTTTAATGGATGCCAGCACACACACATACTCTCACACACTCACTTCCAGATGCTTCCTTTGTATTTTACATGTTTCATAAGTTAGCTTTAACAAAAACTTTGAGTTGCCCATGGACACTGAGCACTGGACACTGATGTGCTGCTACAGATTGCACAGACTCAGGAAGATGACTCGGGGATCCCAGGGACCAGGAGGACTTCAGTTGAAGGATAGCGGTGAGCCATTAGGTCACCTTGAGCTCTTCATGTAACATGTTTACACTTGATTCCAAAGCAAGCAAGTTTGATTTTTTCACTATACCCATTTTGCAGTCTCAGCACTGGCACCTCTGAAAAAATTTTTTGGACTGGTAGTAAAGTTGAGCAAATGCGTAATTTGCCAGGATTGTAAACTCTATAAACTTCATTTTTTGTTGTTATTCTGAATGGTTACCTAATTAGGTGAGCTTGTATGCAAAGACAAGTAAGCCCCCAATGGAATGGATTCAAGGAGCTTGTTTAGAGACAGGTAACAGGTAATGACCAGCCTCCTTGGCTCACCTTTCCTCCTTAACAAAAATCGAGGACCCCTTTAAATTTATGGGATGCACAGCTGACTGTAGTGCCTTTTACAGAGACCTCTTTGGGTCTGATTAATTAGTAATTGGGGCGAGAACTATGCACTTCAGTGACTCTTGCTGCCTTGATTGTAAATCGCAATCTGGTGCTAAGTCTCAGCAGGTCACATTGCTGTTTTTGCTGTACCCCAGTGACACAACTGATTAAATCTGTGTAAACAGTATCATTATGAAAATATTTTTGTTATAGGCATGAGGAGTTAACACATTTTTATTTTGGATGGAAATTAAAATTATTTGTGGGAGCTTTGTATGTTTTCATCAATTGTCAGTCATCCCAATAGAGCATGTAGTGAAGTAACTGTTTTAATTTTCACAAAGGAAAAAAAAAAATGCTCTCAGACAGAGGGCTTTTAAAACTGAGAATTATGATAATTATGTCATTCATAATACACTTAGTTACATTACAGGCAAGTATTATGTCACTTAATAGTTAGTTAAACAAGTAAACAGAAATATGGGAATTCTTCTGCGTATTTCCCTTGCAATGGGGGCATTTTCAAATGAGTAGATATGTTTTAATGGATGCCAGCACACACACATACTCTCACACACTCACTTCCAGATGCTTCCTTTGTATTTTACATGTTTCATAAGTTAGCTTTAACAAAAACTTTGAGTTGCCCATGGACACTGAGCACTGGACACTGATGTGCTGCTACAGATTGCACAGACTCAGGAAGATGACTCGGGGATCCCAGGGACCAGGAGGACTTCAGTTGAAGGATAGCGGTGAGCCATTAGGTCACCTTGAGCTCTTCATGTAACATGTTTACACTTGATTCCAAAGCAAGCAAGTTTGATTTTTTCACTATACCCATTTTGCAGTCTCAGCACTGGCACCTCTGAAAAAAAATTTTTTTTGGACTGGTAGTAAAGTTGAGCAAATGCGTAATTTGCCAGGATTGTAAACTCTATAAACTTCATTTTTTTGTTGTTGTTATTCTGAATGGTTACCTAATTCTAGGTGAGCATGAAAACTGTATTTGATAATCTTGATGAAGTTTTCACCTCTATTTGCTGAGGCTGGTGGTAAGTCAACTCAAGCAGATGGATGCTCTCCTCTTTGCTTCCTTTCACAGAACAATTATTGGGAAAAGCTTAAATGAACTTTAGTTAAATGTGCCTGTTATGTTACTGAGACTTGAGTTGCTGGTCATCTACTTGCTAGCAACTAGAACTTGGATAAAAGGAAGGTGATTTTTTTTTTTTTTTTCTTCCCGTGAGCCTGAGAATATCATGATTAAGCTATTGAGGCACAGAAGAGGGAGTTAAAAAATAATAAGTTTTCCATGTGCCAACTTCCAGATTTAAACAAAGAATTGGGTGTATACATTTCAAATGACTGTCTTCATATTATCTAGGTTTTAAAAAAAAAAAAAACAAGCCAAGCCAAACAAACAAACAAACAAAAAAACCTGACTTTGAGGAGAAGAGGAAGCATTTGCCATACCCTTTTATGCTGCACAGATGTTGTGAATACTTTTGCCAAAGGTTGGAGTAACTATATGAATGGACTGGCTGCAGGATATTATTTATCTGTAGAATATTAAGAATAGTGAAGTTGTATGTGATTAACTGGGACATTTGTATTTTCTTGATAAGTAGCTTTCTTGGGATTTCCAAAGATCTTTGGGCATGGGTCTGTCTAGACAAATCTAATGTTTGTTCATGACTCTCAGTTTTTGTTTGTTTGTTTGTTTTGTTTTGCTCTATCCTGTTAGTCATTGGGAATATTTGTTCCTAATGGGGACTCTGAGAATTAGTTGAATAGATTCTATTAGGAATAGTTTTGTACATGTTACATCTATTTTTCCTGACACCAAAGGGCAAAGATGTTTAAAAGAATTAGTATAGCAGGGGAGGATAAAAGAAAAAAAATGTTATTAATATTATTGCCTTTTTAAAAACTACTCACTAACCTAGTTCAAAGCATAGCTAAACATAGGTTTAGCTTCTAGTAAAAAGAGATTAAGGAATAACAAAGTGTAAATTTTAGTGTTTCAAACAGGAATGAAGACTAGGAAAATGTGAGGATAGTTTATTATTAAATATAAACAATTTCAGAGTGATTCCATTTTCTTGTAAAGTGTATTTTTGCTAATTCCAACACTCTACCTTGTTTGTAATATAACTTGTCCAATGCCAATAAAGTTTGAACCCACTAAGTCTTTGAGAAATAACATTGTACAGAGTGCAAGGCAGCTTTCCATGAATATTATATGCAAGTAAATTGATTTTTACTCTCCTCTTCATAAAATAAAAATGATTTTAGGCAATAATAAATAAAATAATTACTTTTTCCTAGTAAGTATTTGCATAGATTTTTTTCTCAGGATATATTACAGAGAGAGGTCAGGATACCCACATACATATATACATCCTATGTAAGATAATACGTATTTACAAAGTTCCTTCTCCAGAACAGCCCTCCTAGCACAGAACAAGGTAAATGAGTTCAACAAAGTTTTGGTTTAAAGTATTATTTTCTATTATAAGTATAGTATAAGCTTATTAAACAAGTTTCTTAAATGATAGTAAAATACAACTACAAAAATCAGTAATGGTATATATTATAAAACAATAAATCTGGCGTGGCTCCAGCTCCCACAAATAAACTGTTAACTTCTGTTGCTTTCTGTACATTATGTATGGAGGTGTTGGTCATATTCTATATGAAATCTTGATCCTTCTGTGCAAAATCTTTGATAATCTAGGCTCTTTTAATTACAGATAGATAAACTCTTTGACATTTTCAAATGCTTCATTTATGAAAGTGAAAGTCACTCAATTGTGTCCACCTCTTTGCAACCCATGAATGAGCCATGAAATTCTCCAAGCTACCTATGGCTTCCCTGGTAGCTCAGCTGGTAAAGAATGTGCCTGCAGTGGGGGAGACCTGGGCTTGATCCCTGGGTTGGGAAGATCCCCTGGAGAAGGGATAAGCCATCAACTCCAGTATTCTTGCCTAGAGAATTCCATGACCCATTCATGGGGTCATAAAGAGTCAGACACAACTGAGCGACTTAACTTTCAGTCACAAAACACAATGTAAACTGGCCGATATACGGTGTTATGACAATGAAAGTTTATTGATGTAAGATCTTGGAAAATTAAATCTTTTAAAAAAGTATTTCACACTTATAAATCATAAAACTGTTCTTGAAGCCAGACCTTACATGTAGGAAGAAGATTGTTGTAGATAAACGAGAAAAAACCCCTCTTGTGTATGATTTACTTCTGCTGCTGGCTCTCACTGTTCACACATGTGCCCACTCTCATCCAAGCAGCTCTAAGGATGTAACAAACACAAAGAAAATTGAGCCCAAAAAACTAAGTCTTTGAGAAATAACATTGTACAGAGTGCAAGGCAGCTTTCCATGAATATTATATGCAAGTAAATTGATTTTTACTCTCCTCTTCATAAAATAAAAATGATTTTAGGCAATAATAAATAAAATAATTACTTTTTCCTAGTAAGTATTTGCATAGATTTTTTTCTCAGGATATATTACAGAGAGAGGTCAGGATACCCACATACATATATACATCCTATGTAAGATAATACGTATTTACAAAGTTCCTTCTCCAGAACAGCCCTCCTAGCACAGAACAAGGTAAATGAGTTCAACAAAGTTTTGGTTTAAAGTATTATTTTCTATTATAAGTATAGTATAAGCTTATTAAACAAGTTTCTTAAATGATAGTAAAATACAACTACAAAAATCAGTAATGGTATATATTATAAAACAATAAATCTGGCGTGGCTCCAGCTCCCACAAATAAACTGTTAACTTCTGTTGCTTTCTGTACATTATGTATGGAGGTGTTGGTCATATTCTATATGAAATCTTGATCCTTCTGTGCAAAATCTTTGATAATCTAGGCTCTTTTAATTACAGATAGATAAACTCTTTGACATTTTCAAATGCTTCATTTATGAAAGTGAAAGTCACTCAATTGTGTCCACCTCTTTGCAACCCATGAATGAGCCATGAAATTCTCCAAGCTACCTATGGCTTCCCTGGTAGCTCAGCTGGTAAAGAATGTGCCTGCAGTGGGGGAGACCTGGGCTTGATCCCTGGGTTGGGAAGATCCCCTGGAGAAGGGATAAGCCATCAACTCCAGTATTCTTGCCTAGAGAATTCCATGACCCATTCATGGGGTCATAAAGAGTCAGACACAACTGAGCGACTTAACTTTCAGTCACAAAACACAATGTAAACTGGCCGATATACGGTGTTATGACAATGAAAGTTTATTGATGTAAGATCTTGGAAAATTAAATCTTTTAAAAAAGTATTTCACACTTATAAATCATAAAACTGTTCTTGAAGCCAGACCTTACATGTAGGAAGAAGATTGGTGTAGATAAACGAGAAAAAGCCCCTCTTGTGTATGATTTACTTCTGCTGCTGGCTCTCACTGTTCACACATGTGCCCACTCTCATCCAAGCAGCTCTAAGGATGTAACAAACACAAAGAAAATTGAGAATCCCATAAAATTAATTAGCTGTTTTATAGTTGTGGAAACTTCAGGAAATATGGGTATTTGCATATAACAAATTTAGAAGAAACAACAGATTAGTGATTTGAAGTTAAGAAGTGGCAGGAGGTTGTGGGGGGGGAGTGAAAGTGACTGTGAAAGAGCAGTATGAAGGATTCATATGGTGATGGAACTGTATCTTAAAAATATATATACAATACATACCATATAATATAATCTATTTCAATCATCTGGAGTGAACCGCACCATAGCTTGGCAAAACGCTACCTTTGGGTGAAATTGTGTAAAGGGTATGTGGGATCTCTGTGTTATTTCTTACACATGTAGGTGAATCTGCAATTTTCTCAAACATTTAATGAAAAAAGATAAAATTAATTAATTATTTTGTTTTTATAGAAACCTCTGGAAATAAGGATCTATACAAATCTACTTGCAGCTGCATAGATGATCTGCCTAAATTCTTTTAGGAATACACATTTTTATTGCAGCTAAATGAAATATGCAAACACTTGTCCATGTATTGTTTTTGTTGAATATATTTAACTTGATTTGATATTTAATTTGACAAGTCATTTGTGTATTATTTTGAAGAACTTAAGAAAGATGTTTCTGAAAGCATGGTGTAGTGTTATGGTTAAAAGCATGAACTTGGGAATCAGATTGCCTGGTTTGAGTTCTCTCTGAATTTGAGTATGTTATTTAACTAGTCTTCCCCAATTTGCTTCTAAAATAATGACAATAGTAGCATTGTTATGAAGACAAGACAAATTAATACACAGAAAACACATAGAATACAGCCTGCCACACGGTAAGAACTATGGGTTAGCTGCTGCTATGAAGATAATGATGATGCTTCTTTATAAGCATCAACTTATAGAAACCCCAGTTATAGGTATCATGATTCTTCTCATCCTAGATGGCTATATGAGACATCTTACACAGGTCACACACACACACACACACACACACACACAAAACTTGTACTGTTTAGAAGGTCTCTAATTTAATCAGCCTACTATCAGTTTGTTAGTGAGATAGTCCAGAATTTCATTTTGTTGTGATAAAATAATGTTATATTTTATTAGGCAAATAAACATCTGACTTTCTATTTAAATGATAATGATTTAGAAACAACACTAGAAAACGGTTTTTCAAAAGCCAACAGGTTTTCCTCTTAGGTTTCCAGTATTCTTGATTCTGCTGGTTCTGGAAGGCATCTTCCCTCTGACATTTTGATCTTTCAGTTTTTTTTGCCAGGATAAACCCAAAGTGAAGAGGTGTATAAAAACAAAGGAGAGGAAGCCAATCCAAAGTTCATTCTTAAAGCTTTGGAAAAGCTGAGGCTTGGTTTCAGTCCAAAAAAGAGTCAAGATTCAGGTCAAATCTTATTTTATATAAAATGACTGCCTTCGTTTTGAAACAATCTAGTAGTTACAATTATGGTAGTTTCTGGTTTTAGCTAGTCTTTGAGAGGAAATGCTGAAATTAATCTTTTCAGTGGAAAGGGGACTCAAAAATGTACTGCAGCTACCAAAATAGGGACTTCCTGGGAAAAGAATGACCATTTGTTAAACTGATGGTCATGTAGAGTAATGAGATTTTTTTTTTTTTGGTTGTATTGACTATGTGAAAGTGGGCATATATATGTGTTTTCCAGGTACATATATGTGTAAAAAGTCATTTCCAAATTGGAAAATTGAAATCTTCATCAAATTGGAGGTAGTGTAACATGGTTATTAAAGTACAGATGTTGGGACCAGACTTGGCTTTGCCACTTAAATGTATGTGACCTCATAAAAATGAGAATAAAATAATAGGAATTGCCATATCAACTTGTTTTAGAGAATAAATAGAGAATATATGTAAAACAGCTAGAAGATTGCATGGTATATATTTAGAAAAGGTTTAATAAAATTTAGCTGTGTTATACATTTCTTAATTAAATGCTGACCATGTGCTGAGTTCAGACTTTGCCTTATTTATATAAATGATTTTCCTTAATATTAGTCATTTCATGCTAGTTATAGCAATTAAATATATGCAGAGCAGTCTATTAAAAGGATAATTATAAAGCACACAGAAGAAAGTATATATAGTGAATGAGTAAGAAATGCATTTGTAATTTGGCTGGAAATTACAAAACATCTCCACTGTAGTGGTTTTTTTTTTTTTTTTTTTTTTTTAATTCAAAATACAGATTGAATTTCTCACATAGGGAGTTTAGGGCTAGGTTATTGCTAGTGTTAGAATACTGACTATTTCCATGTTTTCATAGTTTTCTCAACGTTTTCCTAATCGGCAGTGCATCACCTCTTTCTTTAAATTGGGAAGATATTAGGAAAGGCAATGCTTCTCTTTACGCAAGTTAAACCTTTCCCAGAAGCTACATTCTCTGTCAGACTTTTCTAAATGTTTTCCAACATCACTTAAATATGCAAATAATATTTTTTTCTGAGTTACTTGACATCCTTAGTTGCAAGGTAATTGGCAGTAGGAGGTCCTAAGATAACCTTGATTGACTTAGCCCATTTATGATCCATTCTTTGGGGCTGGACATATTTTCAGCAAACAAACAAAAAAAAAAAAAGAAAAAGAAAAGAAAGCAGAGTTCTGTTAGCAATTATGAGGAAATCACTGTTATGAGGACACAGTCAATAGTGTTTGCCTTTCATAGTCTCAGGGAGCACAGCAAAAGAAAGAGTATGGGTTAATGAGATAAGGCTTTCAAGGGAAAAAAGATAGAAGGAAGAATGTTTTAAATGAAATGTTGACTGTGAATCAGCAGAAATATTTCCAGGACAAAACAGAGTTGAGGAATACCATTAGCAAAATCAGGTAATAAAACATAAGGGTAGGTAAAAGGAAACCAGGTAAAATAGATTTGTCCAAAGAGAAAAGGCTTTAAGGAGTTTGAAATGAATAAATGTGGAGCCATGGTGAGGAGTTAAGTTTTGGAGAAAGTAACTTATTCATTTCCTTGTTTCAATCTATCAAACTGACCAGCCAGTAAATGGTCAAGAATTTGGGCTTTCTAGACCACAATAGACACTTCTCCAAAAAGGCATACACATGGAAACCAAATCACATAGAACAAAAACAAAATCTTATATTGTCATTTCATGCTAGTTATAGCAATTAAATATATGCAGAGCAGTCTATTAAAAGGATAATTATAAAGCACACAGAAGAAAGTATATATAGTGAATGAGTAAGAAATGCATTTGTAATTTGGCTGGAAATTACAAAACATCTCCACTGTAGTGGTTTTTTTTTTTTTTTTTTTTTTTAATTCAAAATACAGATTGAATTTCTCACATAGGGAGTTTAGGGCTAGGTTATTGCTAGTGTTAGAATACTGACTATTTCCATGTTTTCATAGTTTTCTCAACGTTTTCCTAATCGGCAGTGCATCACCTCTTTCTTTAAATTGGGAAGATATTAGGAAAGGCAATGCTTCTCTTTACGCAAGTTAAACCTTTCCCAGAAGCTACATTCTCTGTCAGACTTTTCTAAATGTTTTCCAACATCACTTAAATATGCAAATAATATTTTTTTCTGAGTTACTTGACATCCTTAGTTGCAAGGTAATTGGCAGTAGGAGGTCCTAAGATAACCTTGATTGACTTAGCCCATTTATGATCCATTCTTTGGGGCTGGACATATTTTCAGCAAACAAACAAAAAAAAAAAGAAAAAGAAAAGAAAGCAGAGTTCTGTTAGCAATTATGAGGAAATCACTGTTATGAGGACACAGTCAATAGTGTTTGCCTTTCATAGTCTCAGGGAGCACAGCAAAAGAAAGAGTATGGGTTAATGAGATAAGGCTTTCAAGGGAAAAAAGATAGAAGGAAGAATGTTTTAAATGAAATGTTGACTGTGAATCAGCAGAAATATTTCCAGGACAAAACAGAGTTGAGGAATACCATTAGCAAAATCAGGTAATAAAACATAAGGGTAGGTAAAAGGAAACCAGGTAAAATAGATTTGTCCAAAGAGAAAAGGCTTTAAGGAGTTTGAAATGAATAAATGTGGAGCCATGGTGAGGAGTTAAGTTTTGGAGAAAGTAACTTATTCATTTCCTTGTTTCAATCTATCAAACTGACCAGCCAGTAAATGGTCAAGAATTTGGGCTTTCTAGACCACAATAGACACTTCTCCAAAAAGGCATACACATGGCCAACATACACATGAAAATATGTTCAACATTACTGATTATAATCAGAAAAATGCAAATCAAAACTACAATGAAATATCACCTTACGTTGGTCAGAATGAACGTCATCTAAAAGTTTACAAATCATAAATCCTGGAAATAGTGTGGCCAAAAGACACCCCCCTTCCGCACTGTTGGCAGATATGTAAGTTGGTGTAGTCACTAGAACATACGAAGTTTCCTTAAATTGAAAGTAAAGTCACTATATAATCCAGCAATCCACTTCTGGGCATATATGTGGAAAAGACAAAAACTCTAGCTCAGAAAGATACATGCATTCAAATATTCATTGCAGCATTATTTACAAAAATCAAGACATGGTAGCAACCTAAATGCCCATCAGTAGAGGAATAGACAAATATATATATATGAATATTACTCAACCATATAAAGGAATGAAATAATGCCATTGGAAGCACCATGGCTAGCACTAGAGATTATTGTACTGTGCGAAGTAAGTTAGAGAAAGACAAATATATGATATCACTTATAAGTGTAATGTTTAAAAAATGATACAAATGAACCTATTTATAAAATAAAAACAGACTTACTAGATATATAAAATAAAATTATACTTACCAGAGGGGAAAAGTGAAGGGAGAGAAATAAATTAGGTGTTTGGGATTAACAGATACATACTACTTTATATATAAAATAGAAATAAATGATAAGAACTTACTGTATAGTACAGGAAATTATATTCAATATATTGTAATAACCTGCAATAGAAAAATAACTAAATCACTTTCTGTATACCTAACTAAACAACATTGTAAATCAGCTATAGTTCAATTAAAAAAGAAAAACTTAAAAAAAAATTTAGATTTCAAAGATATTGAAGATCTGCCTTCTTCTCAAGAATCCACCAACCATTTGCACAAATGGAAAACCTCAGTAAGCAACTTATACCACATTGTGTAATAACAATCAAATAAAACTAGAAATTAGTAACAGATGTATGAAAAATACTTCAGCTTGGGAGATGGTGAAGGACAGGGAAGCTTAGCATGCTGCAGTCCATGGGGTCGGAAAGAGTCAGACACTATTAAGCAATTGAACTGATTGACAGAAACTTAGAAAGTGATTGAAATGTTTTCCCTTTTTGTCCTAGAGGTGTAACTTAGCTAATAAATTTCCTAATACTGAGCTTTCTTCAAATCAATAACTGAATTCTATCACTGATAATTTACTAAAGAGTTCTGTACTCTTTCATCTTCTGTCATTCTCTTCTCCTTTTGCCTTCTATTTTCCTAACATCAGGGTCTTTTCCAATAAGTCATCTCTTCACATTAGGCAGCCAAAGGCCAGTTTCCTAACTCTCCTCTTTGACCTTCATCAAGAGACTCTTTAGTTCTTCCTGGCTTTCTGCCATTGGTGTGGTGCATCTGCCTGAGGTTATTGATATTTCTCCCAGCAGTCTTGATTTCAGCTTATGCTTCATCCACGCCAGCATTTCACGTGAGGTACTCTGCATATAAGTTAAATAAGCAGGGTGACAATATATAGCCTTGACATTCTCCTTTCCTAATTTGGAATCAGTCTGTTGTTCCATGTCTCATTCTAACTGTTGCTTGTTGTCCTCCATACAGGTTTTGTAGGAAGCAGCTAAGATATTACTTGATAATATTGAAGAACATCTATATTACAGTCAGTAAAAAGCACTTTTAGTATACTAACATTTTTCTTATAAGATAAATATACTTTACAAATAGTCAAAAATCAGCATCATGTTCATTGGTATAACACTAAAAGAAAGTGAAAGAAGGTGTTAGTTGCTCAATCATGTCTGACTCTTTGTCACCACATGGGCTGTAGCCTACCAGGTTCCTCCGTCCATGGAATTCACCAGTTAAAAGTGCTGTGGTGGGTTGCCTACTACAAGGGATCTTCCCAACCTAGGATTGAGCCAGGGTCTCTTGCATAGCAGGCAGTTTCTCTACAGACTGAGCTATCAGAGAAGCACTGGAAAAACTGCATTTAAAGTCAGGAAATACCTGAAACTAACACAATTTTGTAAAATCAACTATCCTTCAGTTTCAAAAATAAAAATAATAGGGAAGACTATTATAGAAGTATGACAAACCTCACAAATCCAGTACCTATCTTATATGCCCATCATTACCTTTAGAAAAATAATTTAGCAAAGAATTCCTTCAATCATGATAGCTAACAGTACTAAGTGCTAGGTAGCAAATTTGTTAAGAAGTGTCCACGTTTTACCAAAACTTAGAGTTTACTAATGGTCTCTTCATGAAAGACACAGTTATATCAAAGTGCAGCTGTAAAATTTTAATAGTATAAATATATATAATCTTCTGACAATCAACTGTAAATTTAATTTAAACCTGATTAAAATCCAGATGAAATTTATTTTGAAAACTTGAAAACACATCTGTCATTTGTAGAATATGTCATTAAGAACATTCTGAAAGAAAATATGAATTGGAAGCAATGAAACCTCCTTTATACCACAGAGCTAACATACACATGGCACCCTGAATGTCCCCTTCTCAGCACCTGCAATGCTTTGTAAGTATAGATTTACTTGTGAAATTATTAATCTCCACCCTCTCCACTAAATTGTAAGCCTTACAGTGGCAATAGTCCTGCTTCTTTTACTCATTGTGCATGCGTGCTACATTGTGTCTGTCATGTCTGACTACATGCAACCCCATGGACTGCAGGCCACAAGGCTCCTTCGTCTATAGGATTCTCCAGGCAGGAATACTGGAGTGGGTTGCCATGCCCTCCTCCAGGGAATTTTTCTGACTCTGGGATTGGACCCAGGTCTCCTGCTGGGTTTTTTTTTTTTTTTTTACCACTAGCATCACCTAGGAAGCCCTTTGCTCACTGACAGTCTGCAATAAATATTTGTTGAATAGGTAAATAAGTATTTTCAAAATTATTGAATCATCATAATGAAATCTAATGTTGTCATGAGGATGTAAGACAACCTTTGTATAAGAATGAAAAATACTGAAATTCAACTAACTGTCTCTTGACCCTCAGTTATCTACCAATTCCTTACTAGATCTTCTAGCTACATCCTTCCATAATGATGGGCAAATAATGATGGAAAAAGATGGGACACAATACCACCAATCATATTAACTTTTATTAGAAATTGTTTACATTAAACACAGTATTTAGCAATGAGATCCTTGGAAGCTATAATGAAACAATGTGGTATTGATCAAATACAAAACAAAAAATATTCACAAATGTTATTTCTTTCAGAGAGATTTTTCATAGATGAATATCTAAGAGAAATTTTTATGTGGCATTCTATATAGAGATAAAAAATAGCTTATGGGTAATGTTCCTAGTTTGCCTAGTAATACAAAATGCTTTTTATATTGGTAAGTCTTCAATTGACTCTGAATTAAAAGATGAAAAGAATTAAAAGTGTTGGTTGTTTAGTCATGTCCAAGTCTTGGAGACCCCATGGACTGTAGCCCTGCTAGGCTCCGCTGTCCATGAAATTCTCCAGGCAAGAATACTTGGGTCACCTGGGAAGCCCACTTAACTTCCCTTGTCCTGGGGATCTTCTTGACTCAGGGACTGTATCCAAGCCTTCTCTATTGCAGGCAGATTCTTTACTATCTGAGCCACCGGAGATAAATGTAGCCAAATATTTCAGCATAAAGATAACTAGTCTGGGCCACTGATTTTATAGTGAATTGCAGACTAATATTTAGCATACTTTGGACAACAAGTGAGTACACTCTATTTTACATTGTTTCTCAAATTGTTTTTCCAACTGAATATCAACAGGAATTGAATAACATTCAGTTCACGTCTGAGTTCATTGGCAAATGAACACCAGAATTTGGTGGTGGTGTTTGAAATAGGACTCAGAATTTGAATGTTAGATTTTCAAGTTTCAAGTATTAGTATTAATTTTTCACAGAATAAACAATCTATTTCTCAATAGGGGGATTTTTTTCAGTGAAAAATTTGTTTTTTTATTGAAGTATAATTGACATAATAGTGATTTGATACTTCTATGTTTTGAAATTACCACTGTGATGAGACTATTTATCACCCATCATTATATAAGATTATTATAATATTATGGACATATTCCTTATACTGTACAATACACTCTGTGATTTATCTCTTATATAGCTGGATATTTATACCTCTTAATCTCCTTCACCTATTTAGCTTCCTTATCCTATCCCCTCCCCTCTGGAAACCACCAATTTGTTTTCTATATCTATTAGTTTGTTTCTCTTTTGTTTTATTTGTTCATTTGTTTTGCTTCCCAGATTCCACATAGGTATATGTGAAATCATATGGTAATTGTCTTTCTTTGACTTATGTCAGCACAATACCCTATAGGTTCATCTATGTCATTACATATGGCAAGATTTCATATTTTTTTAATGAATGGGTAGTATTCCATTGTATATACGCTGCATCTTTATCTACTCAGCTGTCAGTAGATAATTAAGTTTTTCTATATCTTGGCTATTGTGAATAGTGCTGGAACATAAATAGAATTCAGATATCTCTTTGATATCTGGCTTTCATTCCCTTTTATAAATACCCAGTAGTGGGTATTATTGGGTCAGATGGTAGTTCTATTTGTATATTTTTAAGAAACCTTCATACTTTTTTTCTATGTGATCGTGCCAATTTACATTCCTCCCAACACAAGGATTATTTTCTCCACATCCTCACAAACACTTTTTTTGTTGTTATCTTTGATTTCTTGCCATTCTGACAGGTGTGAGATGATATCTCATTGTAGTTTTAACTTGCATGAAAAGATGAATACATGAAAAGATGTTTAATATCAGTCAATATGATTAGGGACCAATTGAGGACAAAACAGTAGAATACATACTTTTCTTTTTTAAATTTTGGCCTCTTTTATTGGTCTTTTATTTATTTATTTTCATCCATCTTTATTCTTTGACCTGTGTGGACCTCCCTTCACAGTGGCCTCTTTTGTTGCAGAGCACCGGCTCTGGGTGCATGCACTCCAGAGCACTGGCTCATAATCGGACACACCAGTCCAGCCATTCCAGGGCACATGGGATCTTCCTGGACCAGGGATCCAACCAGCACCCCTCACACTACAAGGCAGACTTTACCCTCTGGACCACCAGGGAAGCCCAAATACATACTTTTAATTGTGAATGTGCACACAACTATAAATGACATCTATTAATAATGGTCAACATTTATTGTAAAAACCTGTCAGGAAACATGCATTGTGTGTATTGTCTCATTTAACCCTCACATCCATCAGTGAAGTTAGGATTATTTTCCTCTTTATTTTGTAGATGGGAAAGTTAGACAAGTCCTTGAATTGCACAGTTAGTATGGGTTGGTGCCGAGATGGAATCAGGTTGTCTGTCGACAGCACTCAAGTCCTGACAATTCTGCTATCTGCCTCTTATAACCATTTATCTCCAATCTCCTGCCACCACCTTAGTTCAAGTCCTCATCACCTCTTGCCAGAATTCTGAGCCAGAGACACCCTTCATAGGTGTACTGCCAAAATTTGAAATGCAAATTAGTTTTGCAAACATTATTTTTAGTTAGAAGATATCATTTTTTTACATTCTTGGGTCCACAGAATATTCTTTCAAATTTATCAGAGTTTCACATTTTAAAATGTCATGGCTCTTGGTTTTGTTTAAGAACACCAGAAAGGGCAGAAAGAAGGAAATTAACATTTATTAAGCCCCTAATATATGTCAGTCAATATTTGCTTAGGATTCCTTGAAATAACACTGTGAGGGGATTGGAGACTGGTAACTGTGATTACCTCTTCTGGAACTCATGCTGAGCTCAGTACTTTGCATATGTTAATTAATTTAGGGACTTTAGAGCTTAGGCTGTGAGGCAGATGGTCAATGGTCCTAACCCTCTGCCAAGGAGCAAGCAAAACATGGGAGATTCTTGAGTTTCAAAACAATTAATTTTTAAATTTACTGATTATTTCTCTCTGATTGTTAATTATGGTGAATGCAAGTGATTTTAAAGTAGTGAGAAAATGAATTTTGCTTTGAAGATAAAAAACTGACATATATTTTTTGCAATAGAAAAAAAAAAAACCTGTGGTTTGATTTGCGAACATTTCATTGAATTTGAGTTTTCATCCTTTTTGAGTTCTCCCAAAGTTTCTTCTTTTCTTTCTCATCCATCTCCCATAGCACTTAATGGTGTGATGTCTTGGAGGCTATTAAAATGCAATCTCACACGACAAGGCAGACTTTACCCTCTGGACCACCAGGGAAGCCCAAATACATACTTTTAATTGTGAATGTGCACACAACTATAAATGACATCTATTAATAATGGTCAACATTTATTGTAAAAACCTGTCAGGAAACATGCATTGTGTGTATTGTCTCATTTAACCCTCACATCCATCAGTGAAGTTAGGATTATTTTCCTCTTTATTTTGTAGATGGGAAAGTTAGACAAGTCCTTGAATTGCACAGTTAGTATGGGTTGGTGCCGAGATGGAATCAGGTTGTCTGTCGACAGCACTCAAGTCCTGACAATTCTGCTATCTGCCTCTTATAACCATTTATCTCCAATCTCCTGCCACCACCTTAGTTCAAGTCCTCATCACCTCTTGCCAGAATTCTGAGCCAGAGACACCCTTCATAGGTGTACTGCCAAAATTTGAAATGCAAATTAGTTTTGCAAACATTATTTTTAGTTAGAAGATATCATTTTTTTACATTCTTGGGTCCACAGAATATTCTTTCAAATTTATCAGAGTTTCACATTTTAAAATGTCATGGCTCTTGGTTTTGTTTAAGAACACCAGAAAGGGCAGAAAGAAGGAAATTAACATTTATTAAGCCCCTAATATATGTCAGTCAATATTTGCTTAGGATTCCTTGAAATAACACTGTGAGGGGATTGGAGACTGGTAACTGTGATTACCTCTTCTGGAACTCATGCTGAGCTCAGTACTTTGCATATGTTAATTAATTTAGGGACTTTAGAGCTTAGGCTGTGAGGCAGATGGTCAATGGTCCTAACCCTCTGCCAAGGAGCAAGCAAAACATGGGAGATTCTTGAGTTTCAAAACAATTAATTTTTAAATTTACTGATTATTTCTCTCTGATTGTTAATTATGGTGAATGCAAGTGATTTTAAAGTAGTGAGAAAATGAATTTTGCTTTGAAGATAAAAAACTGACATATATTTTTTGCAATAGAAAAAAAAAAAAAAAAAACCTGTGGTTTGATTTGCGAACATTTCATTGAATTTGAGTTTTCATCCTTTTTGAGTTCTCCCAAAGTTTCTTCTTTTCTTTCTCATCCATCTCCCATAGCACTTAATGGTGTGATGTCTGATGAAGAGCCTAGGCTTGATTTGGGAAGTTCTTAAATAATCCTGAAACTTTGGAATTCACAGAACATTCTAGAATTAATAATTTTGTCTTCCTGCCAGAAATCATGTTTCAACAGTGCCTTTGTTGACCATAAATAACTGCTTACCTGTTTTTGCCATAACTTCTTCCTCTGAAATTGCCAGATTGGGCACCTAATATTATAAATGGGTGGGAGGGTGTATAATAAACACAGATGGCTGATTCAGAGAATACCAGTCATTTAATGTAAGTACTATGGATTTAGGGTCCATTTGCATGCTGGTTCTGCAAAGTGGCTATCAGTTTATCCTAGGTGTCTTAGCTCAGGCTGCTATAACAACCACCACAGACTGGCTTAAAACAACAGACATGTATTCCTCACAATACTGGGAACTGAGAAGTCCAAGATCAAGCCTCTTGAAGATTTGCTGTCTGGTAAAAGCCCTCTTAAACTGATTTGCAGATAATCTCCTTTTAACATCATCACTTAGAGAGGAGCGGGAGGGTAAACATTCCTTTAAAACTCTTTTAAGGGCACTAGTTGCATCATGAGAGCCCACTCTCATGATTCAATCCTAATAACCTTTGAAAGGTGTTATCTCATGAGTTTGGGGTTTAGGGCTTGAAACACACGAATTTTGAGGTGACAAGTATTCAGTCCATAGCACCAGGGATGACTTTCAAAGATTTAGATTTATTTTCCTTGGTCACCTTAGGCGAAAACACATACAATTAGGGAAGAAAGGAATATCCTACAACTCATTCAAACCTTTATTGTTTTGGTGGTCCTTATCTTCACTGTCGTGTTCAGAAACAATAAGAGAAAGTTTCAAGCATAAAATTTCTGGCTATGTAAACTTCTACCCTTTGCTGAATTAGAGGACAATATTAAATATCATCTGATAATCTTGCATTTTAAAAGGTATTCTTAAAAGTGCTCCTCTCTCTTTCTCAATCTACACACACACATGCACACACACACACACGCACACCACAGGGAGAGTACTTTTCTTTTGATGCTGTGACATTTGTCAACTACATAGGATGCTCACAGCCCCACATAAGGTTACTGCCAGGCAACACAGAATGGGGGCCAGGAGTCGGATGGGAGTGAGGGGGCAGGGGGATAAGGGATGTCAAACCAATTATTGATCAATTTACAACATCTATTTAGTAAGTCAGTCACTCTCCAGATACTTTTGTAGTCTTTAAGGAAGACAAATGTTCACAGTTTAAATATCCCTAAATATATAACAGATGAACAAGCATGCTTTGGTGTGTAAATGCTGCATAGATTCAGAACCATCAAAAAGCCCCTCAAAAATGCTTTTCCATCTGCTGCTTCCAACTACATATCGCGCGTCCTGGCAGCGCACTTCACAGTGGTGTGAAAGATAGGTTCAGAGCCAACCTGGCAAAATCTATTTATCTTTTTTTTCTTCTCCAAAATGTGTTTCTTTGTGCAGCTAAACTAGCAAACATATATAGGAACAAGGTGCCAGGGCTAGGAGGAGGCACTTGTCAGGCCTTAGCTGTTCAAGAGAAAACCTGCTTTATGTTATGCCCTAAAACATTGACACCAAATCACATCTTCTTAGAAAGTATGAGTTGGAGAAGCCTTGGATTTGTCTTCTCAATAAAACTTGTTTCTGAGGATTGCTTCAGTGTCCAGGGAAAATCGATGACTCCCTGGGCAAGTCCATAGATGGACCAGCCAGGAGTGATTTGGGGAGTTGTGTGACAACTTTCTTCAGGAGAATATCCCTTCGCTTTCTTTAAAGTAATGATATGCAAACTAGAAAGTAGTTCCATAAGAGGTATGCTCTGTTTTTAGTTATTGTTGTTTCTAATTTTTTTGACTTTGCCAAGGGCATGTGAGATCTGAGTTCACTGACCAGGGATGGAACATGCATCCCCTGAGTTGAATGTATAAGGCTCTTAACCACTGGAAGACCAGAAAAGTCCCCATGTGCTTTGTTTTAATTCAAAGTAGCTCTTAATTATAATCTTTCTCATGTCCTGCTTAGAAGCATGGCTTTGTCATCATTGTGACAATCCAGATGAGCATAGTGATTGGAGTTAGTGACCTACACATAACAGTTTCTTATTTGAAATGGCACAACATTTAGTTCCTCCACATAGTGAATATTCTTATTTTACAAGGTACAAAAAGTCTTTAAAAAGACAGTATTTACAGCCTCCTCTCAGATTATCAAACTATGTTAATGTCATAGAGAGGACCCATTTCTCCTTCTTTATTTGTTTACTGATAGTCCAAGCTTGTAGAGGGTAGGAGTATTGGTACTAGTATTTGATCACATTGGAGCATAAGAGATAGTGTTATACTTTTTAGTAGTCAGTAAAAATAAAGTGAAATCATGATATCTTTACATTACAGTGAAAGTTGTATTTCCCCTCAACTTGTCATTTTTGATAAATAGCAAGAACAATCCTAGAATTAGATTACAATTGCTGTTGACACTCCTTAGGTTTGAGTTTACTCCCAATTTAGTTACTTTTTCTTATGATCATTTAATAATTGCTACTACCCTTATCTGACCAACATGATGTTCAGGACTCATGGAGACATTATGAAATATTTTGTGGGAGCACAAGTTTCCCTTAATATCATCAACACCAAATAGTGATGTACCTTTTCTGGTAACACATTTCATCTCTGTAGCACAGGACTTGACCCTGTGGTGGGCAGTCAGAATGTTCTTTGGCAATGTCTTTTAATCATCCACAATTTTTTACTCTTCTCAAAAATTTTATTCTTTTTAAACATTTTCATGCTTTTAGTCTGGGAAATGTTTTATTCAAGCATTTATTCCACAAATATTCAATGAAGTCTTCCATTGTCAGTGGGGATATTTTGGTGAAAACAAAACAAACATGGTCCCTTTAGTTGTGGAGCTTATCATCTAGTAAACAAAGTAAATGATAACTGAGGAAACAAACACACTGTGTGTGCATATACATACACATATATTCATTTATTCATTCTTATTCATCCATTCCTGCAATTGCTGGGTTGAACAATAACAATTACAAATCATAAAGGAGACAATCATTCACAGTCTTTGAGGACTTGATGTTATGCCAATATCTAGAGTGTGAGAAGAGCTCGCCATGTATGGGAGAATGGGAAGCCTACGCAGAGGAGACTGTATGTATGAAAGTCACAGGCAGAAAAGACTTTCCTGTGTTCATGGAACCAAAAAGAGGCTAAGTTGTCTGGAGCCAAGTATGAGAGTGATAAGAAATGAAGCTAGATTTGGGAACCAGCTCAATTTGTTAAGAAATTTAGACTTTATTCCAAGTGCAATGAGCAGTCATTGAAGGGGTTAAGCGGGATGTGACAAGATCCAAATATTTGTTTTTGTTTTACCATGCTCACTCTGGTGCTGCCTGGAAAACAGATTGGAAAGAGACAAGAGTAAAATCTGGAAGACCATTAAGAAGGCAGGAGACCAAATGAGATATAATGATGACTAGGAAAGATGAGAGTATGAAAGGAGAGAAAAAGTTGTATTCAAGAAAGATTTTGGACTTGAAGAAAACATTAATACTGATTATCTGTTTATGGAGAATGAAAGAAAGTGGTGGGCAGCACTCAAATTTCTGGCCAACACAATTCTAGATTACAATTTACTGAGAGCAGAGAGACCAGGAAGGACCAAGTGTGCAGCAAAACCAAGGATCAATTGTGAACAGATTACATTTATGACCTTTGGGAGAAAGAATCCATTGCCTCCATTCCATTGTAGAGAAAATATTAATAACTAGTGTTTATAGAGAAGTTACTGTACCATCAACTAATTTATGTATTTTCTATATAATAACATATTAGTCCTCAGTCTTGTGAGATAGGGGCTACTATTATTTTCCTTATCCTATGAAAACTGAGACTCACAGAGGTTTAAAAAAACTCGTACAAGAGCATGCAGCTAGTAAACATATGCTGAGAGTAAAACCTATGTAACTTGGTCCAAGAACTCACCATCCAAACCAACTTTCTACCACTTCTAATGGTAGGACAATTAATGACAAGGATACCATGACCCCACATTGAGAAGCATCAGCAAATCAGCATTCCATGAAGTGGAATAGATATAATTCCATACAGAAAAAAATGAAAGAAGAGTTCCCTCGTGTCACTTCCTTCTTTGTTACAAATTACATTTCTTTTATTTAGCTCTAACTTGTTATTTAACTCTAATTCTTTTTCTATGGAGCTTCAAGAATTTAAGTTCTCTGAGATTTGGGGGGCTGATATAGCTCATCAAGTTATATGTTTTATAACACTGTGAAGGAACATACAGATATTTTAGTATTCATTATGGTAAGCAAGGGTAATTTCTGAACTTAATTTTAATAATAATGCCATGTGTTTCAGCAAAAATTGTTTGCAGACGTATAAACAAAACATTTGTCACTGTTGTTCAGTTGCTCAGTCATGTGTGACTCTGCTATCCCGTGAACTACAGCACACCATGCTTCCCTGTCTTTCACTATTTCCTGGAGTTTGCTCAAATTCATTTCCATTGAATCAGTGATGCTATCCAACTATCCCACCTCTGCTATCTTCCTGAATGCAGTATGAGATATAATGATAAAGAAATGAGAGTATGAAAGGAGAGAAAAAGTTGTATTCAAGAAAGATTTTGGACTTGAAGAAAACATTAATACTGATTATCTGTTTATGGAGAATGAAAGAAAGTGGTGGGCAGCACTCAAATTTCTGGCCAACACAATTCTAGATTACAATTTACTGAGAGCAGAGAGACCAGGAAGGACCAAGTGTGCAGCAAAACCAAGGATCAATTGTGAACAGATTACATTTATGACCTTTGGGAGAAAGAATCCATTGCCTCCATTCCATTGTAGAGAAAATATTAATAACTAGTGTTTATAGAGAAGTTACTGTACCATCAACTAATTTATGTATTTTCTATATAATAACATATTAGTCCTCAGTCTTGTGAGATAGGGGCTACTATTATTTTCCTTATCCTATGAAAACTGAGACTCACAGAGGTTTAAAAAAACTCGTACAAGAGCATGCAGCTAGTAAACATATGCTGAGAGTAAAACCTATGTAACTTGGTCCAAGAACTCACCATCCAAACCAACTTTCTACCACTTCTAATGGTAGGACAATTAATGACAAGGATACCATGACCCCACATTGAGAAGCATCAGCAAATCAGCATTCCATGAAGTGGAATAGATATAATTCCATACAGAAAAAATGAAAGAAGATTTCCCCTCGTGTCACTTCCTTCTTTGTTACAAATTACATTTCTTTTATTTAGCTCTAACTTGTTATTTAACTCTAATTCTTTTTCTATGGAGCTTCAAGAATTTAAGTTCTCTGAGATTTGGGGGGCTGATATAGCTCATCAAGTTATATGTTTTATAACACTGTGAAGGAACATACAGATATTTTAGTATTCATTATGGTAAGCAAGGGTAATTTCTGAACTTAATTTTAATAATAATGCCATGTGTTTCAGCAAAAATTGTTTGCAGACGTATAAACAAAACATTTGTCACTGTTGTTCAGTTGCTCAGTCATGTGTGACTCTGCTATCCCGTGAACTACAGCACACCATGCTTCCCTGTCTTTCACTATTTCCTGGAGTTTGCTCAAATTCATTTCCATTGAATCAGTGATGCTATCCAACTATCCCACCCTCTGCCTCCATCTTCTCCTTTTGCCTTCAGTCTTGCCTACCTTTCTAGAGTCTTTTCCAATGAGCTGACTCTAAGCATCAGGTGGCCAAAGTCTTGGAGCTTCAGCTTCAGCATCAGCCCTTCCAATGAATATTCAGGGTTGATTTCCTTTAGGGTTGACTGGATTTGATCTCCTTGCTGTCCTTGGGACTCTCAAGGGTATTTTTCAGCACCACAGTTTGAAAGAATCAATTCTTCGGCCCTCATTCTTCTTTATAGTCCAGCTCTCACATCAATACATGACTATTGGAAAAACCATAGACTTGACTATGTAGACTTTTGTCAGCAAAGTGGTGTCTTTACTTTTTAATACATTGTCTAGTTTTGTCATAGCTCTCCTTGCAAGGAATGGGCATCTTTAATTTCATGGCTGCAGTCACTATCCACAGTGATTTTGGAGCCCAAGAAAATAAAATATGCTATTGCGTCCACTTCCCCCTCTTCTATTTGTCATGAAGTGATGGGACTAGATGCTGTGATCTTAGTTTTTTGAATATTGAGTTTTAAGTCAGTTTTTTTCACTCCCTTCTTTCACCCTTATTAAGAGGCTCTTTAGTTCATCTTCACATTGTGCCATGAACGTGGTGTCATCTATTAGGAAGATGAGGGATGACTAAAACGGAGGACTGGAAGAGCCCTTGCTCCTGGTTTCTCCAAGTCAACTACACCCCTAGTTATAGGAACCCTTCTCAGGATTTCAGAAAGAATGCTCGGAAAAGTGTAGAATTTGAATAAGGTCTTTTGGGCCAAAATGCCCAAGTTATTAATTTTTTTAAGTTCTGCAGACGTATAAAAACAGGAAACATACAGATATTTTAGTATTCATTATGGTAAGCAAGGGTAATTTCTGAACTTAATTTTAATAATAATGCCATGTGTTTCAGCAAAAATTGTTTGCAGACGTATAAACAAAACATTTGTCACTGTTGTTCAGTTGCTCAGTCATGTGTGACTCTGCTATCCCGTGAACTACAGCACACCATGCTTCCCTGTCTTTCACTATTTCCTGGAGTTTGCTCAAATTCATTTCCATTGAATCAGTGATGCTATCCAACTATCCCACCCTCTGCCTCCATCTTCTCCTTTTGCCTTCAGTCTTGCCTACCTTTCTAGAGTCTTTTCCAATGAGCTGACTCTAAGCATCAGGTGGCCAAAGTCTTGGAGCTTCAGCTTCAGCATCAGCCCTTCCAATGAATATTCAGGGTTGATTTCCTTTAGGGTTGACTGGATTTGATCTCCTTGCTGTCCTTGGGACTCTCAAGGGTATTTTTCAGCACCACAGTTTGAAAGAATCAATTCTTCGGCCCTCATTCTTCTTTATAGTCCAGCTCTCACATCAATACATGACTATTGGAAAAACCATAGACTTGACTATGTAGACTTTTGTCAGCAAAGTGGTGTCTTTACTTTTTAATACATTGTCTAGTTTTGTCATAGCTCTCCTTGCAAGGAATGGGCATCTTTAATTTCATGGCTGCAGTCACTATCCACAGTGATTTTGGAGCCCAAGAAAATAAAATATGCTATTGCGTCCACTTCCCCCTCTTCTATTTGTCATGAAGTGATGGGACTAGATGCTGTGATCTTAGTTTTTTGAATATTGAGTTTTAAGTCAGTTTTTTTCACTCCCTTCTTTCACCCTTATTAAGAGGCTCTTTAGTTCATCTTCACATTGTGCCATGAACGTGGTGTCATCTATTAGGAAGATGAGGGATGACTAAAACGGAGGACTGGAAGAGCCCTTGCTCCTGGTTTCTCCAAGTCAACTACACCCCTAGTTATAGGAACCCTTCTCAGGATTTCAGAAAGAATGCTCGGAAAAGTGTAGAATTTGAATAAGGGTTGCAGGCTAAAACACTTATATGGGACAGCCATGTAAATAGTTCAGAGAAGGAACAAACATCATATTGTGTTTCTATAATGATGGTGGATAAGTTGTTTAATTCAATTATATAAGTTAGAAAGTGAAAATATAAATATTAAAATATTAAATCCATGTTAATGGATACAAAATGTAAGTAGGTGCAATTTGTGTCATCAATAGCCTATAATGAAAGGGGAAGAGAGGTAAAAAGAGTTCTTGTGTGCAAGTGAAGTTTGTTTTTTATCAGCCTAAAATAGAGTGTTATAATTTTATGATGTTTTATATAAGCCTCTTGGTAACTACAAAAACTACCTGTAGCACTCATAGACATCAAAACTTATCAATACCAGAAAAAGAGAAAGAAACACAATGGAAAACGGCAAGAGAGAAAATGAGGGATAAAATAAGTACAAACAGAAAGCAGTTAACAAAATGGCAATAATAAGTCCTTCTCAGTCAGTAATGATATTAAGTGTAAATGGACTAAACTCCCCAATAGAAAGGTATTGAGGGACTAAATTATGTAACTGTATGTTGAATACTAGAGCTCACTTTAGATTGAACTTTAGATTAGTGTTGTTGATATTTCTCCTGGCAATCTTTATTCCATCTTGTGAGTCATCCAGCCTGGCATTCTACATGATGTATTCTGATTATAAGTTAAATAAGCAGGGTGGCAGTATACAGCCTTGATGCACTCCTTTCCGAATTTCAAAGCAGTTGTTCCACATCCAGTTCTAGCTCTGGCTTCTTGGCCCGCATACAGGCTGCTTAGGAGACAGGGAAGGTAATCTGTTATCTTAGTTTTTGAATATTGAGTTTTAAGTCAGTTTTTTTCACTCCCTTCTTTCACCCTTATTAAGAGGCTCTTTAGTTCATCTTCACATTGTGCCATGAACGTGGTGTCATCTATTAGGAAGATGAGGGATGACTAAAACGGAGGACTGGAAGAGCCCTTGCTCCTGGTTTCTCCAAGTCAACTACACCCCTAGTTATAGGAACCCTTCTCAGGATTTCAGAAAGAATGCTCGGAAAAGTGTAGAATTTGAATAAGGGTTGCAGGCTAAAACACTTATATGGGACAGCCATGTAAATAGTTCAGAGAAGGAACAAACATCATATTGTGTTTCTATAATGATGGTGGATAAGTTGTTTAATTCAATTATATAAGTTAGAAAGTGAAAATATAAATATTAAAATATTAAATCCATGTTAATGGATACAAAATGTAAGTAGGTGCAATTTGTGTCATCAATAGCCTATAATGAAAGGGGAAGAGAGGTCAAAAGAGTTCTTGTGTGCAAGTGAAGTTTGTTTTTTATCAGCCTAAAATAGAGTGTTATAATTTTATGATGTTTTATATAAGCCTCTTGGTAACTACAAAAACTACCTGTAGCACTCATAGACATCAAAACTTATCAATACCAGAAAAAGAGAAAGAAACACAATGGAAAACGGCAAGAGAGAAAATGAGGGATAAAATAAGTACAAACAGAAAGCAGTTAACAAAATGGCAATAATAAGTCCTTCTCAGTCAGTAATGATATTAAGTGTAAATGGACTAAACTCCCCAATAGAAAGGTATTGAGGGACTAAATTATGTAACTGTATGTTGAATACTAGAGCTCACTTTAGATTGAACTTTAGATTAGTGTTGTTGATATTTCTCCTGGCAATCTTTATTCCATCTTGTGAGTCATCCAGCCTGGCATTCTACATGATGTATTCTGATTATAAGTTAAATAAGCAGGGTGGCAGTATACAGCCTTGATGCACTCCTTTCCGAATTTCAAAGCAGTTGTTCCACATCCAGTTCTAGCTCTGGCTTCTTGGCCCGCATACAGGCTTCTTAGGAGACAGGGAAGGTAATCTGTTATTCCCATCTCTTTAAGAATTTTCCACAGTTTGTTGTAATCAGACTAGTCAATTCTAAAGGAAATCAACTCTGACTATCAATTAGAAGAGCTGATGCTGAAGCTCCAATACTTTGGCCACCTAATGTAAAGAGGCAACTCACTGGAAAAGATTTTAACTCTGGGAAAGCTTGAGGGCATGAAGAGAAGAGGGTGGCAGAGGATGAGACACTTAGATGGTATCATCAACTCAATGGACATGAATCTGACCAAACTCTGGGAGATGTGAAAGACAGGGAAGCCTGGCATGCTGCAGTTCTATGGTCTCTGAAGAGTAGGACACTACTTGGTGACTGGGTAACAATAACAATTTTAGACATCAAGGAACTAGAATAGGAAGAAAATAAGCAAAAAGTTAACAGAATGAAGGAAATAATAAGAATCAGAAAAGACATAGAGAAAAGAAAAGCAAAAAAAAAAAAGTTTTAAAACTAAGTTGAACTAAAAAAAGACAAACCCTTAGCTAGATTAATAATAATAAAAAAAAGCACACACAAAAACAAGAAAAGGGGACTAGGTGTTTTATATTATATGTGTGGGCATGTTTTCCTTTATCACAAAGGCATATCTTTTCCTTCAGGCTCATAGAAAACAGTCCTCTGATTCCATTTGTTATTGTATAACTTTTGGTGGTGACATGGTATTAGAGGCAATAGGATAAATGTAATTTTTCAAAAGAAACCTACAACCACAGGATGGCAGATGAATCAGGAAGCATTGTAAACTGCGTCAAACAGAACACAGGCAGTCTAACAGAGATTAATGCTACCTTGCTTCTGCCAGGTACTGATCTGTGAATATATGTGCACAGTATTGCTAGAGCCTTCTGAATGCTTAAAAAGTTTCAAATCTAGATTTTTATGTGAAATATCTTGATTTTAAAATATTGAATCAAAATTTTGAAGCATTTTTCTAGCTGAGTAAAACAACTGTAGATCAAATTTAGTCCAGTGTGTGGGGTGACATTAATAGTCTGTAACATGCTTTCAAAGAATTTATAATTGCCAGTTGGGACATAAGAAAGCCATATAGAACCAAATACCCAATAGTTTATTTGAGCTGAGTTCTTATTATAATCTATAGAAAATTTTAACTAGTAAAGCTTGGAATGATAAATTATGTACTATAAGCCATAGGATGAAAATGAATTTCCAAGTTCAAGAAGATGAATTAATTTAATGCCCCGGCCTATCTTCAAGATATAAAGCACTTCAGACATACAGAGCCCCTAAAAAGAATTCCTTGTGAAAATAAAACTTAATGTCTTTTGTATTTTGGAAAGAACACTGAGTTTGATAGTGGAATATGAGTTTGAGTCTTAGATCTTCTGTGTGACTTTGGGTAAATTAATTAAGAGCTCTTAGCCTTTTCTCCTGAAACATAACCATGGTGAAAATGATACTTTTCTGATGAGTATCTAAAGATAGCACTAAGTAATAAAATGTTTTTGCCTAGCATTTTGTAAATACCAAGTACCTATAGATATATAATCATCACAGATTAAATCTTTATATGCAATGCTTTCTCATGACCTACCATCTTCAGAAAGTTGGTAAGGATCATTAAATTACATAACCTATATGACACATTTGAATACAATGCCTGCTAAACCTTCAATCAGCGTTGGTTATCATTGCTATTATTTGTAACAACAGTGCCATGTTAACCAGAGGTGTACAGTGAGAAGTGCATATAAAGCACAGTATTGTAGCTCTGGTCAGTGGATTCACAGTTCTCCAATCCAAGTACTACCCAGGCCTGACATTGCTTAGCTTCTGAGTTCAGGTAAGATCAGGTACATTCAGGGTGGTATGGCTGTAGATAGATTCATAATCTGATTAATCCTCACAGTGCTCAGCAGTCATATTCTTAAGTTTTGAATGGCTGGTAATTATGTAATTTCTCTAAAATTAAGATACATTTTTTGCTTGTTTTGTGTTTGTCCAATAGAGTTCTCAGGGTATTCTGCACAGCAAGGGTGAATTTGCCAAAAGATTTTTGGAGACTCAGATTTTATAGGAATGTTCCTGTATCATGCGAATCAAATTTAGTCCAGTGTGTGGGGTGACATTAATAGTCTGTAACATGCTTTCAAAGAATTTATAATTGCCAGTTGGGACATAAGAAAGCCATATAGAACCAAATACCCAATAGTTTATTTGAGCTGAGTTCTTATTATAATCTATAGAAAATTTTAACTAGTAAAGCTTGGAATGATAAATTATGTACTATAAGCCATAGGATGAAAATGAATTTCCAAGTTCAAGAAGATGAATTAATTTAATGCCCCGGCCTATCTTCAAGATATAAAGCACTTCAGACATACAGAGCCCCTAAAAAGAATTCCTTGTGAAAATAAAACTTAATGTCTTTTGTATTTTGGAAAGAACACTGAGTTTGATAGTGGAATATGAGTTTGAGTCTTAGATCTTCTGTGTGACTTTGGGTAAATTAATTAAGAGCTCTTAGCCTTTTCTCCTGAAACATAACCATGGTGAAAATGATACTTTTCTGATGAGTATCTAAAGATAGCACTAAGTAATAAAATGTTTTTGCCTAGCATTTTGTAAATACCAAGTACCTATAGATATATAATCATCACAGATTAAATCTTTATATGCAATGCTTTCTCATGACCTACCATCTTCAGAAAGTTGGTAAGGATCATTAAATTACATAACCTATATGACACATTTGAATACAATGCCTGCTAAACCTTCAATCAGCGTTGGTTATCATTGCTATTATTTGTAACAACAGTGCCATGTTAACCAGAGGTGTACAGTGAGAAGTGCATATAAAGCACAGTATTGTAGCTCTGGTCAGTGGATTCACAGTTCTCCAATCCAAGTACTACCCAGGCCTGACATTGCTTAGCTTCTGAGTTCAGGTAAGATCAGGTACATTCAGGGTGGTATGGCTGTAGATAGATTCATAATCTGATTAATCCTCACAGTGCTCAGCAGTCATATTCTTAAGTTTTGAATGGCTGGTAATTATGTAATTTCTCTAAAATTAAGATACATTTTTTGCTTGTTTTGTGTTTGTCCAATAGAGTTCTCAGGGTATTCTGCACAGCAAGGGTGAATTTGCCAAAAGATTTTTGGAGACTCAGATTTTATAGGAATGTTCCCTGTATCATGATCTATTTTAGAAAATTTCAAAATATCCCACTACAGAAAACAGTCCTTCTAGAAGTTTCCACCATAGAATAACCAGATCTGTTATTTTGTCACTTATTTTGCAATCATTAAAAGGCATGCTGAAAAGACTCCTTTCCATTCTGTCTAGACACCTTTTTCCTAGACAACATCCTGAAGCATAAGAATAAGCACAAAAATGAACATATTACATCAAACATACCACGGAGAGGAATGATAAGTTTAACTGTTTCCCACGTGGGAGGCTTATTGATGGTGATTATCTTTCCTACTACTACACTCAGCTTTACGGGTTCCTCTGTAGTGGTTAGGAGGCTCTGGTCATGCTTCACCACATACTTGAAGCATGTTTTACTTGGCTGGGAGCCTACTGTGACTTGAGTACGGGGAAGTGTGTTGGGAGGTTAAAGGGAATTGGGTTTTCCTTGGTGGGTAGACTATGTGTTGCTCATTGCTAGTACTCGGGAAATTTATTCTTATAGGGACCTACTGAGTGAACAGTGTGTGGGAAATAATATTGTCAATTAGCAACTGTCAATTGGCTATATGAAGATTTTTTTCAAGGCTATTTAACTACCTGTGGGAATCAATTTATTCTTCATGACATGTAGTTTTATTCAGGGTAGGAATTATAATTTTAAGCTAGCAAAACAACAGCTGACATGGAACCCTGTCTTCTGTGAATTCCATTTTTGGCTGGCAAACATGAAATATTAGCTGTCTAGGAAGACCTTCACACCAATATCTTACCATAATAACAAAAAAGATCTTCAGTAGGACCTGAAGACTTTCTGAGCAGAGTTCAGGAAAACTAGTAGTTCATAAGAACACTCAATGCCACTTCTCCAAGGCAAATGCTTCTACGACTGTCCTTCAAGTTTTTAAGACTGGATACCTTTTGCATACCATATCCAATGTACAAAATTGCTCTAACACATGTTAATTCCTACCAAATTTTAATAATTGATATATAATCACATGTTCCCATTAATTTACGAGGATATATCCACTAGCATCAGAAAAAGAACCACCATTGTTTCAAATTTTTATATATTTTTTGAAGTTCTTATGTCCCTGAGAGAAAATGAAGTTAATCTAGAAATTTAATTGTAATCCTTCATTTATTTTTAGGGAAAAATGCATGTATCCGCAAATAGAGACTTTACTATGTTTTAATATTCCTGAACACTTCCTATTTTATTTTTAAACTTTATTTTGTATTGGAATATAGACCATTTATCAATGTGCTGATAGTTTCAGGTGGACAGCAAAGGGACTCAGTCTTACAGACACACATATCCATTCTCACCCAAACTCCCCTCCCATGCCGACTCACATAACATTGAAAAGAGTTCCCCATGCTATATAATAGGTTATTGTTATTCCTATTTTAAACTTAAAACTAATCTAAATACTTTTCCCCGTATTCTTTCATATACATGTGTGCATATATGTGTATAAATATATATTTGACAAGTATAAAGTATTACATGTAAATATAAATTCATATAATACAGAGTAAATTAGATCCTAATTTGATACCTGCCACATGACATTCAATAAAATGGTGTCTATTCACATGTAGTAGTTTAGTAAAAGACAAGAAAAAATGTGTTCAACTGTACTTTTCCTTGATTAACGTAATGATTAAAAAATTTAGCCCGTCTAGGAGGCAGGGATATAAATTATGACATTTACTGACATTATATGATAAAGTTTTCCATTCATACGATTTTCTGCCTCTCCTCATTGCTCTTAGGAGCTGAAGTACAATGTGAAATTGTTCACTGTAGATACCACAACACCTCCTAATTATGGCTCTATGGAAATAATTTTAAGTAAACCTCGAAATGTATTTTTAGGATTGTACTTTTCTTTAATTGGAGAATAGTTGATTTACAATGTTGTGTTTTTGGTGTGTAGCAAATTCAGTTATATATGTATGCATACATATGTGTGTGTATTCTTTTTCAGATTGTTTTCCATTATAGTTTATTACAAGATAAAGAACACAATTCCCTGTACTATTCAGTAGGACCTTGTTGTTTACCTATTTTGTATATAATACTTTGTATCATCTAATTGCAAAGTTATAATTTATCCCTTCTCTAGCCCCCTTTTCTCTTTGGTAACCATAAGTTTGTTTTCTATGTCTGTGAGTCTGTTTTTGTTGTATAAATATGTTCCTTTGCATCATTTTTAAAGATTCCACATTTAATCGCTATTGTGTGATATTTGTCTTTCTCTGTCTGATTTACTTCACTTAGTATGATAATCTCAAGGTCCGTCAATGCTAAATCTCTTCAGTTGAGTCTGACTCTTTGTGATCTTGTGGACTGTAGCCTGTCAGGCTCCTTGGTCCATGGGATTCTCCAGGCAAGAATATTGTAGTGGGCTGCCATGCTCTCCTGCAAGGGAACATCCTAATCCAGGAATTGAACCAGTGTCTCTTACATCTCCTGCATTGGTGAATTGAATCTTTACCAGTAATACCACCTGAAAAACCCCCTAGGTCCATCCATGCTCCAAATGACATTATTTTATTCTTTCACCACATGATCCAGCAATTCTCCTTCTGAATATGTTTCCAGAGAAAATTTTAATCTGAAAGAAAATACATACACCCTAATGTTCATAGGAGCACTATTTCACAATAGCCAAAACATAGAAGCAACCTAGGTGCCCACTGGCAGATGTTGCCATTGGCAGATGTTGCGTGTGTGTGTGTGTGTGTGTGTGTGTGTGTGTGTGTATACACTGAAGGGCTGTATGTTTTTAGACTAGTAAATATGCTCCAGCTTGTTTCACTACTCTAGTTAACCCCGAAAATTCCTGCCAGCAGTTGTTCTGATTGCACTCACTGCCTGAATCATGTTCATGTTCCTATGAATCATTTAGTTTTCTCTGAAAATATAGACTCTATAAACTAAATAGGAAGTTAGCAATGGACAGCCTCATCAACTCCCTTGAATCAGATTCCAGCCTAGGGAGAAAAGCACATCTGGTTATTCTATGCCTAGAATCCAACTTGAGGGGAGAGTCCTCAGCGTTTTGCAAAGAAATATGTCATTGAATTTCAAAAGATAACATTTTTTGAAAACATATATTTGTTATCCTATGTTTGGTTCTCTTAAAATCAAATGAAAACATTTTCTTCTTTTTTAGGCAGATGAAATCTCTCGGACACTTTTTTATTTCTTTTTTGAGACATCAATACCTCTAATGTACAAAAAGTAATTGTAGATTTGCTTGCCAAACAAAGTATTGAAGAATTACAGAGGCAGTATCATTCAATAGTAATTTATCCTTGGATTTAATGTTTCAATTAAAACTTAATAAGCATGCATGAGATGTATTTGCAGTGTATGTTAAGTAGTGGTAAAAAAAACTTGTTTTGCCCACTTTTGCAAACTGGTAGATAGAACATATTTGTTTACTTGTAACATGATAATTCCTGGAGGTGTGAACACTAGGGTATGGAAGAGGTGAAGAGACAAACATCTGACTGTCAGGCTCCTTGGTCCATGGGATTCTCCAGGCAAGAATATTGTAGTGGGCTGCCATGCTCTCCTGCAAGGGAACATCCTAATCCAGGAATTGAACCAGTGTCTCTTACATCTCCTGCATTGGTGAATTGAATCTTTACCAGTAATACCACCTGAAAAACCCCCTAGGTCCATCCATGCTCCAAATGACATTATTTTATTCTTTCACCACATGATCCAGCAATTCTCCTTCTGAATATGTTTCCAGAGAAAATTTTAATCTGAAAGAAAATACATACACCCTAATGTTCATAGGAGCACTATTTCACAATAGCCAAAACATAGAAGCAACCTAGGTGCCCACTGGCAGATGTTGCCATTGGCAGATGTTGCGTGTGTGTGTGTGTGTGTGTGTGTGTGTGTGTGTGTATACACTGAAGGGCTGTATGTTTTTAGACTAGTAAATATGCTCCAGCTTGTTTCACTACTCTAGTTAACCCCGAAAATTCCTGCCAGCAGTTGTTCTGATTGCACTCACTGCCTGAATCATGTTCATGTTCCTATGAATCATTTAGTTTTCTCTGAAAATATAGACTCTATAAACTAAATAGGAAGTTAGCAATGGACAGCCTCATCAACTCCCTTGAATCAGATTCCAGCCTAGGGAGAAAAGCACATCTGGTTATTCTATGCCTAGAATCCAACTTGAGGGGAGAGTCCTCAGCGTTTTGCAAAGAAATATGTCATTGAATTTCAAAAGATAACATTTTTTGAAAACATATATTTGTTATCCTATGTTTGGTTCTCTTAAAATCAAATGAAAAACATTTTCTTCTTTTTTTAGGCAGATGAAATCTCTCGGACACTTTTTTTTTTTTTTTTTGAGACATCAATACCTCTAATGTACAAAAAGTAATTGTAGATTTGCTTGCCAAACAAAGTATTGAAGAATTACAGAGGCAGTATCATTCAATAGTAATTTATCCTTGGATTTAATGTTTCAATTAAAACTTAATAAGCATGCATGAGATGTATTTGCAGTGTATGTTAAGTAGTGGTAAAAAAAACTTGTTTTGCCCACTTTTGCAAACTGGTAGATAGAACATATTTGTTTACTTGTAACATGATAATTCCTGGAGGTGTGAACACTAGGGTATGGAAGAGGTGAAGAGACAAACATTGTAACAGGTATTCTGCAGAAGTGTCAAGAGATGCAGAATGTTGCAACACAAACAAAAGATGGTGAATTGAAAAGGATCTGTCCAGGGGTTGAACTAAAATTCTAAAAATGGCAAATAATCACATTTCATTGCTTGATTCACAAATCTTTAGTAGTATTCAATGTGGATTCAAGAAGGAACACTGAATTATAATTTTTGAATAGATATTATTTCATTATTAATGATTAGTGCATAATAAGGGAAAACAAACCATAATATATTTATTCTATCACATAAAGCCAAAAATAATAGCCATTTTTCATTGCCTTAATTTAAAACATAATTTCTTTTTACACAGTAGGTAAAATGATCACCTACTTAACTAAAGTCACCAATACACATATCTATATCGTACCTTAATAATAAGGAAATGGCAATAATTGAGCACAAAAATGCATTTCTAAAATAAAAGAGTATCAAGCCTTTTATTTTCTAATTTCTTATATTTTAAAATATTTTAAATGGACCATTTTATTTTTTATTGCAGTGAACTATCATAGATTTTATTCTTTTTTTTTAAGATTTATTTTTTTTATTTATTTATTTTTAACCTTTATTTTACTTTTAACTTTTACAGAGTTTTGTTGTTCACAGACATGCATGTTCTCAGATTAGTCACATGTATATCCCCCCCTTCCCTCCCCTCCTGACCATCACACAGCACCCCTGAAGGATCCCCTTTTCTCACATAGCAATGACTAGAGCTATTTTCTTCACTTATGATAGTACAGGCCTTCATGCTACTTCCTTTACGCCTCTCACCCACTGTTCCTTCCCCACAATGTCCATATGTCCACTGTCCATGTCTGTCTTGTTGTCGCCACTTTTGCTGAGATGTATTGCAAAGTGTACAGAGGCAGTATCATTCAATAGTAATTTATCCTTGGATTTAATGTTTCAATTAAAACTTAATAAGCATGCATGAGATGTATTTGCAGTGTATGTTAAGTAGTGGTAAAAAAAACTTGTTTTGCCCACTTTTGCAAACTGGTAGATAGAACATATTTGTTTACTTGTAACATGATAATTCCTGGAGGTGTGAACACTAGGGTATGGAAGAGGTGAAGAGACAAACATTGTAACAGGTATTCTGCAGAAGTGTCAAGAGATGCAGAATGTTGCAACACAAACAAAAGATGGTGAATTGAAAAGGATCTGTCCAGGGGTTGAACTAAAATTCTAAAAATGGCAAATAATCACATTTCATTGCTTGATTCACAAATCTTTAGTAGTATTCAATGTGGATTCAAGAAGGAACACTGAATTATAATTTTTGAATAGATATTATTTCATTATTAATGATTAGTGCATAATAAGGGAAAACAAACCATAATATATTTATTCTATCACATAAAGCCAAAAATAATAGCCATTTTTCATTGCCTTAATTTAAAACATAATTTCTTTTTACACAGTAGGTAAAATGATCACCTACTTAACTAAAGTCACCAATACACATATCTATATCGTACCTTAATAATAAGGAAATGGCAATAATTGAGCACAAAAATGCATTTCTAAAATAAAAGAGTATCAAGCCTTTTATTTTCTAATTTCTTATATTTTAAAATATTTTAAATGGACCATTTTATTTTTTATTGCAGTGAACTATCATAGATTTTATTCTTTTTTTTTTTAAGATTTATTTTTTTTATTTATTTATTTTTAACCTTTATTTTACTTTTAACTTTTACAGAGTTTTGTTGTTCACAGACATGCATGTTCTCAGATTAGTCACATGTATATCCCCCCCTTCCCTCCCCTCCTGACCATCACACAGCACCCCTGAAGGATCCCCTTTTCTCACATAGCAATGACTAGAGCTATTTTCTTCACTTATGATAGTACAGGCCTTCATGCTACTTCCTTTACGCCTCTCACCCACTGTTCCTTCCCCACAATGTCCATATGTCCACTGTCCATGTCTGTCTTGCTGTCGCTTCACTGCGTGTGCCATCATCACCATCCAACTAGATTCCATATATATGTGTTAATATACTGTATTTGTCCTTCTCTTTCTGACTGACTTCACTTTTTATGATACGTTCTAGATCCAGCCACCTCATTAGGGTTGATTCTTCTGCATTTCTCTTTACAGCTGTGTAGTATTTCATTGTATATATGTACCAGAGCTTTTGGATCCATTCGTTCGTCGATGGGCATCTAGGTTCCTTCCATGTTCTAGCTATTGTATAGAGAGCTGCAATGAACATTGGGGTACAGGTGCTTCTTTCAGTTTTGATTTCGTCAGGGTATAAGCCTAAGAGTGGGATTGCTGGGTCCTATGGTGGATTTTATTCTTTAAATACTTAAAATGTTATAAATATCAGGTATGTTTTATATATTTAATAAAATGATAGAATTATAGCATAATGTCATGTCCTTTGGTCCTTTCAGATGATAAAGTCAATTCTTAAAAGATCTATTAGTTTATGAAAAGTTACTATTTTTCTCAATAATTGATCAAATTTTGTTTTATTTTCATCTTTTTTCTTTTGATGTACACAGACATTTCACTCTGGAAAGAGAACACATGCTTAAGAAAAATAGACAAAATCTTACTATTAAATAAGCATGCTTCAAAGAGAAAAATGATGTCTCAATATGTCAGGGAAGTATCTGATTTAAAAGGAAAATGGCATTATTTGCTCTACTAATTCCGTCTTCAACCACAATTTTTAAAAAATCTAATTCTTCAAATTAGATTAAAAAAAAATCTACCTAACTTAATAAAGCAAACTCTTTAGCTCTTCAATCTATGATATATATTTTCACCCTAATGCCAAGGCATTTCATTGAGAAAGTGAAAAACTAGAAACACGTAGCCAAAGCAACCAGGCGAGTTAATGATTTCTTTTTCTTCTCTACCAGGTTGGTTTGGCATTTTGTAGACAATGCTAAGCCAGCTTATACTATTGCTTGAAGTAAAGCATTTTGGAATTTTGCTTAGTTGTTTTTTCTCATTTTGATACAACTTTTGTTTTCTGGAAATCTTCAAGAAATTTGTTATCCAACACTACTAAAACAACCTGTTGCATTTTTAAAGTTTAAACAGTATAATAAAAAGAGTAAATCAAATGTGAGAATAGCTAAATTTTTTAGATTATTTTGGTCCTTCCCAGAGACTTAACACTCATTGTGATGATAATGGCCAGTAAAACAGGAAAAGATTTGTAAATGCTGACAAAAGAAAGAAATGCATTCTCTGGCTCCACAGATCAACTCTAAGACATAAGTTCATATAAATGAGTATTTTCTGTAGTCACAGATGTAAAAGAAATAATACTAATAAAATAATCTTACTAAATAATTAGTAATTGTTGCTTTATTAATTTATAATTAATATCAAACCAAAAATTAAACTGTTTTTAAGTAATAAGTTGCACCCAAATAAACATATAAGTCCTTTCTTTGTTTTATATAAATTTGACATTCAATATTAAATTTTTTATCTTGATATCTATTTGGTTTTACATTCAATGATTTTATGTGATTCTCTTTAATTTCTTAAATACACTAGTACACATATTTACACACAGAATCACGTGTCCAGATACATACGACCTCACACACATTGACAAATAGTACACTCACATATGTATGGATTTGTACACACACAGTCAGAAACATATATAGTGTGCAGGGGCCATTCAAAATGAAACCAACGGAAATACGGAGAAAAATAGATGTAACTATTGTGATGGTGAGGACATGCTACTTAATCTTATGTCTATGACAGAGTGAACAAATTCTGATTTAAAAGGAAAATGGCATTATTTGCTCTACTAATTCCGTCTTCAACCACAATTTTTAAAAAATCTAATTCTTCAAATTAGATTAAAAAAAAATCTACCTAACTTAATAAAGCAAACTCTTTAGCTCTTCAATCTATGATATATATTTTCACCCTAATGCCAAGGCATTTCATTGAGAAAGTGAAAACTAGAAACACGTAGCCAAAGCAACCAGGCGAGTTAATGATTTCTTTTTCTTCTCTACCAGGTTGGTTTGGCATTTTGTAGACAATGCTAAGCCAGCTTATACTATTGCTTGAAGTAAAGCATTTTGGAATTTTGCTTAGTTGTTTTTTCTCATTTTGATACAACTTTTGTTTTCTGGAAATCTTCAAGAAATTTGTTATCCAACACTACTAAAACAACCTGTTGCATTTTTAAAGTTTAAACAGTATAATAAAAAGAGTAAATCAAATGTGAGAATAGCTAAATTTTTTAGATTATTTTGGTCCTTCCCAGAGACTTAACACTCATTGTGATGATAATGGCCAGTAAAACAGGAAAAGATTTGTAAATGCTGACAAAAGAAAGAAATGCATTCTCTGGCTCCACAGATCAACTCTAAGACATAAGTTCATATAAATGAGTATTTTCTGTAGTCACAGATGTAAAAGAAATAATACTAATAAAATAATCTTACTAAATAATTAGTAATTGTTGCTTTATTAATTTATAATTAATATCAAACCAAAAATTAAACTGTTTTTAAGTAATAAGTTGCACCCAAATAAACATATAAGTCCTTTCTTTGTTTTATATAAATTTGACATTCAATATTAAATTTTTTATCTTGATATCTATTTGGTTTTACATTCAATGATTTTATGTGATTCTCTTTAATTTCTTAAATACACTAGTACACATATTTACACACAGAATCACGTGTCCAGATACATACGACCTCACACACATTGACAAATAGTACACTCACATATGTATGGATTTGTACACACACAGTCAGAAACATATATAGTGTGCAGGGGCCATTCAAAATGAAACCAACGGAAATACGGAGAAAAATAGATGTAACTATTGTGATGGTGAGGACATGCTACTTAATCTTATGTCTATGACAGAGTGAACAAATTCAGAAAAAAGGGAACAACTCATCTGTATAGAATAGTTAGATTCATAGTGTAAGAAAGGAAAACATAAATTGAAAATAATATATGTAATCCTGCAGTGAATTAGGAACATACATTTGTCAGTAAAGTTTCACCACTGTTGAACTACAGTCTAGGAAAAACATAGGGATGAATTCACTGTGCTGATATGGTGAGACACGTCCCGAGGATGCCTTGTACATTCCACTGATTTTGACAATTGCTAGGTTGGGGAATCTTGACAACAACCTGCAACTGAGCTCCTTTCCCAATCTGAGCCACAGACAAATTGATCTGGCTCTTCTAATGATTACCAATATTTTCAGCATATCCTTCCAGATTTCCATGTGTTCTTTGGCAGAGAAAGAAGCAGTTTGAAGATTTTCCCTTTAAGCTTTTGAAATTTTGGAATTCCCATGCAACATTTGTCAATGCACTCACGTCTCTGACATCACACCAACCACTTCCCAATTCTGGGTATTTCTCTGAAATTTTGATCAGAATTATTGACTATATCAGGATTCTTCGTATTTCCTTGAGGCAAAAATATGAATATGAATTATTAGGTATTAATTCATTCCACAATGATGCCTAATATAGTCTAACTTTGGATTAATATTTTAAGAATAATGTGAGCTTATTTAAGTCCTGAAAAATGAATCTCCTGGTCTTATATTATTTCTGTGATAATTGCGAGTAAAAGTGGACTTGTAGGATGCTTTGATTTCCTTACCTACATATCGCCTAGATTTCCACTTTCAGAACCTCTCCTCCCCAGAATGTAGCCCATGGTAACATAGGCATATAACAAAATCAGTCATGAGATGTTCCAACCTTGGTTTATCTTTGGGAGCCTGAAATACGGATACTGGGAATTTTTCTTCTGGTTTCTGTTTCCCACACAATAGTATTTATTTATTTATAAGTAGTAAATAAATATATTCATAAGAAAAATCAAACTTCTAAAGAACTGAAAATTGACGCTCTAGAAGAGAGTCAAGTCATTCCTCCAGTCTGACAGGAGTCAGGCGGGGAAGGTGGTGGAGGAGCTGCGTCCACCTGGACTGTATTTCTGCAACGTGATGAAGTTACAGAAGCACCCAAGGCACAGATTCACACTGACCTATGGAGATGTGCTCTGTTGGTTAGAGTCAGAATCTGCGTCTGCAACATTCTCCACTGGTGCTTATGCACGCAGTGATGTGGGACAACCACTGCAGATGCACCTAAGGATGAGAAGCATGAGTTTTGAGGTTAGTTCAGTGTGGAGAGTTCTGTTGAGGGGTGGGTTTTCTTCCTGCAGGGATGCAAGGATCTAAGTATTTCCCCACCTTGTAATCTATGCATCTGTGGGAATCTCAGGGCATTTAGATGCTTGGTAGGGAGAACGATAATAAAAGAAGACAGGCTCCTTAAAAATCCTTGCCTGGAAGTGACATTTCATTTCTAGTCACAGTTTATGGGGAGAACCTAGTCTCTTGGCCATAACTGAAGGCATAGAAGCCCGGGAAATGTAGTCTTTGACTGGGAAGGCATTGTTTTTAGCAGGGACTACACACTGTGGAAGGTGAAGCCCAAATATTTGGGTGATTGTTCATCTCCAACACAGCAGTTGCTTAACTTTCTGAACCTTAACATTTTAGGTTAAGTTTAGGTTAAAATGGGATAAATAATAAACAGTCTGAATATGTACTGTGATGTTCATGCAATGCATGAAACTCTTTGTAATACTCATGACCCTGCACTATTATACATTATTATTTCTGATAAACCCTATTTATATCTTTATTAAACAATCATTTATATATACATTATGACTAGTTAGCTATTATTAATATAATTTTCAGTGCAATACAAGTACATTTTCCAAGAAATAGCACAGTATGAAAGCACATTAAAGCCTTTGCAACAGCACTTGTACTTAGTGAATGCAAAACAAATGAACAACAACAACAAAAAAACTACCATTCAAAATTTATGAAATGGATTTTGAACAAGAAAATGGATATATTTTTGACCTTGAGAAACCCATACGCTGTGCAAGATACACAAACAATTGTGCTTTCCTAAAGATAATTAATAGAATTAAATCTTCTTTTTCATTACCTTGTTGACAATAAAATAGCAACAAATAAAAGCCAAATACATTCCATTCAATGGAAATTTTTCTTTCTGGGCATGGGACATCTGGTTTGCACTAAGAGAGATTTCATAGATTATCCTCCTTTGAAATACATTTTGATAATATCAGGCCATAATAAGACACATGAATTGATTACCACCAGTTCAGATTTGTTTGTTTAGTAGAAAATCAGAACTGACTCAAACTGGGTCATTTTAGAATGTTATACTATATAGAGGCAGAGTAAGACTTAAACTTCAAATTCTCTACAAAGGGCCTCTTAACACAGGAAAACACACACCGAAGCAACAATTTAAAAAATTAAAAATTCGATACATAATACTCATGGATTTATTGTTATGTGCTTGGTAGTCAACCCTAGATATCTGATGTCATAAGTAGCCATTTAAACAATAACCGTGACATTTACTGAATACTTCCTATTTTCTAGATATGATTCTATATGGTACTGTCATGATTTCTTCAAAGAATTTATAGTTTTAGCTCTACATTTGGGTTTTTAATCTGTTTTGAGTTAATGTTTGTATATGGAATAATGCGAGGGTCTGACTTCATTCTTTTGCATGCAGAATATAAAGTCTCATTTATTCAGCCAGTAGTTGTAGGAGGCAGTGGGATTAAAATAATAAACAGTCTGAATATGTACTGTGATGTTCATGCAATGCATGAAACTCTTTGTAATACTCATGACCCTGCACTATTATACATTATTATTTCTGATAAACCCTATTTATATCTTTATTAAACAATCATTTATATATACATTATGACTAGTTAGCTATTATTAATATAATTTTCAGTGCAATACAAGTACATTTTCCAAGAAATAGCACAGTATGAAAGCACATTAAAGCCTTTGCAACAGCACTTGTACTTAGTGAATGCAAAACAAATGAACAACAACAACAAAAAAACTACCATTCAAAATTTATGAAATGGATTTTGAACAAGAAAATGGATATATTTTTGACCTTGAGAAACCCATACGCTGTGCAAGATACACAAACAATTGTGCTTTCCTAAAGATAATTAATAGAATTAAATCTTCTTTTTCATTACCTTGTTGACAATAAAATAGCAACAAATAAAAGCCAAATACATTCCATTCAATGGAAATTTTTCTTTCTGGGCATGGGACATCTGGTTTGCACTAAGAGAGATTTCATAGATTATCCTCCTTTGAAATACATTTTGATAATATCAGGCCATAATAAGACACATGAATTGATTACCACCAGTTCAGATTTGTTTGTTTAGTAGAAAATCAGAACTGACTCAAACTGGGTCATTTTAGAATGTTATACTATATAGAGGCAGAGTAAGACTTAAACTTCAAATTCTCTACAAAGGGCCTCTTAACACAGGAAAACACACACCGAAGCAACAATTTAAAAAATTAAAAATTCGATACATAATACTCATGGATTTATTGTTATGTGCTTGGTAGTCAACCCTAGATATCTGATGTCATAAGTAGCCATTTAAACAATAACCGTGACATTTACTGAATACTTCCTATTTTCTAGATATGATTCTATATGGTACTGTCATGATTTCTTCAAAGAATTTATAGTTTTAGCTCTACATTTGGGTTTTTAATCTGTTTTGAGTTAATGTTTGTATATGGAATAATGCGAGGGTCTGACTTCATTCTTTTGCATGCAGAATATAAAGTCTCATTTATTCAGCCAGTAGTTGTAGGAGGCAGATATTTGTCTTGTGCCTAGTTTCCCAGAGCAGACTCAGATGATGTTCAAGCACTTCACTAAGGGACTGCTCTCTTCTTGAGAAGCCAGTAAAGGAGTGATGGAAACAGGACAAGAGGAGGAAAGAAACCTATAAGCTGCAACTTGAAGTGAAGTTATAGCCTGATCTTTCAGGAGAACTCTGGAAGGTAATGACAGCCTGAGGCTTCTCACCTTTAAGGTGAAGACTTTTATACTGCTAATGTAAGGGTTATGCTTGGGCTTATGTAAGCTCGCAGGCACCTCCAACTCTTGGTCTAGGTAGGCAGAGCGTTCCAGTGGCTCAAGGGCTGCCTTCTGAAGAAAGTTTCTGTTGTAGACTATTTCAAGCAAAAGACATATAAGCTGGTGTCTGGCTACATATAGTCATGAAAGAAATCTGTGGGAATCTGAGCAGAACACTAAAGATGTTCATTTCAACATCACTCCCTTCACTTAATGGGGCTTCCCAGGTGAGGCTAGTGGTAGAGATCCTGCGTGCCAATGCAAGGGACATTAGCGACACAGGTTGGATCCCTGGGTCAGGAAGATCTCCTGGAGAAGGAAATGGAAACCTATTCCATTGCGGTATTCTTGTATGCAGAATCCCATGGACAGAGGAACCTGGCAGGCTACAGTCCGTGGGATTGCACGGAGTTGGACACAACTGAAATGACTTAGCACACATGTACCTTCACTTAATAGAAAAGGATATGGGAGCTAGAAAAGTGGAACAACTCTCTAATTGACATGACTAATAACTGCTACAGCTCAAAATAAACCCATGCCTGTGACTCTACAGTTTGTGCTTTGAAGAGTTATGAGACATATGAGGAGAATATGGCAGGTGAAATGGGACGCATTGGCAGGCTGCAGTGGGGCGGGCACATACTGGTACCTACAACACCATTGAGATTCCTTCTATGCCCTCCAGGATCCCCTCATAAAAGACTGGTGTGAAGTGATGAAGACTTAAATTAGAGGAGGCATGAGAGGTAATTTTTAAAATGTTCATGATCTCTCCACAATTAATTCCTTACTTCACACCATATTTAAAAATCAACTCAAAATGGTTAAAGAACTAATGTAAGCACTGAAATTGTAAAACTCTTAGAATAAACTCTATGAGTAAATCATCTAATTGGGCAATGCTTTCTCAGATATGCCATCAAAAACACAAGCAATAAAAATAAAAATAGATAAATTGGAGTTCATCCAATTTAAAATCATGTATGTTTCAAAGAACATTCTCAAGAAAGTGAAAACAGGGTCCAGTGACTAGGACTTCATGCTTACAGTGCAGGGGGCGTGGGTTTAGTCCCTGGTCAGGGAACTATGATCCCTCATGCCTTGTGAAAAAGTGAAAATACAACCCAAAGAATAGGAAAAATATTTGCAAACTATATATCCGATAAGGTATTTGTTAGAATATAAAGAACACTTAGAAGTCAATAATGAAGGACAAAAACAAATTATAAATAACAATTAGGAAATGGGAAAAGGATCTGAAAGGATGTTTTTCTAAAGATATAAAAAGGCCCACTAAACACATGAAAAGATGCTTAGCATCACTGGTCATCAGGGAAATATAAATTCAAACCACACTGACATAACATTTCACACTCGATAAGATGGTTTTAATTTTAAAAAGGCATAATTATTAGTGAGGTTGTGAAAATCAGAGCCTCATATTCTGCTGGTGAGAATGTAAAATAGTAAAACTGCTGTGGCAAATTGTTTGGTGGTTCCTCAAAAACTAAACATAGACTTACTGTTTGACCCAGCAATTCTACGTCTAGATATATGGAACAACTCTCTAATTGACATGACTAATAACTGCTACAGCTCAAAATAAACCCATGCCTGTGACTCTACAGTTTGTGCTTTGAAGAGTTATGAGACATATGAGGAGAATATGGCAGGTGAAATGGGACGCATTGGCAGGCTGCAGTGGGGCGGGCACATACTGGTACCTACAACACCATTGAGATTCCTTCTATGCCCTCCAGGATCCCCTCATAAAAGACTGGTGTGAAGTGATGAAGACTTAAATTAGAGGAGGCATGAGAGGTAATTTTTAAAATGTTCATGATCTCTCCACAATTAATTCCTTACTTCACACCATTTTTAAAAAATCAACTCAAAATGGTTAAAGAACTAATGTAAGCACTGAAATTGTAAAACTCTTAGAATAAACTCTATGAGTAAATCATCTAATTGGGCAATGCTTTCTCAGATATGCCATCAAAAACACAAGCAATAAAAATAAAAATAGATAAATTGGAGTTCATCCAATTTAAAATCATGTATGTTTCAAAGAACATTCTCAAGAAAGTGAAAACAGGGTCCAGTGACTAGGACTTCATGCTTACAGTGCAGGGGCGTGGGTTTAGTCCCTGGTCAGGGAACTATGATCCCTCATGCCTTGTGAAAAAGTGAAAATACAACCCAAAGAATAGGAAAAATATTTGCAAACTATATATCCGATAAGGTATTTGTTAGAATATAAAGAACACTTAGAAGTCAATAATGAAGGACAAAAACAAATTATAAATAACAATTAGGAAATGGGAAAAGGATCTGAAAGGATGTTTTTCTAAAGATATAAAAAGGCCCACTAAACACATGAAAAGATGCTTAGCATCACTGGTCATCAGGGAAATATAAATTCAAACCACACTGACATAACATTTCACACTCGATAAGATGGTTTTAATTTTAAAAAGGCATAATTATTAGTGAGGTTGTGAAAATCAGAGCCTCATATTCTGCTGGTGAGAATGTAAAATAGTAAAACTGCTGTGGCAAATTGTTTGGTGGTTCCTCAAAAACTAAACATAGACTTACTGTTTGACCCAGCAATTCTACGTCTAGATATATACCCAAGAGAAGTGAAACATATGTCCACATGAAAACTTGTACATGAATGTTCAAAGCAACATTTTTCATAAAGACCAAAATGTAGAAACAGTTATCATGGATAAATGGATAAACAAAATATGGCATACCCATATAATGGAATATTTTTCAGTCATAAAAATAAATGAAATACTGGTACATGCTACACCATGGATGCTATGGTCTGAATGAATATTTGTATCCCCTCAAAATTTAAATGTTGAAATTTTAAGTTCCAAAAGTGATGATATGAGTAGATGGTGATTAGGTCATGAGGGTGAAGCCCTCATGAATGTGATTAGTCTCTTACAAAGGAGATCTTTCAGAACTCTCGAGCCCTTCCATCAATGAGAAGTCTGCAGACCTAAAGAAGGTTCTTGCTCACACTTGCTGGTACCCTAATCTAATTTCCAGTCTCTCGAACTATAAGAAGTAAATGTCTGTTGTCTATAAGCTACCTGCTGTGTGGTGTTTTGTTATAGCAGCCTAAACATTCTAAGACAATAAATGAACCTTGAAAACTGTGAAAGAAGCTAGACCCTTAAGATCACTTATTCTATGACTCCATTTATGAAATATCTGGACTAGGTGAATCTGTAGAAATGGAAAGATTAGTGCTTGACTCAGGCTGGCAGGAAGGGAGGAATCGACAATTGCTATAGGGTATGGGGTTTCTCAAATTGATCCTGTTGATGGTTGTACAATGCTGTGTATATATTAAAAATTATACACTTTAAATGAGTAAGTTTGATATCTGAATTATAGCAGTAAAATTGTAAAAAGAAAAAAAGACCATTGTAACAATGAGTATACTTTGTAGTAATAATAGCACTAGTAAAACTGCAAGTCTTCTCACTTATAAATATCTAGGCTGACAACCTGGAAATTAACAAGCAAAGCATTCCTCTAGTGTCTTGTTGGTAGGTGTTTTGTGGTCCTTCACATCTCCTTACATCAATGGGTGAAGCTTCTATTGCAGAGGTGAGCTGAGTTTGGAAAATGCTCATTGAGAGCCGTTCCTCAACTGCCAGGTAGTTGGGGGGTTGATCTCAGGGCAGCCCCTGCCATACCCATGTGTGCCATCCACTTTACAGGGCAAAGTAAATCCTGGAAGCTGAAGTGTTTGAAAGAGCTCTGTCCCTTGGTCACCTGCTGGCTCGTTTAGCTCTTTGGATGCACGGATCGGAGGCAGAGAGACCTCGGCTGAGCCACTCCTTGAGCAGGGAGACCCAGTACGTGTGGTTCCCGCCACGGACTCCAGATTGAAAGCGAATTCTTGCACCATCAGCAGGGTGGGCAGCTGAAGAGCATGAGAATATTGTGCATTTGTAAATATTTGAGCACATCTGCTTAGCTCCCTCCCCAGAAAGCCACTGGGAAAACCTGCCTCGCCTTGTGCCGTGCAATGCGGTTGCCCTGCTCTAATTGTCAAATCTGTCGAGTGTTTTTCTCATGCACACAAAAATTAAACATCGCTCTCCTCATTCATGATTAATTCAGCTGTAGCACTGCACTGTGTCACACTGCATTTTTTAAAGTAATTGTTAAATTCTACCTCATAATCAGAGCAGTTTTAATTAACTTTTTGTCAGTTAATCTTTTTCTCCTCATACATTTTCCATGTCTAGTGTGTATACTGCCGGTCTCTGCCCAGGGGTTTGTAACCCCTCGGTATGAATGCTTAAGCCCTATTAGTGCCAATGGGAGTGCCACGTGCAGTGGAGAGGGGGTCTTTCAGGTTCCATTCTGTTCTGCTTTCCTGGGCCTCGCTGGTTATGTCGTTTGCATTAAACAGTTTCTCCACAGTGAGCTCATTTACACGCTGCAAAGTCCAAGCTTGCATTTGTCTTTCTTCTAGCATGCTTCTCTGTGTCCAGGAGAGAGAAAGAGAGCAAGCGAGAGACAGCCAGCCAGCAGTTAGAAGTGATACAGGTAGATGTATAGGATAAAATGGAGGATACCCAAACTGGAATGTCGACCAAACCCAGGGCAAAGGATGGCTTCTGTTAAGTGTCCCTGAGTGATTCTCACCCTTAGGGCAAGCCTTTCTTTCCCTTCTTCCTTCCTTCCATAAGAGCTGAGGGATACTGCCTTCAGTGTCTCTGACTTTGTTATTCTTATCAAAGTCACATTTCACGTATTTGACTTTTTCTTTCATAGTTCATACATCAATTATACATACCCCCCAACCTATAGCTCTGCTCACCCGTGAATTTTACCTCTCAAATGATATTTCCCATGTGTACATACCATAGAAATTCCAATTCCATATTAAACAGTACACATTCAGGCTGTTTTCTCTCTCACAAGGGGCCCGTGTTTAAAGGCAATTGCATGTTAGCTTTTCTGAAAATTTAAAAAATTGTGCACATCTGTGTAATAATGCCACTACTCTTGGTACTTCTAACAAAGGAGCCACTTTTGTGTATTCACAGGATATATTTTTCAGGATATGGCATCAGTTATGTGCCATATAACTGGTTATCAGTTATGTGCTAAAAAGCATATGACTGAGGAAGTAGGAACTGATAGTTCTGTTTTAGGATCTGATGCTAAAATGCTGAGAGAGTCAATAAATACACCAGATGTTCAAATTGCTAGTTAAGTTATTTAAGCAGAGTGTGGTCAAACCATCAAAGAGGGAATACACTCACTCTATGAACATTTGTGCTGAGGTGTCGCCATATTGAAATTGCTAATTAACCTGTTTGGCCCCGAGTTGACCTGAAGGATTGAGTATTGTTCAGATAAAAATTGTGCCAAGGAGTTTCCTACCAAGAAATGCATTAGAAAGTACCTTTAAGCACTTTGACCTTAGAAAGATTAAGAAAGGGAGTGTGGGATTTAGAGTCAATGCTCAAATCCTTAGTATGTAATTTGCAGAGTATGTGAACAAGCAAGTAGTTTAACCCCTCTCAGTCATATGTAAAATGGGGATAACGATATTTTCTGCATTATACTGTTTTCAGATGACTAAAAATCTTTTTTATACAAGTTGATTAATAATGTTTTATTAGCTTCTGCTATGTAGTGAAGTGACTTGGTTATATATATGTATATTTCCTTTTTTATATTCTTTTCCATTATGGTTTGTCACAGGATGGTGGATATAGTTCCCTATGGTATATAGTAGGACCTTGTTGGTTATTCATTCTATATACAATACTTGGCATCTGCTAATCTCAAATTCCCAATCTTTGCCTGATTCATCCCCTCCCCCCTTGGCAACCAGAAATCTGTTCTCTGTGTCTGTGAGTCTGTTTCTGTTTCACAGATAGGTTCATTTTTGTCATATTTTAGATTCTACATATAAGTCATATCATATGGCATTTGTCTTTGTCTGACTTTCCTTAGTATGATAATCTCTAGGTCCATTAAAATAATGTTTTTAATGTACTTAGTACAGTGTAAGTTCTCAATAAAATAGCAGTGATGATGATGATGAAGGTTTGTGCTATTCTCTGTGCCTGATATAAAATCCTTTACATCACTCTGTACATAAATTCTGTGACAGGTACTGGGTGAGTCCAGGATGTATCACTACCTATCCTGCCTCTATTTTACAGAAGGAAGCTCCTCCACGTTAGTTCTTCTAGAACTAGTTCCATATCTTGTTTAACTCGTATCTCCCACAGCCCTAAGACAATATCCTTTTTGTGTTATATGTGTTTAAATAGAGAGTTGCTGAGTTGTAACTGAATCCTCATTTTTATCCTTTGACTCATTCAATAAGATTTGGTAAACCAAGCTGCTGAAAGCTGAATAAAGCGTGGTTCCTGTCCCAAATAAAGTGTGGTTCCTGTTTCAAAGTTGAGGGAATTATTACCTACATAGACAGATAATTACAGAGCTGTGTGAAGTGCAGTCCTTCTGCCTCCTGGAGCTGGGAAAGTATTGAGAAGGCAAAGTGCATCTGGGCCTTGAATAAGCAGGAGTTTTACACAAATTGAGTCTAAGGGAAGGTCATTCAAAATAACCAAGGTAGAGTAATACGTGAAGGGGATAATCATGAAACAGTCAAAACATATTTAGGAAATGGTGAGAGGTGCCATTTGGTTGGATTTTGGTACACAGAGGTTTGATCATGTTAGCTGGTTCCTAGAATTTACATGCTAAAAGCCTACAAAATCCTTTGACTTGGATGAGTGTTTGTTGCATAGTCAACTGTGGTGGTTGCAGAAGACAGGGGGAAGGGAGAAAAACACAAACTAAGTGCTAACGTTCTTGGTGAATGCCTCACAGGTAAGTACTAGGTAGTTAGGATGGGTGAGTTTAGAGAGTGAGGGCTGATGTAGACAGTCTATAGGACAGTTTGGAGATAACTGCTATTTGCTATTCAAAAGAAAATCAACTTCTGTTTCCATTAGTTAATCTTTTTGTTGTATGTATATGTGAGTGGAAATGAACCTTAATTCTTCTCCTAATGTGGCTGAGAAATCCAGCTCACTGTTTATATTTTCCCAGAATTCTCTTATTTGCTCTTTGTGTTCAAGTACAAAGTAGAATGGCTCTAGTCCAATTTTAATTTGGAAGCCAAGTATGATGGGAGTATAGATGTCACAGCAACGTGTCCAAATTAACTTTATTTTTGAAATGTCGTGAATATGCTGCCTAGAATTATTCATCACTGGTATTCATTTTCCTGCATAGGAGTATTTTATAGTCCTATTTCTTAATTGAGTTCTAGAACTAGTTCCATATCTTGTTTAACTCGTATCTCCCACAGCCCTAAGACAATATCCTTTTGTGTTATATGTGTTTAAATAGAGAGTTGCTGAGTTGTAACTGAATCCTCATTTTTATCCTTTGACTCATTCAATAAGATTTGGTAAACCAAGCTGCTGAAAGCTGAATAAAGCGTGGTTCCTGTCCCAAATAAAGTGTGGTTCCTGTTTCAAAGTTGAGGGAATTATTACCTACATAGACAGATAATTACAGAGCTGTGTGAAGTGCAGTCCTTCTGCCTCCTGGAGCTGGGAAAGTATTGAGAAGGCAAAGTGCATCTGGGCCTTGAATAAGCAGGAGTTTTACACAAATTGAGTCTAAGGGAAGGTCATTCAAAATAACCAAGGTAGAGTAATACGTGAAGGGGATAATCATGAAACAGTCAAAACATATTTAGGAAATGGTGAGAGGTGCCATTTGGTTGGATTTTGGTACACAGAGGTTTGATCATGTTAGCTGGTTCCTAGAATTTACATGCTAAAAGCCTACAAAATCCTTTGACTTGGATGAGTGTTTGTTGCATAGTCAACTGTGGTGGTTGCAGAAGACAGGGAGAAGGGAGAAAAACACAAACTAAGTGCTAACGTTCTTGGTGAATGCCTCACAGGTAAGTACTAGGTAGTTAGGATGGGTGAGTTTAGAGAGTGAGGGCTGATGTAGACAGTCTATAGGACAGTTTGGAGATAACTGCTATTTGCTATTCAAAAGAAAATCAACTTCTGTTTCCATTAGTTAATCTTTTTGTTGTATGTATATGTGAGTGGAAATGAACCTTAATTCTTCTCCTAATGTGGCTGAGAAATCCAGCTCACTGTTTATATTTTCCCAGAATTCTCTTATTTGCTCTTTGTGTTCAAGTACAAAGTAGAATGGCTCTAGTCCAATTTTAATTTGGAAGCCAAGTATGATGGGAGTATAGATGTCACAGCAACGTGTCCAAATTAACTTTATTTTTGAAATGTCGTGAATATGCTGCCTAGAATTATTCATCACTGGTATTCATTTTCCTGCATAGGAGTATTTTATAGTTCTATTTCTTAATTTGCGAGTTCTAATGTAAAATGTGCTGATGTGTCAGCTTTATTAATATATAATCCCTGGATCTATATACTTTAATGTATAATAATTTCTAAACTTTTAAAGTATATATTGCAGGAGACTACATAAAACTATTACAACCATTGAATCAATACTCACAAATATGTTAATTTCTGGATTTTCCCCATGATAAGAACATTTATTTCTTGTTGATAGAGACAGGGAAATATGTTAAAGACTTGCTTTTCATATTTAATTTCAAATAAATTTAGCTATGCCATAAAATATCAAATAATTTTGAAGTTGAATTTGTAACTACAAAGAATTGACCACTACATTTTAGATTGCTACATTTATAGTGTTTTTTGGAATGAACATTTTTCATTTTTGTGTAATATAAATTAAAGACAAACAGATAAAACAAAATTCATAAAACAATATGCAAGCATTTATATTGAATCCATTTAAAAAATATTTTTTAATATTAAATCTTCATAACCTGACTCAACTTCAATTTTTCCTCTTAGTTAATTAAAAAAGTCACTTTACTTGTTTAAAAGAATAAATAAAATTTTGCGAAGTTTGTAGAGGACTCTGGATCAAGGCCATATTTGATCTGACCCCAAACTCAATAAAATTATTAATTACTAAGAAGGGATCTCCAAGGACTTCCTTTTAGAACTGAAAGCCCATGAAGTTCAAATGTACTTTGTAATTGGGTATTTCCAAACTAATATTAAATAGCAAATCTTTAATTAGTGTGAATAAAATTAAAATTTACTTACAGAGAACTAAACTGGAATTTGAGGTTCTCATAACCCAACCCAATATGAAGCTGAGAAATTCAATTTCACAGTTCCTTTTCTTTTACAACATATAATGTGTCTTATTTGTCATTGTTATTCCATTTAGCAGGTTTTTTTTAAAGCAAATTTTGTGAAGAATCCTAAACACATGAAGGAAAGTCATTAAACACAGCTATTGCGAGAACTACCAGGTTAAAAACAGGCAACAAAAGGAATATATGTATAGTTTATTATATATTAAATATGTGTTATATGTAACCACTTTTACATTAAATTGCTTTAGAGCTATAACACCTCAGTTTAGAATCTCGGGCCCTATACATTCAAATGGGCTAAGTTTGGGACAGTAAGTATTACTTTTGCTATGCCCTAAACTTCACAATTCAATTTCTATTTACCCTATTAGACATATAGCAATTGAAAAGATGACAGATTTCAAAAAAATAAAAGTTAAAAAAACCTCTTTCCACAATGATGAGCCATTGCTATCTAAAAGTGTCAGCTAAGATCAGAACAAACTGTCAACAAAATAGAGCACCTATTGTAAGGGTAGACATGGATTTCAGAATCAACAGTAAATAAACAAACCTTGGTACTACCTTGTCTGTCCTCCACTGGAGATACAGTTTGCAGAATTTCCACTGGCACTCTGCCATCCTTATTTTCATTTATCTGCCTCAAAGCACCATTTCAAAAAGTGCAAAAGCATGTTGTTGATAAAGTAGATTGTTTATAGCTGAATTGAAAATTTCAGAACAACACGTATTGTAATAAAGTCGGGGGAGGGAGGTCCAGGAAGACTGCAGCTGCAGCTTTTTGAAACCTATGTCAACATCACTGTTTGGGAAGATGTGTTATTTTGCCCTCCAAAATTTAATAAGCACATCTTTATAAACTGTATTAAGTGAGAAGTATTACCAAAAGCCATAAAGTCCACTGAGTCTTTATTTACTGAAACACTTCCCCAGCACATTGTTCCCATATTGCAGGCTCCTTTATAGTGTTGTGTTTGTAATGTACTCAGCTACTCAGGGGTGATTTCAATGATAGTAAATCCTGGGCCGATGAGTCCCCATGTGTACCATTGTAATTTTAATACTTCTGCAGTTAAGTCCTATTGGGTATAAATTTCAGTACCAACTTTAGTTGCTTCATTGTATTTTTTTTTCTTGTGTCTGCTCTTGCAAAAGCATAGCTGATAGTAAGGGAAAGAAGAGAAATGCTTAAGTAAATGAGAATTAGAAGAAGAGAGAAAGAACATCTTTCTTCATATAGTTAAATATCATAACTGATATAATTTATGTGCTCCATTCAATAAGTGAATGGTATGAAAGATTTTGGAAAAAAAAGTGTTTTCTGAAAACAATAACCTTCCTAAACTATGTTCTCCAGATCACTAGGATTCTTTGAGATGTCACTTGGAATTCTTGCGGAGAGAATGTGTTCTGTGGTCAAATGTATTCAATATGAAGTGTGAGGTTAAGCAAAATTAGATTTCTTAGACATTTTTGTCTTTTCTGTGCAACATGCAATGTTATTCTGAAAGAAGATATGTCATCTCCCTACATATTTGGCCATAAAAAAATGAAACAAAGCTATTGTGCACCTGTGGAACACCAGGTGTTCTGTTATAACCAGCAAGAAATGCTGGGCTAGCCTTCTAATACATTTAATACACTGGGATCTAAACATCTAAATTCTGAGCATTTAGGAAGATCAGTGATTAGCATACAATATTTTGAAAAGCTTTGTTGAATAAATTATTGAATGAAGTCTATTTTGCTAATTAATGAGAGCATACCACCCTAACTGGAGGTGTCTTTCTGTTGATGAATCCACTGACTTGCACCAGTTTTAAGGATTATGTTGATTTATCTTGTCTCAGGGCTTCCAAGGTGGTGCTAGTGGTACAGAACTCTCCTGCCAACGTAGACATGGGTTTAATCCCTGGATGGGCAATATCCCCTGGAGGAAGTCACCCCAACCCACTCCAGTATTCACCTCTTGAGAATTCCATGGACAGAGGAACCTGACTGACTCCAGCTGATAGGGTTGCAAAGAGTCGAACACGACTGAAGTGACTTTGCATGCACGCATGCATCTTGCCTCAGTTGTCTTTAAGAAATCTGACTCTTTGACATGTAAGCATGAACTGTTCCCCCCACCTCTCACACCCCAACACACTCTAGGGTCTTTTAGAATTTCTTTCAAGTTCTTTTTTTTTTTTTTTTTTGAAATTATTCTTAAATTTTAGCCCTTAGTATATCTTTTTCTTTGATGTTCTTCAATTTTGCCCAATGTGTCTTTACTAATCTGTGATCTCCCGTCTTCTGAAATTTTTCTTTTGTGTTTTATGTGATTTTCTGTTATGATTTATTCAAAGATTTTCATTCTTTTTGATGATTATTTTCTTCTCAGTGTTTTATGATCATTTTTTTTTTAAAGTTTTTACAGAGTTTTGTTGTTCACAGACATGTGTGTTCCCAGATCAGTCATATGCATATCCCTGGTCCCCTTTCCACTCCCAGGTCCCTCCCATCCCACCCCTCCAGGCTGTCGCACCAAGCGCTTGTAGTAACTCCTATTCCCTTAGTGCAACGACAATAGCTATCTTTTTCACATATGATAGTATAGGTTTCCATGTTATTCTCTCTATGTCTCCCATCCACTATTCATTCCCCACAATGTCCATATGTCTATTCTCTGTCTGTTTTTCCATGGGTTCACTGCATGTGTAATCATTACCCTTTTACTAGATTCCATATGTATGTGCTAATGTACTGTATTTGTCTTTCTCTTTTTGATTTTACTTTTTATGATAGGTTTGTTTATTAGGATTTTCATACAATATTTTGAAAAGCTTTGTTGAATAAATTATTGAATGAAGTCTATTTTGCTAATTAATGAGAGCATACCACCCTAACTGGAGGTGTCTTTCTGTTGATGAATCCACTGACTTGCACCAGTTTTAAGGATTATGTTGATTTATCTTGTCTCAGGGCTTCCAAGGTGGTGCTAGTGGTACAGAACTCTCCTGCCAACGTAGACATGGGTTTAATCCCTGGATGGGCAATATCCCCTGGAGGAAGTCACCCCAACCCACTCCAGTATTCACCTCTTGAGAATTCCATGGACAGAGGAACCTGACTGACTCCAGCTGATAGGGTTGCAAAGAGTCGAACACGACTGAAGTGACTTTGCATGCACGCATGCATCTTGCCTCAGTTGTCTTTAAGAAATCTGACTCTTTGACATGTAAGCATGAACTGTTCCCCCCACCTCTCACACCCCAACACACTCTAGGGTCTTTTAGAATTTCTTTCAAGTTCTTTTTTTTTTTTTTTTTTGAAATTATTCTTAAATTTTAGCCCTTAGTATATCTTTTTCTTTGATGTTCTTCAATTTTGCCCAATGTGTCTTTACTAATCTGTGATCTCCCGTCTTCTGAAATTTTTCTTTTGTGTTTTATGTGATTTTCTGTTATGATTTATTCAAAGATTTTCATTCTTTTTGATGATTATTTTCTTCTCAGTGTTTTATGATCATTTTTTTTTAAAGTTTTTACAGAGTTTTGTTGTTCACAGACATGTGTGTTCCCAGATCAGTCATATGCATATCCCTGGTCCCCTTTCCACTCCCAGGTCCCTCCCATCCCACCCCTCCAGGCTGTCGCACCAAGCGCTTGTAGTAACTCCTATTCCCTTAGTGCAACGACAATAGCTATCTTTTTCACATATGATAGTATAGGTTTCCATGTTATTCTCTCTATGTCTCCCATCCACTATTCATTCCCCACAATGTCCATATGTCTATTCTCTGTCTGTTTTTCCATGGGTTCACTGCATGTGTAATCATTACCCTTTTACTAGATTCCATATGTATGTGCTAATGTACTGTATTTGTCTTTCTCTTTTTGATTTTACTTTTTATGATAGGTTCTAGATCCAACCACCTCATTAGGACTGATTCTTCTGCATTTCTCTTTACAACTGAGTAGTATTCCATTGTATATATGTACCAGAGCTTCTTTATCCATTCATTCATTGATGGACATCTAGGTTGCTCCCATGTTCTAGCTATTGTATAGAGAGCTGCAGTGAACATTGGGGTACAGGTGCTTCTTTCAGATTTGATTTCATCAGGGTATAAGCCTAAGAGTGGGATTGCTGAGTCATATGGTGCTTCTAGTTTTAGTTTTTTAAGAAATCTCCATACTGTCTTCCATAGCAGCTGTATCAATTTACAATCCAACCAGCAATGCAAGAGGATTCCTTTTCCTCCACACCCTCTCCAGCATTTATTGTCTGCAGATTTGTGGATGATGGCCATTCTGATGGGTGTGAGGTGATATCTCATTGTAGTTTTGATTTACATTTCTCTAATAGTAAGTGCGGTTGAGCATTGTTTCATGTGCTTTTGAGCCATCTGTATGTCCTCTTTGGTGAGATGTCTATTTAGATCTTTTGCCCATTTTTTGATTGGGTTGTTCATTTTTCCGGTGCTGAGTTGTCTGAGTTTCTTGTAGATTTTGGAAATTAAGTCTTTGTCTATTATTTCATTTGCTATGATTTTGTCCCATTCTGTGGGCTGTCTGTTCAGCTTTTTTGTAGTTTCTTTTGCTGTACAACAGCTTTTAAGTTTCATTAGGTCCCACACGTTCATTTTTGCTTTTAGTTCTGCTATCTTAGTAGGACGGTCATGGAAGATCTTGCTTTGATTTATGTCCTTGAGTGTTTTGCCTATATTCTCCTCTAAGAGTTTGATGGTTTCTGGTCTTCCATTTAGGTCCTTAATCCATTTTGAGTCGATCTTTGTGTATGGTGTCAGGGAATGTTGCAACTTCATTTTTTTGCATGTAGCTGTCCAATTTTCCCAGCACCATTTATTGAAGAGGCTGTCTTTGTCCCATTTTATATTTTTGCCTCCTTTGTCAAGAATAAGGTATCCATAGATGTGTGGGTTTATCTCTGGGTTCTCTATCTTGTTCCATTGGTTGATATTTCTGTTTTTGTGCCAGTACCATACTGTCTTGATGACTGTTGCTTTGTAGTAGAGTCTGAAGTTAGGGAGGCTGATCCCTCCAGCTCCGTTTTTCTTTCTAAGGATTGCTTTGGCTATTCGGGGTTTTTTCTGTTTCCTCAGTGTTTTATGATCTTTTTGTTGACAGTCCTTTCCTTTTATTCTCCATATCATTTAAGTTTATTTAAAAATTTAGTTCCTTTTATTTCTACCAATTGCCATCAGTTTCAACTTGATTTTTCAGAACAATAATTTATACTTAGACTATAACCATCCTGATAAGACTTGCCAAATAAAATATAGAATACCCAGTTAAATTTGAATTTCAGATAAACTTTGACTACTTTTTTAGTATAAATTGGCCAAAATGGCATAAGTTGTAAAGTAGAACATACTTATTAATTTTTTTTCATTTATCTTAAATTCAAATTTAACTGGAAATCCTCTATTTTTATTTGCTAAATCTGTTTCCTCTATTTCTACAATCTAAACACCAGCTTCTTTTTTGTTTCCATGATCAGTAAAATTATCCCTAAAATTCCCATTTCTTAGTGTCAATAATATTATTTGTCAGTGAATGAATGGCTATAAATCATTAATATGAACTTTTCAGGAAAACTTTATAGAGATTTCTGAAGTGATGAAAATAGATAATTCTGGCTATTGGGTCAATTAAGCATTATGCTATTCAGAAAAACAAGCTCATTTTCAGGGGTTTTAGGAATGCTGTCTGAATTATATAGAAAAATACCATCTGGTATGAGAAATGGATATATAATGTCTCAAAAACAATAGAATTTTTTGACTGGATAAAAAGTCAAGCATTTTAGGCAGCTAAATTCTTGGGGTTTTGTTCTGCACCTATTGTTCACAACTACCATGATTACCTCCATCCTGGTCAGCCAGAAAAGGGAATAAATCCTAGAAGAACTTGGATGAAAGTTTCTAGAGGATGAAGCCTGAAAGTGATGCACATCATGTCTGCTCACACTCTATTAGTTGACACTCAGTTACATAGATATGTCTAACTGCAGGGAGTCTGTAAATTGTAACCCAGCTCTCCCCAGGAAGAAGTGAAGTAGTGGATTTTAGTGAGTAGCTAGAATTTGGGGTCATACATGCTTTGTTTACAGTGAGGCATGTCTTTTATAAAGAAGCATGGAATCAACTGTGTGACTAATGCTGGAGAATATTTTATTTTCCTGGAATTCATAACACGTAGATTTTTGCTTCATCTATAATTATTTGTGGGTAAGGAGGAAAGTAAGCTAAAATAAAAATTTTTTGACATTACATTGATATTTTCCAAGGTTCAAGGAATAAACAGATCATATCTATACTTTAATTTTTATCAGATTAATTATGAAAATAGATCTCCATTGTAGTTTGAGAAAAGCAAGGTGGTTTTATGTGGAATATGGGTAAATCATTAAATAAAGCAGAGTAAGGAAGTCTGCCAAAGAATGTGAGCACCTCTTTAGCAGATGAATCAGAAATTTCTGTTTGCTGAGCTGTCAACATACCTCCTCTCCTAAATACTAATTGCTTAACAAACAAGATATTAAGATCTTTAAAATAAGTGTCTCTTTGTCCTATATGTGTATTTATAAACATAGAACGGAAATCTCTACGTCCAAAATATTTAGAGTTAGATGCTGTTGTAGGTAATTAGTGAAAAAGACTGTGTGTTTTCTCATCCACCTGCTGGTAGAAGCAGATGGTAGCTTATTTCTGCCCATGTGACCTACAGATTCTTCAGGTTTACTAAAATACTATGACTATGGTAATAGCATTGTTCCCTTCCTAGGTATGATTAGAATTCTGGTGTATATAAACAGTCTAATTTCCTCCCTTGCCTCACCAACCTTTTGAGAGGAAGTAAAAATAAGACTGGATATGGGTCTTGCCACCTGAAAAAACAGTTTTTAAATAATGTTTTCAAAAGCATGACTTTCCCCCACACTAACAGTTATAATTTTTGATGAAAAGAATGCTGTTATTTTCAGTTTTACAATGAGAAAGAATGTTTTGGAGTTTATGTTTTGTTTGATTTTAGCAAAAAAAAAAAAAAAAAAAAAAAGGCAGTACCCCAGGTATAAGGGGTTTGTCAGCCTACTTATTATGACCTATATCCAAGTTTTCTTGCATGACTGGTTATTTAGCTCTTCATTCTTTTATAAGAAACCATTATATACTTTATAATTTTATTATCAAGATGTATTTACTCAGCATATTTAATTTGAATAACTATATGAAATTAAAATAGAATCGGTTTTTACTTCTTTCTTTTTATTAATCTTACCCAGTTCTAAAAATGTGCACTAAAAAAGGTGAAATGAAAAATGCAGAGACTATTTTATGCAGCATCTACTTAATCTTAGAACTAAAAAGTATTAATGAAACTAATAGAATAAAAAAAGTATTCATGAAAGGATGCTAGACTGTGGTTGACAGACCCTAGATATCTGATAGACCTTCCTCTTTGGCCAAACTATTGAAGTAAAAGATAACAACCATTAAATCAATGGTTGTATTAGATCAAGTAAAAGATCAAGTTGGCTAGGCCTTCCCTGGTGACTCAGATGGTAAAGAATCTGCTCACAATGTAGGAGACCTGTGTTCAATCCCTGGGTCAAGAAGATCCTCTGGAGAAAAAGATGGCTACCCGTTCCAGTATTCTTGCCTTTGGAGAATCCATGGACACAGGTGAACATGACAGAGTGACCACCACTTTCACCTATGTCTCCCCCATTGGCAGATAGGTTCTTTACTACTAGGGACACCTCAGAAGTCCTTCACGTTCACAGCTCAGATAATTGTGGTCATTATAGGACAGCATATTATTTCTTAGAAGACTCTTCCACAGACTTTTCTTTTTAACCTCAGCACCAATTAATATTAACTTGTCTTAAACTTTGCCACGATTTGTAAGTGAGGTCTTCAAAAGACGTCATTTATATGTGGCGAGCAGAACTTGAAATGTTTTTTCCTAAGCTCTTCCTGATGTCTAGAAATGTGGTTAGTACAAAATTAGACCTTTTCTACAGTTTTAACAAACTTCAATTTTTTTATAATGCATTTATCAACAAGGCATTTGGTTTCCATTCTTCCATCAAGTTAAGGACTAAATAAGCAGCCAAAAAGTTGAATAAATCAAGAAATTCTGGTCAGGTGTATTGAAGACTCATGATCAGTGCTTACAGGGCCAGTGCTCTACTCTGTTTGAGACCTTGGATATATCCATTCATCATCACACATCTGGGTCTCCTCTTGAAATGGAAATACCAAGTATCTTATTTATTTTTTTTTTTTTTGTAAATAAAGACAATTTTGTAAGCTTAAATGAAGCACTGAAAAATATTTTAGGGAAGAATAATGTGGAAAAAAGCCACAGTATTTTTACTATAATTAAGTGGAAATTTAGTTAAGTGTACACTAAATGCTTTGAAATTTCAAAAGCCTCACACTCAAAGGTGGCTTCTGGGATCAGCCCCAGGGGCATCACATGGAATCTTGCTAGAAGGTCATAACTGGAGCTCTACTTCAGATAACTGAATTTTCATTTTATTAACATTCCCAAGATATTAATATGTACCTTAAACTTTAAGAAGAACTGAGAAGCAATCCTGAGGCATGTGTACAATGATTTCAGTTCAACGGATAAGGAATCTAGGCTCAGAGAGACAAAATTTCTACAGCTTGAGAACTTAAGCTCAGGTCTGTTTGAAGCTCACATTCACACATTTCTACCACACTTTCTTGCTTTCAGTGCACTGTAGCCAGTTTTTATAGACAAGTGCAAAATCGTTGTCTATTTTTTTTTTTTTTTTTTTTTTTTTACTGTTTTTACTAGCTTTGACTTATTCTGGCAATATTCTTCAAAAGGACATGCACTTACACAAATTCTGATGACAGGGAAGCCATGCAGTCCTTAAGGAGACCAAGTTTGGTGGGAAGATCAATAGCATAGATTTTTGTGGCTTTGCACAGTTCTATTTTTGAGTGCTTGGAGGATCTTATTTATTAAAGTGTGTTTGCAGAAACTGTCAGTAAACATCTTTTCTTTGTTAATATTTAACCCACCAACTCTTTCAACCTTCCATCTTTTCCAGTCTCACGGTCCCACATGCTTTTTAATCCACTAATAGCACCAAACTGTCTCCATGGTGCAATAAAAGTCTTCTATTTTATGACTTCCTTGAATTACTACCCTAACTTATAATTTGCCAGATTTGTTTTTGCCTTCAAATCCTTTTCTTCATTGTAGCCACATGAAAAATGTTACACCCTAAGTATTTTTCTCTCCAAACTCTAATGCTTATTTTTAATATACTAATAGATCTTGCCCAGAATAATTTAGTCTTCCAGACATTCAGAATGTTTTATTCACATTCAAAAGGACTTTTAGAAAGTTTTTCTATAAAATATTAGAAAATATTTGAAGTAGTTCTAATGATTGCTGATAGCTGGTAAGCTATGCATTACATAATTGTCAAGAATTTCCCAAAGCATTTATAAAAATATAAAAAGAAATAGATTGTTTATTCAAATGCCTCCTATATTTGCTTTTTAATGTTAAAGTATTTTCAGGGGAATCAAGGGCTGAATTTCCAGAAGTCAAGAGGGCTTCTTTGTGAGTGACAGTCGTAAATACCTTGATCTTATCTGAAACAAGTGAGTGTCATTTGAGTTGAAGATAATTTTATTTTCATTGTATTTGTTCAAGAGCCAGAAGGTAGAGAAAGGTTTAATTTATAGCTTCCTGTCCTAAAGAAGGGAGATAAACTATCAAATATGAAAAGGATCTAATCATGAGTCTGCTTTCTTTAATTATAACTCTAAGGATTGACACCAGTTGTATGTGCATGTGTGTGCTTAGAGGAAAAGGCTATGAAGAAAGAAAGTACAGTGGTGACAATGATAAGTATTCCCTCCACTCCCACACTCACCCTAGACTCACTGTCATTTGTATCATAACTGATGCACTTCCCATTGGGTCAATTGCTAGGAGAACTCAGTCTCTAAATTAGAATCTGCTAACATTTGTTCAACTCTCTTGTCTTGAGTTGTCAGACTCAATATTTGGTCACATTCTAAGCAGATAGTGAGTTAGTTTCAAGTTGTGTCATCTCTCAACAGAAGAATCGATGCTTTTGAATTGTGGTGCTGGAGAAGACTCTTGAGAGTCCCTTGGAGATCAAATCAGTCAATACTAAAAGAAATCAACCTTGAATGCTTATTCAAAGACTGATGCTATAGTTGAAGCTCCAACACTTTGGCCACATGATACAAAGAGCCAATTCATTGGAAAACACGTAAAACAGCTGAATTAGGCTATTAAGCCAATAATGTGCATATTGAATTCATGGGGAAAATGTGTTTGTGACTTCATAACTGTATATAATAATCAGAAAATACAGAAGAAACTTGTATCTTTTCTAAACCATTTTACTTCTGAAATAGTAAAGAACCCTCCTGACAATGCAGGAAACATAAGAGATGCAGATTTGATCCCTGGGTCAGGAAGATCCCCTGGAGGAGGGCATGGCATCCCACTCCAGTATTCTTGCCTGGAGAATCCATGGACAGAAGAGCCTGGTGGGTTACAGTTCATAGGGTTGCAAAGAGTCAGACATAATTGAAGCAACCTCCTATATTTGCTTTTTAATGTTAAAGTATTTTCAGGGGAATCAAGGGCTGAATTTCCAGAAGTCAAGAGGGCTTCTTTGTGAGTGACAGTCGTAAATACCTTGATCTTATCTGAAACAAGTGAGTGTCATTTGAGTTGAAGATAATTTTATTTTCATTGTATTTGTTCAAGAGCCAGAAGGTAGAGAAAGGTTTAATTTATAGCTTCCTGTCCTAAAGAAGGGAGATAAACTATCAAATATGAAAAGGATCTAATCATGAGTCTGCTTTCTTTAATTATAACTCTAAGGATTGACACCAGTTGTATGTGCATGTGTGTGCTTAGAGGAAAAGGCTATGAAGAAAGAAAGTACAGTGGTGACAATGATAAGTATTCCCTCCACTCCCACACTCACCCTAGACTCACTGTCATTTGTATCATAACTGATGCACTTCCCATTGGGTCAATTGCTAGGAGAACTCAGTCTCTAAATTAGAATCTGCTAACATTTGTTCAACTCTCTTGTCTTGAGTTGTCAGACTCAATATTTGGTCACATTCTAAGCAGATAGTGAGTTAGTTTCAAGTTGTGTCATCTCTCAACAGAAGAATCGATGCTTTTGAATTGTGGTGCTGGAGAAGACTCTTGAGAGTCCCTTGGAGATCAAATCAGTCAATACTAAAAGAAATCAACCTTGAATGCTTATTCAAAGACTGATGCTATAGTTGAAGCTCCAACACTTTGGCCACATGATACAAAGAGCCAATTCATTGGAAAACACGTAAAACAGCTGAATTAGGCTATTAAGCCAATAATGTGCATATTGAATTCATGGGGAAAATGTGTTTGTGACTTCATAACTGTATATAATAATCAGAAAATACAGAAGAAACTTGTATCTTTTCTAAACCATTTTACTTCTGAAATAGTAAAGAACCCTCCTGACAATGCAGGAAACATAAGAGATGCAGATTTGATCCCTGGGTCAGGAAGATCCCCTGGAGGAGGGCATGGCATCCCACTCCAGTATTCTTGCCTGGAGAATCCATGGACAGAAGAGCCTGGTGGGTTACAGTTCATAGGGTTGCAAAGAGTCAGACATAATTGAAGCAACTGAGCACTCAAGCATGCAAACTGTAGTGGAAAAAAAAAAAAAAGCATGCCAAGAGATAAGATTCAATGATCAGAAACTAAAGAAATATAGATAATAAAACAATCTAGTAGAAATCCATGTAGTGAAGTTACTAAACACATATTTTAAAATAACTATAAGTAAAATATAAAAAATCAACTAGTATCATTGTAAAAATGTCCCCAATAGTTTTATTATAAAAAGTAAAGAATGGATATTCCAAGTCCAAACCATAAAACAGTTAAAATTAGGAACCCTATAGTGGGTCAGATAAGCCAAAAGAAAGATTACTGCACTAGATGATAGAGCAATTGGAAATATTCAGATTGAACCACAGGGAGAATATGCTCATTTTAGGAAGAGCATAACAGAGATATGTAACATCATATAAAAGGCATAGCATATGTGTACCTGGAGTTCCAGAAATAGAACAGGAAAAGAAAGAGGAAGAAATGCTATTTGAAGAGATAATAATTGAGGTAACAGATATAAAGCAACACATTTAACCAGCCTTATGAATCCAAGCACTATTAATATGATAAGATCTACATCTGAAACAGCATAATAAAATTGCTGAAAACAAAAAATAAAATCTTAAAAGTAGCCAGTAAAAATGGCAAAATGGGGCAGAAGACCAGAATTTTACATATCAAAACCTTGACAGTAAAGTATCTTCTTTTTCTGATATGTTCAGTTCTGAACTTGATGCAGCTCAAATGCAGACATGGGTACCAGAGAAATCATCAGGAAAAGTGCTGCAGTTCTGGCTCAAGATGTAAGAAAGAAGAACTTTAAAACATAGAGTAAAAAAAAAAAAAAAACAGTCCATGTTTTATTTTTGTTTGCTTTATTCCATTCACTTGGGACCCAGACTCTAGGAAATCATGGATGGTGGTGGGAGTGACATTGGCAGCAGAGGGGGCCACAGGCACTTACAACTCTGAAACAGAAACTCTGTGGTTCCAGGGAGGTAGGAAGAGTGGTGGATGCAGAATATGCAGGAATGACTTGAGTTCAATTTCTAGTTGCCTGGAGGCTACACATGACTAGGCCTGAACAGAGATAATGACTCTAAAACCCCAATTAGACTATCGTTGATGTACAGATTACTGTCTCAAAGAACACCTATGGTTCCTCCATGGGGGAAAAAAGGAGTTGATTAAATATTTTTTGAGCTCTGACCATGCATAAGATGTTTCATTAGATTTGCAGAATCAGAGTTTTAAAACTATGATCTTTACTCCAAAGAGTTTCCAGTCTAGTGGTAACAATGAATATGTAAAAGTAATTGTAATATAGCAGGATTCATATAATAGTGTAGGCATGGGCATTTTGCTCTGGACATACCAAGGGAGGTTGGAAATATCTCCAAGCCAACTTTTAGAGTTCTCTGTAATGAGATTTCTTGCTCTTATCTGAAGCTTCCCAACAGTGTTTTTAAAAAGCTTAAAAACTCTTTAATCATCTTACATTATACCCTCCTCCCTTATTGAGACTACAGTGTCTCAGTAGCAATAAATAAATAAAAAAAAAAAAACCTGAAAAAAATAAATGAATTGTGAAATGATCTGCAAAGTAAAGAACAATGGAAGGTTTTGTATAGACAACTGTGTCAGTTATGTCTGAATGTGGGCTTACTCATATGATATGATTAAGACAAAATAGGAAAAAAGATGTATTGCAATGCCAATAAAGCATTTGACACAACTTTTATCAAAATTTGAATCAATTAAGATGAATTTTCGGTTGATCAGTCAGCTTTGGAAATGTTAAACCTCATCTTCCCCTGTCCAAAATAAATAAAAAATGAAAAAACATGACCCTGGCAGATGAAGAAGTAATTTGCAAATTCCACTGGGCTTGGCATTAAGTTCTATTTTTTAAATTGATTTTGGAATTTAAAATTTCTAGATAAATCCAATGAACTTGATCAAACAATTATTAGGATTAACAAGAGTTCTGTAAGACTTACAAATGTTCTTAATTTATAAAATTGATTGCATACTTCTACATCAGAAACCAATGTTAGTTAATGCAATTTCAAGCCATATATAGTATAATGATGTTTAAAATCATAAAACACTGTCAATTACTTTTAGGGAAAAATATAAAATTTTATTGAGATACCAATAAGCAAATAAATTAAGAGCTATACAATATTCAAAATTAATTATTTCTCAAATTAATCTATATATTCAATGCAAATTTAAATTATAATTCTAATTATAACCTGTATATGGAAGAGCAAGCAAGAGATGTAAAAATATTACTGGAAAGAAGAACAAGGTAGTAGCTTATCAGCTATCAATATTTACTATGAAATTATAGCAATTTAGGCAGTAAGGTGTTTGCATGAGGGTAGATAAAGGGAGTAGAGAAAGACATTCGTGTGGAAAGTTGATATAAGGCAAAGATGGCATTACAGATCAGTGGGGAAGTATGAACTGTTTTCTAAGTGGTCTTGGAACAATTAATTATCTGTGTGGGGAAAATGTAACTGAATCCCTGTGTCATGTCATACACAAAAATAAATTCCAACTGAATTAAAGACCTAAATGTGAAAAACAAATTTTAAATTTTAAAAGGAATATATTTGTATTCATAAGGCACTATTTCTTGTGCTGTGTGTGCTAGATCAGTCCAGTTGTGCCAGACTCTGTGTGACCCTATGAACTATAGCCCGCCAGGCCTCTTTGTCCGTGGGACTCTCCAGGCAAGAATACTGGCGTGGATTGCCCTTCCCCCCTTCAGGGGATCTCCTTAAACATTCACAAAATTCTTAAGCCATAAATTAGCCTATTGGTCAATTTGGATACAATTTGGATACAAATTAAATTTAACAATTTTTGTTCACTTACAGATAATCTAAAAAATTAAAAATGAGCCACAAACCAAGGGGAGATACCTTATAGTATATATCACAAAGAAAAGCATTTTAGAAACAAAGGAAGAGAAGGAAGGAAAGAAAAAAAGATGGAATGAAAGAAGCAAAAAGGGGGAAAAAGAAGAACGAAAATTTAGTAAAAAAGGTGACTACAGGATATGAACTCACACAAAAAGAAACCATAATAACAAATAAAAATATGAAAATAGTCTTGCTTTCAGTAGAATAAAAATATACATAATTAATGCTACAGTGAGAAGATTTTTACCTATTTGTCAGATACATCTGTATTAAAATGAATGACAGTACCAGGTATGGGTAAAGATGAGGGACAACAGGAACTTGTATTCTGCTTTGAGAACTGAAAATTAACTTTAGAGATAACTTGGCAATAGCTTGTCAAGATGCATATACCCTAAGCCAACGAACCCTACTCTTAAAATCTATAGAAACTCTCCCCTATGCAAAAGGAAAATTGTAGAAAGCAGCAGTTCTTGTCTTATCAAATTGTTGGACATAATCTAAATGTCAGTTAAAAGAATGGATAAATAATTTTTGGCTAAAATCATGTAGACACAAAGTAGTAAAAAAATGAATAAGCTAAAGATACGTTTATCAGGATGAATGTACTTTACAAATAAGGAATCTCACAAATTATCTCAATAAACAGCATTGAGGAAGAATAAAACACAAGTTACAGAATATATTATGGTATTTATTTAGGTTTAAAAGCAAAATCTACGACCATGCCCAGTGGCTCAGATGGTAAAGAATCTGCCTCCAGTGCAGGAGACTCGGGTTCAGTTTCTGGGTTGGGAAGATCCCATGGAGAAGAAAATTGCTACCCACTCCAGTATTCTTGCCTAGAGAATTCCATGGACAGAAGAACCTGGTGGATTACAGTCCATAGGGTCACAAAGAGACAGACACAACTGAATGACTAAGCACCAAGACAAAATAAAACTTTGGTGCTAACTTGTTCACAAATATTTGTATACTGATACTCAGAACTCTTATTTTGAGGCTTCCAAGGTGGTGCTAGTGGTAAAGAAACTGCCTGCCAATACAGAAGATGTAAGAGACACAGGTTCGATACCTGGGTCTGGAAGATCCCCTGGAGGAGGAAATGCCAACCCACTCCAGTAGTCTTAACAAAACTGTATATTGCTGAAGGATACAAGGAAATATAAAATAAATCAATAAATAAATTCATGAATTGGTTAGCAACAAAAAATAGTTACATACAAGAAGAAAGGTCAAGAGTTGAGATATGAGATGGTACACTAGGACTTTACATATGGAAGTAATATTTTATTTATTAAGCTGGACAGTTAATAAATAGATATGTAGATATTAATTTTACTTAAAAGTTGCTGGGACTCTAATTCACAGGTGGTGCAGTGATAAAGAATCCCCTGCCAATGCAGGCGAAGCAAGAGACACAGGTTTGATACCTCAGTTGGGAAGATCCCTCAAGTAGGAAATGGCAACCCATTCCAATATTCTTGCCTGGAGAATCCCATGGACAGAGGAGCTTGTGGTCTATTGTCCATAGGGTCACAAAGAATTGGACAGGACTAAAGTGACTTGCACACCACAGCACGTGTTATGCGAAAATAACTCTTCAGTCTATTTCTCTGAGCTAGCTCTTTCTGTACACCTGTATATGCAGACATCTTCAGATGTCACCTGCATGTGCGTGTGTGCTAAATAGATGCTTCAGTCGTGTCCAATTCTGTGCAATCCTGTGGACCATAGCCTGCCAGGCTCCTCTTTCCATGGAATTCTCCAGGAAAGAATACTGGGGTGGGTTGCCATGCCATCCTCCAGGGGACCTTCCCAACCCAGGGAATGAACCCGTGTCTGTTATGTCTCCTGCACTGGCAAGTGGATTCTTTACCACCAGCACCACCTGGGAATCCTGCAGATGTCACACAGCATCTCACATTGAACAGAATTAAAATAAATTCGTATTTCTCCAGTATTCCTACCACACTGGTCTATTTCCCTTTCCTTCCACCTAAAATTCAACTTATTTTCCTGTATCTCTTATGTCCTTTTATATAGGGGAGGAAGTATGTATTGGATTTGGTGCATAAACATTGGATTGAACCTATTGCTTGATATTAGGCAAATTAATTAATATCTCTTAGTTGCTCACTTTCTCTTCCATAACATGGAGCTAAACATAGATCCTGTTTCCTATTGTTTTTCTTTTTGAATGATATATCAGCAACATTAGGGAACTTGATATAAATACAAATTCTCAGGCCCTTTTCTAGACTTTTTGTAGTTGAAACACTAGGCTTCAACTGCAATCTGTTTTGACAAGCATCCAGGTGGTTTTGATGCATTCTACAGTATCAAAAACATTGCTCCCAGGGAGTAGTAATACTATTTATTCACTCACCTAAGGAAAAAAATCTGGAAAATCTTCCTTTTTTTTCCCCACATATAGTAAGGTTCTATTGGTCATCAAGTCTCCCCAAACTAACTTAAATTTATCATTTTATCTACTTTTAATTTCTGTGTTCACTGGTGCCATGAAAGCTTCAAATAAATTTTTGCAATAGTTTCCTGGTAACACTGCTACCAGTTTTGCCATTATCTAATGCCTTCTTTGCCAGGCTATGAGAGTAGAGATAACCTAATCATTATTTCCTTCAAAACAATTCTTCCCTGCTCTCTTATCCATTACTGGACAAAGCCCAAGTTTCTTAGCATAAAGTAAGCAGTCTTTCATGACTGGCTGAGGGATAAAATTAGACGTTCATCCGCTCCTGCCAAGTTCCCTCTCAGCTGTTCTTTCCCTTCTCAGACCTCCCTCCTTACAGAGCTAGGGAGTCCTTTAGGCTTTGTATGAAGTAGCAATGCCTGCAGGACAGAGCCATGACTCTGTATAATAGGTGCGGTGTGTTGGTATGGCCTTTAGAATTGGGTACACCTGAATTCACCCTCAGTTTTCATTTTTAATGTCTCTGGGACCCTTGGGTAAATTATTTAATCCTCCTCTGCTTCTGTTTCTGGATCTCTAAACTGAGCAAACGAATAGAATCCATTTAATTGCATAATTGTGAATATTAAATAGGTGAATGTATGTACTAACTACATTTATCATCATGTCTTTTCTGGAGTAAGTGTCCCATACATGCCATTTCTCTTCCTTTCTCTCCCATCTTTACCTTTCTAGGTTCTCATGCTGTTTAAGGCTGTTTAAGTGCTGCCTTGAATGCTTTTGGGTTTCTTTATCTAATATTTGAGGTACAGCCATGTTGAATTGGTCTTCCAAGGTGATGCTAGTGGTAAAGAACCTGCCTGCTAACACAGGAGACACAGGAGATACGGGTTCCATCCCTGGGTTGGGAAGATGCCCTGAGGGAGGAAATGGCTACCCACTCCAATAGTCTTGCCTGGGAAATCTCACAGACAGAGGAGACTGGTGGGCTATAGTCCATGGAACTGCAAAGAGTAGGACATGACTGAAGCAACTTAGCATGCATATTGATTATAAATACTTTATTCCATAGTAGACACTTTGGTATTTGATTATCAGCATCCATTCTTCTTCCTATGGCACTCTCACTGTTCATAAACTTTTCTGTCACCCATTATGTGTAGTTTTGGTGACAGGGTAGCTCCAGATGCTGGAAGACCCCTGAGGAAGCTGAGAAGGTTAGATCCTTTTACTCCCTCCCGTCTGATAATATCAGAGCAAGCAGTTAGCCTCAACTTGGCCACTCTAAGTTCTTTGCAGGGACTTTAACTCTTATAAGAGATAAGTGAGAACTGGAAACCTTTAGTCCTTTATCCCAGCATATGTCTCCTGACTTGGATGCTTTCAACTCCTGAATGACTGTTGTGTTTCCCTTTCTGGGCATGCAGAATTCCCCTGCTATTGCCTTTTCCAAGCAAGGCCCTCCAGGTTTCTGTCAGTGCTATGACTCACTAAAGTCTCCTAACAAAACCAGTGTCAGTTTCTGCTGATTACACCCAGGAGGACTGGCATGCTGTACTTTGATTTATTCTTTTTCCCTCATTGGTGTTAAGCACAAGGTCTCAAACTCTTTTGTGATGAGAGGAAAGGTCATCATTCAAGAAGAGCTCACGCGAGCTCTTGTGAAAATGCCAGTGTTTTCAGTTTTAGAATTGTGTACACAATTTGTAGGCAGTGCATGACCTCGATTCTCTCTTTCTAGTTCATGTTGATTAAAAATTGTTTTTTTAAAGCAGATTTTCATTGCAAATGAAGACAGAAGCATCGTTAACTATATTTATCACTAACAGTCCTTACGTGCCAGCGATTATCAATTAGTGAAAACAGATTTTAAGGATTAAAACAATAACATACAGTATTTATCCTCCAAACCATACTTCTCATTAAAAAGTCTTTCCAATTGGCCTATAAAGGGCAATGTTGTCTTTTCTCTACGTGGAAAGAGAAGGCTTTCAATTCTGCTCCATATTTGTGTCTCTCTTTATAATTACCCATGTGTAAAATGCTTCATTTCATGCTTATGTTTTTTTTTTTTTTGGTAGTATTCAACAACTGAAAAAATCATTTACACTCCTAATCTACAGATCTGATAACTGGTTATCAAATCTTTCTATTCTACCCCTAAAATGGTAATGGTTACTGGTCTAGAGATCTTCCTGTGACTTATTTTTCAAAAGTCATTTTAAATATGGGCATTAAAAGCACAATATTTCTCTCATCTTATGGGTTAAACTATATTCTCTGCAATGAGAACATTCATTATCATTCGAAGAAACAAAGGAGATATAATCAATTTGATAACAAATCTATAAATGATGTCGAGTTACGAGTTATTCGAAGAAGTACACATAATACAACAGTTTAATTGTGCTGACTTTGCTCAAACGCAAGCTGTCTAATTTCCTTCAGAGCGCTGGTTTTCAAATATGCCAGCATGAATTCACTTCTCTTCATTTATTCAGTTAATATCTGTTGTGTTTCTAATGTGTACCAAGATCTGTGTTAGGTCCTAGAAACTGAGACAGTGATTAAAAATCCATAATCCCTGGGATACACCTTCATGTAGAATGTGATGGGCAGAAGATTTAACTCCTAGAGGAGGTGTTTATGTTCCTGGCTCCAGACAGCAGAGGTGTGGATAAACAGTAAACCCAGTCCTCAGCCCTCCTATTTTCAGTGTGTGTCTGGGCACTGAACTCAGGTGTATCTTTCCCTTCTCCACTCCATGTGTGTATACAACACATTTAATGCTGTTAACATTGACCAGAAATTCAAAGTGACAGATCCGGAGGTACTGCAATCTGGAACTCTTAACATTTGTAAACTGGTGAGAATAGTGGAATGCACAAGGTCTCCACTTAACGACTTCTCCATCTTCTCTTATGGACTCCTCTGCTCAGCCATCCAGGAATAGGATATGTATTAGACAACTAACATCTGGTCTGAATATCTATTAGGACCATATGCTTTCCTCTGTTATGTTATCATCCTAGAATAGATTAAGGGAAATCCAAACCAAATGGGGATTGGGAGAGATTTTCAAGGGTCACTTAATAAAGTAATTTTGGTTTTCCCTTTGCAAAGAACACAGCATACCATAGAGACAATTGAGAGAACTAAGAACATGGCAGAAATAATCTTAATAAATAATCATCATGATCATAACCATATTCCTCACTGGAAAATAGAAACTGTTAATTGTCACAGTTATAAATGGGTGCATCCTGCCGGGATCTTACTTGAAAGATGAAGTTCTATGGAACAGTCTTGTCTTTTAAATGAAAACTGGTAGCTCTGGATCTGGCTTTGTTTTCCTCCCAAAGTCCTTGCTGTTAATACTCACAGTGGATTGGGGACTGACTCTTTTCCTCTCTCATAAAAATTTCTTGATTTATGATTGTAAGATCTTCATGGTCAAATGACAAAAGTTAAGTCTTAATGGCAAAAAAAAAGCAAGCACTGCTTTTTCCTTTTTCCAAGAACGTATTGAGAGAGTAAAGTTCAGTTACTTTGCTTTTGATTTTACAGTTAGAGTATAAGGTATTTGGCTTTAAGAATGTATTTCACTTCAAAATTCTATCAATGACATAGACTTTATCTCTGATTTTAAACTTGATCTCTCTACTCTTTTATGAAATGTGATCCACACCGAATTAATAGTTAAAACAATGAGCATGAATTATGATGTCAACTAAAAACATAGAATTAAATTGGTACTTTTATTCTGAACACTGTTACCAAATTGGGGATAATTTGAAATTCTATTGCTGAGAGGATTTAAAGTGGAATATGAATATGTTTTACTAAAGAATTATAAATAGACTCTGAAAAGACTATAGATGTTAGGCAGGGGTAATACTGATGGTATTAATACTTCCTTAAAGTTGATAGTGGCATACTTCTATAAGAAAAGAATGAATACTTTCCAACTCAAAGAATAAGGTGCATTTTAAAAAAAAAGAATAAGGTGCATTTCATCAATAGAGAAAAATCTCCAATTAAAGTATCCTGATCAATTTTTTAATCAGGCAAACTCTCTGTTAATGTATAGAAACAAGAAAATAGAAAAACTGCCATCTAGACCTACTACTGGGGTTGGAAGTAGTAAACTTCAACTAAGGATCTGGTATGTAAAAGATCCAAATATGGATATTTGATTTGGATAAATATGGATCAATATGTCATCATGAACAAAGAAGTTAAATGTCTAAAGTTCATTTTCTCTATTTGACTGAATAAATATGTAAATAAATGTAAAATACTTAAAACATCTGTTTCCTAAATAAGTATATCTATAAATTTACATTTATAAGATTATACATTACTTATAAGCAATAGATGCAATGGTCATCTCAGTCAATAATAATAGGACTAAGATGAAAAATAAATCTTGAGTCAATCATGAAAATAGATTTGATTAACTAATTTAAAATTTCCAAAAATTTTGTAACTAATAGAAATCATCTCTGATGACTGTTAAAACTAGCTATTTAAACATAGAAGTTCAATATTTTTAAAATTATGGTGGAAACCCATGTGGGTCTTAAAATCAATTAAATAGGTCATAACTAACTTTTTAAAAAATGAAACAATACAATAATACAGGATTGAATTGCAGTGAGTGACGGTAATTGGTGTTTTCCAAAACTTTACTTTCAGGTTATGTGTTTTCCTGACATACACACAAACATATGGTTGAATTGAAACACAGAGAAAATACACATATTATTGCGAGCTATCATGAAAATGTATAAATGCATTAAGCACTTGATAAGCCTCTCAAAGTTAAAAGCTTTAAAAATGTTGGAAAAGCCTTCAGTTAGTGATTGTGGGTTAAAAACTTTCATTGAGTGACAAAATGGTTTCAAGTTTTATGAGAAACTAAACAGCAATCAAGAAGAATACACTGCAGTCATAATGGTACAATGAGTGTCATTTATCTAAATATGGAAAATGACAACAGACGTTCTTGTCCATTAATATAATCTACTCTAAGCCAGAAGTTGAATCTGTTTTCTATTTGTCAGCTAAAATCAAACAAGCCATAGTAGATAACATATTCTACATTTGAAAATTAACAGAGCTAACCTTTTCATCATACTGAGAATATTAAAAACCTACATAACTTCCCCTTGCAGCATGTTCTGAGTTCTACTTGTTTGGTGTACTATATCAATGAGAGATGTAGCATTTCAGAAAACAGGATACAAATATCTATAGAACGTTTTGTTTCAAAGTTGATACACATGTTAAATTGTAAACAATTTTAAGTTTTCAATTTTTGGAAAATTTAGATACATATGAATATGTACCTATATATTCTAGTTTTAGATCTGCTTGATGTCAAACTAACTATACCTTTGAATCGGTATCGTGTGCACAAAAATTTTTCTTTATTTTATGGCTAAAGAGTATAGACATGAAGGGCTGAGATACTATCTAAAATTTCATTGAATTTTAGCCTCAGTTAGGTTGGTTAAATGGTCTAGTGGCTAGCATATTCCTGAGATATGTAATAAAAAACTTAAATAGAAATGATAGAATAGGTTGCTTCGGTAGCTACTAAGTTCAATCTTCCTGGCATCATAGTTGTTTTTATTTTCATTTAAATTGAGTATTCTGCAAGGAATTTGAGGGAAGGTGGAGAGAGGAAGGGGAATCCTCTTTTCACTGTGATAAAAGTGTTTGGCTGAAACCAGCAGGGTAGGAATTTCAGAACGGTAATGAATCATTCTAGAATCTTCTCTCACTGTTCAAATGGTGAGCTTTTTGCTTAAAAAATCAAGTTGAAAGCTTGTTGTTTTGATTCTGATTAACATTTCTGAAAAAGTTATCTTATGAAAGAAAGAATTTGATTTTTTATCCTTTTAGATACCATCGGCTATAATAAAACAAAAACAACAACCTCATCTTTCACAGTTCTTGTACCTTTGTGTTTTAATTGTTTAAACAAAGACTATCCCAGAAATCTTACTGCATGCAAAATATGAGTCAGATTTCACTTTGAGGAAATACTGGAAATGAAATGGAAAACATTCAGGTTATTTTTATAAAATAAAAAATACTGTACTATTGCTTAAAATATGCTGCCTTAAAGGAAATATAGAGCTTTAGCTTGATTATTAGTTTTGACTTTTAGATACATGCTGTTCCTGAAATTCATAAAAAGTGAGATTTAGACTAATATATGACTGGTCTCTTCAAGAGCATGTAGTTACTACACGTAAGAGAGCCTTAGCCTTGTCTTCGTAGCCTGTGAATAGAATAAGCTATTAAAAAATACACATCAATTGATTTTTAGAAAAGGACAGCATCTTGCGAACTCTGCCTCAGATGTCGGTGACTCAAGTGAGGTGGAAGAACCACTTACAAAACAGATCAAACCACATACCCATAGATAAAATTCCCATGGAATTTAATGAAAGTAAAATTGAGCATAAGTCTATAAAACTGGAGAACATGAGAGATTTTGAGGGATTTATATGCTTGTGACGCTTAACCATGCAATCTCAAGTTTCTAATACTTCTGGCAGATCATAGTTTAAATTTTGAATTTAGCCTCAGTTATGGTAAATCTAGTGGCTAGCATATTCCTGAGATATGTAATAAAAAACTTAAATAGAAATGATAGAATAGGTTGCTTCGGTAGCTACTAAGTTCAATCTTCCTGGCATCATAGTTGTTTTTATTTTCATTTAAATTGAGTATTCTGCAAGGAATTTGAGGAAGGTGGAGAGGAAGGGGAATCCTCTTTTCACTGTGATAAAAGTGTTTGGCTGAAACCAGCAGGGTAGGAATTTCAGAACGGTAATGAATCATTCTAGAATCTTCTCTCACTGTTCAAATGGTGAGCTTTTTGCTTAAAAAATCAAGTTGAAAGCTTGTTGTTTTGATTCTGATTAACATTTCTGAAAAAGTTATCTTATGAAAGAAAGAATTTGATTTTTTATCCTTTTAGATACCATCGGCTATAATAAAACAAAAACAACAACCTCATCTTTCACAGTTCTTGTACCTTTGTGTTTTAATTGTTTAAACAAAGACTATCCCAGAAATCTTACTGCATGCAAAATATGAGTCAGATTTCACTTTGAGGAAATACTGGAAATGAAATGGAAAACATTCAGGTTATTTTTATAAAATAAAAAATACTGTACTATTGCTTAAAATATGCTGCCTTAAAGGAAATATAGAGCTTTAGCTTGATTATTAGTTTTGACTTTTAGATACATGCTGTTCCTGAAATTCATAAAAAGTGAGATTTAGACTAATATATGACTGGTCTCTTCAAGAGCATGTAGTTACTACACGTAAGAGAGCCTTAGCCTTGTCTTCGTAGCCTGTGAATAGAATAAGCTATTAAAAAATACACATCAATTGATTTTTAGAAAAGGACAGCATCTTGCGAACTCTGCCTCAGATGTCGGTGACTCAAGTGAGGTGGAAGAACCACTTACAAAACAGATCAAACCACATACCCATAGATAAAATTCCCATGGAATTTAATGAAAGTAAAATTGAGCATAAGTCTATAAAACTGGAGAGAACATGAGAGATTTTGGAGGAATTTATATGCTTGTGACGCTTAACCATGCAATCTCAAGTTTCTATCTTCCTATTTTTATCAAGGGGATCAATGTGCTCTATGGTGAAAAGTGCAGGCTCTTGGTTTATAATGGCCAGGGCTCAGTCTTACTTTTTCTACTTATAGACTGTAGGATCTGAATATTTTCAACCTTTCCTATTTCATTTTCCTCCTCTGCACTGTGAGGATAATGTAAGATCTACCACAAGGGGCTATTTTAAGAATTTAATGAGATAAACTGTGTAAAGTATTTAGCATAGTGCATGGCTCAGATGAAATGTTCATAAATGTCAATTAATATTGATATATGCTTTCTGATTAAATAGTGATAAATGTTGATGAGAAATGCATATATATAAAGAGGAAAATTAAAATATGGCCATCAATCATAATTCAGATATTCTGAAATAACAATGCTGCATTTCCTCCTAGTATATGAAACTAGAGTATATATGTGTATAGATCTATTTCCACACTTATTTCCATATACGTATTTAGAAATGAATAGCGTATGTCATTGTATGTGTAATTTTTTACTGTATTGTCTTTTTTTCAATACAACATTTTAAGAGAATTCTCCATGCTATCAGGTAAACATAGATGCCTTTTACATGCCTTAAGACTGAGAAACTAGCCTGAGAAATCAGGCTAGTTCTGAGGTGCATATGTGTGTCAGAAGTTCTTTATTGTTGCATTGTTGAATGGAATCCTAAAGCCCAAGCAATGTTCCTGCTAACAAAATGAAAAAGAATCACACCACATATCCTGAAGTTATTTCATTCATACAAAAACAATATAGTCTTATTATGACAAAACACAAATATCATTCATAAACTAACCGGTAAGAGAGCCTTAGCCTTGTCTTCGTAGCCTGTGAATAGAATAAGCTATTAAAAAATACACATCAATTGATTTTTAGAAAAGGACAGCATCTTGCGAACTCTGCCTCAGATGTCGGTGACTCAAGTGAGGTGGAAGAACCACTTACAAAACAGATCAAACCACATACCCATAGATAAAATTCCCATGGAATTTAATGAAAGTAAAATTGAGCATAAGTCTATAAAACTGGAGAGAACATGAGAGATTTTGGAGGAATTTATATGCTTGTGACGCTTAACCATGCAATCTCAAGTTTCTATCTTCCTATTTTTATCAAGGGGATCAATGTGCTCTATGGTGAAAAGTGCAGGCTCTTGGTTTATAATGGCCAGGGCTCAGTCTTACTTTTCTACTTATAGACTGTAGGATCTGAATATTTTCAACCTTTCCTATTTCATTTTCCTCCTCTGCACTGTGAGGATAATGTAAGATCTACCACAAGGGGCTATTTTAAGAATTTAATGAGATAAACTGTGTAAAGTATTTAGCATAGTGCATGGCTCAGATGAAATGTTCATAAATGTCAATTAATATTGATATATGCTTTCTGATTAAATAGTGATAAATGTTGATGAGAAATGCATATATATAAAGAGGAAAATTAAAATATGGCCATCAATCATAATTCAGATATTCTGAAATAACAATGCTGCATTTCCTCCTAGTATATGAAACTAGAGTATATATGTGTATAGATCTATTTCCACACTTATTTCCATATACGTATTTAGAAATGAATAGCGTATGTCATTGTATGTGTAATTTTTTACTGTATTGTCTTTTTTTCAATACAACATTTTAAGAGAATTCTCCATGCTATCAGGTAAACATAGATGCCTTTTACATGCCTTAAGACTGAGAAACTAGCCTGAGAAATCAGGCTAGTTCTGAGGTGCATATGTGTGTCAGAAGTTCTTTATTGTTGCATTGTTGAATGGAATCCTAAAGCCCAAGCAATGTTCCTGCTAACAAAATGAAAAAGAATCACACCACATATCCTGAAGTTATTTCATTCATACAAAAACAATATAGTCTTATGTGATGACACACACACAAATACACATGTACAGAATCCCTAGCCTCATTTCATGACGCAGGAACATGGATTGTTCTTTTTGATGCACGTACATACAAACTTCCAATACTGCTCCTCTGCTCTCATTTTGCATTTGGCTCCATCCTGTAGTTTTAAACTTGGTTTAATCCACAAATTTAATACAAGCCACATATATTCAATCTTTCTAAAAATTACTCTAAAGCATTGCTATACCCCCATTCTCTCCCTCCTCCCTCTTCCCCACTCTCTTTGTCCTGTCCCTTCATACCTCCTTGTATTTTGACATTTTTCACTCTGGTGTGCCATTTGAATGTCTTTCTTATCTCTCTATGTGCTTAGAAGCTCAGTCATGTCTGACTCTTTGCAACCCCCTGAACTGTAGATTGCTGGGCTCCTCTGTCCATGGAATTTGCTAGAAAAGGATGCTGTAGTGGGTTGCCGTTTCCTACTCCACATCTCTTTATACTTGTATAAAATATAATTTTTCTATAAAACCCAGAATAATTGCTAGATCTTCTGTGAAGTTCCCCTCATCGTTTGTGATAAGACTATGACACAATGCATTAAGACCCTTTGAACTCCAGTATAAACTATAAACACTTAGAATGCTGAAAAAACTACTTATTAATGGGATCTTCACTTAGAACTGGAGTGTTCGGGACTTTTCACTTATCCTCTAGGAGTCCACCTGGAAACTGTCTAATTCTTATGTCTTTCCCATTGTTCTTAATTTTTTTCAATATTTTTCTTTATTCAATCCATTTGTTTATAGTAGATTATTTTGCTTTACCATTTCCCTAGTTGATGTAAGACTAATGTAATTTCAACAATTGTCATATTGATTGAATTGTACTGGCCAAAAATTTAAGAACCTGAGTAATACCACTGGGGCCCAATTCCCCAGTGAAGCCATTATTCATAACTCCTTTTTGGTAGAATTATGCAAAATATCAAGAGCTCACAAAATAGATGATCTCCAAATTAAAGATAAGATTTTAGCAACAAATTAATTTCTTAAACCTTTCTTATGAAGTTGTCCAAGTTGTTATAACAGAGAAAAGGTTATAGAATCTGAAGGGATGTGAAAGAGAAGAAAAATAATAGAATCAATTGAATCTCCTACGAATCTGTCAAGTTTAGTCTTTGTGTGCTTACAAATAGTTTGCTAAAGGGTCAGAACATTTGGAAAGGGGATCCTAACATTAGCAGTACCAAATATTTTGCATTTGGCTCCATCCTGTAGTTTTAAACTTGGTTTAATCCACAAATTTAATACAAGCCACATATATTCAATCTTTCTAAAAATTACTCTAAAGCATTGCTATACCCCCATTCTCTCCCTCCTCCCTCTTCCCCACTCTCTTTGTCCTGTCCCTTCATACCTCCTTGTATTTTGACATTTTTCACTCTGGTGTGCCATTTGAATGTCTTTCTTATCTCTCTATGTGCTTAGAAGCTCAGTCATGTCTGACTCTTTGCAACCCCCTGAACTGTAGATTGCTGGGCTCCTCTGTCCATGGAATTTGCTAGAAAAGGATGCTGTAGTGGGTTGCCGTTTCCTACTCCACATCTCTTTATACTTGTATAAAATATAATTTTTCTATAAAACCCAGAATAATTGCTAGATCTTCTGTGAAGTTCCCCTCATCGTTTGTGATAAGACTATGACACAATGCATTAAGACCCTTTGAACTCCAGTATAAACTATAAACACTTAGAATGCTGAAAAAACTACTTATTAATGGGATCTTCACTTAGAACTGGAGTGTTCGGGACTTTTCACTTATCCTCTAGGAGTCCACCTGGAAACTGTCTAATTCTTATGTCTTTCCCATTGTTCTTAATTTTTTTCAATATTTTTCTTTATTCAATCCATTTGTTTATAGTAGATTATTTTGCTTTACCATTTCCCTAGTTGATGTAAGACTAATGTAATTTCAACAATTGTCATATTGATTGAATTGTACTGGCCAAAAATTTAAGAACCTGAGTAATACCACTGGGGCCCAATTCCCCAGTGAAGCCATTATTCATAACTCCTTTTTGGTAGAATTATGCAAAATATCAAGAGCTCACAAAATAGATGATCTCCAAATTAAAGATAAGATTTTAGCAACAAATTAATTTCTTAAACCTTTCTTATGAAGTTGTCCAAGTTGTTATAACAGAGAAAAGGTTATAGAATCTGAAGGGATGTGAAAGAGAAGAAAAATAATAGAATCAATTGAATCTCCTACGAATCTGTCAAGTTTAGTCTTTGTGTGCTTACAAATAGTTTGCTAAAGGGTCAGAACATTTGGAAAGGGGATCCTAACATTAGCAGTACCATTAGTGATGCTATTATTTTTTCCTCCATTTTCTGTCCTGCATACTACATAATAGTAGAGTTAAGAGCAGAAGCTTCCGCTACTAATGCTAAGAACAGAGACTTCTTCATATAGATGTTTAAAAAGCTCATAATAATACTGATGTAATAGTGTATATTGCAATTTGACAACATTCTGTCATGGTTTTGAGAACTCATATCTAGTGGCAAAAATAAGTATCACAACATGGCTATACCACAATTCTCCAGCTATGATGATCCTGATAAAGCATTTATATCTAGGTACAAAATTGCATCTATATGCATGGAGCAGTGTTTCTTAACTAGGGGCATTTTTTAAATTTTACAGGAGGTCTTTAGTAATATCTGGAGATAGTTTTGTATTCACAACTGGAGAAATGTCATCTAGTGTATAGGGACCAAGTTTTTAAAGATTTTCAGTTTAGGAAGGTGAAAAACTCTGGAGATGTATGATGGTGAGGGGTACACAGCAATGTGAATGTACTTAGTGCCACTGAACTAACTATACAGTTAAATCTGGTTAAAATAGTATGCTTTATATTATGTGACTTTTACCACAGTAGTAAAAGAGATCCTACATGCACAGGACAGCTGCACACCAAAGAATCATCTAGCCTAGATGTAAATACTGCTGAGGTTGAGACATGCTGGCTTAGAATTTCTAAGGGAGGTGTCATTTTCTCAGTGGATTCTTCAACATCAGAGAATATACCTTTCAATTGAGAAATACCAAGGCCAAAAATTTAAGAAGCTGAGTAATACCACTGGGGCCCAATTCCCCAGTGAAGCCATTATTCATAACTCCTTTTTGGTAGAATTATGCAAAATATCAAGAGCTCACAAAATAGATGATCTCCAAATTAAAGATAAGATTTTAGCAACAAATTAATTTCTTAAACCTTTCTTATGAAGTTGTCCAAGTTGTTATAACAGAGAAAAGGTTATAGAATCTGAAGGGATGTGAAAGAGAAGAAAAATAATAGAATCAATTGAATCTCCTACGAATCTGTCAAGTTTAGTCTTTGTGTGCTTACAAATAGTTTGCTAAAGGGTCAGAACATTTGGAAAGGGGATCCTAACATTAGCAGTACCATTAGTGATGCTATTATTTTTTCCTCCATTTTCTGTCCTGCATACTACATAATAGTAGAGTTAAGAGCAGAAGCTTCCGCTACTAATGCTAAGAACAGAGACTTCTTCATATAGATGTTTAAAAAGCTCATAATAATACTGATGTAATAGTGTATATTGCAATTTGACAACATTCTGTCATGGTTTTGAGAACTCATATCTAGTGGCAAAAATAAGTATCACAACATGGCTATACCACAATTCTCCAGCTATGATGATCCTGATAAAGCATTTATATCTAGGTACAAAATTGCATCTATATGCATGGAGCAGTGTTTCTTAACTAGGGGCATTTTTAATTCTACAGGAGGTCTTTAGTAATATCTGGAGATAGTTTTGTATTCACAACTGGAGAAATGTCATCTAGTGTATAGGGACCAAGTTTTTAAAGATTTTCAGTTTAGGAAGGTGAAAAACTCTGGAGATGTATGATGGTGAGGGGTACACAGCAATGTGAATGTACTTAGTGCCACTGAACTAACTATACAGTTAAATCTGGTTAAAATAGTATGCTTTATATTATGTGACTTTTACCACAGTAGTAAAAAAGAGATCCTACATGCACAGGACAGCTGCACACCAAAGAATCATCTAGCCTAGATGTAAATACTGCTGAGGTTGAGACATGCTGGCTTAGAATTTCTAAGGGAGGTGTCATTTTCTCAGTGGATTCTTCAACATCAGAGAATATACCTTTCATTAATTTGAGGAACAGAGGTTACCAAGGGCCCTTTGGGGTAAGACACTTGAATAAAAATTGCTCTAGGAACTAGATACAAATCACATTTCCACAGAAGGTTAAGAAGCAGGCTCATCAACCTGTTGGATGTGCTATAGGAGAGTTGCCACTTTCTCCATAAATATTCATCACTATGGAAACCATCCCACATCCATGAACTCCTATAACCTTAAATGGCAAGCACATATTTTGTAAGGATGGTGAGAAAAAAGCAAATAAATTTCCATGCTGACATCTTATGGCATGTTTGATTAGAGATTCTAGATTAGTTAAAAACCATGTAATCGAGGCTGCTCATTAAAATCTCCTGAGAAAACTTTATAAATTCTGATGCTCAGGACCCCACAGCCCCAAACAATTATGTGGAAAGTTGTGATTCTGGGTTCAGGCATCACTATTGCTTAAAAGCTCTTTGGCTAATTCTAAGTTTCCATAAAGGCTGAGAATCATGGTTCTAGCTTTTATCAATAAAGTCTCACCTTAATAAAGACTGACCTGGACTTCCATGGTGGCCCAGTGGTTAAGACTCTGAGCTTCCAATGCAAGCAATGTAGATTCCATTCCTGGTTGGGGAACAAAGGTCCCACATGCCACACTGACAAATTAAATAAATATATAAAGAAAGAAAGGAAAAAAAATAAAGAAGACTGATCTAAAACCTTTCTACATTAATGAGTCTAAATGATCCAAATTCAGGAGGATGCTTTAGAGGTAACTTTGTGAGCATTAAGGTAAGGGCTGAATTTTAGGATGATTATTGAAAGAATTGTTAAAAACTTGACAAGCAGTTGAGGGTGGGCAACTTGTTTGTTCTTACTGCTGTGTCTTCCTATGTTAAAGGAAGAAACGCTAAAGAGTTTCCTACTGTACTTCAAGGGCAAAACCAGGTTTTGACTATAACAGAATTATAAGACACATCATGCCACAAAAAGTAAAATTTTATTTCATCCCTGAAAATTTCCCTGAGCAGGGGAAATGGTGTAAACAAGCCATCTGTGTTGTGATGTGAAACACATTCCCTGGTGGTGGCCCTTGCAGGGTGCCTGTACTATCTTAAAAAAAAAAAAAAAGGAGGGGCATTTGCTGTGGGACCAAAGGCAGTGGGAATTCAGATCAACTTACTTTCTAAATTTGCACAAAATCATTCCTGCAAAAAGATGAGATTTTCAAAAGTCAGGCAATGGATGAATTAGTATAAATCTAAGAATTAAATAAAATCCAGTATTGGCAAAGCAGAGCTTTGATGCTGCTCTACATAAACACAAAAATGAACTGTTAAATTTAGAAATGAACAGATTCAAATGCAGTTTGTCCTTTTTCTATCTATAGTAGGAATCCTTCTGATCATGTACTGTACATTTGATGGAAGCATGTGGTTGTGGCAAATGTCCCCCAGGAACGGATCCAAATCAGAAGTTCAATTTGCTTTAAGCTTTTTAAAGTGTTCCAGGGGTGCAAAGTGGACTGAATTCTCCCGAATTCTTACAGTAACTTTGAAAATATTGAAGTAGACAAAAGGAGGTAGGGGTGCTGTGAAACTTGAAAAAGTACAAGTTTGCTTTATCAGAAACATTTTGTTTGCAATGGAAGCCAAATTTTAATAAAATTAAAAAATTAGTTTGTTCCATCTTCTAGACCTGCTATTATACCCTCTTTTCTTTCTTTCCCTTTCTTTCTTTTTTTCTTTCTTTCTGTCTGTCTGTCTGTCTCTAATGGGTGGGATGGCCCTGTGTCTTGGATTTATACAGGCCTGGGTATAAATCCCAGATCCAGTTCCTATTACCTTGGATTTGGCATTTCCCTCAATAGTTGTAAGGATTACTTTGGTGGCAAAGAAATCATGTTAGACTTGTAAAATAGAGTACTACTCAGCAGTAAGGACGGTCCATGCATTAGCATGAATGAATCTCAATAGTATTATACCAAGTGAAAGAAGTCAAACTCAAAAAGCTGTATACTATTTTTTTATACTGTAGTCTTAAAAAGACAAAGCTGTAGGGACTGAAAAATCAGAGGGTGCCAGGGGTTCAGGGTGGGATGAGGACTTACTTCAAAAAGACAAAATCTTCTGAGAGTGATGAAAATATATAATCTTGATGGTGGTGGTGGTTATACCACCTTTCATAGAACAGTATAAACAAAATAAATGACCTGGACCATGTGAATAATATTAGTAAACAATCACCCCTCGTCAACCAAAGGTAATGTTAAAAGTTTAAATGCAAAAATAGAGATTAAAAATCTCAGAAGTACCTAGCATGATGACCTATAAACACACTTTTATCCCCTTTGCTCTTTTTCACATCCAAATAATTTAAATACAAAAATCTACCTTTGAATTATCTAAAAAATAAAATCCAGTATTGGCAAAGCAGAGCTTTGATCTGCTCTACATAAACACAAAAATGAACTGTTAAATTTAGAAATGAACAGATTCAAATGCAGTTTGTCCTTTTCTATCGATAGTAGGAATCCTTCTGATCATGTACTGTACATTTGATGGAAGCATGTGGTTGTGGCAAATGTCCCCCAGGAACGGATCCAAATCAGAAGTTCAATTTGCTTTAAGCTTTTTAAAGTGTTCCAGGGGTGCAAAGTGGACTGAATTCTCCCAATTCTTACAGTAACTTTGAAAATATTGAAGTAGACAAAAGGAGGTAGGGGTGCTGTGAAACTTGAAAAAGTACAAGTTTGCTTTATCAGAAACATTTTGTTTGCAATGGAAGCCAAATTTTAATAAAATTAAAAAATTAGTTTGTTCCATCTTCTAGACCTGCTATTATACCCTCTTTTCTTTCTTTCCCTTTCTTTCTTTTTTTCTTTCTTTCTGTCTGTCTGTCTGTCTCTAATGGGTGGGATGGCCCTGTGTCTTGGATTTATACAGGCCTGGGTATAAATCCCAGATCCAGTTCCTATTACCTTGGATTTGGCATTTCCCTCAATAGTTGTAAGGATTACTTTGGTGGCAAAGAAATCATGTTAGACTTGTAAAATAGAGTACTACTCAGCAGTAAGGACGGTCCATGCATTAGCATGAATGAATCTCAATAGTATTATACCAAGTGAAAGAAGTCAAACTCAAAAAGCTGTATACTATTTTTTTATACTGTAGTCTTAAAAAGACAAAGCTGTAGGGACTGAAAAATCAGAGGGTGCCAGGGGTTCAGGGTGGGATGAGGACTTACTTCAAAAAGACAAAAACTTCTGAGAGTGATGAAAATATATAATCTTGATGGTGGTGGTGGTTATACCACCTTTCATAGAACAGTATAAACAAAATAAATGACCTGGACCATGTGAATAATATTAGTAAACAATCACCCCTCGTCAACCAAAGGTAATGTTAAAAGTTTAAATGCAAAAATAGAGATTAAAAATCTCAGAAGTACCTAGCATGATGACCTATAAACACACTTTTATCCCCTTTGCTCTTTTTCACATCCAAATAATTTAAATACAAAAATCTACCTTTGAATTCAATTCTTTAGTGGTAAATATTTGTTCTATCATAAAATACCAATGACTAATTTACTGTCAGATCCAGTGTTTTATTCAGGCTCTCTAACATATCTAAAGTTTCTTTCAGTATTCTGTGGGCTTCCCAGGTGGCTCAGTGGTAAAGAATCCACCTGCCAATGTAGGAGGTGCAGGAGAATCGGGTTTGACTCCTGGGTCAGGAAGATCCTCTTAAGTAGGAAATGGCAACCCATTCCAGTACTCTTGCCTGGAAAATTTCATGGACAGAGGAACCTGGGAGGGTACAGTCTGTGAGTTACAGAGAGTTGAATACAACTGAACAGCTGAGTATGCACACACAGTATTGTGCAATGGCAATATCATAGCCAATGAGGCTTATTGAGGCACAATTATTCCTAAGTAAAATTTCTTACTATGCTTCCTTCATGCTACTATTTGCTTTCTAGATTCTTCATGGGCTCTTTCCTTTTCTGTTCATGAATATATTAATCCCTCAAAGTTTCTATCCAACTCATTTATTTACCATTTTTTGCATTCATACCTGCTTTTGTGCAATTTCAACCCTGAATGACTTCCAAAATATAGATACCTAGAAGTACTATTGCCCCAAAGCCCAAAGTCAGATTCAATTTTTATTTACCTGTTGAGTAGTGGCTCTGATTCTAAGAATAATAGTTTTCCAATTGAAAATGTTCCAGATTATTTGCTAATTAGGTACTTCCTTACTGATTTTATCTGTCACCATTATAATTCACATGGTATCTCATTACACTATTTTAAATTGTTTGTTTTTTTACAAAGTCTTAAAAGACAAAGCGACTAAAATATAGGGGTTCAGGGTGGGATGAGGACTTACTTCAAAAGACAAAACTTCTGAGAGTGATGAAAATATATAATCTTGATGGTGGTGGTGGTTATACCACCTTTCATAGAACAGTATAAACAAAATAAATGACCTGGACCATGTGAATAATATTAGTAAACAATCACCCCTCGTCAACCAAAGGTAATGTTAAAAGTTTAAATGCAAAAATAGAGATTAAAAATCTCAGAAGTACCTAGCATGATGACCTATAAACACACTTTTATCCCCTTTGCTCTTTTTCACATCCAAATAATTTAAATACAAAAATCTACCTTTGAATTCAATTCTTTAGTGGTAAATATTTGTTCTATCATAAAATACCAATGACTAATTTACTGTCAGATCCAGTGTTTTATTCAGGCTCTCTAACATATCTAAAGTTTCTTTCAGTATTCTGTGGGCTTCCCAGGTGGCTCAGTGGTAAAGAATCCACCTGCCAATGTAGGAGGTGCAGGAGAATCGGGTTTGACTCCTGGGTCAGGAAGATCCTCTTAAGTAGGAAATGGCAACCCATTCCAGTACTCTTGCCTGGAAAATTTCATGGACAGAGGAACCTGGGAGGGTACAGTCTGTGAGTTACAGAGAGTTGAATACAACTGAACAGCTGAGTATGCACACACAGTATTGTGCAATGGCAATATCATAGCCAATGAGGCTTATTGAGGCACAATTATTCCTAAGTAAAATTTCTTACTATGCTTCCTTCATGCTACTATTTGCTTTCTAGATTCTTCATGGGCTCTTTCCTTTTCTGTTCATGAATATATTAATCCCTCAAAGTTTCTATCCAACTCATTTATTTACCATTTTTTGCATTCATACCTGCTTTTGTGCAATTTCAACCCTGAATGACTTCCAAAATATAGATACCTAGAAGTACTATTGCCCCAAAGCCCAAAGTCAGATTCAATTTTTATTTACCTGTTGAGTAGTGGCTCTGATTCTAAGAATAATAGTTTTCCAATTGAAAATGTTCCAGATTATTTGCTAATTAGGTACTTCCTTACTGATTTTATCTGTCACCATTATAATTCACATGGTATCTCATTACACTATGATTGTGTCTAAACATCTTGTTTCTAGAGTTTCCATTCTGTTCCACTGATGTGTCATTTCCTGAATAAATACCTTTGTATGTTTTACTATGGTAATATTTATATGATAATGCAAGTTTCTTTTATTATTATTATTTTTTTCATTTCTTCTTCTTGACTAATTATATCAGTATATTCTTCCAGGTGAAAATTAGAATTATTTTACGAGGTTTCCTATGAAGGGATTATGATTACATTCAGTTCAATTCAGTTCAGTCACTTAGTCGTGTCTGACTCTTTGCGACCCAGTGACTGCAGCATGCCAGGCTTCCCTGTCCTTCACCATCCCCTGGAGTAATGATTGTATTACCTGTATAAATTATATGAGGACAAATAGCTTCTTGACAGTATCAAGTCTTTCCTTCCAGTGACATATTTATTTCTACATTTATTTGTCTTCATGTTGTTCAGTAAAGTTGTATACTTTTTCATGTAGGTTGTGTTTATTATTTGGCTAAATATTCTAATCTTTTATGTATTTTTCTGCTGTTATAATTATACTAATTCCTCAATACATTTTGACCTGATTTTTGCTACTAAATAGACATATTTCCCTTTTGTTTCAGTATTTTTTTTGTTTACCCTCTTAAGTTTTCTAATTATACAATCATTTCATTTTAAATATTAATAACTTTATCCGTTCCCAGAAAATTTACCTCATATAATTTTCCAGCCTTATTGATTTGATCATAACTTCCAAAACTAGGTTATATAATCGTGTTGCTAGAAATCAGTTTTATTTTAGACTGATTTTTAATGATTTAAGAACTCTTGTTAAAGAATTATTTATATGTCTAGTGCATGTGGCTTTTTTTCCCTAATTAGGTATGATTTTTTTCCTGAATGCTTGTATTTGAGACTTTTGAGATACCTATCTCATTTCCTCCATTTTCACACGATGAAATAAAGATTTATGATGTGTATGAGGTAGAAGGAAGGGAAATATATGATCTCATTTCCCAAAGCCCAAAGTCAGATTAAAAAAACCCAAAAATTCTTTCTATGATTTTTGATTTTATCTGTCACCATTATAATTCACATGGTATCTCATTACACTATGATTGTGTCTAAACATCTTGTTTCTAGAGTTTCCATTCTGTTCCACTGATGTGTCATTTCCTGAATAAATACCTTTGTATGTTTTACTATGGTAATATTTATATGATAATGCAAGTTTCTTTTATTATTATTATTTTTTTCATTTCTTCTTCTTGACTAATTATATCAGTATATTCTTCCAGGTGAAAATTAGAATTATTTTACGAGGTTTCCTATGAAGGGATTATGATTACATTCAGTTCAATTCAGTTCAGTCACTTAGTCGTGTCTGACTCTTTGCGACCCAGTGACTGCAGCATGCCAGGTTTCCCCTGTCCTTCACCATCCCCTGGAGTAATGATTGTATTACCTGTATAAATTATATGAGGACAAATAGCTTCTTGACAGTATCAAGTCTTTCCTTCCAGTGACATATTTATTTCTACATTTATTTGTCTTCATGTTGTTCAGTAAAGTTGTATACTTTTTCATGTAGGTTGTGTTTATTATTTGGCTAAATATTCTAATCTTTTATGTATTTTTCTGCTGTTATAATTATACTAATTCCTCAATACATTTTGACCTGATTTTTGCTACTAAATAGACATATTTCCCTTTTGTTTCAGTATTTTTTTTGTTTACCCTCTTAAGTTTTCTAATTATACAATCATTTCATTTTAAATATTAATAACTTTATCCGTTCCCAGAAAATTTACCTCATATAATTTTCCAGCCTTATTGATTTGATCATAACTTCCAAAACTAGGTTATATAATCGTGTTGCTAGAAATCAGTTTTATTTTAGACTGATTTTTAATGATTTAAGAACTCTTGTTAAAGAATTATTTATATGTCTAGTGCATGTGGCTTTTTTTCCCTAATTAGGTATGATTTTTTTCCTGAATGCTTGTATTTGAGACTTTTGAGATACCTATCTCATTTCCTCCATTTTCACACGATGAAATAAAGATTTATGATGTGTATGAGGTAGAAGGAAGGGGGAAATATATGATCTCATTGATACATTATTCAGTAAGTTCCCTGAGCTTCTAAGTTTACATTATCCAAAAATATTCACTAATAATTGAACACTTTTAAATTTAGTCCCTTTCTCATGAACTTATCTCATTGTAATGTTAATTTCATGTTCTGTTATTTTAGATGCTATTATGTAATTCAAATCAAATTTAAAATGAAATGGTAAATATTATAAAATATATGTGATTTAATGAAAATGAAAAAAAGTGAAAAGCTACCAAAGTTATGCTTAAATCCATGGATACATGAGGTTCTAGGAGGTTTAAAGTAATACAGTGTATAAGGAAGAAAACATCAAAAAGTTGATGACATTAAATGCATTTGAGAAAGAATGCTTTGACTCTCAGGGAATCAAAAGTTTCTGTGGAAAATAAATGGAGTACTCCAGAAATTTTACCAGAAGGACCATACTAGGAAAATTATAAAAGTGTGATCATATAATTTACTGGAGAAAAACTTTCAAAAATTCTTAACATTTAATCTGTTTTTATTTTAGACTGGAAATTAGTTCCTAAATTCATCCCAAACTATATTTTCTTATATATAAGCAAATACATTTCATAAATTTATTTCTGATTTAGATAAAATCCCAATACACTTTTTATTATTTGAAACTACCTACTATAAAATTATGGTTTCTATTTTAACTTAATTTCTAAAGATAAGCTCCTAATATTTTAAGATAATGAAGCCCCCATAGACACTAATTAATTTCTAATACTGAAGCACTTTTATGTTACTGGAATAAAACTTACTTGCTCTTAGAATATTATTCTCTTAACAGTCCTTGGGATACTAATTGCTAGAATTTTATTTTTAAATTATTTTAGCTGATAATGACATGTATTACTTTTAGAACTGGAAAAAATTAAGAGAATATTTTGAAAGGATTGCTAGTATAGAATATATTAGAATAGTATTATATATTATAGTATGTATTGTATAGTCTAGTATAGAAGGTATCAAATGAAACTGATCAGTAGTTTTTTTGTGTGTAGTACCCTCATTAGGCTTTTGATACATGATTATACTGACTTTATCCTTCAAGATGCTTGTAAATTTTACAATATTTAAAAAGTACAGAAATTTGTTTTGTATAAAAGTGTCTAGAATTGTTACTTTGTATTTAATAGGAATTCCTTGATAATTATGCATTTTTCTATTCAGTTCAGTTCAGTCGCTCAGTTGTTTCATGTCCGACCCTTTGCAACCCCAAGGACTGCAGAATGCCAGGCCTCCCTGTTCTCCACCATCTCCTGGAGATTCCTCAAACTCATTTCTGTTGACTCAGTGATGCCATCCAACCATCTTGTCTTCTGTCGTTCCCTTCTCCTTCCATTTTCCCCAACTCCATGCTCTCTTCAAAATGAGCTTTCTTTAAATAAAAGTTTACAAAATTTCTGTTAATAAAATGTTAAGGACTAGGGTTGAATGCCTGTGTTCTCAGCCATGTCTGACTCTTTGCAACCCCATTGACTATAGCCCACCAGGCTCCTCTGTCCATGGGACTTTCCAGGTAAGAATACTGGAGTGGATTTCCATTTCCTTGCCCAGAGGATCATCCCTACCCAGGGATCACATCAGTGTCTCTTGCATCTCTTGCATTAGCAGACAGACTCTTTACTTCTGGGGCCTCTCAGGTGGCTCAGTCCCTATGTCAAGAAGATCTCCAAGAGTAGGAAATGTCTACCCACTCCAGTATTCTTTCCTGGAGAATCTTATGCACAGAGGAGCCTGATGTACTACAGTCCATCAGGGCTCAAGTGTCAGACATCACAACAAGCACTCGGTAACAGTAACTCACATGGGAAGCCCTAGCTCTATGGTTATGTGACCATAATAAATATACAAAAATATGTGTCAATAGTAAGCTCTCTTGCAGCAGATTTTGTGTAACTGTGCTTTCCCTAACTTTCTAATGACTAAACAACATTTTGTTTCTTTTGGCTCATATAAAACTGAATGTATTAAGTGTATAATATATGTATTTTCTACTTTATTCAAAAATATATAACAGCATTTTCACTGAGAATTCTGTCAGGGTTGAAATAATTTACAATTATTTTGATGAATTTTTCTGTTTGACTGGCCTCAGTGTCTATAGAATCTTTCAAGAATAGTATATCTCAAACTTTTTGTTTTTTTTACATGTAAGTCTGTTGAATAGATCTTCAAAAGTTTTTTGCAGCAAGAGAATGAGTATTAATTCTCTTAAGTCTTAACATTTTTTATAGGATTATGTTTATTTTTCTTCATAGATTAAATATAAATTTTTAATTCCAAATAAAAGCAAGTGCAAAGATGACAGTATTGGAAAGGATTTTTTAAGTAAACATTTCAGAAATACTTTACTATCAAGTACAAATAGGCAACCTAGGAAATACAAGAAAAATGGAGATTCAAAGGAGAAAAACAGCACACAAAAAAGGAGACAAGTATTTAAGAGGGAAAATAAGAGACAAAATAAGAATAATTCAATCTATGAAAGTAGTCAACAAAGAAGAAAAGGAAAGCCATAGAAAAGAACAAATTCTAAAGACTATCATTCAAGAAAGTTTCCTGAGAGAAGACAATCCTACTTATTGAAAGGGTAACCTGAAAAGTTGACCCAATTTATTGTTAGCATCAAGGAATGTTCCAATATAACTATTGTATTTTAGTAACAAAGTGGTGGTGGTGTCATTCAGTTGCTAAGTTGTGTCTGACTCTTTGCAACTCCATAACAAAGAAAAAGGGAACTTTGAATATTTAGATTAAAAGACAAAAGAAAGAAAATCAGATTAATCCCAGACTTTGCTTCAAAACATTTTATGATAATAAAAAATTTTAGACACTGTGACCTTCAAGAATAAAATTCACTGAGTTATGAACACAAGAATTTAGAGCATATTATTCCCACTGGCTCTTCCTGAAAACTATACAAACATAAATTTTACATATACGAAGAAACAATTAGAGAAGTTTCTGCGTAAGAGTTACTAATGTGCGTGTGTGCTTAGCCTTGTCCAACTCTTGCCACTCTATGGACTACAGTCAGCCAGGTCTTCTGTCCATGAAACTTTTCAGGCAAGAATTCTGGGTTGCCATTTCTTCTTTCAGAGAATCTTCTCTACCCCAGGGATCAAACACCCATCTCCTGTGGCACCTGCAGTGACAGGTGAATTCTTTACTACCGAGTCACCTGGGAAGCCAGGTGTTACATAGGCCAGTACCAGAATTACTGGTAGGATATTAAAGCAGAGAATCAAGGGATCCTTAACAACAACTTTCTCAGCACAAACAGTAGCTGGGAAAAGATAGTTGGTATTTTGGAGGAAGCGAAAGAGCAATTCAATTTGGAAGACTATTTCCAGAGTCAGGTAATGCTGGAACAAGTCCTCCGGACACTTGCTAAGCTATAGAACCAAGTTAGAATCAAGGGATCGAAAATACTTAAAAAACTTAAATCAAAGTACAAATAGGCAACCTAGGAAATACAAGAAAAATGGAGATTCAAAGGAGAAAAACAGCACACAAAAAAGGAGACAAGTATTTAAGAGGGAAAATAAGAGACAAAATAAGAATAATTCAATCTATGAAAGTAGTCAACAAAGAAGAAAAGGAAAGCCATAGAAAAGAACAAATTCTAAAGACTATCATTCAAGAAAGTTTCCTGAGAGAAGACAATCCTACTTATTGAAAGGGTAACCTGAAAAGTTGACCCAATTTATTGTTAGCATCAAGGAATGTTCCAATATAACTATTGTATTTTAGTAACAAAGTGGTGGTGGTGTCATTCAGTTGCTAAGTTGTGTCTGACTCTTTGCAACTCCATAACAAAGAAAAAGGGAACTTTGAATATTTAGATTAAAAGACAAAAGAAAGAAAATCAGATTAATCCCAGACTTTGCTTCAAAACATTTTATGATAATAAAAAATTTTAGACACTGTGACCTTCAAGAATAAAATTCACTGAGTTATGAACACAAGAATTTAGAGCATATTATTCCCACTGGCTCTTCCTGAAAACTATACAAACATAAATTTTACATATACGAAGAAACAATTAGAGAAGTTTCTGCGTAAGAGTTACTGTGTGCGTGTGTGCTTAGCCTTGTCCAACTCTTGCCACTCTATGGACTACAGTCAGCCAGGTCTTCTGTCCATGAAACTTTTCAGGCAAGAATTCTGGGTTGCCATTTCTTCTTTCAGAGAATCTTCTCTACCCCAGGGATCAAACACCCATCTCCTGTGGCACCTGCAGTGACAGGTGAATTCTTTACTACCGAGTCACCTGGGAAGCCAGGTGTTACATAGGCCAGTACCAGAATTACTGGTAGGATATTAAAGCAGAGAATCAAGGGATCCTTAACAACAACTTTCTCAGCACAAACAGTAGCTGGGAAAAGATAGTTGGTATTTTGGAGGAAGCGAAAGAGCAATTCAATTTGGAAGACTATTTCCAGAGTCAGGTAATGCTGGAACAAGTCCTCCTGACACTTGCTAAGCTATAGAACCATGGAGACGGTCATTAAGAAAAATGGGGCCTCCTTCCTCTACCTCCACCAAAAGCAACATGCGAAATTGATCTACCTGTCTAGACTCGTAGGCAGGTGAGCAGACAAGTAGGATCATTCTTGTTTAACACACTTGTTGAAGATGGTAAGAGTCGCTGAAGCTGCTCTGATGGGGTATGGTTTGTTCAAGCTTTTTGTATCTTTAGTTGGATATTGTGAGTAAGAAAGTATTTTTTAAAAATAGTAAATACAAATAATAAATCCAAAAAAAATGATAAAGGTAAATAATACCCTTTACTGACTTTCTCCCCCCCCCCTCAAAACTCTATTTTCTTCCATTTAGGTTACAGAGTCCAAAAATAACCCGATTTTATTGTTTTAGTTTATTTTTGCCTTTGTCATCTTCCTGGATGCTTGTATCTTAAACTTCGGTTTTTTAAAAACAACAACAATGACAACAGCATAATACTATCTTGATCTGTCTTGCCATGTGAGTAATCGGTCTTTTGAGGAAGTAATTCAAAAAGAATGGAGAGGGCAGGATACTTTTTGTCTATTGAAACACATATTCCTATTTCCATTTGTTTTTTTGCTCTGCAAATTGACTTGTGTATGTCATGATTTCTATTGTCCTTTTTCATCACTTAGGCCTTTCCATTGTGTTCTCTGAGACTGTATTAGGGCTTCTGAGAGTTCAGACTGGGAGAGAGAGAAAGGGCTTCCTCTGACCCATAGTCTGAACTGGCTATAAATTCCCAGACTTCAAGCCTCTAACAATCCTTTTGTTTTCTGGTTGTTTCTCTCTCTTATGTTCCCCTTGATGTACATTCCCCGTGATGACTTGGACTCCCAGTTCCCACAGAATTCAATCAAATTTCTGACTTACATACAACAACCTGGCTTGAATCTGCCCTCATCTCTGCCTCTTCCCATCTTTACAACCAAAGAGTTCTCTATCCTCCCAGATGAAGATGCTCCTTTCTTCCCTTCTCACTCTGTATACTCTTCCTGCCTGATCTTAAGCAACAACTTTCTAGCCTCCAACTAAATTTAAGCAACATGCGAAATTGATCTAAGCTATAGAACCATGGAGACGGTCATTAAGAAAAATGGGGCCTCCTTCCTCTACCTCCACCAAAAGCAACATGCGAAATTGATCTACCTGTCTAGACTCGTAGGCAGGTGAGCAGACAAGTAGGATCATTCTTGTTTAACACACTTGTTGAAGATGGTAAGAGTCGCTGAAGCTGCTCTGATGGGGTATGGTTTGTTCAAGCTTTTTGTATCTTTAGTTGGATATTGTGAGTAAGAAAGTATTTTTTAAAAATAGTAAATACAAATAATAAATCCAAAAAAAATGATAAAGGTAAATAATACCCTTTACTGACTTTCTCCCCCCCCCCTCAAAACTCTATTTTCTTCCATTTAGGTTACAGAGTCCAAAAATAACCCGATTTTATTGTTTTAGTTTATTTTTGCCTTTGTCATCTTCCTGGATGCTTGTATCTTAAACTTCGGTTTTTTAAAAACAACAACAATGACAACAGCATAATACTATCTTGATCTGTCTTGCCATGTGAGTAATCGGTCTTTTGAGGAAGTAATTCAAAAAGAATGGAGAGGGCAGGATACTTTTTGTCTATTGAAACACATATTCCTATTTCCATTTGTTTTTTTGCTCTGCAAATTGACTTGTGTATGTCATGATTTCTATTGTCCTTTTTCATCACTTAGGCCTTTCCATTGTGTTCTCTGAGACTGTATTAGGGCTTCTGAGAGTTCAGACTGGGAGAGAGAAAGGGCTTCCTCTGACCCATAGTCTGAACTGGCTATAAATTCCCAGACTTCAAGCCTCTAACAATCCTTTTGTTTTCTGGTTGTTTCTCTCTCTTATGTTCCCCTTGATGTACATTCCCCGTGATGACTTGGACTCCCAGTTCCCACAGAATTCAATCAAATTTCTGACTTACATACAACAACCTGGCTTGAATCTGCCCTCATCTCTGCCTCTTCCCATCTTTACAACCAAAGAGTTCTCTATCCTCCCAGATGAAGATGCTCCTTTCTTCCCTTCTCACTCTGTATACTCTTCCTGCCTGATCTCAGAGAAGGCAGTGCCTTCATTTATAATTTGTGTGTCAGCAACTCTGGAATTGAAAGCCCTGACCTGGACATCTCTCTCAACTTCAGATTCCTATCTCCAACTAGCTTTTAGACATTTCCACTCAAATATGTCACAAAAATTCCAATTCAATATATCATAAATTTATCTCAGCATCCCCTCACCACTTACCTGGTCTATAGCTGTTCTCTCTCCTGGCAGACAAAATCTTCATCACTAAGTAACCCAGGGCAGACAAGCCTAGATTGTCCTAGACTCATTTGTCTTCCTCATTGTGTGCATTAGATGGTTGCTGAATATTTTTGTTTGCACTTCTTAATTTTCAATAAGTTCTATACACTACTTTCCATGTTGGAATTCTTTAGACATTATTTCAGGCCATTATCATTCGTGAGAATGACAATTTCTTCTTACTCATTCTCTTTATTTCCACCTTACCTGCCTCTAGATAATTCTCCACACTACTGTAGAACAATGGTTTCAAGTCCCGAAATGAGTATGCTACTCTCCTGAACATGTATTTAAGCCTTTATATTGAGCTCAGGATTGGGCTCCTTAATGTGTCTCGAGGTGTCTCATGTTCTGTCTCATTTGCCTTGACGCCTCCACCCTTGATACACCTGTCATCTCACCAATCACGTCTCTGTCCCCTCACGCTCCCTTCACGGAGCCTGTGCTCCAGTCAGACCTAACCTCTGGCATCCCTTGTTTTTCTCCATCTAATCATTATCTTCTTATACATCTATCCTCTTTGCCTATTTACCAAATCAACCCCTACTTATTTATTAGATTTCAGTTTATATGCTACTTTAAGGCTTCATCTCTGATCAAATCTTCACACCTTCTCAATTTGGATTAAGTGTTCTTCTTGGGTGTCTCAGTAGCAGTTTATAAAATTTATGAAATTTACTATGTACTCAGTCATGTCTGACTCTTTGCAACCCTATGGAATGTTGCCCGCCAGGCTTCTCTGTCCATGGGATTTCCCTGGAAAGAGTACTGGAGTGGGTTGCCATTTTCTTCTCCAGGGGATAGTCCCAACCCAGGGATTGAAATCGCATCTCTGGTGTCTCTTGCATTGGCAGGTGGATCCTTTACAGCTTGAGCCATCGGGGAAACCCCCAAAATACTACATGATAATATAAATGCCTGTTTATTTGATGGTGTCTCCATCTAGACTGAAGCTTCCCTGGTGACTCAGATGGTGACGAATCTGCCTGCAATGTGGAGACCTGGGTTTGATTCCTCAGTTGGGAAGATCCCTGGAGGAGGCATGGCAACCCACCCCATTATTGGATATCAAAATCAAATTTTTTTCTCAGCATCCCCTCACCACTTACCTGGTCTATAGCTGTTCTCTCTCCTGGCAGACAAAATCTTCATCACTAAGTAACCCAGGGCAGACAAGCCTAGATTGTCCTAGACTCATTTGTCTTCCTCATTGTGTGCATTAGATGGTTGCTGAATATTTTTGTTTGCACTTCTTAATTTTCAATAAGTTCTATACACTACTTTCCATGTTGGAATTCTTTAGACATTATTTCAGGCCATTATCATTCGTGAGAATGACAATTTCTTCTTACTCATTCTCTTTATTTCCACCTTACCTGCCTCTAGATAATTCTCCACACTACTGTAGAACAATGGTTTCAAGTCCCGAAATGAGTATGCTACTCTCCTGAACATGTATTTAAGCCTTTATATTGAGCTCAGGATTGGGCTCCTTAATGTGTCTCGAGGTGTCTCATGTTCTGTCTCATTTGCCTTGACGCCTCCACCCTTGATACACCTGTCATCTCACCAATCACGTCTCTGTCCCCTCACGCTCCCTTCACGGAGCCTGTGCTCCAGTCAGACCTAACCTCTGGCATCCCTTGTTTTTCTCCATCTAATCATTATCTTCTTATACATCTATCCTCTTTGCCTATTTACCAAATCAACCCCTACTTATTTATTAGATTTCAGTTTATATGCTACTTTAAGGCTTCATCTCTGATCAAATCTTCACACCTTCTCAATTTGGATTAAGTGTTCTTCTTGGGTGTCTCAGTAGCAGTTTATAAAATTTATGAAATTTACTATGTACTCAGTCATGTCTGACTCTTTGCAACCCTATGGAATGTTGCCCAGGCTTCTCTGTCCATGGGATTTCCCTGGAAAGAGTACTGGAGTGGGTTGCCATTTTCTTCTCCAGGGGATAGTCCCAACCCAGGGATTGAAATCGCATCTCTGGTGTCTCTTGCATTGGCAGGTGGATCCTTTACAGCTTGAGCCATCGGGGAAACCCCCAAAATACTACATGATAATATAAATGCCTGTTTATTTGATGGTGTCTCCATCTAGACTGAAGCTTCCCTGGTGACTCAGATGGTGACGAATCTGCCTGCAATGTGGAGACCTGGGTTTGATTCCTCAGTTGGGAAGATCCCCTGGAGGAGGGCATGGCAACCCACCCCATTATTTTCCTTTGGAGAATTCCTGTGAACAGAGTAGCCTGGAGGGCTACAGTCCATGGGGTCTCAAAGAGTCAGATATGACTGAGTGACTAAACACACATTATAAATGCCTGTTTACTTGATGATGTCTCCATTTAGACTGAAGCTTTATGAGTAGGAATTATGTATGTCATTTTTCATTGAATCTTCCAGAGACCAACAATGCCTGGATAAAGTACTATATTATATAGTAATATAGTACTATATATTACTATATAATAATATAATACTATATTATATAATAATATAATACTATATTATATAGTAATATAATAAAACTTTTTTGAATGAATTAACCTGACTATAAACCATTTTCCTATTTTCTAAATAACTGTTCACCTCCTATGTCTTCAGAATATTATTTTTTATCCTGTTCTCAGCTTTTTTTCCATATATTTTTTCCTCTTTATGAATTCACAAATGAGGTGTGTCATAGTTAGATGGGTCTTAATACCGAGCACATAGTGTCCTTTTGTCAACTCACTGCCCACTTAGATGATCAGCTCTATAGCTGGGAAGAAGGCTGGTGTACTCTGATACTAGTGCAGATTTAGGTTTCTATTGGGAATTCCTTTTTTTTCTACTGGGAATTCTTATGTGGTTCTGATAAGTGAGGTGGCATCTTCTCCTCCTCTCCTGCCTTGGTTCTCTGAAACCTCGAACCAGTAAAGTACATCAAAGTCACAGGCCTAAAAATATGGAATAGCTGGGATCCTTCCCTTGATTAATATGCTTACTTGTGAGTACAGCTGACAACTGCCCTTATTTGTCCCCACCCGAAATTTACTATGTCCATCTCTGGAATTTCCTTGGAAAGAGTACTGGAGTGGTTGCCATTTTCTTCTCCAGGGATAGTCCCAACCCAGGGATTGAAATCGCATCTCTGGTGTCTCTTGCATTGGCAGGTGGATCCTTTACAGCTTGAGCCATCGGGAAACCCCAAAATACTACATGATAATATAAATGCCTGTTTATTTGATGGTGTCTCCATCTAGACTGAAGCTTCCCTGGTGACTCAGATGGTGACGAATCTGCCTGCAATGTGGAGACCTGGGTTTGATTCCTCAGTTGGGAAGATCCCCTGGAGGAGGGCATGGCAACCCACCCCATTATTTTCCTTTGGAGAATTCCTGTGAACAGAGTAGCCTGGAGGGCTACAGTCCATGGGGTCTCAAAGAGTCAGATATGACTGAGTGACTAAACACACATTATAAATGCCTGTTTACTTGATGATGTCTCCATTTAGACTGAAGCTTTATGAGTAGGAATTATGTATGTCATTTTTCATTGAATCTTCCAGAGACCAACAATGCCTGGATAAAGTACTATATTATATAGTAATATAGTACTATATATTACTATATAATAATATAATACTATATTATATAATAATATAATACTATATTATATAGTAATATAATAAAACTTTTTTGAATGAATTAACCTGACTATAAACCATTTTCCTATTTTCTAAATAACTGTTCACCTCCTATGTCTTCAGAATATTATTTTTTATCCTGTTCTCAGCTTTTTTTCCATATATTTTTTCCTCTTTATGAATTCACAAATGAGGTGTGTCATAGTTAGATGGGTCTTAATACCGAGCACATAGTGTCCTTTTGTCAACTCACTGCCCACTTAGATGATCAGCTCTATAGCTGGGAAGAAGGCTGGTGTACTCTGATACTAGTGCAGATTTAGGTTTCTATTGGGAATTCCTTTTTTTTCTACTGGGAATTCTTATGTGGTTCTGATAAGTGAGGTGGCATCTTCTCCTCCTCTCCTGCCTTGGTTCTCTGAAACCTCGAACCAGTAAAGTACATCAAAGTCACAGGCCTAAAAATATGGAATAGCTGGGATCCTTCCCTTGATTAATATGCTTACTTGTGAGTACAGCTGACAACTGCCCTTATTTGTCCCCACCCTTAATTCTCTTCACAGTGGTTCCTAGATATTCTTGTCCTTTGAAGAATGTAGGAGAAGAGAATTGCAATGAGGATACATGGAACTGAAAATCTAAATTTTCACATGTGACAGGAAAATAGCAACAGAATTTAAAAGAATTTAAATATGACCCTAGTCCTCTGAACTGAGCCAGACTAAAATGGTGATGGTGTTTGTTGGGGTTAATTTTCTGTTCTCGTTCCAGGTAGACTCTTAATGGAGCAAAGCTGAATATATTGTAAAACCAAATATGTGTATTTCTCTTCCTCAATCCACTGCTTTAATGTCAGATTTTGTTGAAATGTATGCCTAATTCTGGGTTTCTGGTAGCTCAGTGGTAAAGACTCCACCTGTAATGCAGGAGATGTGGGCTCAATCCCTGGGTCAGGAAGATCCCCTGGAGAAGGAAATAACAATCCACTCCAGTACTGTTACCTGGAGAATCCCTTGGATGGAGGAGCCTGGCAGGATACAGTCCTTAGAGTCACAAAAGAGGTGGTCATGACTTAGCAGCTAAACAAGAACAACAATTCCTAATTCTGACCCTTGTTTGCCTACCAGTTTTAGTTTATAGTACCAAGGGAATTCTCCTTTTTCACTCAGTTTTCAGTTATTTAATTTTGAAATGGGTGACTTCTCAACAGAAAACTTTTTAAGCTAAAAGACCACTTTTTATTTCTATGGTGTCAAAATAGCTTATTGGAAGGTAATAAGTGTATTAAATAACCTGAATTTGTGAATAAAGGGAGCACATCTAATTTTACTATGTGCCAAGTCACTGAAAGGCTAGGAATTGTCAGTACTCAAAGCAGGGCTTCTCTGCTTTCATAGTCCAGTCTCTAGCATCATCTTTTCATGGGGCATTCCTGGTCTGACCAAGCAAGACATCTTTGCACTGCTGCCCTGATCACAGCAGACTAAGACTTCTTCCTTCACTGTGTTCCCAGTTTACCAGTGGACATAGCAATAATAATCTATTGAGTCATCTAAGGATGAGACAGTTGCCTGGAAATTTGAGATTCTTTTCTTTTTAAGGTTTTGGCTTTTTTTTTTGTTTTTTGGTTGCGCTGGGTCTTTGTTGTTGCCTGTGGGCTTTCTCTAGTTACTGAGAGCAGAGGCTACGCTAGTTGTGATGCACAGCTGTCTAATTGTGGTGGCTTCTCTTGTTGCAGAGCACAGGCTCTAGAGCACTCAAGCTCAATAGCTGTAGCTCCTGGGATCTAGAGTGAGGGCTCAGGAGTTGTGGTACAGGGGCGTAGCATGGCATGTGGAATCTTTTGGACCATAAATTGAACCAGTGGCCCCTGCAATGGCAGGCAGATTCTTATCTACTGAACCACAAGGGATGTTCAGACATACTATTTTCTTATGCGTGCATGCTCAGTCAGTTCTGTCCACCTGTATGGGATCTCATGGACTGTAACCTCCCAGGCTCCTCTGCCATGGGATTCTCCAGGCAAGAATACTGGAGTGAGTTTCCATTTCCTATTTCAGTAGATCATCCTGACCCAGGGATAGAATCCATATCTGCCTGCATTGTCGTTTTGCTTTTCTTGTCTGTGGTGTTCATCTCAACCTATCTTCCATAGACTTACTGAATGCTCTAAACTCAATGATATTTCACACATAAATTCTTGCAAGCAAGAAACTTGATTTCCAATTAAAAGGAAGACAGTTGATTAATTTCCCTTGGATTTTACTGTGTTTATTAGTACCAAGGAATTCTCCTTTTTCACTCAGTTTTCAGTTATTTAATTTTGAAATGGGTGACTTCTCAACAGAAAACTTTTTAAGCTAAAAGACCACTTTTTATTTCTATGGTGTCAAAATAGCTTATTGGAAGGTAATAAGTGTATTAAATAACCTGAATTTGTGAATAAAGGGAGCACATCTAATTTTACTATGTGCCAAGTCACTGAAAGGCTAGGAATTGTCAGTACTCAAAGCAGGGCTTCTCTGCTTTCATAGTCCAGTCTCTAGCATCATCTTTTCATGGGGCATTCCTGGTCTGACCAAGCAAGACATCTTTGCACTGCTGCCCTGATCACAGCAGACTAAGACTTCTTCCTTCACTGTGTTCCCAGTTTACCAGTGGACATAGCAATAATAATCTATTGAGTCATCTAAGGATGAGACAGTTGCCTGGAAATTTGAGATTCTTTTCTTTTTAAGGTTTTGGCTTTTTTTTTTGTTTTTTGGTTGCGCTGGGTCTTTGTTGTTGCCTGTGGGCTTTCTCTAGTTACTGAGAGCAGAGGCTACGCTAGTTGTGATGCACAGCTGTCTAATTGTGGTGGCTTCTCTTGTTGCAGAGCACAGGCTCTAGAGCACTCAAGCTCAATAGCTGTAGCTCCTGGGATCTAGAGTGAGGGCTCAGGAGTTGTGGTACAGGGGCGTAGCATGGCATGTGGAATCTTTTGGACCATAAATTGAACCAGTGGCCCCTGCAATGGCAGGCAGATTCTTATCTACTGAACCACAAGGGATGTTCAGACATACTATTTTCTTATGCGTGCATGCTCAGTCAGTTCTGTCCACCTGTATGGGATCTCATGGACTGTAACCTCCCAGGCTCCTCTGCCATGGGATTCTCCAGGCAAGAATACTGGAGTGAGTTTCCATTTCCTATTTCAGTAGATCATCCTGACCCAGGGATAGAATCCATATCTGCCTGCATTGTCGTTTTGCTTTTCTTGTCTGTGGTGTTCATCTCAACCTATCTTCCATAGACTTACTGAATGCTCTAAACTCAATGATATTTCACACATAAATTCTTGCAAGCAAGAAACTTGATTTCCAATTAAAAGGAAGACAGTTGATTAATTTCCCTTGGATTTTACTGTGTTTATATATCCCCTCTTCCAAAACAGGTGAGCTAACATTACCAAACCAAATTTGGGTCTGCTCATTGGGCCAAGCAAGAACAGGGAGCTCATGATGAAAAGACCTAAACTTCCCAGTGACTTTCAGGGAAGGGTTTTAATGACAGTGAGAGGGAGAGGGTCACAGGGTGTGTGATCAGCTCATGCACAATTCACTTAGTAGGTAATGGTGATGTAACAGGATAATGTTCCAGGAATCTGAATCATCAATCTTTTGGTTCCAACTAGACCAGGGTCTATCTGCTGATGGTCAGCATGCAGTTAACTTATACCTGGTGGGGGTATTAGTGTCTGCAGAACAACTCATGGATATGGCTTATGATATTCTATATATCCTTTGAAGTGAAGTGGAGTGAAAGTTGCTTAGTCGTGTCCAAACTTCTGTGACACCATGGACTGTAGCCTGCCAGGCTCCCCTGTCCATGGAATTCTCCAGGCAAGATTATTGGAATGAGTAGCTGTTTCCTTCTCCAAAGGGTCTTCCCAACCCTGGAATTGGGCCCAGCTTTCCCACAGTGGAGGCAGATTCTCTACCAGCTAAGCCACCAGGAACTAAAGATGCCCAACTATAGTTTTTTTTATAGCTAAACTATTATTATTTCAGCTTGCTTGATTGGTTTCCTTTGTTTCTGCATTTTTCTCACTTGTTGGATTAAATTTGTTCTTTGGAACTTGGAGAAGGCCTAGAAGGGTAAAGCTTTTCTGTACACAACAGTCAAGGGATATGATGAGGAGGCTGGGTAGGGGGTGTCTTACCATGGGAAAGCCCCAAAGGATCCTGCTTGGTTTCACTTATAGAATAGTAAAATGGCTATTTAAGACTCTCATAAGGTATCAGATGAACAATCACTCTGAATGCTCTACTATGGATCTTCTGAACTAATGTACAATTGGAATAGATAATGGTGTTTCTTCACAAATACCAAAGGAATGGCAGCTGGGTGGTACCTTCAATATTTAAAACCACCCAGTGACAAAACTTTTGCATCTTTCTGTATAATTCCGCACTCTTCTTTTTTTTTTTTTTATAAAAAAAAGAGATTTATTTATTTATTTATTTATTTTGGTGGGGGTGGGGTGGGGAGGGAGAGGGGTGAGTGGGTCACTTCTATTGGTCTTTCATTTATCTATTTTCATCCATCCTTTTTCTTTGGCCCGTGTGGGCCTCCCATCGCGGTGGCCTCTGTTGTCGCAGAGCACTAGCTCTGGGCGCACGCGCTCCAGAGCTCCGGCTCGGTAACTGGACACATCAGTCCAGCTGCTCCACGGCACGTGGGATCTTCCCAGGCCAGGGCTCAAACTGGCGCCCCTTGCACTGCAAGGTGGTGCCCTTACCCACTGGACCACCAGGGAAGCCCCTGCACTCTTCTTTTTGAGGCATTATCATCTAATGGACTAATGCTCCAATCAGGAGATATAAAAATGATTTTATTGAGTGGATTATTTTACTTGGCCTTTTTGGGATCTCATGTCATGAAAAATAGGAAAGAGAGACATGCTAAACATAAATATACAAATACCAACAAAATAACAAAACAGATAATCCCTATGATACTTCTTTGTACAAGTAGGTCCAGTGATTAAATTCAGTGGAACACATGTTAATGGCAACATCAAGATACAGATTCCTCAAAAATGAAGGTTTAGATTTAGATTATGTCATCAAGTAAAGAACCTCAGCTGGCATAGGCATAGGCTGAAGGTAAAATGGAAAGGAGAAAAGTCATAAATACTGTAGATATTGTTATGACTAGCTATCAAAACAACTACTGCAACTTTTCCTGCTCTTCCCTTCTTGCTGTGTCATGTATATATTTTAGCTATTCTACCTTTTCATTTCTCTTCCTAGTGCCCACTACTGAATTTCAAGGATGTGGTGACAGATAACTAAAATTTAATCATATAATCCAGAATATCCACTCAGGATTTTGACAAAATTATAGGAAGAATGGTCTTCCCTCCATGCAGAAGACCCAGATTAGATTTCTGGGCTGGGAAGATGCCCTGGAGAAGGAAAGAGTAACTCACACTAGTATTCTTTCCTGCAGAATTCCATACGCAGTGGAGCCTGTTAGGTTACAATCCATGAGGTTGCAGAGTCAGACACAACTGAGCAACTAAAACTTTCATATTTTCACTTATCCAATACAGGGGCTACACTGACAGAATTTAAGGGATCAGTAGCATGACAGAGGCATCTACCTATAGTGTCAGTGATATCGCTAGTGAGTCTTCAGTGGCTGCAATTCCTATTGCATCATCCCAACTAGACAGTCCCTATGGTTAGATGGACTTGCTGCCTGGTCTCCCTGGTTCTCCATGTTTCTTAGCCTGGTTCTCCAGTAATCTTGTTGACTCGGGAACCTCTCTGACACACTTTCAGGAATTATTTTCCTGCATAAATAAGCCAGAGTTATGGGGTAGCAAATGATAATCCATTCCAGTATTCTTGCCTGGAGAGTCCCATGGTCAGAGAAGCCTGGTGGGGTACAGCCCGTGGGGTTGTAAGAGTCAGACATGACTGAAGAGATTTAGCAGTGCAGAAAGGCAAAGCTAACATCTGCTGTTTGCAGGTGAGGTGCTCATTGGTACTAGCACTAAATCCAGGGCCTAAAGCATGGTAGAGATGATTAAAAGTTTGAGCAATTTGGCCAACAAGAGCAAATGACCATGAACATGGGTTCTGTGTTTGTAGCTAGACTACTTGATGTGACAATGACTGTCACCATGGAGCTTCCCTATTCAGTTACATTATTGAAAAATGAATGTGTCAGTTCTCTCCAAAACTTTGCTTTCTTTAACTCTGCCTTGTAAAAATGAACATGAGTTTTACCTTTGTAAAGAAGTCCTGTATATAAGCCTGAATTGTATAAGAAGACCCACTTTGATAATGGAATCTGTGAGTTGGTTATAGCCATGACTTTACAAAAGAGCAGACTTGATTTAGTGATTCTGCAAAAACAAAAACTGGAAAATAACTATGAAACCAAGCATAATTTCCCATAAATATGAAACCCTAAACAAAGCAGAGGAGTAATATTTTGTAGATAATTTGAACATTCACCTAGAGCAAAGCATAACCTGTCTGTTGTGAAAATATGCAACACACTTCCAAAAGAGAGGAAGTAAGGGGCAATTTCGTATTCATAGTTTTATTCACTTTGGAGATAGACATTTGTAGGAATCTGCAAGCTGAATTTTTATAGATAATACAAAAGTTCCTCATGCAATTTTAATCTTTATAATTAGCCAGTTTGAACACTTTTTTTCATCTTTCAGTTTGTTAAAGGGACAGATACTTAAACTAATAATAAAATATTTTTTCATCTCTTACCCTAAAATATTCAGTTTAATGTTTTTTTCTAATTTCTAGTGAAATTTCATTTTATTTCTTTTTTTTTTTACAAATGTACACCTAATTATCATGTTTATATATTCAGTGGAAGACTAAAAAATTGATATTTTGTAAACAAAAATCACCCTGAATATTTTACAATTTTATCTCCATCTTAATTATTTATAATGCAGTATGCAGAATAAGATGTGTATGAATGAAGTTTGACTGAATATTCACAGTTTGGGAATATCTGAGTTCATTTGCTAATGTTTTTCAAAAAATTTAAGCTAAAAAAATATTCATTACAATTAAATGCCTTCAGTACTCAGAGGCCCTCACAAACGCCTGTATTGTGGTAAATAACCTTGAGGGCTTCTCTGTACTTCATATTAATACAGTTTAAGTTCTGGAAGGACCAGGTTAGGAGACAGACACATTAGGAGCTTGATAGTAGGTTATCTACTTTTACAAATGATGTTATCTATCATTCATAAAAGTGAATAATCTTAGAAGTGGTCACATTAGTGGGTTAACCATCGGGAATGCACTGCATACCACCTCAGAAAAGAAGCAGCTAAGATCTCAGTGATAAATATTGAACTACAGTTACTCATGAACTGAGTGTCAGTTGAAAGTATGTTTTACATGGACTGCCCATGGATTAAAAATAAATTAGACAATGAAAATACTCTATATGATACCGTTATGATGGATATGTGTTGTACACTTGCTCAAACTCATAAAATGCACACCACCAAGAGTAAACCCTAATGTAAACTATGGGCTTTGAATGATTATAATGTGTTGGTGTGGGTTCATCATCATTGGTTGCAACAAATGCTCTAGTATGGTAAGGGATGTTAATAATGGGGAAGGCTATGCATGTGTGGAGGCAGAAGGTGTATGGGAGATCTCTGTTCTTTCTTAATTTTTTAGTGAACCTAAAACTGCCTTTGAAAAGTATTTAAACTAAAAAAAAACAGTGGAAAGCATTGCTTATGTAAATCTGTAACTTGTGTTAGGAGTTGAATTGAATTGTCTCCTCAAATGTAGGTGTTGAATTTCCAACCTCTAACACCTTAGAATATGATCTTATTTGGAAATAGATGCAGTTGTCATTGTAAATGTAAGTAGTTAAGATGATGTCATACTGGCGTAATCTGGACCCACAATTCAACATGATTAGTGCCCTTATAAAAAAGGTAAATTTGGACAGAGAAAAACACACAGGGAGATCACCACATGAAGATGAAGGCAGAGACTGGGTGACACTTTTGAGAAAATAAGGAATGACCTTTGCCAGGAAACATCAGAAGCTAGAGGAGGGGCATGGAGCAGATTCTTTCCCACAGACTTCAGAAGAAAATATCCCTGCTGAAACCTTGGCCTCAGGTTTACAGCCTCTAGAACTGGGAGACAATAAATATTTGTTGTTTAAGATAGTCAGCTAAGTCACTGAACCATGCAGACCTAGGAAATGAATGAAACTTGCACACAGAATTTCTGGTTTTCAGATTCTCTGAAAATAGCCAGGTTTGACAACACTCAGCTAATAAACTAGAACAGAGGAGTTCTACAGTTCACCAAAGTCCCAGCCAGGGTGTTTTAGTAATTCTAGTGTGTTCTTGATGCCTGATACCACCTTGAAGAAAAATGGTCAGGAAGTTTGGGAAGAACCTAAATATATATAATGGGACAAAACAATTTTTTATGATCGTTAAAGCAAATAAGTTGAGGTCTCTGAGCATAAAGAAAAGAAAAGAAAAAAGGACAATTAAAAGACTAACCAGGAAGTGTCTGATAACCCCAATTTTAAAGAATCCTTACAAAGATAAGGAGAAAAACATAAAGCCAGAAACAATGCAGAAAAATTAAATAAATGCAACCAGTGATAATTATGCCAAGAAGAATCTCAGATCCCCTACACTGAGGTTCTTGTGAACAAGGGGAAAAGAGAAAGGTTATTCTAACTGCCTTATGGAGCTGTTGTTACTGAGAGAAAGCCCTGGAAAAACCACTACTGTAATGGTCAAAATAGAGGAAAAAACACACTCAAACTGCACTAAGCCAGAAATCAAGCCATGACAATTGCAGTGGAAAGCATTGCTTATGTAAATCTGTAACTTGTGTTAGGAGTTGAATTGAATTGTCTCCTCAAATGTAGGTGTTGAATTTCCAACCTCTAACACCTTAGAATATGATCTTATTTGGAAATAGATGCAGTTGTCATTGTAAATGTAAGTAGTTAAGATGATGTCATACTGGCGTAATCTGGACCCACAATTCAACATGATTAGTGCCCTTATAAAAAAGGTAAATTTGGACAGAGAAAAACACACAGGGAGATCACCACATGAAGATGAAGGCAGAGACTGGGTGACACTTTTGAGAAAATAAGGAATGACCTTTGCCAGGAAACATCAGAAGCTAGAGGAGGGGCATGGAGCAGATTCTTTCCCACAGACTTCAGAAGAAAATATCCCTGCTGAAACCTTGGCCTCAGGTTTACAGCCTCTAGAACTGGGAGACAATAAATATTTGTTGTTTAAGATAGTCAGCTAAGTCACTGAACCATGCAGACCTAGGAAATGAATGAAACTTGCACACAGAATTTCTGGTTTTCAGATTCTCTGAAAATAGCCAGGTTTGACAACACTCAGCTAATAAACTAGAACAGAGGAGTTCTACAGTTCACCAAAGTCCCAGCCAGGGTGTTTTAGTAATTCTAGTGTGTTCTTGATGCCTGATACCACCTTGAAGAAAAATGGTCAGGAAGTTTGGGAAGAACCTAAATATATATAATGGGACAAAACAATTTTTTATGATCGTTAAAGCAAATAAGTTGAGGTCTCTGAGCATAAAGAAAAGAAAAGAAAAAAGGACAATTAAAAGACTAACCAGGAAGTGTCTGATAACCCCAATTTTAAAGAATCCTTACAAAGATAAGGAGAAAAAAAAACATAAAGCCAGAAACAATGCAGAAAAATTAAATAAATGCAACCAGTGATAATTATGCCAAGAAGAATCTCAGATCCCCTACACTGAGGTTCTTGTGAACAAGGGGAAAAGAGAAAGGTTATTCTAACTGCCTTATGGAGCTGTTGTTACTGAGAGAAAGCCCTGGAAAAACCACTACTGTAATGGTCAAAATAGAGGACCCAAGAGAGACATGCATCTGGTCAAAAGGATGCTTCTGCACTTAAGCTCTACTTTGAACAAGATCAAGCCATAAAATCGAGACAATTGCATCTCCAGATTCTCAGAAATATTCATTACAGATCCGCTGCTGATAACCCTAGAGGAACAGTATGGGGTGAGAGAGGATCCAGAAGACTGGACATGGACAATAATATTATAGTTTTCAAAGAAAGAATGAGTGGAAAACCTTAAGAAAATGCCAGCAATATGTCTGATAGAGTTCCCTGGGGTGGGAAACAATATGATTCAAAAGTATTTTGGAAATTAAGAGAAAACAGTGATTTGGAATTGGTTTAAAAATTAGAAGTCAAAACAAACAAAAAGTCAAGTAGTAATAGCGACACCAAGGAAGCGACCCGCCTTCTACTAGTCTGTGCTTCTCACTCTTTTCTAAGTCACACTGGGCTCTGGCTTCATGCTTCTGCTACATGCTCCTGCATTTCAGTCTTTGCACTATTTGCTCCTGCATTTCAGTCTTTGCACTACTTGCTCCTGCATTCTGGAACTCTCTCCCAAAGGGATCTGCAAGCCCTATGCCCTGATTCATTTAAGGTTCTATTCCAGGGTCACCTTCTCTTTGAGACCTGCCCTGGTGCTCTTATGTGGAGTTCTAACCTCCCTGCTCACCATCTACATGCTAGCCTGGCTTTAATTTTCTTCATCGTTTCTTCATTATTTCCTTATTTAGTTTTTTATTAACTTTTATTTTTTCTTTATTTTTCTTTAATAAATGCTACATACACTTCATCATATCAGTCCCTGTTCCACAGGCTTTTAAAATATTCACTCATTTAGTCCTCAGATAATGCTAAGAAAGAAATGCTATTAATAGCATCCTCCTTATTTTGCAGTTGGAGGAACTAAGGCACAGAGCAGCTGGAATGGTGGTGAGCAGTGGAGTTGTATCTGATCACAGAAAATCCAGCTTCACAGTCTGTTCTTTGCTGTTCTACTATTCTGTCACTATCTAAACTATCTTGTATTTATCTTATCTATTTAGTGTATCATCTTTCTCCATAGTCTTTCCCACAAAAATGGGAAAGGGTAGATTTTGACATTTTTCCATTTTATTTTCCTTAGAATAAGGGGTCACATGTTGGAAGTGCTCAATAAATGTTTTATTAAGTGAGTACAATGCAAATATAAGAAGTTGGGAATGGAAAAGTCTTCCTTTGTAGAGTATGACTTTCCTCTTGATGAGAATAGGAATTAAGGGTATTAATCTTTCAATCTGATGCTCCTAGCAGAGTGCCCAACTTGTGCTGTGAGAGAAGAGAGGAAGCAAAGGTCTGTAAAGGAAGCTGGAAATGTGAGGTGCTTAGCAGAACATAAGCTAGGATAGCTCAACATCCTGAGAACCCAGAGAAAAGAGATGAATCAGGAATGAGACAGTAGTTCTTTATTAAAGTAAGACACAGACAATGTCTTTGCATTCTCCATTCAACCACTCTGTTTTTGAACCACAAATAAAGAGTCTGTCATTAAAATAGAAAGATTTTAATGTGAACTATCTATTAAGCATTGTCCATCTTTAACGCATTTGGTAAGTGCTATGGGCTACCCATTTCAGCATTCTTGCCTTGAGAACTCCATGGACAGAGAAGCCTGGTGGCTTACAGTCTATGGAATCACAAAGAGTCAGACATGACTGAGTGACTAACACATGAGGCTTCCCAGCCCTGAAAAGACTTGCAAGGGAGAATCTGGTAGTCAAATGCTACCAGGTAGCTTTATTATTTTTTCTTCATCGTTTCTTCATTATTTCCTTATTTAGTTTTTTATTAACTTTTATTTTTTCTTTATTTTTCTTTAATAAATGCTACATACACTTCATCATATCAGTCCCTGTTCCACAGGCTTTTAAAATATTCACTCATTTAGTCCTCAGATAATGCTAAGAAAGAAATGCTATTAATAGCATCCTCCTTATTTTGCAGTTGGAGGAACTAAGGCACAGAGCAGCTGGAATGGTGGTGAGCAGTGGAGTTGTATCTGATCACAGAAAATCCAGCTTCACAGTCTGTTCTTTGCTGTTCTACTATTCTGTCACTATCTAAACTATCTTGTATTTATCTTATCTATTTAGTGTATCATCTTTCTCCATAGTCTTTCCCACAAAAATGGGAAAGGGTAGATTTTGACATTTTTCCATTTTATTTTCCTTAGAATAAGGGGTCACATGTTGGAAGTGCTCAATAAATGTTTTATTAAGTGAGTACAATGCAAATATAAGAAGTTGGGAATGGAAAAGTCTTCCTTTGTAGAGTATGACTTTCCTCTTGATGAGAATAGGAATTAAGGGTATTAATCTTTCAATCTGATGCTCCTAGCAGAGTGCCCAACTTGTGCTGTGAGAGAAGAGAGGAAGCAAAGGTCTGTAAAGGAAGCTGGAAATGTGAGGTGCTTAGCAGAACATAAGCTAGGATAGCTCAACATCCTGAGAACCCAGAGAAAAGAGATGAATCAGGAATGAGACAGTAGTTCTTTATTAAAGTAAGACACAGACAATGTCTTTGCATTCTCCATTCAACCACTCTGTTTTTGAACCACAAATAAAAGAGTCTGTCATTAAAATAGAAAGATTTTAATGTGAACTATCTATTAAGCATTGTCCATCTTTAACGCATTTGGTAAGTGCTATGGGCTACCCATTTCAGCATTCTTGCCTTGAGAACTCCATGGACAGAGAAGCCTGGTGGCTTACAGTCTATGGAATCACAAAGAGTCAGACATGACTGAGTGACTAACACATGAGGCTTCCCAGCCCTGAAAAGACTTGCAAGGGAGAATCTGGTAGTCAAAATGCTACCAGGTAGAAACACCAAAAGCAATAGTGAACAATAGAAGCGCTGAAAAGCATCAGGTTCCCTGTGCCAAATGGTAAACACTTTCAAAAGAAGGTGGGATCACAGGAGGCTGGCAAAATACATTTCTAGAAATCTCTGTCTCTCATTATCATAAAGTATGTCTTCATGAGTATAATCAACTTTAGTCAGTCAACAAAAGGAAGGATTACTAAAATAAATGAATGTAAGAAAACTATTAATGACCAAATAGCATTGGATGCATCATAATCTTACGTAATGCTGTTAGTGTTTGAACGAAAAACATTCAGATGTCTAATCTGTTGGGGAATATTAACATAATGCAGCTTTGAAAATTTTTAAAAGACCTCATAATTAATTTAATCACCATTTTGCATAGCATTCCCACTTGTAATCTGCATTTTTGCTTTAAAACTCTTACTATATAGCTGTCATTCCAATCTAATGAAATGCTTCTTACTTAGGAAGAGATGAAATTTTCCAATGTTGAGGCTACACAGACATGAAGATTGAAACATGTGTCTGCTGCTGCAATTTCACCATGGTAGACTAATTGCAGAGGCCTGTGGGTATGGATTGATGTTGCTGAGTAGTCAGCCTTTACTGCCATCACTTTCAGGGCAATTTGCATAGCATGGCTCATAGTTTTTTATGATTTTTCTTTTAAAAATAATTCTACTTGTTAGTAACTAAATCTATTTAACTCTTTCCATGCTGACTAAGCATCTGGGGTCTGTCTGCAGAGCAAGTGCATGAATCTGTCCCTCCTAAAAGGCCAAGAGAGTTGGGAAAAGGTATCCCAGCTGGTGTAGTTCCATCTGTCCATCCTCTAGGAAGATTATTACTGTAGGCTGGTCTCCTTAGGAAGCGATCCCTAAGTCAGAGGAGACATTTGAGAGGTTTATTGTGTAAGTGTTCACAGATTAACACCTGTGGAAGAGAAGGAAGGAAGTTTAGGCAGAGGGAGAAGTTGGCCTATTATGCAGTCTGCATGGAAACCTAGACTAACACTCAGGGAAGTTCAGAAGAGGAGATGGTGCCTCAGAGTTGACCCAGATTATGACCTGGAGGCTAGGCTTTCGTATCTTCCCTTTCCCACACCTGTCCCCCACACTGATTGATCCAGAAAAGGGCATGTCTTAGAGGAATGGAGTCAGCTGAGGCCATCCTTGGAGATGGCTGATGGCTATGGATTGTCTGCCAAGGACCCTTTCAGCAGCTGGGAAAATAAGTCCTTTATTCTTGAAGGGTGGGCAGACCTGGGAGAGACATCACAAAATGTGCCATAGTCATCACATAGCTCCTACTAACAAAGCCTCAATCAAATAACAGCTGAGCAACGGAGTATGGAAAGCCTTTTAAAAGTACAGTTTTCAACAAAAGGAAGGATTACTAAAATAAATGAATGTAAGAAAACTATTAATGACCAAATAGCATTGGATGCATCATAATCTTACGTAATGCTGTTAGTGTTTGAACGAAAAACATTCAGATGTCTAATCTGTTGGGGAATATTAACATAATGCAGCTTTGAAAATTTTTAAAAGACCTCATAATTAATTTAATCACCATTTTGCATAGCATTCCCACTTGTAATCTGCATTTTTGCTTTAAAACTCTTACTATATAGCTGTCATTCCAATCTAATGAAATGCTTCTTACTTAGGAAGAGATGAAATTTTCCAATGTTGAGGCTACACAGACATGAAGATTGAAACATGTGTCTGCTGCTGCAATTTCACCATGGTAGACTAATTGCAGAGGCCTGTGGGTATGGATTGATGTTGCTGAGTAGTCAGCCTTTACTGCCATCACTTTCAGGGCAATTTGCATAGCATGGCTCATAGTTTTTTATGATTTTTCTTTTAAAAATAATTCTACTTGTTAGTAACTAAATCTATTTAACTCTTTCCATGCTGACTAAGCATCTGGGGTCTGTCTGCAGAGCAAGTGCATGAATCTGTCCCTCCTAAAAGGCCAAGAGAGTTGGGAAAAGGTATCCCAGCTGGTGTAGTTCCATCTGTCCATCCTCTAGGAAGATTATTACTGTAGGCTGGTCTCCTTAGGAAGCGATCCCTAAGTCAGAGGAGACATTTGAGAGGTTTATTGTGTAAGTGTTCACAGATTAACACCTGTGGAAGAGAAGGAAGGAAGTTTAGGCAGAGGGAGAAGTTGGCCTATTATGCAGTCTGCATGGAAACCTAGACTAACACTCAGGGAAGTTCAGAAGAGGAGATGGTGCCTCAGAGTTGACCCAGATTATGACCTGGAGGCTAGGCTTTCGTATCTTCCCTTTCCCACACCTGTCCCCCACACTGATTGATCCAGAAAAGGGCATGTCTTAGAGGAATGGAGTCAGCTGAGGCCATCCTTGGAGATGGCTGATGGCTATGGATTGTCTGCCAAGGACCCTTTCAGCAGCTGGGAAAATAAGTCCTTTATTCTTGAAGGGTGGGCAGACCTGGGAGAGACATCACAAAATGTGCCATAGTCATCACATAGCTCCTACTAACAAAGCCTCAATCAAATAACAGCTGAGCAACGGAGTATGACCTACTGACTTTTGTGACAAAGCCTTTTTGTGGAATATTCAAGAATCTGTTTCCGACTGCCTAGTAGTTTAATGTATTGTTAATTATCAAAATTAACTCTGTAATTATTAGCAATTTAAAGGGGTCTTTGGAAATTTCAGTCATTTGTCTCATACCTGAGATAAGTCACGTGATTATATTACTGCTAGTTTGTATAGAAATATATTGATTTTTCTATTTCAAACAATGTAGGCACTAATGCCTAGTATCTGCATGGTTTTTTTGGATTGGAAATGATGTTTTCAAGAGACTCACTAATGGTCAGGTTTTCCTGGTAATGCTTTTTTGGGAAAAGACTACATTAAAAGGAAGTTTGTATACTGTGAAATGTATTTCCCTCTGTCATATTATGGTTTTTACTTTGTAAGTCAATACAAGTACTCTTTTAGGAAAATTTTAAAGAAAGCGATGTAAGAACAATTTTGAAATGACATATCAGTCATGGAAGCATTGGCTATACATTTGCTATGATGCACAAAGGAAGCGTGTTCAGTTCATAGAATATTTGCATTTGAATCAAGGGGAAACATCTGAAGCTAGCACAGGCAAAAGCCTAGAACATGGCTCAGATTTAAACACAAACAAAGGGTAATCTGGCCTGGCACAGTCTGGCCACTGCAGCAGTGTATCTGAAGGTTATGGTTTATGTTTATTAGCTCCATCCAGATGGTGTTTTATATCCTTAATAACTTTGTCCCTGACTAAGCCATGAACCTACTATTTGACAAACACAGTAGGAAATGTCTATCAGCAGAAAAGTTGTTCTATAATCAGAAATATCACTTGAACCATTTGGAATACATTTTGAAAGTTTCATTCCTTTTATGGGTCAATGCCTACAGTTATTTCTTGACAAACACATAGCTTTTCCAGCCTTGACCAAAATTCAATGAGAGACCAGTTTTAAAACGAAAAATGTTTTTAAACAAATGCAGCTATTTAAATGGTTAGTTCTACATATATCTTATGACATAAGATCACTTTGGGCTATGGATTGTCTGCCAAGGCCCTTTAAATAGCCTTATTCGAATCAAAATCACAAAATGTGCCATAGTCATCACATAGCTCCTACTAACAAAGCCTCAATCAAATAACAGCTGAGCAACGGAGTATGACCTACTGACTTTTGTGACAAAGCCTTTTGTGGAATATTCAAGAATCTGTTTCCGACTGCCTAGTAGTTTAATGTATTGTTAATTATCAAAATTAACTCTGTAATTATTAGCAATTTAAAGGGGTCTTTGGAAATTTCAGTCATTTGTCTCATACCTGAGATAAGTCACGTGATTATATTACTGCTAGTTTGTATAGAAATATATTGATTTTTCTATTTCAAACAATGTAGGCACTAATGCCTAGTATCTGCATGGTTTTTTTGGATTGGAAATGATGTTTTCAAGAGACTCACTAATGGTCAGGTTTTCCTGGTAATGCTTTTTGGAAGAGACTACATTAAAAGGAAGTTTGTATACTGTGAAATGTATTTCCCTCTGTCATATTATGGTTTTTACTTTGTAAGTCAATACAAGTACTCTTTTAGGAAAATTTTAAAGAAAGCGATGTAAGAACAATTTTGAAATGACATATCAGTCATGGAAGCATTGGCTATACATTTGCTATGATGCACAAAGGAAGCGTGTTCAGTTCATAGAATATTTGCATTTGAATCAAGGGGAAACATCTGAAGCTAGCACAGGCAAAAGCCTAGAACATGGCTCAGATTTAAACACAAACAAAGGGTAATCTGGCCTGGCACAGTCTGGCCACTGCAGCAGTGTATCTGAAGGTTATGGTTTATGTTTATTAGCTCCATCCAGATGGTGTTTTATATCCTTAATAACTTTGTCCCTGACTAAGCCATGAACCTACTATTTGACAAACACAGTAGGAAATGTCTATCAGCAGAAAAGTTGTTCTATAATCAGAAATATCACTTGAACCATTTGGAATACATTTTGAAAGTTTCATTCCTTTTATGGGTCAATGCCTACAGTTATTTCTTGACAAACACATAGCTTTTCCAGCCTTGACCAAAATTCAATGAGAGACCTAGAATTTCTTTAAAAGAGCTACATATATATGCTAATATTTTATAGGAGTAGTAACTTTCATGTAAGGATCAAATTGCTTTGAGGCATATTTATTTATCTTTATGTGCCCATAAAATTAGTGTAGAGCTTACATTAATATTCCAGTGTTATAAAGACACTGAAGAGCTGCAGGTCTGAGGTCACCCCATTAATTTCCTGTAATCCTATTTTCTCCTGGCTCTGTACACAGAACTCTGTAGAGACCAGTCTACATACTGGTGAAGTTGCCCTTTAGAGAAGTCATAAGTAGGCTTTTTGTGATGGTCATCTATAATAAGTGAATTTTGATTTTAGATTTTAACATCTTTGAAGGTAGCTATTATGTTTTCTATATCTGTGTCTCAGAGTACTGAATGTAGACATTCAACATATATGCATAGATTCTATTTAAAGAATTTACTCCTTGTCTTCTTAAACACTGATTTTTAACTCTCTTGTGAAGAGTGGAGGAATTATATTTAATATTTTAAAAATTCTTCTGCATTATGGTTTTACAGATTTTTCAGTGAGAATAAATATTTATCTGGAAATAAATTTAGATCAGAGAAATAGTGTTTTTACTGTCTATTTTAGTTTAAAGATATTTTATGCTATTAATGCCATTTAATTTTTCATTTCAAATCCCATTCCTTTCTTTCTTCTTTTCTTCTCTTCCTTTCATTCTTCCTTCATTTTTTTTATTCAATAAACAATCAAAGCATTTACTATGTACCAAGAAATGTGCTAGGCATATAATCATTTATGAAAATTGTGAGTGTTCAAATTTTTCTTAAATCATTCAATTTTTTTTCAAGAAGCTTTGGTAAGCTTTTCTTCCCTCCTGTATTCTCTTATTTCCTCAAAATGAATGTAAAACCTAATTAAATACTACGATGACAATTTATGGTAGCTAAACTTCAAATTATATTAACAGATTTTAAAAATACTACCTTAAAGATTGCTCCAGAGTTGTCTCTATTTTAGGAAACTTTGGCTTGATTCTAAGGCACAGGATCTGAATCATTTTAAGGGACAACTCATCCTTCTTAGAACACAGTAGAGAATTGTTCATATATTTAATTAGTCAACACTGCCCAGGATGCATTTTTAAAGGATTGAGGTTCAACTTTAGGGAATTTAAATTTGATTATAAGAGAGGTTAAAACATGGTAATATAGTAGGAAATAATTTTAACACCTCCCTCATTAGAGATTGTCAGGGGAGAGATAGGAATGTATTTTCCTTGCAATGTTTATGTAATCTTGACTGCAAAGGATTATTTTCTTTCCATCATTTTTCTCGGTAGTCTCATCTATGACTTACAATTGAACGATGTTTAAGAATGCGTGAATAGCTGCCATTTAGCAGAATTTAGCAAACTAAGCAACTTAAAAATCTTTGTAAAGAATGATTAAGCTCTGCACTGAATTTCTATGTATATATACATATATATAAATTTCCCCCCCACACACACACCAAGCAAATCTCCTCTGACACCTAAAAGTCAATTCAATTTTGACACTGAAACCAGCACAGATTTCATAGCTTAAAACTAAGTCACACAGGAGTGCCCCTCCTACCACTCCCTCAGTCTCCCCACCTATGTCATGAAGATAATATTGCCTATATGCCTAAAGTATGGAGGATACGAAGGTTGATGACCTGATAATCGCCCGTTCAATGTGTAATGCAGTGTTACTGTCCTTTCTTCACATAGTTCAACCACTGTTCAGACTGTGGCAATGGCAAAGCTTGGATTTGCCAGGTCAAATCAGCTGAAAAACCACATTAGAGAATAACACATATGAAATATCAAAGATCAGGAGATGGGACCAAATTGCTGAGCCATACTTGTGAAGTAATGAGATTATTAATATTAAGAGATGTCAAGAAAAGTAATAGTCCCAAACTTACCACAGAGGACACTTGAACCTATTGAAAATAGTGACTTTGAATCATGTGGCAATTTTCAACCGATTTTGTAATTTTGTTTGTTTTAATGTGGAACTTTGAAAACAAACAAACAAGTACTGATAGAACGTGAGCTGAGCCCAAATTAATGGCAAGAAAATGCTTTTAACCTTGGATGCTGGATATTCCAAAAGGAGGAAAGAGATCAAAGGCAGGAAAGGTCTTATGTCTGATCTGCCTTGTGCCTGATTAAACTGGAAATATTTGGCATCTCAAAGCCATCCAGGCACCCCTGCCTCTAGTCCACACCATGAACCATCAAATAACTGCTTATTTGCTATTTGACTTCTCACATGGAAGGTGTTAAACCATGAACTGCTTTGTCTTCAGTTTAAGCTCTTGCTTCTTTGTTTTCTGAGTTACAGTTTGGGAGACAGATGTAGTTCTTACAAAGAGGGCTGCCTTTATAAACAAAAACAAAAATAGAAGGATGCATTCTTCTGCCCCAAGGAAACTTCTCTGAATCCTAACTTAGAAAAGGAATAAATGGATGAAAGAATGTGTTAGCATAATAACAGATTTGAATTCTAAATAGCTAATTAGGACACATACATATTACCTAGCAAATGATAAAGTCACAGCAGAACAACCAAATTATTTCAAAGGCATCTGAGGCAGTGGGACAGAAAGTTCTCTTGTTTCCATCCAAATAGATTAAGATAGGAAAGAAATGGGGAAAACTTGTCTAAGTTCTGCAAGGCACATGCCATTCCCATGGACTTTCAAGGTGTAGTTCTGCTCAACCTTGAAAACGCTCTTGTTCAGTGGGAGATGAAGAAGTAGCCCTTGGCTTCTCCAAGTACCTTTTGTTGAAGGGGCTAGGAGTAGGAGCAGTTGAATTTTAATCTCTGGATAAAATGAAGTCTATCCACTTTACATTTGTGCTTTTATATATATGGAATGATCTGAAGTGTCATTAAGAAATGCTGTGTTAGACACTTACTTTGATTTCATTATAACACAGCTACCAGAAAAGCGACTTCTGTTAGGTTTCTTCTTCCCAACTACCCCTGGATCTCATTATTTTTTGTCTTCAGATAAAATGAAGAGCAATATGGTTTTCTTCCTGCACCATCTCAGTACATTACATTAAAAAAATTAATAATACCTCTGTAATTATATACTTTTCTTTTAAAACAGGATATATATTGATCACTGCTTAGCATGCCCAGTGAATTATAGCTTATCTAGTATTTATTTTAAATATAAATATCATGAATAAAAAGCTGGTTAAAACATTTTAAGTGAACTAAAGATGTATGGCATCTAGCAAAATATATTTTTTAACTAATGAAAAGAAACAACTATTGAAACTTCCATCATCTTTTACAGTAAATAGTATTTTCTTGAAGGCTGTGATAAAGTAAAGTTAAATATTTAAATTGACATATCTCTGTTATTTGATGGAGTCCTCTGATATTGTTTAAGTGTTTTGATTTTAAGGAAGAATCTGTGAACATGAAATCAATAGGTTTAAGAGACAGATATACTGTTATTATTTCATAATTATATAGATATAAAATATATGCATATATGACAATATAAAAATGTTTGTATAATGCTTATGGTATAGTATAATATATAACAAAATATATAACACAACATAATATAAAATGTTTGGTAACATATAATTATAAATTACTATAAAGTTAATATTATATAACAGTTTTGCAATATTTTGAGAGTGTCTTAATAACACTAAGCCATGATAAGAGCCTACCAGACTAGTAATTATATGTAGAGTCATCCTCTGTTTCTTAATCATCATGTAGAAAATACTTTTTTTTAAAAAAAATTGAATTTATTATCATACATCCAGGAGTTTTTGCAAAATATGCTGGCTTAAAGGTAAATGGTGGGGAATAATATTTACGCTTGAAAACTCTTGTTCAGTGGGAGATGAAGAAGTAGCCCTTGGCTTCTCCAAGTACCTTTTGTTGAAGGGGCTAGGAGTAGGAGCAGTTGAATTTTAATCTCTGGATAAAATGAAGTCTATCCACTTTACATTTGTGCTTTTATATATATGGAATGATCTGAAGTGTCATTAAGAAATGCTGTGTTAGACACTTACTTTGATTTCATTATAACACAGCTACCAGAAAAGCGACTTCTGTTAGGTTTCTTCTTCCCAACTACCCCTGGATCTCATTATTTTTTGTCTTCAGATAAAATGAAGAGCAATATGGTTTTCTTCCTGCACCATCTCAGTACATTACATTAAAAAAATTAATAATACCTCTGTAATTATATACTTTTCTTTTAAAACAGGATATATATTGATCACTGCTTAGCATGCCCAGTGAATTATAGCTTATCTAGTATTTATTTTAAATATAAATATCATGAATAAAAAGCTGGTTAAAACATTTTAAGTGAACTAAAGATGTATGGCATCTAGCAAAATATATTTTTTAACTAATGAAAAGAAACAACTATTGAAACTTCCATCATCTTTTACAGTAAATAGTATTTTCTTGAAGGCTGTGATAAAGTAAAGTTAAATATTTAAATTGACATATCTCTGTTATTTGATGGAGTCCTCTGATATTGTTTAAGTGTTTTGATTTTAAGGAAGAATCTGTGAACATGAAATCAATAGGTTTAAGAGACAGATATACTGTTATTATTTCATAATTATATAGATATAAAATATATGCATATATGACAATATAAAAATGTTTGTATAATGCTTATGGTATAGTATAATATATAACAAAATATATAACACAACATAATATAAAATGTTTGGTAACATATAATTATAAATTACTATAAAGTTAATATTATATAACAGTTTTGCAATATTTTGAGAGTGTCTTAATAACACTAAGCCATGATAAGAGCCTACCAGACTAGTAATTATATGTAGAGTCATCCTCTGTTTCTTAATCATCATGTAGAAAATACTATTTAAATGGTATCCTCCTTTAGAGAAGAAAGAAATGTACATGAATGAATTTTTAGGAGCCCTTAAAATTTCAGAGTTAACATTCCAGGAGCTCTTGACTTTGTACTAAACATCTATGCTGGCTTAAAGGTAAATGGTGGGGAATAATATTTACCCTTTTGTGTTTTATACAAAGAATAAGTGGCCTAAAAGTATCAAACTTCACTCAACTCATTTCTTTACCAGCATTCTCTATGGGTTAGAAATGTGTGAGATCCAAAGCCAGGTTCTCTCCTTAGAAATAATTCTCTTCACTCTCAAAAATAACGGAGAGCCAACATGTCAGAAGTTCTGGTACTCAAAGTAGCTATCCCTTAACACTAGGACCCCAGTTTAGTCCATTTTGATGTTGCTGATTCCTGGGAAGGCAGGGTGTGTTTGTGTGTGACTCACACTCCGATGCAACATGCCACACCCTCCAGGAGAGTTTGATACAAATGAGCTAACAATTTCACTTCACTCAAACTCCGAGTCATAGCAGAGAGGACATGGGTTGAAAAATGAACACCTTGATGAGTTGATATAGTTCAGGGTACCCAAAAGGCTGTTTGTGAGACACCGTTCCAGAAAGTTCATCTGCCTCTCAGCCCTGCAGAGCTGGCGATGTGGCTTGTCACAGAGTTGCTTTTAGCTTCTGTGATTGCTCGCTCCACATGCTGCCATTTACAGTACACGGTATACAGTAAATCTATTTTTTGTCAAGATGGGCTGGGTTTTCACAGCTCTGCACATGACATCCAGTCACTCTTCTTGGCTCTTAATGCTTAACATGGTGTAGTCTTGATTTTTGGCTGATTGCCTCCAATATGTTCAATTTTGGATGATTTTTTTTTTCATGTAGGTTTGTGAAATGATGCCCTAGAAATGTGAAAAATGTATAGGTTCCCTTAAAGGGCTTGCAGGCATCAGTCTTTTTCCATGGGCATCATTTAAGAACTGTAATATTTTATGAAGCATTTGTGACATGCCCTCAGTGGGCACTGGAAAACATTCAGGAGGCAGATAAAAGGAGGCTGAGGAAACACAAGTGGCTGTCTCTGGGGAGTACAATTAGGAACTGAGGTGGATAGATGCTTACATTTCATTATGCAGATAATCTGCACAGTTTTTCTTTTAAGCTAGTATGTCTTTTCTTTATTATTATTATTATTTTGGCTCTAAGTCACCATTTGTTTTCATCTGTCCTTATTCTTTGGCATGTGTGGGCTTCCCATTGCTGTGGCATCTCTCGTTGCAGAGCACTGGCTCTGGGCGCATGGGCTCCGGAGTGCTGGCTGGTAACTGGACACTTCAGTCCAGCCACTCCATGGCACATGGGATCTTCCTGGGTCAAGGGATCAAACTGGGGTGCTTCCCATTAGCTGCAAAGGTGGCAACATGTCAGAAGTTCTGGTACTCAAAGTAGCTATCCCTTAACACTAGGACCCCAGTTTAGTCCATTTTGATGTTGCTGATTCCTGGGAAGGCAGGGTGTGTTTGTGTGTGACTCACACTCCGATGCAACATGCCACACCCTCCAGGAGAGTTTGATACAAATGAGCTAACAATTTCACTTCACTCAAACTCCGAGTCATAGCAGAGAGGACATGGGTTGAAAAATGAACACCTTGATGAGTTGATATAGTTCAGGGTACCCAAAAGGCTGTTTGTGAGACACCGTTCCAGAAAGTTCATCTGCCTCTCAGCCCTGCAGAGCTGGCGATGTGGCTTGTCACAGAGTTGCTTTTAGCTTCTGTGATTGCTCGCTCCACATGCTGCCATTTACAGTACACGGTATACAGTAAATCTATTTTTTGTCAAGATGGGCTGGGTTTTCACAGCTCTGCACATGACATCCAGTCACTCTTCTTGGCTCTTAATGCTTAACATGGTGTAGTCTTGATTTTTGGCTGATTGCCTCCAATATGTTCAATTTTGGATGATTTTTTTTTTCATGTAGGTTTGTGAAATGATGCCCTAGAAATGTGAAAAATGTATAGGTTCCCTTAAAGGGCTTGCAGGCATCAGTCTTTTTCCATGGGCATCATTTAAGAACTGTAATATTTTATGAAGCATTTGTGACATGCCCTCAGTGGGCACTGGAAAACATTCAGGAGGCAGATAAAAGGAGGCTGAGGAAACACAAGTGGCTGTCTCTGGGGAGTACAATTAGGAACTGAGGTGGATAGATGCTTACATTTCATTATGCAGATAATCTGCACAGTTTTTCTTTTAAGCTAGTATGTCTTTTCTTTATTATTATTATTATTTTGGCTCTAAGTCACCATTTGTTTTCATCTGTCCTTATTCTTTGGCATGTGTGGGCTTCCCATTGCTGTGGCATCTCTCGTTGCAGAGCACTGGCTCTGGGCGCATGGGCTCCGGAGTGCTGGCTGGTAACTGGACACTTCAGTCCAGCCACTCCATGGCACATGGGATCTTCCTGGGTCAGGGATCAAACTGGTGTCCCTTAAGCTGCAAGGTGGACTCTCTACTCATTGGACCACCAGGGAAGTCCTGTCTCTCCTTTTGATAACTGAAAATTTAATTAAGAGAAAGTAATAAATATTTCCAGTACTATTGTCATTGTTAAAATCACCTTCTGTCAGTCATGTTTTTATAATAGCACTAAGCTCCATAAGCATAAGTTCCAGTGAACTGTACTGTGTACCTTCCTAAGTTTTAAATAGACAATCACATTCCTCAACAGTTTTCCTATTTCAACGTAGACACTGTGTTTTCAGTTCCCACCTTCCATCGCCATGGTTTCCTTCAACTCAGGACACTTCTTTCTTATATATGTAAAATGTGTTATCTGTGTATTATTAATGCAGTTTGGGGTTATCTGAATTGCCTAGGAAAATGTTCTTGGCAGCACTCCTGACCAAATGCCTTCTAGAACTTACTTGACAAGAGCTGAGGTCAGTTGGTTACGAATCTGTATCACCCAGACTACCATGTCACTAAATAGAGTAACCAATAGCTTCATCAATGGTGAAATATAAGTGGGAACTCCAACTGATTTATAGAAAACTTTATGTTTTAATGTTTTTAATATTGAAAACTATCACATATAAAAATTATCTGCAAGAAATCAAAGAATAGGTGTGAGAGAAATTCAATATTTAATACTGGATCTCTTTCCTTTTTCAAGTTTCTGTTTTTGCTTGATTTGTATTTCAATTTTTGTGAGGAAAGTGTTCTCTTTTGATTTTCCTGAGTCAGATAATGTTAGCAGATACAAAGATATAGATCCACAAAATAGGAAAAGGATGCTGATATAGTGGCAAGAATTGTATAACTTACGCACCATAAATTACATATTTTTAAATGGACCTAGATAAAATAAATCCTCTAATAAAAAATAGAAGGTAAGTCATGTTTCACATGTGGGAGAGTTCTGTGTCTAACCAGTTGAACAGAAAACATGACATAGCGTGGAAAAAGAAAGGGAGGGGACTTAACTGCCTTGGGGAATCTACTAATCTTGTCACCTGAATGATTAAGGGGTTTGAACTGGGTGATGCTTCATCTTCTTCCTAATCCTAAATTCTACAAGAATCTCAGTGATCCTAGCTAGGGGCACTCAGCCTCTCACAATATAGCACCTACACAGTGGCACTTAATAAATGCATCAGAAGAGTAAACAAGAGACAAGATAATAAATAAGAGAAAATGAACCTCAACTACACTGGAAATAGTGGACCACAAGGTTATGAATGCCTCTTTAGACAAAATCCTATGGTGCCAAACTGTCAAACTCTCAGGCACAGTTCCATAGGCAGCCCACAGGCAGGTATGCAAGCACGCACGCACGCACACACACACACACACACACACACCCTTTGTGGTGATTCATCCAGGCATTTACCAACAGTGAAAATCTATAGGATACGTGTGACAGGCAGAAATACAAACTGACTTGGAGATCTCATTAAAATATGTTAAACCCAGAAAGTTGTTTAGTCTAATATATTTGTCAAGCATTCAGTAATTGAGAATAGAAACTGTGATTGTGGAGGGTTATATATGCAGCCCTTCAATTAGATGATTTCCCTGAGACTGAGAGGAACCAAGATCCAGACAAGTTTCATGGATCCTTCTTAGATCATCTGAACAGTTAATCTAGAATTTGAAACTACAGAACTACACTAGTAATCACAGTAATAGGCATTGTATTTGTATTTATCAGATATGTGCAAGCTGTCATAGTAAGTGCTCTACACACTTTTGCACCTAAGAGGTAGACACCATGATTTAGGCCATCTTACAGATGATTTCCTAGGGGACTCAGTGGTAAAGAATCCATCTGTTAATGCAGGAGACAGGGGTTCAATGTATGGGTTGGGAAGATCCCCTAGAGGAGGAAAAAGCAATCCACTCTAGTGTTCTTGCCTGGAAAAATCTCATGGATAGAAAAGCCTGGTGAGTCACAATCCATAGGGTTGCACAGAGTCAGACAAGACTGAGCATGCATAAATACATTACATATGAATGAGCAGAGGCTTCACACTCATTCAACAGATCTTTGTTGAATGACTACAATCTTACAGGACCTGTGCTGGGTACTAGATCCATGGTGATGAATCAAATGGGCTGAAAGAGCTCTTGGTCAGGCCTGTCTTGTTCAGATCCTCCTGGAAGCAGATAAATCAGTGCACAGGCCCTAGAACCAGTCAGTCTTGGGTCCCTGCAGTACACCTGTGCATACATAAAGGACAGTGGTTGTTCACTGACTCATGAGTAATGTAACAAAAAAAAATTTATACCCGATATGGGTGGGTAGATTTAAGTTATATGAGGTTAGACGCAAACAGATAGGATGATTTTGACAGTGTTTAAGGATAACATGTTAGCGAATACAGGAGTTTTGATTATTGTCTTTGCACAATACGGTGGCATTGTCACCTCATTTAGCTTAACCATCACAGCCCCTAGAGTGTCTCAAGAAGGAATGCAGAGAGATCTGAAAATCACACTCATCCAACTTGCTGTTGCATCTTGCCCTTGTTTCACCCCTGCCCCCCCTCCAAGAGGGTGATACAATGAAGTGTAATTTGCATCAAATCTATGTGCCTAAGTGTTCTTCTCCGTTCTGAAATCTAAGTCCTGTTGAATCAACCTATTTCCTGATCTCAGAAAGCTTACAGTCTTTTTTATATTTCTGATGGGTTTTAATAATTTAATTATACCTATTTGTATATACAAGGTGCACACACATTTATTAGAAAGAGGGACTACTTGTATTTTAATTGATCATATGTTCAATGATCTATGAAGCCATATCCCTTTTTAGTAAGGCACAAGAGACAACTCTACGCATGGTCATCACCAGATAGTCAATGCTAAAATCAGATTGATTATATTTTTTGCAACTGAAGACAGAGAAGCTCTATACAGTCAGCTGTATACAAAACAAGACCTGGAGCTGACTGGCTCAGATCATGAACTCCTTACTGTAAAATTCAGGCTTCAATTGAAGAAAGTAGGGAAAACTACTAGGCAATTCAGGTATGACCTAAATCAAACCGCTTACAATTGTACAGTGGGAGTTACAAATAGATTCAAGAGATTATATCTGATTGACAGAGTGCCTGAAGAACTATGGAAGGAGGTTTGCAACATTGTACAAGAGCCAGTGATCAAAACCATCCCCAAGAAAAAGAAATGCATAAAAGCAAAATGGTTGCCTGATGAGGCCTTACAAATAGCTGAAAAAAGAAGAGATACAAAAGGCAAAGGAGAAAAGGAAAAGTATACCCATCTGAATGTAGAGTTCCTGAGAACAGCAAGGAGAGATAAGAAAGCCTTCCTAAGTGAACAATGCAAAGAAATAGAGGAAAACCACAGAATGGTAAAGACCAGCGATCTCTACAAGAAAATTAGAGATACCAAGTGAACATTTCATGTGAAGATAGGCACAATGAAGGACAGAAATGGTATGGATCTAACAGAAGCAGAAGATATTGAAGAAAAAGGAGTTTTGATTATTGTCTTTGCACAATACGGTGGCATTGTCACCTCATTTAGCTTAACCATCACAGCCCCTAGAGTGTCTCAAGAAGGAATGCAGAGAGATCTGAAAATCACACTCATCCAACTTGCTGTTGCATCTTGCCCTTGTTTCACCCCTGCCCCCCCTCCAAGAGGGTGATACAATGAAGTGTAATTTGCATCAAATCTATGTGCCTAAGTGTTCTTCTCCGTTCTGAAATCTAAGTCCTGTTGAATCAACCTATTTCCTGATCTCAGAAAGCTTACAGTCTTTTTTATATTTCTGATGGGTTTTAATAATTTAATTATACCTATTTGTATATACAAGGTGCACACACATTTATTAGAAAGAGGGACTACTTGTATTTTAATTGATCATATGTTCAATGATCTATGAAGCCATATCCCTTTTTAGTAAGGCACAAGAGACAACTCTACGCATGGTCATCACCAGATAGTCAATGCTAAAATCAGATTGATTATATTTTTTGCAACTGAAGACAGAGAAGCTCTATACAGTCAGCTGTATACAAAACAAGACCTGGAGCTGACTGGCTCAGATCATGAACTCCTTACTGTAAAATTCAGGCTTCAATTGAAGAAAGTAGGGAAAACTACTAGGCAATTCAGGTATGACCTAAATCAAACCGCTTACAATTGTACAGTGGGAGTTACAAATAGATTCAAGAGATTATATCTGATTGACAGAGTGCCTGAAGAACTATGGAAGGAGGTTTGCAACATTGTACAAGAGCCAGTGATCAAAACCATCCCCAAGAAAAAGAAATGCATAAAAGCAAAATGGTTGCCTGATGAGGCCTTACAAATAGCTGAAAAAAGAAGAGATACAAAAGGCAAAGGAGAAAAGGAAAAGTATACCCATCTGAATGTAGAGTTCCTGAGAACAGCAAGGAGAGATAAGAAAGCCTTCCTAAGTGAACAATGCAAAGAAATAGAGGAAAACCACAGAATGGTAAAGACCAGCGATCTCTACAAGAAAATTAGAGATACCAAGTGAACATTTCATGTGAAGATAGGCACAATGAAGGACAGAAATGGTATGGATCTAACAGAAGCAGAAGATATTAAGAAAAAATGGAAAGAATACACAGGAGAACTATACAAAAAAGGCTTAATGACCCAAGCACAATGGTGTGATCACTCACCTAGAGCCAGATAGCTTAGAGTGCGAAGTCAAGTGGACCCTAGGAAGCATTACAACGAACAAAATTAGTGGAAGTGATGGAATTCTAGCTGAGCTATTTCAAATCCTAAAAGATGATGCTGTTAAGTGCTGCACTAAATATGCCAGCACATTTTAAAAACTCAGCAGTGACCTCAGGACTGGAAAAGATCAGTTTTCGTTCCAATCCCAAACAAAGGCAATGCCAAGCAATGTTTAAACTACCTTGCCATTGCAGTCATTTCACACATTAGTAAAGTAATGCTGAAAATCCTCCAAGCTATGCTTTATCAGTACGTGAAATGAGAAATTCCAGATGTACAAGCTGAATTTAGAAAAGGCAGATGAACCAGAGATTGAATTGTTTGTCAACATCCACTGGATAATAGAAAGAGCAAGGAATTCTAGAAAAGCATCTAATTTTGCTTCATTGACCATATATGCTAAAGTCTTTGACCATGTGGATCACAACAAACTTTGGAAAATTCTGAAACTGATGGGAATGCCAGGCCACCTTATCTGCCTCCTTTGAAATCTGTGCAGGACAAGAAATTACAGTTAGAACTGTACATAGAACAATGGACTGATTCCAAGTTAGGAAAGGCATATGTCAAGGATGTATATTGTCATCCTTCTCATTTAAATTATATGCAGAGTATATCCTCTGAAATACTGGCCTGGATTAAACACAAGCTGGAATCAGGGTTGCCAGGATGAGGCCTTACAAATAGCTGAAAAGAAGAGATACAAAAGGCAAAGGAGAAAAGGAAAAGTATACCCATCTGAATGTAGAGTTCCTGAGAACAGCAAGGAGAGATAAGAAAGCCTTCCTAAGTGAACAATGCAAAGAAATAGAGGAAAACCACAGAATGGTAAAGACCAGCGATCTCTACAAGAAAATTAGAGATACCAAGTGAACATTTCATGTGAAGATAGGCACAATGAAGGACAGAAATGGTATGGATCTAACAGAAGCAGAAGATATTAAGAAAAAATGGAAAGAATACACAGGAGAACTATACAAAAAAGGCTTAATGACCCAAGCACAATGGTGTGATCACTCACCTAGAGCCAGATAGCTTAGAGTGCGAAGTCAAGTGGACCCTAGGAAGCATTACAACGAACAAAATTAGTGGAAGTGATGGAATTCTAGCTGAGCTATTTCAAATCCTAAAAGATGATGCTGTTAAGTGCTGCACTAAATATGCCAGCACATTTTAAAAACTCAGCAGTGACCTCAGGACTGGAAAAGATCAGTTTTCGTTCCAATCCCAAACAAAGGCAATGCCAAGCAATGTTTAAACTACCTTGCCATTGCAGTCATTTCACACATTAGTAAAGTAATGCTGAAAATCCTCCAAGCTATGCTTTATCAGTACGTGAAATGAGAAATTCCAGATGTACAAGCTGAATTTAGAAAAGGCAGATGAACCAGAGATTGAATTGTTTGTCAACATCCACTGGATCATAGAAAGAGCAAGGGAATTCTAGAAAAGCATCTAATTTTGCTTCATTGACCATATATGCTAAAGTCTTTGACCATGTGGATCACAACAAACTTTGGAAAATTCTGAAACTGATGGGAATGCCAGGCCACCTTATCTGCCTCCTTTGAAATCTGTGCAGGACAAGAAATTACAGTTAGAACTGTACATAGAACAATGGACTGATTCCAAGTTAGGAAAGGCATATGTCAAGGATGTATATTGTCATCCTTCTCATTTAAATTATATGCAGAGTATATCCTCTGAAATACTGGCCTGGATTAAACACAAGCTGGAATCAGGGTTGCCAGGAGAAATATCAGTAACCTTAGGTATGCAGATAACACCACCCTTATGGCAGAAAGTGAACAGGAACTAAAGAACCTCTCGGTGAAAGTAAAAGAGGAACATGACAATGCTGGCCTAAAATTCAACATTCAAAAACAAAGATCATGGCATCCAGTCTCATCACTTTATGGCAAATTGATGGGCAAACAATGGAAACAGTGACAAGACTTTATTTTCTTGGGCTCCAAAATCACTGTAGATGGTGACTGCAGCCATGAAATTAAAAGATGCTTGCTCCTTAGAAGAAAAGCGATGACAAAACTAGACAGAATATTCAGAAGCAGACATCACTCTGTGAGTGAAAGTCCGTATAGTCAAAGCCTTGGTTTTCCCAGTAGTCATGTATGGATGTGAGTGTTGGACCATACAGAAGGCTGAGTGTCAAAGAATCGATGCTTTCGAACTGTGGTGTTGGAGGAGACTCTTGAGTGTCACTTGGATTGAAAGGAGATCAAGCCAGTCAAGACTAAAGGAAGTCAGCCCTGAGTATTTATTGGAAGGAATGATGCTGAAGCTGAAGCTCCAGTACTTTGGTCAACTGATGCAAAGAGATGACCCGTTGGAAAAAGAACCTGATGTTGGGATAAATACAAGGCAGGAAGAGAAGGGAATGGCAGAGGATAAGATGGTTGGATAGCATCACTGAGTCAATGGACATGAGTCTGAGCAAGCTCTGGGAGATGATGAAGGACAGGGAAGCTTGGCATGCCACAGTCCATGGGTTTGCAAACTGTTGGACATGACTGAGTGACTGAACTGAACTGAAGGGCCAGAGAGGGTGAAATTAGTGAGGTTATGTCAGCTGTGAAATTTTTTACTAATGGTATGGAAATTTACCCAGTCTCATAGAGTTTACAGTATTTTAGGGGAAAATTCTATGTTATCACAGGCTTCCCAGTTGGCGCTAATGGTAAAGAACCCATCTGTGAATGTAGGAAACATAGGAGATGCAGTTTGGTTCCTGGGTTGGGAAAATCCTCTGGAGGAGGGCATGGAAACCCAATCCAGTATTCTTACATGGAGAATCTATGGACAGAGGTGCCTGGTGAGCTACAGTCCATAGTCAAAAACAGTCAGACACAACTGAAAAGACTTGGCAGGCACACACTCACTGTATACTTGCTCAGTTGTGTCCAACTCTTTGCAACTCCATGGATTGAAACCTGCCAGGCTCCTGTGTCCATGCTACTTCCCAGACTAGAATACTGGAGTGGGTTTCCATTTCTTTCTCCAGAGGTTCTTCCTGACTCAGGGACTGAACTCAAGCTTACTGTGTCTCCTGCATTGGGAGTCAGATTATTTACCACTGAACCACGTGGAAAAACCCATTTGAGGGAACATACATGATTAAAAACAGTCAGCAAAATAAAAATACTATGAAGGGCAAACCTACAGTGATAGAAAGCAGATAATAGGAACTGACTGCAAATGGGCACAGAGAAATCATCTAGAGTGATGGAAATGTTCTCTAATCCAATGCTTATGATGGTCATGAGATTCAAAACATACAAAAAAGTATAAAGATGTACACTTAAAATCATTGAACCTGAGGTCAGCCCTGAGTATTTATTGGAAGGAATGATGCTGAAGCTGAAGCTCCAGTACTTTGGTCAACTGATGCAAAGAGATGACCCGTTGGAAAAAGAACCTGATGTTGGGATAAATACAAGGCAGGAAGAGAAGGGAATGGCAGAGGATAAGATGGTTGGATAGCATCACTGAGTCAATGGACATGAGTCTGAGCAAGCTCTGGGAGATGATGAAGGACAGGGAAGCTTGGCATGCCACAGTCCATGGGTTTGCAAACTGTTGGACATGACTGAGTGACTGAACTGAACTGAAGGGCCAGAGAGGGTGAAATTAGTGAGGTTATGTCAGCTGTGAAATTTTTTACTAATGGTATGGAAATTTACCCAGTCTCATAGAGTTTACAGTATTTTAGGGAAGATTCTATGTTATCACAGGCTTCCCAGTTGGCGCTAATGGTAAAGAACCCATCTGTGAATGTAGGAAACATAGGAGATGCAGTTTGGTTCCTGGGTTGGGAAAATCCTCTGGAGGAGGGCATGGAAACCCAATCCAGTATTCTTACATGGAGAATCTATGGACAGAGGTGCCTGGTGAGCTACAGTCCATAGTCAAAAACAGTCAGACACAACTGAAAAGACTTGGCAGGCACACACTCACTGTATACTTGCTCAGTTGTGTCCAACTCTTTGCAACTCCATGGATTGAAACCTGCCAGGCTCCTGTGTCCATGCTACTTCCCAGACTAGAATACTGGAGTGGGTTTCCATTTCTTTCTCCAGAGGTTCTTCCTGACTCAGGGACTGAACTCAAGCTTACTGTGTCTCCTGCATTGGGAGTCAGATTATTTACCACTGAACCACGTGGAAAAACCCATTTGAGGGAACATACATGATTAAAAACAGTCAGCAAAATAAAAATACTATGAAGGGCAAACCTACAGTGATAGAAAGCAGATAATAGGAACTGACTGCAAATGGGCACAGAGAAATCATCTAGAGTGATGGAAATGTTCTCTAATCCAATGCTTATGATGGTCATGAGATTCAAAACATACAAAAAAGTATAAAGATGTACACTTAAAATCATTGAATTTTATTGTAAAGAAGCTATATTTCAATAAAGTGGGCAAAAATTGCAATAAACTTTTAAATTTTAATATTATTTTAAATATAATATTAAATTATATTATATTTTAAATATAGTATTATATTTAAATATAAAATATTTGAGATTTTTAATTTATTAAAATTCATAATGCATGTATGTCTATATACATACAAGTACATATGTATACAGTTTTAAATATGTATGACAAAAAAAGTCAATATGTACCTTGATGCATATACATATTTTAAGACATTTCTAATTGTTTAAAATTATGTAATTGTATATACATATGTATATATAATATATGTATAGCTAAATACATATATCACATTTAAAAAAATAAAATTTAAATCTAGAACATTGGAGATCTTGAAGAAAGTCTTCTATCTGATTTAATGCAAGCAATAAATTCAAAATATCTTCTTTTATTATTCTTGAGGATAGTCAAAAGTTCCTTGTACTTTTCTCCATTGAGTACTAAAACCATTTAGAACAACTTTATTAGACTGACTTCTAAAACCAACAAGGGTATAGCTTTCATAATGTATTACTTATTAAAGTATTTACACATAAGGAAAAAACAAATGAGACCATGATTATAAAATTTGATAAATGCTTTGAAAGAGAAATATCAGAGTACTAGGAAAAGTCAGGCGAAGGAAAATGATTTATTTTTTAAAAATAGCAAATTATTTTTGGTACTCATGTCTACTGACAGTAAAAATAAGTTCTGTAAAAGAAAAAAAGAACAAACTGTAAAGTAAGGGTACAGAAATAAATTAGTTTTCCTGTGGAAACTTTGGAAAGCTTGGATGGCTAAACTTGCTTATAATTGACTTCCCATAAAGACACTGTTCACAATTTTTTAAAAATATATTTCCTTTTTTTACTGTATTTCTTTTAGTGGTTATCTCCATACCAACAGCAAATGGAATACTAAGGCTAATATTGATAATCATGCAAATTTTTCGCTAGTATCTTTGTTTCTTTTTGTGAAGGCCATTATACAAGTTATTAAATTATTTTAAAAGAGTTTCTGTGTTTAGCATAATGTGCTAATAACTGTCACACACTTGCCTGAGAAAATAATAAGGATATGAAGACTGACTTCATTAGACAGTGACACTTACTGAGAAGGAGACAGGCACCAATGTCTCCTTAAAGGGTCACATACTGTGAAACAGAACAAGGTAATACTATGCGATTTTATATAGAAAAGCATTATAGGGTAAAAACATTGACATGTTCAGTTAAAAATAATCCTTCAAAAGGCCAAAGTTAACAGTTAAAACCATTTTTTATCTAGAAATTGGCAAAAGATTTATCTAAAATGTTTATATTTTTGCCACTCCATAAATCAAAATTAGTTTTCCATTAAAAAAATTGGATCAGAGATGATGATATTCTTGCCAATTTTTGGCTACATGCAAATGGAAACATCTGAGATTTTAAACTGAAAACTGAAGTTTATATATATATATATATATACATATATATTAAAACTACTGCCTGTGAGTGTTACATTGTGAGATCTGAGTAGCACATGAGGTTGTGAATTAACAATAATTTCAGATACATTGATTTCCTTATACTAAACTTGTAAACACAAGACTAAAGTCTAGGTTTGTTATTACTGTGTTTACTTTATTATGTTATTTCTACCCTTTATTATTGATGGAATGATAGTGTAACTTCTACTTATTCATCACATTTCAACTCAAAACTTTTTCTGGACTCCCAAAACAAGGCCAAGCGCTGGTTATCTGCCCTTCAGAGCACCATATGTCTTTCCTTTGTAGGTCCTGAATTTTTACCCGATCTTGTCCTTACATTACTGTTTGATGAATAAGTTTGTAAGCTACACAAGAGATCACATGTGGTTTTTACTCCTCATTTCAGTCCTAAGCACCTAATATAATGTTCAGGGCATAGGAGACACTTAACTAACACTTATTAAATGAATGAACTCTGATTGCCACAAAGCGACTTCTATGATTTTTTTTCATAATATTACCAACAATATTTCAAAATATTAATGACTCTATCAACATTAGGTTTTCCTCTTCTGTATTTTCCAAGTGCTATTTAGCATAAGTGTTCCAGACCAGCAAATTGAACCTTGTGCCTCAGGCTAGTGGTTTTGTCTTTATGCTCTTTCCCCAAGGTAATAGCTGCAAATTTTTCGCTGATCTTTGTTTCTTTTGTGAAGGCCATTATACAAGTTATTAAATTATTTTAAAAGAGTTTCTGTGTTTAGCATAATGTGCTAATAACTGTCACACACTTGCCTGAGAAAATAATAAGGATATGAAGACTGACTTCATTAGACAGTGACACTTACTGAGAAGGAGACAGGCACCAATGTCTCCTTAAAGGGTCACATACTGTGAAACAGAACAAGGTAATACTATGCGATTTTATATAGAAAAGCATTATAGGGTAAAAACATTGACATGTTCAGTTAAAAATAATCCTTCAAAAGGCCAAAGTTAACAGTTAAAACCATTTTTTATCTAGAAATTGGCAAAAGATTTATCTAAAATGTTTATATTTTTGCCACTCCATAAATCAAAATTAGTTTTCCATTAAAAAAATTGGATCAGAGATGATGATATTCTTGCCAATTTTTGGCTACATGCAAATGGAAACATCTGAGATTTTAAACTGAAAACTGAAGTTTATATATATATATATATATACATATATATTAAAACTACTGCCTGTGAGTGTTACATTGTGAGATCTGAGTAGCACATGAGGTTGTGAATTAACAATAATTTCAGATACATTGATTTCCTTATACTAAACTTGTAAACACAAGACTAAAGTCTAGGTTTGTTATTACTGTGTTTACTTTATTATGTTATTTCTACCCTTTATTATTGATGGAATGATAGTGTAACTTCTACTTATTCATCACATTTCAACTCAAAACTTTTTCTGGACTCCCAAAACAAGGCCAAGCGCTGGTTATCTGCCCTTCAGAGCACCATATGTCTTTCCTTTGTAGGTCCTGAATTTTTACCCGATCTTGTCCTTACATTACTGTTTGATGAATAAGTTTGTAAGCTACACAAGAGATCACATGTGGTTTTTACTCCTCATTTCAGTCCTAAGCACCTAATATAATGTTCAGGGCATAGGAGACACTTAACTAACACTTATTAAATGAATGAACTCTGATTGCCACAAAGCGACTTCTATGATTTTTTTTCATAATATTACCAACAATATTTCAAAATATTAATGACTCTATCAACATTAGGTTTTCCTCTTCTGTATTTTCCAAGTGCTATTTAGCATAAGTGTTCCAGACCAGCAAATTGAACCTTGTGCCTCAGGCTAGTGGTTTTGTCTCTGCTTTTCATGCTCTTTCCCCAGACTGAGAATGTGACCATGGACAAGGAAATACTGAGGTGTTAGCCTTTCTGCCCTTGTTATAGTGCACAATGCTATTTCCACCTGGATTTCACTATTAGAAACCTCTCTCCTACCTCCAGTGAAGGTTCAAAACATGTGGAAGAGAAAACAAAGCTCTTTTACCCTAAAACAATTTTGAGGTTTTAGAATCCTACTAAAATAGCAGAATAACATTATATTAAAATGTTTTTGTTTCTTGAGAAATGCTGTACTTTAAAAAAAGAAGTAGCTTCAGATCACCCTGATCAAGTTACTAAGGTCTATGCAAGCAACAAATGACTTTCAGAGTACAGAGGTCTTTGGACTTGAATTGGTCCCAGACTTCTACTGATTTCTTTTCAGTTAAAACCATTGTCAGTAGTTGTAGTGTGGGTTTACATTGACAAGGCATAACCAAACCAGGGATGCATAAAATAGATAACCAGGTACTAATATTTTGACGGACAAAGCACATTTGATGAGGTGAAAGTCAATGAACATAGAAAAAATTATTGGCAGCAGTGTAACAATGAGATTCTGTTCTTTCCCCCGGGACAGAAACAGAACACTAACATGAAATCCAAAATATAGCTTTACCGTGGGCCATAAAGACGAAGACAGCAATAGAAAAGATTCATTCTCGATGATCGATTTCATTTACCCAACGTAGGTCCATTGTGGTAAAAAAGAATGATTTTTACTAAAAGACAAACTTTGAACAAATGAGCTCATTTCCATCATGTTGACAAGTTTTAAGTCATGAGATATACTGAAATATGCATCCCAAAGCTCCATTATGGAATCATTAAACTGATTTCTTCGCTAAAATATATATCTTTTTCTTTTAAAATTTTAAAGGGGAAGACAGGTGGTTAAAGACTAATACATTTTAAAAGAACTGATGGGATCTAGCCAGCTCCCTCCTTGTCACACAACTCTTTGAATGATTAGGGGTACTGACTGCCAAATGTGTTTAAAAACTCATTTTAAATGAAGAAAAGACTCAGAAATAAACAAAAAGGGGAGGGAGGAAGGGGGCATTTTAATTTTACTTCTTTTTCTTGCTTATTTTTAAAAGGAGAAGTAAAACTCTTCTTTTATTAAGAAATGGCCAAGTCTTATTGAGGGAGGCTGAACACTCACATTTTAATTCTAAAGTCTGAAGGAATTGTTAGCTGTTGCTATTGACCTACAGATAGAAAGTTAGCAGGAGAATCAATGATGTCATTTAACATTTATGCTATTATAAAACAGCTTTCTTACAGATTTCTATCAAGGTGTCTGCAAAAGCAATAGCTCTGCAGCTAAAATATGTAAATAAAGTGTGATAGCACTGAAGTATTAAGAAAATAATGCTTTTGTGTATTTACATGCAAAAATTACATTCATCAAATATGTGTTTGTATTGAAATACAGAATACAAACATTCAAGTGCAAAGGTACATTAATACACATGTATGTTATATATAATATATATGTGTGAATGTGTCTGAAATATTGTTTAATAGTCATGTGTGTCTTTTCTAGTATTTTTATTGTTTATTCAATAGCTCTCCCTCCAGCCCAGAATAAAATGAAACATTTTTCAAGAACAGAAAAACAAAAAAAACAAATTGAAATCCAAAATATAGCTTTGATTCCCGGACAGAAACAGAACACTAACATGAAATCCAAAATATAGCTTTACCGTGGGCCATAAAGACGAAGACAGCAATAGAAAAGATTCATTCTCGATGATCGATTTCATTTACCCAACGTAGGTCCATTGTGGTAAAAAAGAATGATTTTTACTAAAAGACAAACTTTGAACAAATGAGCTCATTTCCATCATGTTGACAAGTTTTAAGTCATGAGATATACTGAAATATGCATCCCAAAGCTCCATTATGGAATCATTAAACTGATTTCTTCGCTAAAATATATATCTTTTTCTTTTAAAATTTTAAAGGGGAAGACAGGTGGTTAAAGACTAATACATTTTAAAAGAACTGATGGGATCTAGCCAGCTCCCTCCTTGTCACACAACTCTTTGAATGATTAGGGGTACTGACTGCCAAATGTGTTTAAAAACTCATTTTAAATGAAGAAAAGACTCAGAAATAAACAAAAAGGGGAGGGAGGAAGGGGGCATTTTAATTTTACTTCTTTTTCTTGCTTATTTTTAAAAGGAGAAGTAAAACTCTTCTTTTATTAAGAAATGGCCAAGTCTTATTGAGGGAGGCTGAACACTCACATTTTAATTCTAAAGTCTGAAGGAATTGTTAGCTGTTGCTATTGACCTACAGATAGAAAGTTAGCAGGAGAATCAATGATGTCATTTAACATTTATGCTATTATAAAACAGCTTTCTTACAGATTTCTATCAAGGTGTCTGCAAAAGCAATAGCTCTGCAGCTAAAATATGTAAATAAAGTGTGATAGCACTGAAGTATTAAGAAAATAATGCTTTTGTGTATTTACATGCAAAAATTACATTCATCAAATATGTGTTTGTATTGAAATACAGAATACAAACATTCAAGTGCAAAGGTACATTAATACACATGTATGTTATATATAATATATATGTGTGAATGTGTGCTGAAATATTGTTTAATAGTCATGTGTGTCTTTTCTAGTATTTTTATTGTTTATTCAATAGCTCTCCCTCCAGCCCAGAATAAAATGAAACATTTTTCAAGACAAGCTACAAACTATTTGGAAATGGATGTAATCCTGAGTTTTCCAACAAGATAGGAAAAAAGGTAGACAGTGTGTAAAGGGTATTTTAGAATGTACTTGAGTATTTATTATTGCTGTAAGAGTAGGGAGATATACCCATGGGTTGGGGTCAAGAATGTTCTCAGTGCCCCAGTGCTTAGGACCCAAATCTGTCATGGTCCATTTGAACTGTGGCACTCCTTAAAAAGTAAAGGACATACTCTGCTATTACCAATCTGCCTGGGCATGTACATAAAGAGAGCTGACAAATGATAAAGGAAATTGGAAAGGTTGAGAGGATGAAGTCAATAATAGATTTATCTCCAGACATTTAGCACTTGAAGTGCATCTGTTATACAATATGTAGACATATTTTACAGCAAATTTGGAGATACTGTGAGCCCACTGGGAAGGGACAATATCTAATTTTATATTCTATATAATTCTGAGCATAACTTCGGTGCTTAATCAGTAAGAGCAGGAGGTACCCCCCTGTGCTTACAAAAGAAATGCATAAAAAGGATATGGGGACATAACCTGAGGCTCTGTCAGCAGTAGCAATGTGGAAGATTGGTGAAAAAAAAGAGCAAAGCCAAATGCAAAATAAGAGGACTGTATTTTATGTGCAATAAGAGAAGATTGTATTCTGAAAGTTTTTTCAATCATTAAAAGCAAAAATTTCTATGTTTTCCCAAACTCAAAAACAGTTATTGCAAGTTTTTATTCTAAAACAGTACAAAAGTTCAGTAATAAATTGAAAAAAATTTTAATTGCCTTTCATTGGAATGCATTTTGGAAACAGTTTCTTGCTAGCTTGAACTTGCTGGCTTATTTCCCCCTAAAGAATTGTTCTTTCAAAAAAATTATTCTACTTCATGAATTCTATAAATACTACTAATCATAGATATTATAAAGTATTGCATTTATATTTCTAGTATTTAAAATAATATGGCCTCATTTATAATATGTGTGGAAAAGAAACAAATTATGCCTATTTATGTAGTACAATTGAGAAATTTCTATTTTACTATTCATGTTTTTCTCTTTACCTATTTTCTTTCCTTTACCACACATATATGAAAAAAACACACATCTAAGGCTTTAATTTTATTTAATTTTGTGTAAGTTTGTCCAGTATAGTAAAAATCACATGAAAAGACTAAAAAGGAAAAATATTTAAGAATATTCTTGCATTATAGCTCATTGACCCCAAAAAGAAAAAAATGCTGTGTCCCTATTGTTACTTTTTCTGTAATACAGGATGCTAAATCAATTTGGCTAAAAAATGTTTACCCAAAGGAGTTACTTATGGCCTTTTAACTGAAACAGGTAGTTGGCTGACTTTTGCCCTGCCATCTCCCCATACGCTTAATTCTGTAGCCACTGTGTACATTTCTAAAGTCTCTGTTTCAGTCGTCAATTAAAATGAATTATGTCCTTAGTGGTTGGAGGAGGTTATCTGACATTATGAAGACAGCTTGGTACCCAGACCCTTTCTACAGAAACCAATTGCTTAACTTTCAGTGGTGTGATACCATTCCTTTCCTAAACCACAGCAATCTGGTCCGTCTTGAGAGTTCATAGGTATAACTTTTGTTAAGGTATTCCACATCAGAATGATCTGTCTTTGATGGCAGGTGACTCCAAGATGGAGTGTGGCTAGACATATTTTCACTTACCTTACTGCCTGTAACTCACATGTATTAAAAGTTTCTGGTAAGAAAAATGACAAACTTCTCACAATCTATTGCTTCAATTAAAAAGATTTACTATGCTTATTATTACTTATTTTAGTGCTTTCTTAAAGTTGTATCAATTCATTTTCTTTCGTCTACTTCCTTCTTTTGAAAAAGTCAAATATATAGATGTTGTCTATGGCATAAATAAGAAAGAATGTGCTTAGGAGTAATTTTAACATCTAAGATTTCCCCTTTTGGGAAACAACTTTCTTCTGATTTTAATATTTAAAGTAGATATCATAATTTAGATCTTGGTTAAAATAAAGTTACTCTTAAGAGAATTTTTTTAAAAAAGAAAACCAGATCCTGGCATTATCTCAGCTGAGCTTCAGCTAACAACCAGAAAAGAATACAGAAAATAGGAAGAGTTGTTGATTCTTTTTCCTGAAGACATATTGTAGCATCCCCTTTGGAACTTGTATGCTGGTAAAATCCAGTTACATTACTGGACGACTGAAAGAAAAGATATATAACAGTGTTTTAAAGAAAGAGATTTTTAATAGACTCAATGCATTCTCTATTACATTAGGAAGGGAATCAAGACAACAGTGCTACCATAGCTTAACTGTATTTTATTTCAGCTTTCAATTGTTATGTGGATCAAGAAACCTTAGAACTCACATGCAAACTGACTACACTCTTGATTAGTTCGTTTCCATCAAGCAAGATAAAAACCCTAAAAACCCTCAGTAAAGTGATCTTTGAAAAGTTTCGTTCCCAATTAATTCTGTAGCCACTGTGTACATTTCTAAAGTCTCTGTTTCAGTCGTCAATTAAAATGAATTATGTCCTTAGTGGTTGGAGGAGGTTATCTGACATTATGAAGACAGCTTGGTACCCAGACCCTTTCTACAGAAACCAATTGCTTAACTTTCAGTGGTGTGATACCATTCCTTTCCTAAACCACAGCAATCTGGTCCGTCTTGAGAGTTCATAGGTATAACTTTTGTTAAGGTATTCCACATCAGAATGATCTGTCTTTGATGGCAGGTGACTCCAAGATGGAGTGTGGCTAGACATATTTTCACTTACCTTACTGCCTGTAACTCACATGTATTAAAAGTTTCTGGTAAGAAAAATGACAAACTTCTCACAATCTATTGCTTCAATTAAAAAGATTTACTATGCTTATTATTACTTATTTTAGTGCTTTCTTAAAGTTGTATCAATTCATTTTCTTTCGTCTACTTCCTTCTTTTGAAAAAGTCAAATATATAGATGTTGTCTATGGCATAAATAAGAAAGAATGTGCTTAGGAGTAATTTTAACATCTAAGATTTCCCCTTTTGGGAAACAACTTTCTTCTGATTTTAATATTTAAAGTAGATATCATAATTTAGATCTTGGTTAAAATAAAGTTACTCTTAAGAGAATTTTTTTAAAAAAGAAAACCAGATCCTGGCATTATCTCAGCTGAGCTTCAGCTAACAACCAGAAAAGAATACAGAAAATAGGAAGAGTTGTTGATTCTTTTTCCTGAAGACATATTGTAGCATCCCCTTTGGAACTTGTATGCTGGTAAAATCCAGTTACATTACTGGACGACTGAAAGAAAAGATATATAACAGTGTTTTAAAGAAAGAGATTTTTAATAGACTCAATGCATTCTCTATTACATTAGGAAGGGAATCAAGACAACAGTGCTACCATAGCTTAACTGTATTTTATTTCAGCTTTCAATTGTTATGTGGATCAAGAAACCTTAGAACTCACATGCAAACTGACTACACTCTTGATTAGTTCGTTTCCATCAAGCAAGATAAAAACCCTAAAAACCCTCAGTAAAGTGATCTTTGAAAATAATATGGAAAATACAGTATGCAGTTAAAGGTGTTATTAGGAAAATACAATAGCAGTGGGACTCTCTTCTAAGTTTTGTCAGTGAACTAAAGAAGATACAACGTTCAATTGTGTACTGGATACCAGCTATATTTTGCAGCTGTATAGTATTACTTTTAAATAAAATATGAGCAAAAAGAGCCAAACAGAACTTTCTGAAAGAAATAGAGAACAGAATGCAAGTTCAATAAGCTGAGATTTTAGTGTGTCTGACATAAAATAAAAATACACAATTGTGATTTGGAGAACGGTTAGGCAAGATTCATATGTGCTCGTGGATATTCAGAAAACTGTGTCCAGATCCATTTTATGTTATAGATCGCTGAAGTCCTGTGTATGCCTTCTTATGTGAACATGAAGAATTCTGAACTAGACACTGTGGATGCACCAAGAGAGAATGAATTTGGTATTATTTTATAAACAAAATATCAGTAAGAAAAAGAAGCAATGTGAATTTTTGTTTTGAAATCTTGCAAGTAGATAAGGAAGAATGAGCCAAAATAGTCACTTTCAGTCTTCACATTGATCAATTTATGGCTTCAAGTAAAAATACTCCTTTAGATTTTTTTAAATGAGAAAAAAATATATATAACAGTATATATATGTGTGTATATATATATATATATATATATATATATATATATGCCAGTTTCAAATATTAGCAATTACAAAATTGTTTCAACCATTGATTCTTCCAGAAATGGATTCTACTCCTTTTATGAGTAAAAACGGATTTACAAGAATTTTCTCTGACCTTTATAAAATACCATGACAGATTATATTACAGTGCTTTATTCTTCTATATACAATATGAAGGTCACTTATGTTCTGTGATGAGTGAGGGCTCTATTTTACTAATGTTTTCCATATCACATTTCCAAACTGATCTCCAGCTTTATCCTTATAGTCTGGAAGTCATTGGGTGGACAATTTATTGTCTAGGGTTAAATAAGAAAAAGCTGGGGGAAAAAAAAAAAAAAATTTTTTTTGATGAACACTCTTGATTAGTTCCATCAAGCAAGATAAAAACCCTAAAAACCCTCAGTAAAGTGATCTTTGAAAATAATATGGAAAATACAGTATGCAGTTAAAGGTGTTATTAGGAAAATACAATAGCAGTGGGACTCTCTTCTAAGTTTTGTCAGTGAACTAAAGAAGATACAACGTTCAATTGTGTACTGGATACCAGCTATATTTTGCAGCTGTATAGTATTACTTTTAAATAAAATATGAGCAAAAAGAGCCAAACAGAACTTTCTGAAAGAAATAGAGAACAGAATGCAAGTTCAATAAGCTGAGATTTTAGTGTGTCTGACATAAAATAAAAATACACAATTGTGATTTGGAGAACGGTTAGGCAAGATTCATATGTGCTCGTGGATATTCAGAAAACTGTGTCCAGATCCATTTTATGTTATAGATCGCTGAAGTCCTGTGTATGCCTTCTTATGTGAACATGAAGAATTCTGAACTAGACACTGTGGATGCACCAAGAGAGAATGAATTTGGTATTATTTTATAAACAAAATATCAGTAAGAAAAAGAAGCAATGTGAATTTTTGTTTTGAAATCTTGCAAGTAGATAAGGAAGAATGAGCCAAAATAGTCACTTTCAGTCTTCACATTGATCAATTTATGGCTTCAAGTAAAAATACTCCTTTAGATTTTTTTAAATGAGAAAAAAATATATATAACAGTATATATATGTGTGTATATATATATATATATATATATATATATATATATATGCCAGTTTCAAATATTAGCAATTACAAAATTGTTTCAACCATTGATTCTTCCAGAAATGGATTCTACTCCTTTTATGAGTAAAAACGGATTTACAAGAATTTTCTCTGACCTTTATAAAATACCATGACAGATTATATTACAGTGCTTTATTCTTCTATATACAATATGAAGGTCACTTATGTTCTGTGATGAGTGAGGGCTCTATTTTACTAATGTTTTCCATATCACATTTCCAAACTGATCTCCAGCTTTATCCTTATAGTCTGGAAGTCATTGGGTGGACAATTTATTGTCTAGGGTTAAATGAAAACAAGTCTAAGAAAAAGCTGAAGTTGAGGAAAATGAAGATGAAAAGAATGATTTAATTTTGACATTAAAAAAAATCAGGTGATTGGATTTCTTTTTCTTTGATATATATTTGGCTATGTGAAATTCTCATAATTGCTTTCCAATCTGATTATCAAGAAAGCTAATGCCTTTGGTATTTTAGGTATTCTAAAATATTCTGCAGTGCCTTTTTGTAAGTTCATACTATTTTCCTTTCTTCTAATACATCCATACTAGCACTTTTCCTCTACATTCAGTGTATTGTCTTCATTCTTTCTCGTTGCTGTTTTTCATCTTCCCTCATTTAGAAGTATTTTTGATTCTTCAGACTCTAGATGAATCAGACAGGACCTCCATGGATTCATGGTCCACTTAAGCCTAGACATGCTAAGCAATATGGTTGTTCTTTCATATACTTCAATGTATTACTTGTCAAAAAAATCAAAATAGGCATTTCTTTTGGAAAAGAATAATAAATTTATACACGCTTATGAAATTATTAAATTTCATAAGAGGACTTTGTTTTTCCTGGGGGTAGTGAGTCATTACAGTGTAGATCCTTCACAGGTTCAATTAAAAGAGAATGAATCCTGTTCAAACACAGCCACCTCCTTGTGGGTGGGATTAGGAATCAGGTGTCTTCTAGAACACATAGGGGAAGTACCTGCTGCAAAATTCTTGGAGGCTTTTGATTTCAGCACCAGAAATTGACTAGGAATTAGAAAAGTTTCTTCTACCTTTAAAAAATTTCAGTCATTCTTCTAATCAGGAAGCAAGGATGACAAAAGTTATGAAGTCAGACTCTGAGGGGGCATCTACCTCAATAAATCATCTGCATGTTGTTTAGCTGCTCAGTCGTGTCTGGCTCTCTGAGATTCCGTGGACTTTAGCCCACCAGGTTCCACTGTCATGGGATTCTCCAGGCAAGAATACTGGAGTGGGTTGTCACTTCTTTCTCCAGATCATTCACATGCATACAAGAGAATTTAACCATATAAAATCAAAAATTTCAGAGTCTAGGGTTAAATGAAAACCAAGTCTTTATCCTTATAGTCTGGAAGTCATTGGGTGGACAATTTATTGTCTAGGGTTAAATGAAAACAAGTCTAAGAAAAAGCTGAAGTTGAGGAAAATGAAGATGAAAAGAATGATTTAATTTTGACATTAAAAAAAATCAGGTGATTGGATTTCTTTTTCTTTGATATATATTTGGCTATGTGAAATTCTCATAATTGCTTTCCAATCTGATTATCAAGAAAGCTAATGCCTTTGGTATTTTAGGTATTCTAAAATATTCTGCAGTGCCTTTTTGTAAGTTCATACTATTTTCCTTTCTTCTAATACATCCATACTAGCACTTTTCCTCTACATTCAGTGTATTGTCTTCATTCTTTCTCGTTGCTGTTTTTCATCTTCCCTCATTTAGAAGTATTTTTGATTCTTCAGACTCTAGATGAATCAGACAGGACCTCCATGGATTCATGGTCCACTTAAGCCTAGACATGCTAAGCAATATGGTTGTTCTTTCATATACTTCAATGTATTACTTGTCAAAAAAATCAAAATAGGCATTTCTTTTGGAAAAGAATAATAAATTTATACACGCTTATGAAATTATTAAATTTCATAAGAGGACTTTGTTTTTCCTGGGGGTAGTGAGTCATTACAGTGTAGATCCTTCACAGGTTCAATTAAAAGAGAATGAATCCTGTTCAAACACAGCCACCTCCTTGTGGGTGGGATTAGGGAATCAGGTGTCTTCTAGAACACATAGGGGAAGTACCTGCTGCAAAATTCTTGGAGGCTTTTGATTTCAGCACCAGAAATTGACTAGGAATTAGAAAAGTTTCTTCTACCTTTAAAAAATTTCAGTCATTCTTCTAATCAGGAAGCAAGGATGACAAAAGTTATGAAGTCAGACTCTGAGGGGGCATCTACCTCAATAAATCATCTGCATGTTGTTTAGCTGCTCAGTCGTGTCTGGCTCTCTGAGATTCCGTGGACTTTAGCCCACCAGGTTCCACTGTCATGGGATTCTCCAGGCAAGAATACTGGAGTGGGTTGTCACTTCTTTCTCCAGATCATTCACATGCATACAAGAGAATTTAACCATATACATCACACAATGTAGAATTTTCACAGCAAAAAGAGGAGGCTTGGGCAATTTGGAAAACTGCCATAGAGAAAATCTGGCCTTGAGTGTCTAAGGCAGTTGCCACCAGAGGGCGATTATTGTAGCAAAGCTTTATCCTATGCTAATATATTTCTTTTTTTTTTTGTCCTAGTTGTCCAGTTCATAAAAAATGTAGCATACTCATAATGGAGCTTTAAACTTTATGCAGGGTAACTCTAATTGTGAGTTCATTTTCAATTTCAAAAGGGAAGTCGATATTGTTGATAGTGAGTAAAGAATGAAATTTCTTATTGGTAGATTTGCTAGTAGATTTTTACATGACAAATTGAAACTCCAATGTACTTCACCCCAAAGAGATAATTATTTACTCTGTTTCACTCCTTTGTTTTCCTTAGGACTGACAGAACAAGTTGATGCTTATTGCCACGGGCTTTTGAAGCCATTAATTTTTAAAGGACTTTTTTTCTTCTCCTTGCCAAGAGGCATCTTAGTGAGATATTTTGGATTTGGTCCTAAACATCCTTTATAGTTTTGTATACACTTTATCTTGGTCTGAACATCAGATGATATAAATATAGAGTCAGGCATTTAAGAGCATGAAATGTAACATAATGCCAACTTTAATACCTGGAATACAGTATACCAGTAACTCTGAGTTATATTACCCGTCGTAAACTTCTTTAACCTGTGGCTCATTTTCAAAATAATAAACGTAACTATTCCATAAAAATATCTTAACACAGAAGAGCCAGAAAAGTGAAGGACATGAACAGATGGTACATCAATCTTCTGCATTTATACAATTTGTTTTTTAATGCAAATAGTGTGGGTTGCCTGCTCATGCCTTGGATGTTTGTTCCAAAGATGAGCACATTTTCTTATCTTTCTGGATCAATGTGACATTTGCAGTTATCATAAAGTGGGAGCCCATTTAATGATGCTAATGTTTCCTTAATGTAAAAATAAAATCACCTTCTTTATAAAAGCAAACAGATTAAAAGTCCCAAAGAGACCATTGAAATCTGTGACATTTGCAGTTACTGGTAACTAGATGGCTTGATTATACACAGGTTAAAAAAAAATCTTAGAAGCATTGTTTATGATCATTAATCAGAACATTAAATGTGAATTTTCGATTCCCTTATGAGCAAGAGAGTAAATAAGAATCTATTTGGATAAAGAAACCAGTAAGTTAAAGACTTTTTCAAGAGAGTTACTGCAGTTAAATGTTAAATAAGCATCTCTAAATTTTAAGAGAGCTTGCAGATTTTTACTCTTTGTGGATCCTTAAAAATAAATGATAGTATTTCTGAGATGTAATGCTTTTCTGAAACAGAAACACTTAAAAACAGTAAGGCAGTTTAGGTAGTAATTGTAAAACAGAGTAGGTGTGGCATTGATTTTTTTAAATCGTAATTCACAGAATGATTCCAGTGTATACTCACTCCCCTCCTCCATGTATTTCAACTTTCATGGAGAAAATCCATTTTTAGAAGAGTGATGGTTCTGTCTCACTCAGTTCCATCGGTAGAGCCCACTTGGCTACTTCGTGGGGAGCCTGCTTTGGGAATTCATTTCTTTCTCGTGTGTATTGTTGTGTCTGTTTTCGATGTTTCATACACATGCCCAGAGGCCGTCTGGCAGCCTATACACTTTTTAAAGCCAATTTGAAAAAGCAAATCATTTTTCTTCCTGCTAAGACAGCTGGCTGTTGCATACAGTGTTTTCCACTAGAAATGAGTTATGGTCACTAACTAATTCCAGAAGGTCCAAAGAGTTGGCATTTGATGAGAGCAAATTTTGATCACTATCAAATTGGCATCAACTCCAATAATGGGCTAACGTATGAAATGCAGAACATAGGATTGTCCTATAAGTAACCTCAGTCACTCTGTGTAGCTCCTCTAAATGCTAATGGAGATCAGACAAGGGCAATGTCACCTCAGAGATGTTCTCTACAACAAGTAGAGGTAGGCTTTGGGTATTTGCAACTTTTATAGGTCTTACTTCATGTGGTATCATAATCAACTTCCTTACCTGATGGGTGGAGCTGTGTTGACACAAGTTATCTATATATTTGCCATATATCACACCCAGAAAAATAAAATCACCTTCTTTATAAAAGCAAACAGATTAAAAGTCCCAAAGAGACCATTGAAATCTGTGACATTTGCAGTTACTGGTAACTAGATGGCTTGATTATACACAGGTTAAAAAAAAATCTTAGAAGCATTGTTTATGATCATTAATCAGAACATTAAATGTGAATTTTCGATTCCCTTATGAGCAAGAGAGTAAATAAGAATCTATTTGGATAAAGAAACCAGTAAGTTAAAGACTTTTTCAAGAGAGTTACTGCAGTTAAATGTTAAATAAGCATCTCTAAATTTTAAGAGAGCTTGCAGATTTTTACTCTTTGTGGATCCTTAAAAATAAATGATAGTATTTCTGAGATGTAATGCTTTTCTGAAACAGAAACACTTAAAAACAGTAAGGCAGTTTAGGTAGTAATTGTAAAACAGAGTAGGTGTGGCATTGATTTTTTTAAATCGTAATTCACAGAATGATTCCAGTGTATACTCACTCCCCTCCTCCATGTATTTCAACTTTCATGGAGAAAATCCATTTTTAGAAGAGTGATGGTTCTGTCTCACTCAGTTCCATCGGTAGAGCCCACTTGGCTACTTCGTGGGGAGCCTGCTTTGGGAATTCATTTCTTTCTCGTGTGTATTGTTGTGTCTGTTTTCGATGTTTCATACACATGCCCAGAGGCCGTCTGGCAGCCTATACACTTTTTAAAGCCAATTTGAAAAAGCAAATCATTTTTCTTCCTGCTAAGACAGCTGGCTGTTGCATACAGTGTTTTCCACTAGAAATGAGTTATGGTCACTAACTAATTCCAGAAGGTCCAAAGAGTTGGCATTTGATGAGAGCAAATTTTGATCACTATCAAATTGGCATCAACTCCAATAATGGGCTAACGTATGAAATGCAGAACATAGGATTGTCCTATAAGTAACCTCAGTCACTCTGTGTAGCTCCTCTAAATGCTAATGGAGATCAGACAAGGGCAATGTCACCTCAGAGATGTTCTCTACAACAAGTAGAGGTAGGCTTTGGGTATTTGCAACTTTTATAGGTCTTACTTCATGTGGTATCATAATCAACTTCCTTACCTGATGGGTGGAGCTGTGTTGACACAAGTTATCTATATATTTGCCATATATCACACACCCAGTTTAATAAATAGAGCTGATGGAGTGAGACAATGCCAGTCTGAGAAACAGGACCTTTATTGCAGCAATGCAATATTTTTCAGATTCAGGTTTTATGTGCCCAGGATTAAAATGAAATCATGGTACCTTGAATTCATTGATTTATATTTTGAAAAGAAAATAAGCATGTTAACTGAAACTTAGCTTCTCAGAAAGCCTAGTCATCCATTCTCTCAATCACCTATTTACCAACAAATGTTTAACATCTGTTTTGCAAACTAGGTACATTTTGCTTGTCAAGAAGAAAGGACGACAAGCAAAAATGGATGCGGTAATAAATAAGATAGCCACACTCTCTATCTTTACAGACCTTGTAGTTCATCAGGGAAAAATACTTGGCCAGTAAGTACAATAAATTGTAATAAAGATAGCAGTAGAGGTTATCTAGGGTATTTATGGAGGCAGAGAGTATGGGGATGTAATCTAACCTAGAAGTCAGGAACAAGAGAAAGGAAGAGTGTTCCAGAAGAGGGAACAGAAAGGGTAAAAGCTTAGTGTAAATGGTGGTATATTTGAGGAACTAAAAACAGTTCAGAAAGGCTCCAGTGTGTAGAATGGAAAAGAGAGCGTGATGAGCAATGAAGATGGGAAGAAAAATAAGGTTAATATAGTAGAGACTCTTGAGATGCTGCTGAATGGTTTTACCACAAGACAGAACAGAAGGAATAGAAAACTGATCACTTGGGTTGGCTGAAAGGATCTGGTAAAAACCATGTAACTCTTGGCATGTCTAAGGGAGAAGTTAGTTGGTACATCTTTACTATCTATTGCTGAAGAATGTTTCAGAACTTCAGATGTCTCTACAGGGTCTTTGTTTCATTTGAACTGTACACTCAATTCTGGGAGTTTATTACTATTATTTAGGGCAAACAAAAATTCTATCTGTATGCCAGATGGTTTCTCAGGTTTCAGTTCACAATTATGAGATCTCTTGGAAGAAGTTCCACTTTACAAATAAATAAAGCAAAAATAAGTTATAGTATTCTCTGATATAGTATTGTATCATACAAATTACATCAGTAACCTTGAGGGTCAGTCCTAGCCCAAAACACAGTAATAGGGAAATTCACTTTACATGTGTCGTGATACTCCACTCTTATGACAACTTAAAGAAATAATATTATCATCTCCATTTAAAAAATAATAAATCATGGCTCAAGAAGTACAATATATTTATGAAGTCATACAGCTAATTTGGAGTGGATCTTTGATTAGAATTTTAGCCAGCCTGAGCTCCTTGCTTATGACCATTTCATTATACCATTTATCACTCAGAAGCTGGATAGGAGGTTAGGTGTCCTTGAATCCAGTTTGGTGTTTTGCCATTATGCCATGCACCACAACTTCCATCCCCAAAAGAGGCCATTTCTAGATAAATAGGAAAATGTGTTATTGTACCACTACATTTAAGAAGTTCATTGCCTTCATATGGCGTATAGTTTAAGAGAAGCAGTTCAATTAAAGTACACCTGAACTAGTGAATCACAGGGCCATAAACATCAAGAAAATGACCTTCATAGAATATTGCTCACTTTTTTAGGCTGTTGTTATGAAGAACATCCATTATCTTACTCCAGTTACCTGTGAGGACACTGATAAAGACAACTATCTATCTGATTTCTCTTGTTTCAGATGAGAAATTTGAGCTGTTTTTGTTTCTTCCAAGTTTAATGATATGACTCGCTAATATTAGCTGAGTTTTGAGGACATATTTTTCTGATTTATATGGCTTTTACATGAGTCAGAAGCACAACTACAAATAGCCAAATTTTCTTATTAAGTCATGGTAGAGTAAGCATTCTGGGTATGCCAAGGACATGGCTACTGCCTCCTCTTCAATAGTCTTTGGCATCCAAAGGATGTCACACAGTTTCTTCCTACAGCAAAGGACAGATTCATGCTGTTACTTTTTTTTTTTTGAGAAATCTTGGTTGAAAGCACCAACAGTGATACAACTTGGTTCATTTTGTCATTTTTTACTCCCTTGAATTACTACATAAATATTAATAGCTAAACACATTGCAAACAGGTGGAGCTCATTCTGTCTCTGGAGCGCTGCCACCGTTATGTGATATCTCAGATGGGTGACGAGATTTTCCATGTGGGGAGGGCGGTCTGTCATTCCATGCCAGCCCCATTGGACACCCCTTGGCTTGGAGCTCTTTATTTCCTGTGATATCTCTATGACAGCCTTCTTGGTCTTTTAACAGTTCATTCAGTAGAGTGGGAAGGAGTAACACACTCCATTTAAAATCCACATTCACTCCACTGTATATCTGGTTACTTTATTTCAGAGAGTGGCTGTTACTGATAAGAACATGGAAGAGAGTCCCCAATATTTAAAGGTACACGTCAGCTATGCATGAAATAATTTTGCCACACATCCAAATTTGTGTATGCTTGATGAAATTTTCAAACAAAAAGAGTCACAGATTTATCATGGTAGATAATATTATGATAAAGTCCCCCTTTCTCCTCTGATTTGCAGATATAAAGCTTAAAGTATATGTTCCTGCAAAGTAAAAGGTATTATTACAGTCATCAATACATAAGTGGCATGATTTTTTTCAAAGGCCTAGATATGTTTGTCTGCCTTTTTGTGTTGAACTGTTTTCTTTATGTATGTTTACCTCCACTGTACAGACATATTTCAAAATGAAATTCAGAAATCTGGATGGACATAATGCTAACCATAGTGACTAGAATATTCTTCCTCTGTCAGTAAAATAATTCACCTAAATAGTCTTGTTTTCATAGGAAGCTAGCACATTTAGAACTGTCCTGGAATATGTTAAATATATGCATTAATGTGTGATTCATTAGATTAGAAAATATATGAGGCTCAGTGTACTTGAATTCCTCAACTGACAATCATTTATAGGTTTTACAGAGTCAAATACAGTTTTTGTCATGGTAGAGTAAGCATTCTGGGTATGCCAAGGACATGGCTACTGCCTCCTCTTCAATAGTCTTTGGCATCCAAAGGATGTCACACAGTTTCTTCCTACAGCAAAGGACAGATTCATGCTGTTACTTTTTTTTTTTTGAGAAATCTTGGTTGAAAGCACCAACAGTGATACAACTTGGTTCATTTTGTCATTTTTTACTCCCTTGAATTACTACATAAATATTAATAGCTAAACACATTGCAAACAGGTGGAGCTCATTCTGTCTCTGGAGCGCTGCCACCGTTATGTGATATCTCAGATGGGTGACGAGATTTTCCATGTGGGGAGGGCGGTCTGTCATTCCATGCCAGCCCCATTGGACACCCCCTTGGCTTGGAGCTCTTTATTTCCTGTGATATCTCTATGACAGCCTTCTTGGTCTTTTAACAGTTCATTCAGTAGAGTGGGAAGGAGTAACACACTCCATTTAAAATCCACATTCACTCCACTGTATATCTGGTTACTTTATTTCAGAGAGTGGCTGTTACTGATAAGAACATGGAAGAGAGTCCCCAATATTTAAAGGTACACGTCAGCTATGCATGAAATAATTTTGCCACACATCCAAATTTGTGTATGCTTGATGAAATTTTCAAACAAAAAGAGTCACAGATTTATCATGGTAGATAATATTATGATAAAGTCCCCCTTTCTCCTCTGATTTGCAGATATAAAGCTTAAAGTATATGTTCCTGCAAAGTAAAAGGTATTATTACAGTCATCAATACATAAGTGGCATGATTTTTTTCAAAGGCCTAGATATGTTTGTCTGCCTTTTTGTGTTGAACTGTTTTCTTTATGTATGTTTACCTCCACTGTACAGACATATTTCAAAATGAAATTCAGAAATCTGGATGGACATAATGCTAACCATAGTGACTAGAATATTCTTCCTCTGTCAGTAAAATAATTCACCTAAATAGTCTTGTTTTCATAGGAAGCTAGCACATTTAGAACTGTCCTGGAATATGTTAAATATATGCATTAATGTGTGATTCATTAGATTAGAAAATATATGAGGCTCAGTGTACTTGAATTCCTCAACTGCTTTCCAAAAGATCCACTCATAAGTTTTGTTATAAAAATTTTAAACTCTGATTTATAAGCCCAAATGACCTAGCTTCAGAACTGTTCATTATAAAATTTTCTGATTTGCCCCTGCAGTTAGACAAAATTAAATTCTATACTTTCATGGGAGAGGTTTGATTTGGTCCAAATCATGACACAAAATTATATTTCTATTGTTAGATCATTGGCTATTCACCATATATTAACTTAAAGTGAGGTATTGAGGTAAAATCACATATTTTATTTGTTCAATGAGAGATCAGTAGTAAACATCTTTGACATGAATATTTTTAGTGCCCATTTAACAACATGTAGTAAGGGTCAGTCTTCTGTTAGAACTGAAACAATTCAGTCAGTCTTGATGATCTTTTTCTTTCTCTACTTTTAGCTTCGATTCAACCCCTTCCATCATTATTTCCTATTCAGTGTGCATTGTCTTGGGCACAGGCACTCTCTTGAAGGTGGTTTACATGTGTAACTCACGTTACTTGGGAACAGAGCCCATAACTTCCACCAGTTTTTATAGAAACTTGTGACAGTCTAGTATGTATGTTCTCGGTCCCTTCAGTTGTGTTGTATTCTTTGTGACCCCATGGACTGTAATCCGCCAGACTCCTCTGTCCATTGAATTCTTCAGGCAAGAATACTGGAGTGGATTCCCATTTCCTTCTCCAGGGAGCTTTCTGACCCAGAGACTGAAATTACATCTCTTGGGTATCTTACATTAGCATGCAGATTCTTTACCCATTGAGCCATCTGGGAAGCCCATACAGTTTACTATAGGGATGCCTTTTGTGTTAAATTTTTCATGTATGTTTACCTCCACTGTACAGACATATTTCAAAATGAAATTCAGAAATCTGGATGGACATAATGCTAACCATAGTGACTAGAATATTCTTCCTCTGTCAGTAAAATAATTCACCTAAATAGTCTTGTTTTCATAGGAAGCTAGCACATTTAGAACTGTCCTGGAATATGTTAAATATATGCATTAATGTGTGATTCATTAGATTAGAAAATATATGAGGCTCAGTGTACTTGAATTCCTCAACTGCTTTCCAAAAGATCCACTCATAAGTTTTGTTATAAAAATTTTAAACTCTGATTTATAAGCCCAAATGACCTAGCTTCAGAACTGTTCATTATAAAATTTTCTGATTTGCCCCTGCAGTTAGACAAAATTAAATTCTATACTTTCATGGGAGAGGTTTGATTTGGTCCAAATCATGACACAAAATTATATTTCTATTGTTAGATCATTGGCTATTCACCATATATTAACTTAAAGTGAGGTATTGAGGTAAAATCACATATTTTATTTGTTCAATGAGAGATCAGTAGTAAACATCTTTGACATGAATATTTTTAGTGCCCATTTAACAACATGTAGTAAGGGTCAGTCTTCTGTTAGAACTGAAACAATTCAGTCAGTCTTGATGATCTTTTTCTTTCTCTACTTTTAGCTTCGATTCAACCCCTTCCATCATTATTTCCTATTCAGTGTGCATTGTCTTGGGCACAGGCACTCTCTTGAAGGTGGTTTACATGTGTAACTCACGTTACTTGGGAACAGAGCCCATAACTTCCACCAGTTTTTATAGAAACTTGTGACAGTCTAGTATGTATGTTCTCGGTCCCTTCAGTTGTGTTGTATTCTTTGTGACCCCATGGACTGTAATCCGCCAGACTCCTCTGTCCATTGAATTCTTCAGGCAAGAATACTGGAGTGGATTCCCATTTCCTTCTCCAGGGGAGCTTTCTGACCCAGAGACTGAAATTACATCTCTTGGGTATCTTACATTAGCATGCAGATTCTTTACCCATTGAGCCATCTGGGAAGCCCATACAGTTTACTATAGGGATGCATATACCTAAAATAACTCAACCTCCAAAATGTGCAGAGAGATGAAAAATAAGTAATGGGAAGAGGTGGACATAGTTTCTATTTTTATCAACCTTCAGGAATTCAGACAGGTTTTATACAGGCAAGATGAGAGCCACCAATGCACTTAGAGCTCACAACCTAAAGCACAGTCTTTTGCTCAGATTATTCAACAGGGGACTGTATCAGGGAATCTCAATTTTCTCTGCCCCATTTATTGATAGCTCTTAATTTAGTTCTGTTAAATTCAAATACTTGTGTTGCAATGATTATATATGAGCTTAATATCTGAGGGATAACAAAGTTCAGAGAGGTATCATTGTATGAAATATTTTTCCTGATTGAAGAAACAAAAAGACCAATGGGAAAGACTAGAGCAGTTTCTTACTTACTATAAAAATTTGAAATTCCACGTCAAGAATTTCCTATTTGTCTATTCAAACATGTATATCAAACATGATATATAATATACACACCTAATAAGAATAAACTGTCCAGGGCTTCGCCTGGTGGTCCAGTGGGTAAGGACACTGCCTTGCAGTGCAAGGGGCGCCAGTTCTATTTCTGTCCTGGGAAGATCCCAAGTGCTGCAGAGTTGGACCGATGTGTCCAACTACCGAGCCGGAGCTTTGGAGCGTGTGTGCCCAGAACTAGTGCTCTGTGACCAGAGATGCCACTGCGATGGGAGGCCCACACAAGCCAAAGAACAAAGATAGATGAAAATAGATAAATGAAAGACCAATAGAAGTGACCAGAAAAAAAAAATCCACCTGCCAGTACAAGAAACAGGGATTTGATCCTTTATCTGGAAGATCCCACATGCAGCAGAGCAACTAAGCTGTGCTCTACAGCTCTTGAGCCTGTGCTCTAGAGCCTGGGAGTGGCAACTACTGAGTCCACATGCCACATCTACTAAAGCTCACTTAACCTAGAGCCCAGCTCCACAAACAAGAGAAGTCACCACATTGAGAAGCCTACATACCACAGCCAGAGAGTAACCCCTGCTTGCTACAACTAGAGAAAAAGTCCACACAGCAATGGAGACCTAGCACAACCCAAAATAAAAATAAATAAAATTTAAAAAAATTAAACAGAGTATCTCAGAAGTATCAAATTACTCAGGGGCATGGTGTATTAAATAGTTCAGTTGTGACAGATTTCAGACCTGATTCAAGACTCACCAAAATTTTTGCTTTTGGAGAAATTTTCTCTGTATTTAAACAAAAATTTGCTCTATATTTTTTATTTCTTTACTTCAAATTGTTTACATGTATTTTTTAAATTAATCACTTTATTTTTGTGTGCCTCAATTAATGACAGTCTTATTCCTGAATCTAGTAAGCAAACATTCAGTCCTTATATATGTTACATCTAGTTTTCAGTGGGAACTCAATAAATGTTATAATCATGACCCTATCTGAGTTTTTAAGACTTTGATAAGGGTAAAAAAAAAACTGCAGTTTCTTACTTACTATAAATTTGAAATTCCACGTCAAGAATTTCCTATTTGTCTATTCAAACATGTATATCAAACATGATATATAATATACACACCTAATAAGAATAAACTGTCCAGGGCTTCGCCTGGTGGTCCAGTGGGTAAGGACACTGCCTTGCAGTGCAAGGGGCGCCAGTTCTATTTCTGTCCTGGGAAGATCCCAAGTGCTGCAGAGTTGGACCGATGTGTCCAACTACCGAGCCGGAGCTTTGGAGCGTGTGTGCCCAGAACTAGTGCTCTGTGACCAGAGATGCCACTGCGATGGGAGGCCCACACAAGCCAAAGAACAAAGATAGATGAAAATAGATAAATGAAAGACCAATAGAAGTGACCAGAAAAAAAAAATCCACCTGCCAGTACAAGAAACAGGGATTTGATCCTTTATCTGGAAGATCCCACATGCAGCAGAGCAACTAAGCTGTGCTCTACAGCTCTTGAGCCTGTGCTCTAGAGCCTGGGAGTGGCAACTACTGAGTCCACATGCCACATCTACTAAAGCTCACTTAACCTAGAGCCCAGCTCCACAAACAAGAGAAGTCACCACATTGAGAAGCCTACATACCACAGCCAGAGAGTAACCCCTGCTTGCTACAACTAGAGAAAAAGTCCACACAGCAATGGAGACCTAGCACAACCCAAAATAAAAATAAATAAAATTTAAAAAAATTAAACAGAGTATCTCAGAAGTATCAAATTACTCAGGGGCATGGTGTATTAAATAGTTCAGTTGTGACAGATTTCAGACCTGATTCAAGACTCACCAAAATTTTTGCTTTTGGAGAAATTTTCTCTGTATTTAAACAAAAATTTGCTCTATATTTTTTATTTCTTTACTTCAAATTGTTTACATGTATTTTTTAAATTAATCACTTTATTTTTTTGTGTGCCTCAATTAATGACAGTCTAATTCCTGAATCTAGTAAGCAAACATTCAGTCCTTATATATGTTACATCTAGTTTTCAGTGGGAACTCAATAAATGTTATAATCATGACCCTATCTGAGTTTTTAAGACTTTGATAAAAACTGGTATTTTTTTTCCGTGAAATTTTGTTTTCCTTTGGTCTCCACAAATCCACTTGTGAAGGCCAGATTTCAAACATCTCACTCAATCAACTTTTGGCTGTTTGTAGAATCTTTTGTGGGATTTTCCTTCCGCAAGCCCTGAAATAGGGTACATGTACTTAGTTGCTCCATTGTGTCCAACTCTTTGTGACACTCTGGGCTGCAGTCTGCCAGGCTCCTCTGTCCATAGGGATTCTCTAGGCAAGGATACTACAGTGAGTTGCCATATCCTCTTCCAGGGCACCTTCCCAATTCAGGGATCGAACCCAGGTCTCCTGCATTGCAGGAAGATTCTTTACCTTCTAAGCCAACTCATCCAATTTAAACTAAGATACATCAGAAAGAATGAAACCCTATTGATCTAATTCTCCATCCCATGTAATATCTTAACTTCTCCTACTCATTTAGAATGGTACTAGCAATGAACCATCCTTAGGAGAATTAAGAAAGTGGGCACTCAAATCATTTTCTGTTTAAAGCTTAATTCCCTCTTAGAACTCAGGTTGAGAAAGATGACTCTCCAAAATATGATCCAGAACACTCAAAGTCCATGTTTTCAGCATCTTACCAGCCATCGGCTGGACTGAGCAGGGCCCTTCTAACCCATCATTCTCCCTTCAAAGTTTTCTGTTCATTTTCAAATGCAATGGTACACAAATGCCTAAACTCTTGCTCCAGAGGTTCAGAAGGAAACTGAGGGGGCTTCTCTGTTGGTCCAGTGGCTAAGACTCCAGGCTCCCAGTGCAGGGGGCCTGGGTTCAATCCCTGGTCAGGGAACTGGATCCCACATACTGCAACTATGACCCAAAACAGCCAAATAAATAAATATTTTTTTTTTAAAGAAGGAAACTGAGTTCTTTTTTCTCTGAAACTTGAAAAGATTTCCTACAAAATATATCACAAATAAGTTGCTTTCTTTCTGTCCCACTAAGTTTAGTCTTTTTTTTTTGTTTAATTTTGGCCTCTTTTATTGGTTTTTTATTCATTTGTTTTTCATCCATCTTTATTCTTCAGCCTGTGTGGTCCTCCCATTCCAGTGGCCTCTCTCACTGTAAAGCTCTGGCTCTGGGCGCATGCACTCCAGACCACTTTCTGGTAATTGGAAACACCGATCCAGCCACTCCATGCCACATGGGGTTTTCTCAGGCCAGGGATGAAACCAGTGCCTCCTTGCACTGCAAGGTGGACTCTTCACCCACTGGACCACCAGGGAAGACCAAGTTTAGCCTTTCATTACATTTTATGTGGGTATAATCAGAAGTAGCCTTATATTTTCATTTTTTCCTGAAGGATATCTCATTTAACTATTGCCATCATCTTCAATCTATCCTTTGCAAAGATAGGGATTCTCTAGGCAAGGATACTACAGTGAGTTGCCATATCCTCTTCCAGGGCACCTTCCCAATTCAGGGATCGAACCCAGGTCTCCTGCATTGCAGGAAGATTCTTTACCTTCTAAGCCAACTCATCCAATTTAAACTAAGATACATCAGAAAGAATGAAACCCTATTGATCTAATTCTCCATCCCATGTAATATCTTAACTTCTCCTACTCATTTAGAATGGTACTAGCAATGAACCATCCTTAGGAGAATTAAGAAAGTGGGCACTCAAATCATTTTCTGTTTAAAGCTTAATTCCCTCTTAGAACTCAGGTTGAGAAAGATGACTCTCCAAAATATGATCCAGAACACTCAAAGTCCATGTTTTCAGCATCTTACCAGCCATCGGCTGGACTGAGCAGGGCCCTTCTAACCCATCATTCTCCCTTCAAAGTTTTCTGTTCATTTTCAAATGCAATGGTACACAAATGCCTAAACTCTTGCTCCAGAGGTTCAGAAGGAAACTGAGGGGGCTTCTCTGTTGGTCCAGTGGCTAAGACTCCAGGCTCCCAGTGCAGGGGGCCTGGGTTCAATCCCTGGTCAGGGAACTGGATCCCACATACTGCAACTATGACCCAAAACAGCCAAATAAATAAATATTTTTTTTTTAAAGAAGGAAACTGAGTTCTTTTTTCTCTGAAACTTGAAAAGATTTCCTACAAAATATATCACAAATAAGTTGCTTTCTTTCTGTCCCACTAAGTTTAGTCTTTTTTTTTTGTTTAATTTTGGCCTCTTTTATTGGTTTTTTATTCATTTGTTTTTCATCCATCTTTATTCTTCAGCCTGTGTGGTCCTCCCATTCCAGTGGCCTCTCTCACTGTAAAGCTCTGGCTCTGGGCGCATGCACTCCAGACCACTTTCTGGTAATTGGAAACACCGATCCAGCCACTCCATGCCACATGGGGTTTTCTCAGGCCAGGGATGAAACCAGTGCCTCCTTGCACTGCAAGGTGGACTCTTCACCCACTGGACCACCAGGGAAGACCAAGTTTAGCCTTTCATTACATTTTATGTGGGGTATAATCAGAAGTAGCCTTATATTTTCATTTTTTCCTGAAGGATATCTCATTTAACTATTGCCATCATCTTCAATCTATCCTTTGAAATTGTCAAAATGATCTCATCTGGACATAAATAAAATACTTTTGTTCATTTGCCTCCATCTCGACTTGTCAATTGGCATGGCACAAAAGTTTTCTATCTTCTAGCTCAAGTTAGCTTTTCCAATTCTCCCAATACAATGTTGTACTACTTGAAGTTCTCTGAATGCACAACACTCTTGTAAAAATAAATTCTTAGATTTCATCTTTGCTGTCACTATGCTTAGTCTCTCAATCCTGTCCAATTCTGCAGCCCACCAGGCTTCTCTGGCCATGGGATTCTCCAGGCAAGCATACTGGAGTGGGTAGCTATTCCCTTTTCCAGGGGATCATCCTGACCCAGGGATTGAACCCAGTCTTTTGCACTGCAAGTGGATTCTTTACTGTCTGAGTCACTGGGGAAGTCCCCTTTATCTTTGCTATTATCCTTTCCTAATCATCTCTTTATCTATCTGTGAACTTTAATCCTTCATTATTCAAGTAGAATACATCATTCTCATGAAAACTATTTAATTGATAGTACCTAGCATTTGATTAGTAGTGTGCAGAGTGTCTAAAACTTAGCAAATACTTAATAAGTGTTAAAATGTAAGTATATTATTCCTGACACTTGTTATTTTACTATTATGCTATTGAAGGTAACATAGTAAGCTTCTGGATAACAGGTTGCACTACGGAATAACTTCAATAAGATCCTATGCATCTATGATTTATTTTAAACTGTCTAGAAAAATATAAGATTGATCCCATTTTCATCCATCTTTATTCTTCAGCCTGTGTGGTCCTCCCATTCCAGTGGCCTCTCTCACTGTAAAGCTCTGGCTCTGGGCGCATGCACTCCAGACCACTTTCTGGTAATTGGAAACACCGATCCAGCCACTCCATGCCACATGGGGTTTTCTCAGGCCAGGGATGAAACCAGTGCCTCCTTGCACTGCAAGGTGGACTCTTCACCCACTGGACCACCAGGGAAGACCAAGTTTAGCCTTTCATTACATTTTATGTGGGTATAATCAGAAGTAGCCTTATATTTTCATTTTTTCCTGAAGGATATCTCATTTAACTATTGCCATCATCTTCAATCTATCCTTTGAAATTGTCAAAATGATCTCATCTGGACATAAATAAAATACTTTTGTTCATTTGCCTCCATCTCGACTTGTCAATTGGCATGGCACAAAAGTTTTCTATCTTCTAGCTCAAGTTAGCTTTTCCAATTCTCCCAATACAATGTTGTACTACTTGAAGTTCTCTGAATGCACAACACTCTTGTAAAAATAAATTCTTAGATTTCATCTTTGCTGTCACTATGCTTAGTCTCTCAATCCTGTCCAATTCTGCAGCCCACCAGGCTTCTCTGGCCATGGGATTCTCCAGGCAAGCATACTGGAGTGGGTAGCTATTCCCTTTTCCAGGGGATCATCCTGACCCAGGGATTGAACCCAGTCTTTTGCACTGCAAGTGGATTCTTTACTGTCTGAGTCACTGGGGAAGTCCCCTTTATCTTTGCTATTATCCTTTCCTAATCATCTCTTTATCTATCTGTGAACTTTAATCCTTCATTATTCAAGTAGAATACATCATTCTCATGAAAACTATTTAATTGATAGTACCTAGCATTTGATTAGTAGTGTGCAGAGTGTCTAAAACTTAGCAAATACTTAATAAGTGTTAAAATGTAAGTATATTATTCCTGACACTTGTTATTTTACTATTATGCTATTGAAGGTAACATAATAAGCTTCTGGATAACAGGTTGCACTACGGAATCCTGAAATTCTTGCAATCTAAGATCCTATGCATCTATGATTTATTTTAAACTGTCTAGAAAAATATAAGATTGATCCCATTTCTATTTTGCTTCAGTTTATATTGCAACAAGATATTAAGACAACAAGAATATTTCTCCATTGGCTAGACTTGAATTCCTAGAATTAATATTGCAAGCTTAACTCTAAGATACAATGTCACATTGACATTTCAAAAAATGCATCTTTTAGCTCACTGACACTTCAGCAGAATTCTTTATTCATGAAGTCTTCTCATTTATTTTGTGCTCAATATAAGGCATATTTTATACCACTTAACCACTAAATCACATTTTATTCCCCAATCAGTCCCCATTCAAGGTCTATTTTATATTTGAACAATTTCAGGTCAAAAAAGTCTCACCTTACTTCATGAAGAAAGAAGCCTGGAAAAGAAAATCCCTATATATATATATATATATATATATATACAATCTAAATGAGTCCTTAGATATCTATCCTACCATAGTGCTCTGTGTTTTTACTTTCCTTTTTCCTCTCCCTCTCTGCTGACATTAGTATAAAAATGTGCTACCCTAACTAAGCAGTCTGTTAACTGATAAGCTATCAAAAAATCATCTGTTATTTTTACAGCTTAAAGGCAGATGCCATTTCAAGAACTTGAGTTGAATGAGTAGGATTTGTTAGTGCTTTTTTAGATTCATCATTGTAAACTTGAGGTATTTTAAACTAGAATGATCAGAGGCTTGACATAATATTCCATGAGCAATCAAGCTGCAGAACTTTGCTAGCCTCACATTTTTGTCTGCATAAAATAATTTCCTATCATATTGTATCAGAAAGAATTTTGGTTATTGTCTAATGTTTGTATCAAAAATCTTCCTGCCTTAAATTCAGGCCAATGTAATTATCCTGGAAACTCAGATCAGAACATCCCTTTCTATTCCAGCAGAGGCCCCCTTTGCCATAAGATGCTTCTCAAGGGTCTCCAAAGCAGCAAACATGTGCTTGGTAAACACATTATTATTATTTTCTCAGGTTGCATTCCTGACTTGCTTTGGGCACAATAAGGTAGCACTCAGGTTAGAAGGTGGGTCTCCTCCAGATCCCAAAGCCTTAAGATACCTGGGATTGTTCTGAAATTTTGGATTAGGAATCAGTTTGAATAGTTAAAAACAAAAACAAAAACAGGGGACTTGGCTTCCAAATATTTTTCACTATTATGAAAAAATACTCCCCCATTTACAGAAAAAGAAAAGTACAAGTGGTAGAAAAGAAGATAAACTACCTCATAATACAGTGTGTGTGTGTATATATATATATATATATATATATATAATGGTTTGACAGACTGAAATTTGAATATGGTATAATACACTGGTAAACTATTTGAAATATATAATTTTACCAATTCTTAGATTCTAGCTAGTGTTGTCATAAACAGTATGTAATTTTTTTACATATAACACCAATATCTTACAGAGAGTAAGCTGAAAAATTGTATGTATGTGTATATGTGTGCATATTGTGGCTAGATGATTTTCAAAGTAAATAATTATTTTCATTTCACAAATATTAAATAAATACGTGCTTGCTGTAAAACCTAAGACAATATGGAAACATACTGAGCAAAAAGACAGTCTTTCCCTCTCCATATTATTCTAAAATCAAATACTATCAATACATTAACATAAATCCTTTAAAACCTTTTGCCATGCAATCATAGTGTCTAACTATTTATCATCTGTCTACTTATCCCTGTGGTCTTTTGGACATTATAAATTTTTATTTCTTTTAATTTGGTTTTTAGGCAGATATCATAGACACACATGAGATTGCGGAGTTAGACTGTTAGGTTTCAGAATCTTTAATATTCCACAGTCACTTGACAGCTCTGTGCTTCAGTTTTCTCATGTTTAAAGTATGCATAGGGCTTCCCTGGTGGCCCAGTAGGTAAAGAGTCCACCTTGCAGTGCAAGGTGCCAGTTTGATCTCTGGCCCCGGAAGATCCCATGTGCCGTGAGAGACTGGATTGATGTGTCCAGTTATGAGCCAGCGCTCTGGAATGTATGCACCTAGAGCCAGTGCTCAGCAGCTAGAGGGCCACTGTGATGGGAGGCCCACAGCCAAAGAGTGAAGTTGGCTAAGATGCTTCTCAAGGGTCTCCAAAGCAGCAAACATGTGCTTGGTAAACACATTATTATTATTTTCTCAGGTTGCATTCCTGACTTGCTTTGGGCACAATAAGGTAGCACTCAGGTTAGAAGGTGGGTCTCCTCCAGATCCCAAAGCCTTAAGATACCTGGGATTGTTCTGAAATTTTGGATTAGGAATCAGTTTGAATAGTTAAAAACAAAAACAAAAACAGGGGACTTGGCTTCCAAATATTTTTCACTATTATGAAAAAATACTCCCCCATTTACAGAAAAAGAAAAGTACAAGTGGTAGAAAAGAAGATAAACTACCTCATAATACAGTGTGTTTTGTATATATATATATATATATATATATAATGGTTTGACAGACTGAAATTTGAATATGGTATAATACACTGGTAAACTATTTGAAATATATAATTTTACCAATTCTTAGATTCTAGCTAGTGTTGTCATAAACAGTATGTAATTTTTTTACATATAACACCAATATCTTACAGAGAGTAAGCTGAAAAATTGTATGTATGTGTATATGTGTGCATATTGTGGCTAGATGATTTTCAAAGTAAATAATTATTTTCATTTCACAAATATTAAATAAATACGTGCTTGCTGTAAAACCTAAGACAATATGGAAACATACTGAGCAAAAAGACAGTCTTTCCCTCTCCATATTATTCTAAAATCAAATACTATCAATACATTAACATAAATCCTTTAAAACCTTTTGCCATGCAATCATAGTGTCTAACTATTTATCATCTGTCTACTTATCCCTGTGGTCTTTTGGACATTATAAATTTTTATTTCTTTTAATTTGGTTTTTAGGCAGATATCATAGACACACATGAGATTGCGGAGTTAGACTGTTAGGTTTCAGAATCTTTAATATTCCACAGTCACTTGACAGCTCTGTGCTTCAGTTTTCTCATGTTTAAAGTATGCATAGGGCTTCCCTGGTGGCCCAGTAGGTAAAGAGTCCACCTTGCAGTGCAAGGGGTGCCAGTTTGATCTCTGGCCCCGGAAGATCCCATGTGCCGTGGAGAGACTGGATTGATGTGTCCAGTTATGAGCCAGCGCTCTGGAATGTATGCACCTAGAGCCAGTGCTCAGCAGCTAGAGGGGCCACTGTGATGGGAGGCCCACACAGGCCAAAGAGTGAAGTTGGATGAAAAACAAATGAATAAAAAACCAATAAAAGAGACCAAACTGAAAAATATATATTAAAATATGCTTAATATAATGATAGTACTTATGGAAAAGCAGCTTTGTGTGGAATATTTTGAGCACGTGTGTGTGTGTATGCACATTCCATAGTTCTGGATATCACATATCAATTATGTGCATATATATATATATATATACCTCTTTTCACTTAATAACATATCTTATGGTCTTTCCAGATCACTTTATAAAATCTACTAGATTAATTTTCAATGCTGCTTAGTATTCTGGACTCTGGAAGTGATTTGTTCATTGTCTTGTGGATGGAGCTTAATTTTGCTTATATTTTTTGGCAATTATCATAATATTATAATAAGCATCCCTGTGTGTGTGCATCTGAATTTGTGTGGCTCTGCCTATAGCATAGACTTTTAGGAATAGAATTGTTGGATCAAATGGTATCATAATTAATATTGCTGCAATGTCCATACTTTCCAAAGAGATATACACAAATAAATGCAGCCACTGTCAGAATTCCAGTGACATCTTTCATAGAACCATACTTCCTGGTTTTAAATTATATAACAAAGTTATAGTAATCATAACAGTATAGTACTGCCATAAAAACATATACATAGACCAATGGAACAGAATAGAGAGCCCAGAAATAAAGCAGTGCATATATGGTGATTTAATTTATGACAAAAAAGATAAGAATATACAAGTGGTCTTTTGGACATTATAAATTTTTATTTCTTTTAATTTGGTTTTTAGGCAGATATCATAGACACACATGAGATTGCGGAGTTAGACTGTTAGGTTTCAGAATCTTTAATATTCCACAGTCACTTGACAGCTCTGTGCTTCAGTTTTCTCATGTTTAAAGTATGCATAGGGCTTCCCTGGTGGCCCAGTAGGTAAAGAGTCCACCTTGCAGTGCAAGGGGTGCCAGTTTGATCTCTGGCCCCGGAAGATCCCATGTGCCGTGGAGAGACTGGATTGATGTGTCCAGTTATGAGCCAGCGCTCTGGAATGTATGCACCTAGAGCCAGTGCTCAGCAGCTAGAGGGGCCACTGTGATGGGAGGCCCACACAGGCCAAAGAGTGAAGTTGGATGAAAAACAAATGAATAAAAAACCAATAAAAGAGACCAAACTGAAAAATATATATTAAAATATGCTTAATATAATGATAGTACTTATGGAAAAGCAGCTTTGTGTGGAATATTTTGAGCACGTGTGTGTGTGTATGCACATTCCATAGTTCTGGATATCACATATCAATTATGTGCATATATATATATATATATACCTCTTTTCACTTAATAACATATCTTATGGTCTTTCCAGATCACTTTATAAAATCTACTAGATTAATTTTCAATGCTGCTTAGTATTCTGGACTCTGGAAGTGATTTGTTCATTGTCTTGTGGATGGAGCTTAATTTTGCTTATATTTTTTGGCAATTATCATAATATTATAATAAGCATCCCTGTGTGTGTGCATCTGAATTTGTGTGGCTCTGCCTATAGCATAGACTTTTAGGAATAGAATTGTTGGATCAAATGGTATCATAATTAATATTGCTGCAATGTCCATACTTTCCAAAGAGATATACACAAATAAATGCAGCCACTGTCAGAATTCCAGTGACATCTTTCATAGAACCATACTTCCTGGTTTTAAATTATATAACAAAGTTATAGTAATCATAACAGTATAGTACTGCCATAAAAACATATACATAGACCAATGGAACAGAATAGAGAGCCCAGAAATAAAGCAGTGCATATATGGTGATTTAATTTATGACAAAAAAGATAAGAATATACAATGGGGAAAGGTCAGTTACTTTAAAAAATGACACTGGGAAAACTGGATATCCTTATGCAAAAGAATGAAACTTAACCTTTATACCATACATAGAAATCAACTCAAGATGAGTTAAAGATCTAAATGTGAGACCTGAAAATGTAAGACTCCTAGAAGGAAATAGAGATAAAGCTCTTTGAAATTGGCCTTTGTTTTTAAAATATTTTTTTAAATATGATACTGAAAGCTCAGGCAACAAAAGCAAAAGTAAATAAGAAGGTTATATCCAATTAAAAATCATCTGTGCAGTAAATGCAACAATTGACAAAATGAAGAGACAATCTTTGGTTTTGGAAAAAAATATTTGCCAAGTACAAGTATACAAGAAACTCTTTTGATTCAATACCAAAAATATAAATAGCTCAATTTAAAAAATGGACAAAGAACCTGAATAGAGATTTCTCCAAAGAAGGCATACAAATGGCCTACAGATATGTTAAAAAGATGGTCAACACCACTAATCATCAGGGGAAATGCAAATCAAGACAATGAGATATTACTTATACCTACTGTTTGTGGTTGTTTCTGTTTTAGTAGCTAAGTTGTGTCCAACTTTTTGCAATCCCATGGACTATAGCCTGACATTATGAACAAATGAAAAACAGAAAAGCCAAACAGAAAATAACAGTTGTTGGCGCGATGTGGAGAAATTGGAATCATTGTATATCGTTGGTGGGAGTATAGTGTGGTGCAGCCATTATAGAAAACAGTATGGAGTTTCCTCAAAAAAGTAAAAACTAGAGCTACCATATAATCCAGCAATCCCACTTCTGGGTATACAAAAGAATTGGAAACAAAGTCTCGAAATAATATTTGCACTTTCGTGTTCATTATAGTCTTACTCACAATGTCTAAGAAGTAAACACAGTCTAAATATCTACCAACTGATGAATAGATAACAAAGTTATAGTAATCATAACAGTATAGTACTGCCATAAAAACATATACATAGACCAATGGAACAGAATAGAGAGCCCAGAAATAAAGCAGTGCATATATGGTGATTTAATTTATGACAAAAAAGATAAGAATATACAATGGGGAAAGGTCAGTTACTTTAAAAAATGACACTGGGAAAACTGGATATCCTTATGCAAAAGAATGAAACTTAACCTTTATACCATACATAGAAATCAACTCAAGATGAGTTAAAGATCTAAATGTGAGACCTGAAAATGTAAGACTCCTAGAAGGAAATAGAGATAAAGCTCTTTGAAATTGGCCTTTGTTTTTAAAATATTTTTTTAAATATGATACTGAAAGCTCAGGCAACAAAAGCAAAAGTAAATAAGAAGGTTATATCCAATTAAAAATCATCTGTGCAGTAAATGCAACAATTGACAAAATGAAGAGACAATCTTTGGTTTTGGAAAAAAATATTTGCCAAGTACAAGTATACAAGAAACTCTTTTGATTCAATACCAAAAATATAAATAGCTCAATTTAAAAAATGGACAAAGAACCTGAATAGAGATTTCTCCAAAGAAGGCATACAAATGGCCTACAGATATGTTAAAAAGATGGTCAACACCACTAATCATCAGGGGAAATGCAAATCAAGACAATGAGATATTACTTATACCTACTGTTTGTGGTTGTTTCTGTTTTAGTAGCTAAGTTGTGTCCAACTTTTTGCAATCCCATGGACTATAGCCTGACATTATGAACAAATGAAAAACAGAAAAGCCAAACAGAAAATAACAGTTGTTGGCGACGATGTGGAGAAATTGGAATCATTGTATATCGTTGGTGGGAGTATAGTGTGGTGCAGCCATTATAGAAAACAGTATGGAGTTTCCTCAAAAAAGTAAAAACTAGAGCTACCATATAATCCAGCAATCCCACTTCTGGGTATACAAAAGAATTGGAAACAAAGTCTCGAAATAATATTTGCACTTTCGTGTTCATTATAGTCTTACTCACAATGTCTAAGAAGTAAACACAGTCTAAATATCTACCAACTGATGAATAGATAAAGAAAATATAGTATGTAATGCAACGGAACAAAACTCAGCTTTGAAAAGAAGAAAGGGCTTCCCTGATGACTGAGATGGTAAAGAAACCACCTGAAATGTGAGAAAGAAGAAAATCTGGTCACATCCTACAAAAAATTGAGGACATCATTATAATAAGGATAATAAGCTAGCCATAAGACAAATACTGCATGACCCCTCTTATATGAGGTATTCAAACTATTCAAACTCATAGAAGCAGAGGGAAGAAGAGTTGTTTCCAGGGACTGTGGAGAGAGGGAAATAAGGAGTTACTGTTCAGTGCGTTTAGAGTTTCACTCATGCAAGAGAAAAATGTTATACTGATCTGTAGTAGAATATTGTGCATTTATTACTAAGTTGATTCAGTTGTGTCTGACTCTTTGCAACCCTATTGACTGTAGCCCTCCAGGCTCCTCTGTCCATGTGATTCTCCAGGCAAGAATACTGAAGCGGGTTGCCATGCCTTCCTCAGGGTATCTTCCCAAACCAGGGGTGCAACCTGAGTCTCTTTTGCCTCTTGCATTGTCAGACAGGTTCTTTACCACTAGTGCCACCTGGGAAGCCCATTTAATACTATACTATTAAAGGTCTTCCCTGTGACTCAGATGATAAAAGAATCTGCCTACAATGCAGGAGAGCTAGGTTGGATCCCTGGGTATGAAAGATCCCCTGGGGAAAAAAGAGGAAAAAGGGACTGGCAGTTCAATCCAGCATTCTTTTTTGGGGGTGGGAGCGGGGCACCCAGATCTATTGGTCTTTCATTTATCTATTTTCATCCATCTTTGTTTTTTGGCCCGTGTGGGCCTCCCACCGCAATGGCTTCCACCGTCGCAGAGCACTGGCTCTGGGCGCATGCACCCCAGAGCTCCGGCTCGGTAGTTGGACACATTGGTCCAGCTGCTCCGCAGCACGTGGGATCCTCCCAGGCCAGGGATTGAACCGGTGCCCCTTGCACTGCAAGTGTCCTTACCCACTGAACCACCAGGGAAGGCCCCAATCCAGAATTCTTGCCTGGATAATTCAATGGACAGACAAGTCTGATAGGCTATAGCTTATGGGGTCCCAAAGAGTCAGACATGACTGAGCAACTAACATTTAAAAATTATTGAGGGTAGATCTTATATAATAAGTTCTTTTTACTATGATATAAAAGAAAAATAATCAAATGTTTATGCTGACTTGCTGCTTTATTTTCATTCGTATATAATAATAGCAGAGTTGTTTCATTTCAATGGTTTTTTAATAAGTGTTTGGCAAACTATTGCTTGTGGGCCAAATCCAGCCTGACATCTATTTTTGTAAATATTAATAATTTTTTATTGGAAAATATCCATGCTAAATTTTTTCTGTATTTTTTTCGGTCACTTTGTGCTACAAAGACAGAGAGGTATAAGTGTGACAGAGACCATACGACCCACAAAACCTAAACTATTTACTATCTGACCTTTTACAGAAAAAGTTTGTCAAAATTGACTCTAGATAGTAGGGGTTTTCTTTATTTTAATGAATCTTCCTTAGTCCCATTTAAAGCTAAGTGTGTGTATGTTCAATAAATGTTTGTGGTTCATGATGATATTACTGCTGCAGCTGATAATAATATTGAAATGTGAACTCCGTAATTCTTTGAACACAGAAAATTAATACAAAGATTTAGTGTCGAATTTCAAAACTGGACTGAAATTCAATCTCATTTATTGCAATGGACAGGGGAAATGAGGCCCAGTAGGACAAATTCTGATAGTTATTGTTATAACATAACTCACTCCAAAACACAGTGGCTTAAAATAGCAACTGCTTATTATTTCTTTTGAATCGATGGGTTCACTTAGCAGATCTGCTTTCTGACTGCACTCTGTTGATACTGACTGGGCTTACTCAAGCATTTGCAGTGAGCTGATGACTTGGTTAGAAGCTATCTGGTCAGGGATGGCATCAGTTTAATGACTTAACTCTCACCCAAATTCCTCCCTTATTCCTTCAACAAGGTATCCTGGACATATCCTTAGGAGGTGGGAAGTTGAGGAGTTCATGAGACACAATGGAAATAAACTTCTTTAGGCTTTTCTGTCATCAACTTCTCTAATGTTCATGGACCAGATAACGTCTGAAAATCAAGCCTCAAGTCTGGGCCTGAGGGGCTACAGTCCATGGGGTTACAAAAAGAGTCGGACACAATTTGGTGACTAAACAAAACAACAGTCCCCCTCTTAATCTCTTACGTTCACACTAAAGTCCAGGGGGACTAAGTGTGTGAATTTGGCCTCACCAAGCCTTGGGCAATGAGCATTGTTTCTAAAAGGAATAGCACTCAGATTTATTGAACACGTTCTTTTTATCAGATACTATTCCAGGTAGTTAGGATCCAAACAATAATGATTATTGCAAACAGATTGTAATTGATTTCTGTGTCAACAAACAAAATTTCTTATCTAAAAGTTTTGAAGTCACATATTGTTCAGAATTAAAAACAGTTTGATACTAAAACAGCAATACAGTGCTTATAGAGTATATAATAGCCACAGAGAGGTCTAGGGCAACATCTCATCATCAAGTACATTAACTTTTTTGCACTGAAACAGGTGAATAGATACACTAAAAGGGATAAAATCTTTAGATATCTTCATTTTAGTTAAGGCCACACCCTGGGTTTTCTACAAATTTAAGAAAGAATGATCAGTTTCCTAAATATTTTGGATTTCAGATCTGTGAATAAGAGATTGCATTCCCATTTAACCTATTGACAGATGATGGTGTATAGGTTACCATGAACAGTGTTGGATTCTTGATCTCCAAAGGAGAAGAATTCACTTTGGAATCAAAGACTTGGCTTTGGTCACTCAGAGCTTCGTGAAGTAAAAGTTTATTAAAGAAAAAAAGGATAGAGAAAGCTTCCAGCACAGATACTGGAAGAGGATGGAAGAATGCTCCTAGAAGCTAGTTCAGGCAAGGCATCTTTGTATTTTCCAGTTGGCTGTTAGCAACAGATCAAAAGAATATCTTAAGGTTGTAAAGGTCTTGCTAGGCTCACACCCACAACGTTAACATAAGATCAGCTAGAGGACAGTCTCCATGTTTCAGAGCTAGAAGCTATCTGGTAGGTATCTTTTTTGGACATCTCCTTAGGAGGTGGGAAGTTGAGGAGCTCATGAGACACAATGGAAATAAACTTCTTTAGGCTTTTCTGTCATCAACTTCTCTAATGTTCATGGACCAGATAACGTCTGAAAATCAAGCCTCAAGTCTGGGCCTGAGGGGCTACAGTCCATGGGGTTACAAAAAGAGTCGGACACAATTTGGTGACTAAACAAAACAACAGTCCCCCTCTTAATCTCTTACGTTCACACTAAAGTCCAGGGGGACTAAGTGTGTGAATTTGGCCTCACCAAGCCTTGGGCAATGAGCATTGTTTCTAAAAGGAATAGCACTCAGATTTATTGAACACGTTCTTTTTATCAGATACTATTCCAGGTAGTTAGGATCCAAACAATAATGATTATTGCAAACAGATTGTAATTGATTTCTGTGTCAACAAACAAAATTTCTTATCTAAAAGTTTTGAAGTCACATATTGTTCAGAATTAAAAACAGTTTGATACTAAAACAGCAATACAGTGCTTATAGAGTATATAATAGCCACAGAGAGGTCTAGGGCAACATCTCATCATCAAGTACATTAACTTTTTTGCACTGAAACAGGTGAATAGATACACTAAAAGGGATAAAATCTTTAGATATCTTCATTTTAGTTAAGGCCACACCCTGGGTTTTCTACAAATTTAAGAAAGAATGATCAGTTTCCTAAATATTTTGGATTTCAGATCTGTGAATAAGAGATTGCATTCCCATTTAACCTATTGACAGATGATGGTGTATAGGTTACCATGAACAGTGTTGGATTCTTGATCTCCAAAGGAGAAGAATTCACTTTGGAATCAAAGACTTGGCTTTGGTCACTCAGAGCTTCGTGAAGTAAAAGTTTATTAAAGAAAAAAAGGATAGAGAAAGCTTCCAGCACAGATACTGGAAGAGGATGGAAGAATGCTCCTAGAAGCTAGTTCAGGCAAGGCATCTTTGTATTTTCCAGTTGGCTGTTAGCAACAGATCAAAAGAATATCTTAAGGTTGTAAAGGTCTTGCTAGGCTCACACCCACAACGTTAACATAAGATCAGCTAGAGGACAGTCTCCATGTTTCAGAGCTAGATGAGACATTTCAATAAAAAATAGTTTGTCTATATAAGACAATAAACTTAGTTTCAGGGCTGATCTTTATCTAGAAAATGTTCGTTCCATCTCCTCCTCTTCTTCCTCTTTGGAAACTGCTGGCCTCCTTACCAAGTCTGCCTATTCATCCCTTTCACTAATGAAGTTGGTAATATTATTGTCACTTCTCATTCAAGGGAACTGAGGCACAGGAAAGGTAAAGAACTTGTCTAATATTACCCAGGTAGAAGGAAGCAAAGAAAAGCAAACTGGCTGAACCAAAGCACATTGACAATACATAAGTTAGACTAAGAGGCACTCAGGAAACTCAGAGTTCAGCTGAAAGCATCAGACCTGTACTTGACAGGTACAGCGTGAATTGGGAATAGCAGGTGTCAGGGATGTTTAGGGTGCTGTGAGGACCAAAGGGAGGTGCATAAGTCTTTCAGGGGTGGTGGCCCACACCCTAGAACAAATAGGACTACCGAGCTAAATGCTGAGTCTAGAATTTAATTTACAATCTGTGGTTTCCTGTGGTATTAGGTGTGCAGCCTTAGAATCTTGACTTCTGAAAGATACTCTGTTTTAAACAAAACCTGGAATTCTACTACTGTGGAAAGCAGGCCAAAAACCCGAGGCATTTGAGGGCAGCCAAGTTAAATATTGTATCTCTTTTTAAGAAGTTAATCCCCCTGGGTCTTCGACCTTTGTTCTTTGCTCCCAAAGGCAACTGACATATGATGTTTATCTTGCCAGAAATAGTTAAAAGTCATCTAGGAGCTCTCTGCTTAGTGAGCCAACCCGCCTTGACCTTTTTGACTAGACCAACTCCTGTTACGTTAACCTCTGACTTCAGTCCTCTTAATGGCAATATTCCCCAGCACTGTAATTTCCCTCCCACTGTGTTCTCTCAGGCAAATATTTACTACTGAGGTTTCACAATTTATTTTTCAAACAAAGTGGCAGGGACCACCCCATGCCACCACATCCTCATTTCATATTAGAACCCATCATCCTGAGATATAATTTTACCAGAACAAATATGCTTTAGGGACTTTTGACTTGAGATGAAGGCTTGACTTCCTATCAAAACCAAAGCGGGCCCTTGTCAGTTTCAAGATGGATATAAACAAGAAATGCAAGCCTGTAATTGGTGATGGAAATCAGATAAGACCTCTTTAAATACAACCATTGATACAAAAATGTGAACTCGAATTACCTTTGATTAAGTCACTTAAGAAAATACAGCCCGGGCGGGTTTAAAAGAAAGATTCTGAACACGCTGGAGAACAAGATCTTGCAGTTCCCAGCCTCTCAAAGGCAAGCGGAAGAAAATTAAAGTCAGAAGTGAAGGTTTAAAAGAAAGTTGACTAAGAGGGCACTCAGGAAACTCAGAGTTCAGCTGAAAGCATCAGACCTGTACTTGACAGGTACAGCGTGAATTGGGAATAGCAGGTGTCAGGGATGTTTAGGGTGCTGTGAGGACCAAAGGGAGGTGCATAAGTCTTTCAGGGGTGGTGGCCCACACCCTAGAACAAATAGGACTACCGAGCTAAATGCTGAGTCTAGAATTTAATTTACAATCTGTGGTTTCCTGTGGTATTAGGTGTGCAGCCTTAGAATCTTGACTTCTGAAAGATACTCTGTTTTAAACAAAACCTGGAATTCTACTACTGTGGAAAGCGGGCCAAAAACCCGAGGCATTTGAGGGCAGCCAAGTTAAATATTGTATCTCTTTTTAAGAAGTTAATCCCCCTGGGTCTTCGACCTTTGTTCTTTGCTCCCAAAGGCAACTGACATATGATGTTTATCTTGCCAGAAATAGTTAAAAGTCATCTAGGAGCTCTCTGCTTAGTGAGCCAACCCGCCTTGACCTTTTTGACTAGACCAACTCCTGTTACGTTAACCTCTGACTTCAGTCCTCTTAATGGCAATATTCCCCAGCACTGTAATTTCCCTCCCACTGTGTTCTCTCAGGCAAATATTTACTACTGAGGTTTCACAATTTATTTTTCAAACAAAGTGGCAGGGACCACCCCATGCCACCACATCCTCATTTCATATTAGAACCCATCATCCTGAGATATAATTTTACCAGAACAAATATGCTTTAGGGACTTTTGACTTGAGATGAAGGCTTGACTTCCTATCAAAACCAAAGCGGGCCCTTGTCAGTTTCAAGATGGATATAAACAAGAAATGCAAGCCTGTAATTGGTGATGGAAATCAGATAAGACCTCTTTAAATACAACCATTGATACAAAAATGTGAACTCGAATTACCTTTGATTAAGTCACTTAAGAAAATACAGCCCGGGCGGGTTTAAAAGAAAGATTCTGAACACGCTGGAGAACAAGATCTTGCAGTTCCCAGCCTCTCAAAGGCAAGCGGAAGAAAATTAAAGTCAGAAGTGAAGGTTTATGAAATGAAACAGAACTCAGAAGAGAGCTCCCCCTCCTTTAAGAGTTCGTAGGTCTCCCCGATGACAGGAGACTAGTAATATTTCCTCCGGAAGCAGGGGCATGTACTTTCTTTGCATGTAAATGCACAGATCTACCTCGTCAATGTTCATTACTTAACCTCTTTGTGAGCTGTGAGAAATTTAGCTCAGCCAGGGATGAACAAATTAACAAACAAAAGATCTTCTACTTAACTGCTTGACATTAACTATTCAATAATAAATTTTATCCCAAAAGAGTTACAGCATTTTCTATCCCCAGACAGTTTAGAATCCTCTCCAGAAGAAATGAAATGCAAAAAAGATAAGCTCTGACCTGTCCCAATTTTTATCTTTTGCTTTAAGTTCTACAACTTAACTCACGTTGCAGAATTCCCTTAAAAATTTGCCCATTTGATAGGTTGGGAGAAATAATAATTACCTATGACACATTTTCTTCAGGTAAAAAATATTCCAAGTTATTTTCTGAATCAAAGAGAACTTTGTAGCATTCTTTTTAAGTGTCTAAAATGCTTTTAGAGGAGAATATATATGTAAATATAATCTTATTTCAAATCATTAGAGTTTATCAGTTAATAGATATGCTGGCAAATAGGAGAAGAAAACAAATATACCATATGAAAACATATTTTAGGTTTTTTAGATTTTTGAGCATTTGAATATTGCCTTCCTATTGCTATCTTGTAAAAGCCAAATCGTTTTATTTCATTGGAGATCTAAGAACTGAGAATACTCTACAATACATATATAAACTTACAGATCTGCTTCAGGCTTTATGCGTGTGTGTGTGCTAAACTGCTTCAGTTTTGTCTGACTATTTGCAACACTATGGACAGTAGTCTGCCAGGATCCTCTGTCTGTGGAATTCTGGAGTGGGTTGCTATGCCGGCCTGCGGAGGATCTTCCCAACCCAGGAATATAGCCTGAGTCTCTTAAATCTCCTGCATTGGCAGGTGGATTCTTTACCAATAGCGCCACCTGAGAATCTCCTTCAGGCTGTATAGACAATGCTAAATAGAAATCGTGTATCCTTAAAGGAAGGAAGGAAGGAATAAAGAAGAAAAAAATGACTAACAGATGGTAATTTCTGAAAATCAAATTTTGAAACTCTATATTAGAGTGTTACTTTAAAATTAGTAAATGCTCCATGACCTGCCCTTCCTATTTTTAATCCCTATGTGTAGCCTAAATTGTTGTACATTTATCATTATTATTAGAAAATAGTTATATGTTATATTTTAATCCACACATGTATCATATTTATGGAGTAATTTTCTATCAGAATAAAATTACATTTCCACAAAGTAGTGATGTGAGGCCAATTTTTTTGTGGGGGAAGAGAAGGCATACCACATCAGACTGTTCTCTGAATTATATAGAAATGCATTACATGAGCTCATTTATTTTTTACACACAACTGTGACCATTGGTAAAAGAAATACACAATATACAGATGAAATTAGATTATCCAATGAAACAATAAAGTACATTTATATCTTAATTTTACAAGGAAAAGGTAAATATTAAATGTCTTTCTTTCATTTCCTTCTTTCCTTCTTCCTTTCCTCCCACTCTCTCACTGTCTCTCTTGCCTTTTCTGACTTTCTCCTTTTCTTTCTTTCTTTCATTCATCAGAGGCTTTATTAAGTTATTGTATCACAACATTCCATTTTCTTGGGGCTGCTGTTGACATTTCTGAAGGAGTACCAGAAGAAAGTATGGGAAGGAGAATGCAGCAAATTTGGCGTATATTTCTGACTTAGCTTCTTAGTGGAGCTAAACAGTAGCTCTCCTAGACTGCTACCCACATCCGTCCTGCATCATGTCTCCTTGGTTGAAAGGAGAGTCAAAGGAAATGGGGGATCATTGTTGGGCTACTACTTTTTTCACTTTTCCCCATAAAATTACAGTAGATTATGAAGATCCCTGGAGAAGGACATGGCAACCTACTCCAATATTCTTGTCTGGGAAATCCCATGGCGGAGTCAGGCAGACTATGGTCTGTGGGGTCGCAAGAGTTGGATACGGCTTAGTGACTAAACCACCACTAACATGCAGATAGAAAGAACAATGCTAAATAGAAATCGTGTATCCTTAAAGGAAGGAAGGAAGGAATAAAGAAGAAAAAAATGACTAACAGATGGTAATTTCTGAAAATCAAATTTTGAAACTCTATATTAGAGTGTTACTTTAAAATTAGTAAATGCTCCATGACCTGCCCTTCCTATTTTTAATCCCTATGTGTAGCCTAAATTGTTGTACATTTATCATTATTATTAGAAAATAGTTATATGTTATATTTTAATCCACACATGTATCATATTTATGGAGTAATTTTCTATCAGAATAAAATTACATTTCCACAAAGTAGTGATGTGAGGCCAATTTTTTTGTGGGGGAAGAGAAGGCATACCACATCAGACTGTTCTCTGAATTATATAGAAATGCATTACATGAGCTCATTTATTTTTTACACACAACTGTGACCATTGGTAAAAGAAATACACAATATACAGATGAAATTAGATTATCCAATGAAACAATAAAGTACATTTATATCTTAATTTTACAAGGAAAAGGTAAATATTAAATGTCTTTCTTTCATTTCCTTCTTTCCTTCTTCCTTTCCTCCCACTCTCTCACTGTCTCTCTTGCCTTTTCTGACTTTCTCCTTTTCTTTCTTTCTTTCATTCATCAGAGGCTTTATTAAGTTATTGTATCACAACATTCCATTTTCTTGGGGCTGCTGTTGACATTTCTGAAGGAGTACCAGAAGAAAGTATGGGAAGGAGAATGCAGCAAATTTGGCGTATATTTCTGACTTAGCTTCTTAGTGGAGCTAAACAGTAGCTCTCCTAGACTGCTACCCACATCCGTCCTGCATCATGTCTCCTTGGTTGAAAGGAGAGTCAAAGGAAATGGGGGATCATTGTTGGGCTACTACTTTTTTCACTTTTCCCCATAAAATTACAGTAGATTATGAAGATCCCTGGAGAAGGACATGGCAACCTACTCCAATATTCTTGTCTGGGAAATCCCATGGCGGAGTCAGGCAGACTATGGTCTGTGGGGTCGCAAGAGTTGGATACGGCTTAGTGACTAAACCACCACTAACATGCAGATAGAAAGAACAATCAAAGATCTTGTGCATATCTCATTAAAACAAACGTATTTATTTGTCCTAATGGTAAGAGAGGCCTTTGATTTTAAAAATTAAACTTGTAACAAATTTTTGATTAATTTTATTTTCATGAAGTTAGTGTTTTTTTATTTTTTTAATGACACCTCTGGCTATGCTCCTAATGACTACAATAAGAACTTTTATTTGGAATATATTCAGTGTCATGTTCTACTTTATCACACTTATAATTCTGTAGATCTATCTGCATAAACATACAGAAAATCTCTAGGAATTATAATATTTCCAAACCACACAGTCAAGGAAAGCAAGTTTCCTTTTAATTATTTTTTAAAAGAACTATTCACAATAGGACCCTATTTTTAGAATACTCTATTGAATACAACTATATGCACAACTGAGGTCCAGTTGGTCCCTTTGTGCAGAGAAAACTAAGATTTCTTTTTTCTCTCTCTCTTCAAATTGTTATTGTATTTGTGCCCAAGAGCTGATTGTGGGAAAAACTTCATTCTCTACCATAAAAATAAAAGGAAAATACAATAAAATGGTAATTGGTCAATGAAAAATGAAGCAACAACTTTCCCGTGTGAGCCTGAGATGCATCTTGACTGATCTTTGTACTCTGCTCAAGGCAGAGTGCTTTCCATAAAACGAATGCTACTTGATAAAGTTCTTATTTTATACCATACTCCTTTATCCTCAAGTATGCAGTCTTATAAAATAATCTTACAAGCTATTAAAGTTACTTTTTCTATAACACTGCTATCAATGAAAAGGTCACTGATAATATAGATGAAAGTAGATTGCCTTTGAAACTGAAGAGCAAAATGTTCATTCCAAAGCTTTCCATTTTGAGACTACTAAGACATATACATGATTAATAAGAAGAACTGAAACATAATAAAAGGAACACCAGGAAGGACTTGCTGGTAAATGCATGTTTAAAGTTAGCCAATCTGAGTTGGATAGTTATTTTGGGCAGTATCCAAGGATTTGGCCATTGAGTTTAATCTCATCGATGACTCTTCTTACAAGTCTCAGAGAAAATTTTTTGTAAACTATGGTCTGTGGGGTCGCAAGAGTTGGATACGGCTTAGTGACTAAACCACCACTAACATGCAGATAGAAAGAACAATCAAAGATCTTGTGCATATCTCATTAAAACAAACGTATTTATTTGTCCTAATGGTAAGAGAGGCCTTTGATTTTAAAAATTAAACTTGTAACAAATTTTTGATTAATTTTATTTTCATGAAGTTAGTGTTTTTTTATTTTTTTAATGACACCTCTGGCTATGCTCCTAATGACTACAATAAGAACTTTTATTTGGAATATATTCAGTGTCATGTTCTACTTTATCACACTTATAATTCTGTAGATCTATCTGCATAAACATACAGAAAATCTCTAGGAATTATAATATTTCCAAACCACACAGTCAAGGAAAGCAAGTTTCCTTTTAATTATTTTTTAAAAGAACTATTCACAATAGGACCCTATTTTTAGAATACTCTATTGAATACAACTATATGCACAACTGAGGTCCAGTTGGTCCCTTTGTGCAGAGAAAACTAAGATTTCTTTTTTCTCTCTCTCTTCAAATTGTTATTGTATTTGTGCCCAAGAGCTGATTGTGGGAAAAACTTCATTCTCTACCATAAAAATAAAAGGAAAATACAATAAAATGGTAATTGGTCAATGAAAAATGAAGCAACAACTTTCCCGTGTGAGCCTGAGATGCATCTTGACTGATCTTTGTACTCTGCTCAAGGCAGAGTGCTTTCCATAAAACGAATGCTACTTGATAAAGTTCTTATTTTATACCATACTCCTTTATCCTCAAGTATGCAGTCTTATAAAATAATCTTACAAGCTATTAAAGTTACTTTTTCTATAACACTGCTATCAATGAAAAGGTCACTGATAATATAGATGAAAGTAGATTGCCTTTGAAACTGAAGAGCAAAATGTTCATTCCAAAGCTTTCCATTTTGAGACTACTAAGACATATACATGATTAATAAGAAGAACTGAAACATAATAAAAGGAACACCAGGAAGGACTTGCTGGTAAATGCATGTTTAAAGTTAGCCAATCTGAGTTGGATAGTTATTTTGGGCAGTATCCAAGGATTTGGCCATTGAGTTTAATCTCATCGATGACTCTTCTTACAAGTCTCAGAGATTATTTAGGAAGTATTAGGTATCATAAGACCTTGCTCAGAAGGATAGAGAACTGAAATCACCATGATACTCATTGCTTTCCTTTTTTCATTTATAAGACATCTCTATGAATGATTATATTTTACTCTAGTAACTTCTTTACTACTTGAGAAAGAAGAGAACACGTTCACGTTGAAACATGGAGTAAAAGAGACAAGATTTTGAAATGGGTTTCAGGAACTGCTAACCTCAAAATATCTTTTTAGGTTGCTGACATTAAAATAGACATTGATCGGTACTAGTTGATCTTTGAGGACTTACCACAGAAGAAGTGTGTCTTATGGTTAAGTCTTCCACCTTTTTCAGAGTGACAAAAGTTTATCTCAGGAAGAAAAGCAGCAGGAATTCATTGTAGTATCCTCTTGCAGAAATGGCATTTGATTAACTATGTGACAGATTTCTATTTAATAAATATTCCTAAATAATACCATTATCAAAATGCTATTACTTTTTTTTTAAGATTTATTTATTTATTTATTTATTTTGGGGGGGGTCGGGTTTGGGAGGGAGGAGAGCAGGCAGGCCACTTCTATTGGTCTTTCATTTCTCTATTTTTATCCGTCTTTGTTCTTTTGGCTCCTGTGGGCCTCTCATCGCGGTGGCGTCTGTCGTTGCAGAGCACCGGCTCTGGGCGCATGCGCTCCAGAGCTCCGGCTCGGTAATTGGACACATCGGTCCAGCCACTCCGCGGCACGTGGGATCTTCCCAGGCCAGGGATGGAACCGGCGCCCCTTGCACTGCAAGGCCGTGTCCTTACCCACTGGACCACCAGGGGAAGCCCCAAAATGCTATTACTTTTGCTCTATTTGGTTTATGCAACTACAAAAATACATTTGTTTTTGTTTTAGTCCTTTGTGCATTTTCTTGACAAACATGTGCACTATGTAAATATTGCAGTATTTACAAAGGCAAGTTCTGCAGTTGCCTGGATTCAAATCGTAGCTCTTCTGTTTATTTGTCATTGGTCCTTGCTTCATTTTGATAGTATTAATACTTATTCCATAGGAATTAAATGAGAACTTATGCAAAGCATATAATAGAGTACTAGGTACATAGTAAGCACTCAATAATGGTAGCATTTACCTCAGGATTCAGGTTGACAACAGTGCTTGTGAGTGATTACCTGTTAGGTATTATAACAGGTTCTTTGTAAGCTATAAGAGAAATTACAGCCTTTAATTTAGACCAACTCAGAGACATGAAAATTCTGTGGCAATCACAGGCCAACTGATCAGTCACTAAAGAATGAATTAACTGCGGAGTGCTTAAAGGAAGGTACGTTTTGAGGGCTTTATGTTCATGATAAACTCTAAGCAAAGGTGAGTTGTAAAAGACTTTAAAATATACTTCATTTATGTTCTAGAATTATAATTCAATCAGCAGAGAGGAGAATGTACTGAATAAGAGAAAAAGAGGAAGTTAGGAGCACTTTAGATACCTGCCACAGCCATCTAAGGGAAAGAAAGTGGGGAATCTGGACACATGGAAACACGAAACAGGACAGACAGGAAGTGGACCACTGGGTGTGAAGAATAATTTAGAGATAATTGTTTTATTTCTGGCTATATGATATTATTCTTAACTGAAATAGCACACATATAAGGGCAAAATATAAATTTCCATTTGAATTTAGGAGTAGGTGGGTAAAATAATAACTTCCAACAGGCCGAGAGAGGAAGTGGCCAGAGAGGTAAGGGAAGAGGCAGGGATTGTGATGGAGAAGTTCCAGGCAAGGAGGAGAGGGAGCTGTGGACCTTGGGAGCAAATGATACAACACACAAATTTGGAAGGTAGTTCATCCATAGAGGAAAGGCGGACGTGACACCAAAATGGAGAAGAGGATGAGAAGTGGTTGAAGAAATGAGACCTCTGAAAGCAGTGCACTCTGAAATGAGGTTTGGCAGGAAAAGGAGAGCCATGTTGGGAGGGGGTTAACTGGGAATAGCACAGAAAAAAAAAAATTAGCTGACCTTAAACACATTAGGAACTCTCCTATTGATGTAGACACTTTATATACATGATCCTCACAGAAATTAATAAAGTGTTATTGTCCCCATTTTACAAATGAACGGACTGAAATTCAGACATTAAATTAAATATGTGAACCAAATTCAAATAGGTAGTACAAGTGAGAACTGAGGGAATAAGAGAAACCTTCTCAGAAGATGTGCCTTTGCTCTGTTCCTCAAAGATTAGAAAGGATTTTCAGCAAGTGGAGCTGAGGAGAGAGGATATTTCATAGGGAAAGAAGAGTATGAGTAAAGCCAGAAGTGAACAGAGGAAAGCTGGGTTCAGTTTGGATGACTGTGAGGGGTACACAGAGGCAGCCTACAACATATTGAGAAGCAATTTAGTGGGCATAGAGTGTCACCCCAGAAAACCTAGCTCTGGCGATTCAGAGGTTAAGACTCCAAGCTTCCACTGCAGGGACTGCAGGTTTCATCCCTGGTCCAGGAATTCAGATCCCACATGCTGTGCTGTGCTGCCAAAAGATACATGTATATGTATATGCTTATATACTTTTGAGTAAAGAAAGATCACTGGGGTTATGCCTTAGAAAATGATTTAAAACATTTTCCTCTGGGGCACAATACTTTTTGAAAATATCAAATTATAATTATAGAATATTGAGAAAATAATATTAGGCATTAGGTTGAACCATATTAAATGATCATTTCATAGGTTCAACGTAATATCTCAAGTGCAAGATTTCATACTAATTATAATTAGAGAAAATTTCATAGTTTTAAATACTTTTACCTTTAACCAAGGAATTAAAGTTGTCTAATATTAAATTCAAGAAAGTAAAAAGATAGCAAAAATATGAAAGTTGCTCAGTCGTGTCTGACCATTTATGACCTATGGACGAGCCATGGAATTCTCCAGGCAAGAATACTTGAGTGGATAGCCATGCCCTTCTCCAGGGGATCTTCTCGATCCTGGAATCAAATCAGAGTCTCCTGCATTGCAGGCCGATTCTTAACCAGCTGAGCTACAAGGGAAGCCCCAAGATTAAATTCAAGAAAGTAAAACATATAGCAAAACTATACCTAAGTGTAAGGCTATAAAAGGGGCTTCCCAGGTGACTCAATGGTAAAGAGCCCACTTGCCAATGCAGTAGATGTGGGTTTGGCCCCAGGTTGGGGAAGATCTCCCAAAGATGGAATGGCAACCCACCTGGAAAATCCCATGGACAGAGGATCCTGGTGAGCTACAATCCATGGGGTTGCAAAGAGTTAGACACGACTGGGCAACTGAGCACACACACATAAGGATAAAAACCAAAAAAAAAAAAATTAATGTTTTTAAAATAAAAGGATGTTTCAGCAAGTGGAGCTGAGGAGAGAGGATATTTCATAGGGAAAGAAGAGTATGAGTAAAGCCAGAAGTGAACAGAGGAAAGCTGGGTTCAGTTTGGATGACTGTGAGGGGTACACAGAGGCAGCCTACAACATATTGAGAAGCAATTTAGTGGGCATAGAGTGTCACCCCAGAAAACCTAGCTCTGGCGATTCAGAGGTTAAGACTCCAAGCTTCCACTGCAGGGACTGCAGGTTTCATCCCTGGTCCAGGAATTCAGATCCCACATGCTGTGCTGTGCTGCCAAAAGATACATGTATATGTATATGCTTATATACTTTTGAGTAAAGAAAGATCACTGGGGTTATGCCTTAGAAAATGATTTAAAACATTTTCCTCTGGGGCACAATACTTTTTGAAAATATCAAATTATAATTATAGAATATTGAGAAAATAATATTAGGCATTAGGTTGAACCATATTAAATGATCATTTCATAGGTTCAACGTAATATCTCAAGTGCAAGATTTCATACTAATTATAATTAGAGAAAATTTCATAGTTTTAAATACTTTTACCTTTAACCAAGGAATTAAAGTTGTCTAATATTAAATTCAAGAAAGTAAAAAGATAGCAAAAATATGAAAGTTGCTCAGTCGTGTCTGACCATTTATGACCTATGGACGAGCCATGGAATTCTCCAGGCAAGAATACTTGAGTGGATAGCCATGCCCTTCTCCAGGGGATCTTCTCGATCCTGGAATCAAATCAGAGTCTCCTGCATTGCAGGCCGATTCTTAACCAGCTGAGCTACAAGGGAAGCCCCAAGATTAAATTCAAGAAAGTAAAACATATAGCAAAACTATACCTAAGTGTAAGGCTATAAAAGGGGCTTCCCAGGTGACTCAATGGTAAAGAGCCCACTTGCCAATGCAGTAGATGTGGGTTTGGCCCCAGGTTGGGGAAGATCTCCCAAAGATGGAATGGCAACCCACCTGGAAAATCCCATGGACAGAGGATCCTGGTGAGCTACAATCCATGGGGTTGCAAAGAGTTAGACACGACTGGGCAACTGAGCACACACACATAAGGATAAAAACCAAAAATTAATGATTTTTTAAAATTAAAAATGGATGATTTGGTAATATAGCCGGGAATTGATCCTCTGTCTATAAAACAAAACTCTCTGGTGAGACCAATACTTTGGCCACCTGATGTGAAGAGTTGAATTATTTAAAAAGATCCAGATGCTGAGAAAGACTGAAGGCAAAGGAGAAGAGGGTTGCAGAGGATGAGATGGTTAGATAACATCACTGACTTAATGGGCATGAATTTGATCAAACACTGGGAGATAGTGAAGGAAAAGGAAGTCTGGTGTGCTGCAGTCCATGGGCTTGCAAAGAGTTGGATATGACTTAGAAACTGAACAACAAAAGCAGGAAATAAAGCACTTTTGTGGCCATATTAGCAAAGAACACTGATTTTTAAAAAATACTTCTGCCCCCTTCCCACTCTTCCATAGTTATGAAAGTATTACTAATAAAAACATTTGGCTGTATGGAAATATTTATGTCTTCTTCCCCAATGCATTCTAATGTCATCTACTTTCTCACACTTCTGATTTTCATTTTTCTGGAAATCTTTTTTATTACTGCCACATGTCTTAAAATTTTTCTGTCCAGTTAGGATTAAAAGCAGAAGCTTATTCAAGGACAGTCCTTCTCTGCAAAGACTGTGTGCATGCTCAGTCACTTCAATCATGTCCAACTCTGTGATCCCATGGACTGTAGCCTGCAAGGCTCTTCTGTCCATGGAATTCTCCAGGCAAGAATACTGGAGTTGGTTGCTATGCCCTCCTCCAGAAGATCTTCCTGACACAGAGGTCGAATCCATGTATCCTCCATCTAATGCATTGAAGACAAGCAGAACCTGCATCTAATGCATTGTAGGACTTCCCCACTGAGCAAGTGGGGAAGTCCTACAAAAGCTAGGGGGCCCCCAAACAAACTGCTCCTGGCTCAATATTTTCTTTCCTTCACACTTCTGCTGAGATCACTGCAGGCAAACATTAAAATGAAAGAGGTATATGGAAAGACAGGTGCATCATTTAGAATCTCTGGAGAATACAAATGGCACAGTCACACTGGGTAATATGAGGAGACTTTAAGAAAAGGTTTTCACAGGATGTGAACAAATTACAATTGCATGAACAAATTCAAGGAAATGAACAAAGAAAAGTTTAGAACTCTTGGGTAGTAAGAAGCAATTGAATTTGAAGGATTAAGGAAAGGGAGCTGCATAATGTATTGGGTTGAATAGTATCCCCTCAAAATTCATTTCTACTTGGAACTTGTAAATGTGACTTTATTTGGAAATAGTGTCTTTGAAGGTGTAATCAAATTAAGACGAGATAATACTGGATTAGGATGAGCTCCATCCAATAATTGTGGTTTTTATGAGAAGACAGTAAGTTTAGACACAGACACATAAGGGAGAAGGCAAAGTAAAGACAGAGGCAGAGATTGAAGTAGTGCATCCACAAGCCAAGGAATGCTGGTGACATAAGAAGCTATAAGGAGAATTCTATCCATAGTCTCAAGGGGAGTATAACATCAACACCCTGATTTTAGACTTCTACCCTCCAGAACTACAGGGGACTACATTACTCTTATTATTTTAAGTTACCTGGTTTGTGGTACTTTGTTATGGCAGCTCTAGCAAACTAGTATGGATACCAAAAACAGAAGATAAGAAGACAAGCAGAACCTATCCAACATGCAAAGGAGTGCTGACAATAAGAAATAAACAATACTGGCCTGGAATCTTCCTCAATGTTTATTGAGTTATCAGTCTGTGTTTTGTTCACTGTCTCTTGGAAATGCTGACCACTCAACTTAGGATCTCCAGCTTCCTGAAATACTGCTGACCAATCACCAGGGATAAGAGATAAGAAAACAGTCTGGAGGATACTCATAGTTCTTTTTGTTTATTTGTTTGTTTTTAAAGATTTATTTATTTATTTTGGGGCGGAGGTCGGGTTGGAGAGGGAGGGGAGTGGGCGGGCCACTTCTATTGATCTTTCATTTCTCTATTTTCATCTGTCTTTGTTCTTTGGCTCCTGCGGGCCTCCCATCGTGGTGGCATCTGTCGTCACAGAGCGGCGGCTCCGGGCGCATGAGCCCCAGAGCTCCGGCTGGGTAATTGGACACATCGGTCCAGCCGCTCCGCGGCACGTGGGATCTTCCCAGGCCAGGGATGGAACCGGTGCCCCTTGCACTGCAAGGCGGTGTCCTTACCCACTGGACCACCAGGGGAAGCCCGACTCATAGTTCTTTAAGGCAAGAAAAGAAGCGCCTCAGAATGCAGATGATATGCTAGTGCTGATTAAACAAGCAAACAAACAATAAAACACGCCATTCCATAAGTGAAAGTAGAATAAAATGGCACTGTCCAATGAGAGAATTGTATTTGAAATACCAAGAGAATAGGAATCTAAAGCAAGGGCTACAGAGCCTGAAACAGACGGAGAACAGCAAATCTGTGCTCAGTGCATCCATGGGTTACTGTCTGGCTACTGTCTGGCTAGATGAATGAGTGAAGTAGTGACATCAATTGCAAGCTACTCCACTCTTAATCAATCTTCAACACGAATTCTGTTACAGAATTCTGAGTACAAAATTCACAGAATCTTACTTCCCTAATGAAAGAGAGAGACTTTTGTTCGTGCTTGATTAGGACTTTTTTCATTTTGAGCTAAAATGAACTAGCCTAGATCCTAAATGTCAGAATAAATTCTTTTATTCATTCAGGTTATTTAGCTTTTAAATTGCTTTGTTTTAAATTATTTTACTTCAGAGTTCTTAATATTTTATTTTAAAAATATACGTTCTTAGGGAAATGAATCTTTACTTTTCAGAAATGAAGTATAATGAGTAGAGCTGCATCATGTCTACTTGGAGTTTGATTTAGCAAGTCCAACAAAATCTTTAGAACTCCAGAGCTAATGCATACCTCCTGACCTCAGCTGTCTCAGAGGAACAGAAACAAAATGTTTTCCAGGGGAAATGCATTATCTTGAACAGCATCTTGGCAGTAGGTCCTTCATATCACCTGGCTCTGCAATTCCCACCACGCTCTGCACATCCCTTGGGACCTAGTAGGTGCCTGGTGAATGTGTGATGAGTTGAATCAAACTAATTTAATGCATGAATCTTCAGAATAAGCTGCCTTCCTTTTACCACTGCCTCTGCTTTCAGCCTTTAAACTCAAAACTTAAAGGGCAAAACATATAAATATATGCAAAGCTACTTGTGTTTTCATTTTACTAAAGGTATTTATATCATAAGGCATTTAGAGTCATCTGCAATGCTTTGTAAGACATTTAACTAGTACTGCCTTGGTTTCTCACTAATTAAAAATCAAGTTATTAGAGTATAAATCTACTGGCAGAATATTTAGGCAAGCACAACACAGACTCAGTATAAAATATAGGGAGGGGTCAGTGTTAAGTTTTATGACTTTCACACACTGCAAATGGCTTCCTCATTAAGAAAACATCTTGTCTCAAACTGTGGTGACTAGCCTAAGGGTCTCAGACTCAATCAACTAATTACCCTGATACCATTATTTCTTCTGAGCAAAATTATTTTTCACATTTCCAAACATCCATGAAGCTAAGCTAGAGGGAAGAAAAGAGAGGGGAAACTTTAGCAACACCACTATGTAAGAATTGTGTGTGGTGGGCTGCATGCAAAAACACAACAGTTAACAAAGACTCCCACTCTGATAACTAGAAGGAGGAAGATGGCCCTTACAGCTGAGGTGAGGCATATCTATTTTGTCCCGTTCAGTGAACTAGAATGTAGCTTATCAACTCTGGGGGTACAAATATGAATGAGACTCCCTACTGTTGACAGGCTCACAGGCAAGGCATACCCATCAATAGAATGGGATTGGCCCATTATCTGAGTCTGGCTCAGGAGAGCATGATACACAGAAGTACCCATCTTACCTTGGTAAGGATGTGACAGTGTGCTGAAAGATAGGTTAGATATTACAACATAGAGGATGGAATTCCAGAAATTTTATGCAGAATAAACACTTGAGATTTGAGTCATGGGGAAGGAAACAAGTACAGCCTGTACAGAGAAGAAGTGGGTAGCTCATGACGGCTGCAGCTGCAGGTGCCTTGTGGGGGAGTGATGGGAAAGGAAGCTGGATTGGAAGGGTGCATACAGGTGATGTCATATGTATAATATAAAGCTTGGGTTTTATATTGAAAAGAAAAGGAAATGATTGAAATATACTAAGCAAAAACATAACTAGACTCAAATTTTAGAAAAATGGTTCTATTTGTGAACCATTGCTTCTCCATTCTCGCTCATCTTAGTAAACGGTAAAACCAGCTGTCTAGATGTTCAAGCCCCTAACCCAAGTGTCATTCTTTATTTTTAATTTTTCTTGCTCTGAATATCCAAAATATATCTTAAATGTGTCATCTTACTTTTGTTTTCCATCACTATACTTTAAGCCACTATCTTCTCTTTTTTCTTTTTTGTGAAAGTCAGTCAGTTGTGTCCAACTATTTGTGACCCATGAAATTCTCCAGACAAGAATACTGGAGGGATAGCCATTCCCTTCTCCAGGAGATCTTCCCAACCCAGGAATCGAACCAGGGTCTCCTGCATTGCAGATGGATTTTTTACCAGCTGAGCTACCAGGGAAGCCCTCACTATCTTCTTCTACCTGGACTATTTTAATAGCTTCATAACTCACCCTTTTGTTTCAGGCTTTCCCTGTGTGAATTCAATCTCTTCAGGATAAGAATGAGCTTATTAAAATTAAATTATATAATACTGCTTCTCTGCTTAATACTCTCCAGAATTACTCCTAGAGCAAGACCCAGACTCCTTTCAACTGCCTTCAAAGCTACAATTACTGCTGTAGATGACTCTCTGTCTGAGTTCATATAACCTTTTAATCTTTGCTATTTTCTGTCCATACTGTTTTGCTCTCTGTTCCAGCTTCATTTCCCTACTTCTGTTGGGAAGACTGTTTACCCAGTTTCTCAGATTACTGGGTCCTTCTCATCATTCAAAACTCAACTAGATGTTACAAAGCCAAAATGCATTTCCTAAAAAAACATATTGTCACCTTATACCCACCAGTCAATATCACATCACTATTTTATTTCCTTTGTAATACTTAAACCACCTGAAATAATGCTTTTTGTTTTCTTGGTTATTGTCTGTCTCCAAGCATCAGAATAAAAGTCCCCTGTGAGCAGACCCATGAGATCTAGAATATATTGTCAGTACCTAGGAAGAACTGGGTACATAGTTGATACTCAGTAAATACATATTGTGGGCTTCCGAGGTAGATCCATGGTAAAGAATCCTCCTGCCAATGCAAGAGATGTGGGTGGGAAGATGCCCTGGAGAAGGAAATAGAAACCCACTCCAGTACTCCTGCCTGGGAAATTCCATGGACGGAGGAGCCTGGCGGACTACAGTCCATGGGGTCCCAAAGAATCGGACGTGACTGAGCATACACAAACAAATACACAGTAATTAAATTTTAAAAAGTACATGAAGCCAAAAATCAGTTTGGCTCTTGAAACAGCCTAGGTAAGAGATATGAATGTCTGTCCTTGGGCAATAGGAATAAATTATAGAGAAAGAAATGGATTAGAAAGATATTTTATGGATGGAATTGATAAAATTGGATAACCACGGTGAGAGATTAAAAGGAAGGAGAGTAAGAGAGACCCATTCAGCACTGAATGAACCAGACAGAAAATGTCCTTTGGACTCCACCAGTTTAAAGACTTGGAGCATTTCTTTTTCTAAATAAAAGGGTAAACAGCATGTGCTGTTGAATGAATGAATGTATCATGCTAACAAAAGAGTTATTGAATTATTCATGTTACCTAGGAGAACTTACAAAATATGTATTAAAATTATACTGAATGCCAACTCTCTGTTGGTTATTATAGGGCAGAAGTAAAAGATGCTGTATCTGCCCTTTTGTAGCTATTCATAAGCTACAATTACTGCTTATTTTAATCTTTTGCTATTTTCTGTCCATACTGTTTTGCTCTCTGTTCCAGCTTCATTTCCCTACTTCTGTTGGGAAGACTGTTTACCCAGTTTCTCAGATTACTGGGTCCTTCTCATCATTCAAAACTCAACTAGATGTTACAAAGCCAAAATGCATTTCCTAAAAAAACATATTGTCACCTTATACCCACCAGTCAATATCACATCACTATTTTATTTCCTTTGTAATACTTAAACCACCTGAAATAATGCTTTTTGTTTTCTTGGTTATTGTCTGTCTCCAAGCATCAGAATAAAAGTCCCCTGTGAGCAGACCCATGAGATCTAGAATATATTGTCAGTACCTAGGAAGAACTGGGTACATAGTTGATACTCAGTAAATACATATTGTGGGCTTCCGAGGTAGATCCATGGTAAAGAATCCTCCTGCCAATGCAAGAGATGTGGGTGGGGAAGATGCCCTGGAGAAGGAAATAGAAACCCACTCCAGTACTCCTGCCTGGGAAATTCCATGGACGGAGGAGCCTGGCGGACTACAGTCCATGGGGTCCCAAAGAATCGGACGTGACTGAGCATACACAAACAAATACACAGTAATTAAATTTTAAAAAGTACATGAAGCCAAAAATCAGTTTGGCTCTTGAAACAGCCTAGGTAAGAGATATGAATGTCTGTCCTTGGGCAATAGGAATAAATTATAGAGAAAGAAATGGATTAGAAAGATATTTTATGGATGGAATTGATAAAATTGGATAACCACGGTGAGAGATTAAAAGGAAGGAGAGTAAGAGAGACCCATTCAGCACTGAATGAACCAGACAGAAAATGTCCTTTGGACTCCACCAGTTTAAAGACTTGGAGCATTTCTTTTTCTAAATAAAAGGGTAAACAGCATGTGCTGTTGAATGAATGAATGTATCATGCTAACAAAAGAGTTATTGAATTATTCATGTTACCTAGGAGAACTTACAAAATATGTATTAAAATTATACTGAATGCCAACTCTCTGTTGGTTATTATAGGGCAGAAGTAAAAGATGCTGTATCTGCCCTTTTGTAGTTGAAGATATAATACCAAAAATCATAAAACAATTAGAAAGCAGCCCAAAGTATAGAAGATCATCAGATTTGAGTCAGCAGGGTTTTAGGAATCACAGATCAAGCACAACATCTTAACTCGGTGGCCTTCTAGGACAGAAAAGATTCTGATTTCACTTAAGTCCTTTCTTCTGATCAATTAGCTGTCTTTCATGGCTCCAAAACATATCAGCATTTGAGAGTTAATAATATTCAAAGAAGTAGGAGCATGATTCATTCTTTCAAACAGTAAATGAATTTAATATTTGTAGCAAAGTACCAGAGTAGCCCAAACTGCTCTAAGACTATTGAAAACATAGCTTCAATTTTAAATAGGATGGATTAAGTAAAGAAAAACAGATAGAAATTGCTTCAAGAGGCATTTATAGGGACCATTTCTTCTTCTCTATGATTTTATTTGGTTTCTCCTTAATACACTAGAGTCTCTGCTAGGATACCTGTGGTAGTATCTTCACGTCTTGAGACGTGTGCTATAGCTCAACACAGAGCTTGCTTAACCAGGATTTGCTAGTTGATAGACTATAAAAATGTAGGTCATCATTTCTAAGGAGAGTGCATGAAGAATTTTTGTTTGTTGTCTTCATTTGTTAAAATTAAAATTCCTGGAAGTAGAATGACATAGACAACATGACTCTGAAGGTTCCTCTGAAGTTGATATATCTGAATGTAAAAAAGGTTATTCTGCATTATTTCACAGCCTGTATCAATAAAACTGGCTTACTTGAAAACTCTCTGGATTCTTTATCAACAATGTAGCAACTTGAAGGTCATTACAACTTTATAGTTAGGCTTTTTAATTGATGGCATTTTCACATGTGTTCATTTTCTTTTCTCCTAGCAGTGCTGGAAGGTGGATCTCTTTGAGCAACAGATTCATTTTACAGGTAAGACTACTGAGGCTTTTATCTGGGTCCTATAGAGTCATGCTAAAACTTGGGTTAGATCCTGGTCCCTGGCCTCTTAGTTCCTGGAATGCTTTATGCTAAATACTACGGGCCCTACATGTGTATACAATTCGTGGGAATCAACAGCTTAGATGCAAAGGATCCACAGCCACAGTAAAATCTTGCTGCTTTTCTATTATAATACATGAAAGCATAAAAGCACTGCATAGCTTTAAAGTGATAGTCAGTATTATGAACACTTACTGTACTGATAAAAATTTATATTTATTCTGTGCACTTGGCAGCCTCAGCTATGAACACTTCTGTTACAGAGCCGTGCCAAAACACATAAAGTTTAAGGCTTGACCAAGCGCTAAAGCAGGAGCTTTCACCCTTGAGAGTACTGAGTATGAGAATTAAGTAAACACTTTCATGCTGTACCAAAGGCATCTCTCACCCTGATAATTAAGATCAAATTGAAATAATAAAAAATTGCACTAGTGTATCTCCAATAACTGGTAAGTGCAGTTTAGATTCAGTATTGGGTGATTTTCACAGGTCTTAATGACAAGATTCTGCAGGAAATGGATATCATTCAAAGCCTCATACGTGAATGATACTCAAAAGAATCACACAATTTAAAAGCAGAGAATAAAGAGTTCCACGTATCTACAATTTATACCATGCTAAATCCTTCATATGTGGTATCTCTTTTAACCCTTAATGCAGGGAGGTTGATATTAGTATCTACATTTTTATTAATAGATGAGAAAGCTAAACTTTAGAGACGTTCAGGAATTTATTGAAAATTGAACAGATATTTCCCTAACTTTTATTTCTTAACACTTACATGAATGATTTCTACTACTGTGTGAGACAACCCCCTACAGCTACAGTTTGCTGTTATAAGATACCAAGGGACCTACTAAGAGTCACATGGGAGTGCTTTGATTTCTGGAACAAGGGAATAGGGCCTTCAAACAAACGAGAAGTCCAGAAATTGGAAGAACAAAGGTAGCAATAGCAAGTAACCAAAGGTAATAAAGTCAGTATTTAGCAGAAGGCTTGGTGAGCAACCAATGAAGCTGAGGAAATGTTACCTTGAGATACAGAGTAACAAACTGAATATTTAGTGAGAAAATCTGCTTTTTTTATGTCATAAATTTTACCCTCCTTAGTTCCTGGAATGCTTTATGCTAAATACTACGGGCCCTACATGTGTATACAATTCGTGGGAATCAACAGCTTAGATGCAAAGGATCCACAGCCACAGTAAAATCTTGCTGCTTTTCTATTATAATACATGAAAGCATAAAAGCACTGCATAGCTTTAAAGTGATAGTCAGTATTATGAACACTTACTGTACTGATAAAAATTTATATTTATTCTGTGCACTTGGCAGCCTCAGCTATGAACACTTCTGTTACAGAGCCGTGCCAAAACACATAAAGTTTAAGGCTTGACCAAGCGCTAAAGCAGGAGCTTTCACCCTTGAGAGTACTGAGTATGAGAATTAAGTAAACACTTTCATGCTGTACCAAAGGCATCTCTCACCCTGATAATTAAGATCAAATTGAAATAATAAAAAATTGCACTAGTGTATCTCCAATAACTGGTAAGTGCAGTTTAGATTCAGTATTGGGTGATTTTCACAGGTCTTAATGACAAGATTCTGCAGGAAATGGATATCATTCAAAGCCTCATACGTGAATGATACTCAAAAGAATCACACAATTTAAAAGCAGAGAATAAAGAGTTCCACGTATCTACAATTTATACCATGCTAAATCCTTCATATGTGGTATCTCTTTTAACCCTTAATGCAGGGAGGTTGATATTAGTATCTACATTTTTATTAATAGATGAGAAAGCTAAACTTTAGAGACGTTCAGGAATTTATTGAAAATTGAACAGATATTTCCCTAACTTTTATTTCTTAACACTTACATGAATGATTTCTACTACTGTGTGAGACAACCCCCTACAGCTACAGTTTGCTGTTATAAGATACCAAGGGACCTACTAAGAGTCACATGGGAGTGCTTTGATTTCTGGAACAAGGGAATAGGGCCTTCAAACAAACGAGAAGTCCAGAAATTGGAAGAACAAAGGTAGCAATAGCAAGTAACCAAAGGTAATAAAGTCAGTATTTAGCAGAAGGCTTGGTGAGCAACCAATGAAGCTGAGGAAATGTTACCTTGAGATACAGAGTAACAAACTGAATATTTAGTGAGAAAATTTCACTTAAGTGTATGTGAATATTGTTACTCGTGCACTTCATCTGTGGTTCTCGTACCCTCAGATATCATCCTCCTCTTTTACAATAAATATTTTGTAAAATCCCCTTTACCAATCTAAAATAGAAATTCAGAAATAATATGAGAACTTTAAATGATAAAAACAGGATAATGTTCTGTTGTAATAAAAAAGAAATAACATATATGACTAAGCAATCTATTTCAATATGTAAATATCTGGGGATGCCTACTCTAGAAGACAAATATATTTGTCTACATTTCCAAACTGCTCCAGGGGGCAAGCCCTCCTAAATCCACAGGCTAGATGGATACAGTCATGTTGGCAAAGGTTTTCTCATTAGATCCTACTCTGAGCTAAAATAGGAAGCCACAGTATTTAGGACTTTCTGCCCTGTGTCTTTATTTCCAAGGAATTTGTTGATACAGAAGTAGAATTGAGGTGAAAATCAATGGAGCTGTTTCCAAGACAGAATTTCTTCAATGGAAAAACACACATTCAAGGTTGGAGGGTTCAGAGGACTAGATGGAGAGTGGTCATTTGATAAAGATGTCACACACATAATCTTTAGGGAAACTTGGAGATGTTTCTCAGAAGGCTGGAGATGGCAATTTCCATAGGGTTCCTTGGCAATTTCCAGATTCCTTCTGGCATGGAAGCAGACTATTTGGATTCAGTGGGATATATTGTGCCCATGTGGTACAAAGGGGTGCCTCTCCCTGTGAGTCCCTGTCTGAACTGATGCATACCTTGTTTTCTTTGACTATAAAAAGCAGCTGTGATTAATCCACATTAAGGCAAGCAGAGTAAAGAAGTGGACTACCTCTCTGACTCTTGCACAAGCTTTCAATAAGACACAAAAGCACAGGATTTTGTAACTCTTAAATCACCTTCTTTTTGACTGCTCAAATATATATCTAATTGAGGCCTATCAAATTCTTTCTCAAAGCTGGCACCATGTCAACGACCTCCTGGTCATGGTCTCAGAGGGGTGGAGCATACAATGGGAGGAAGTATTTCCTTTTATTGGTTCTAAATTTACTAGCCTTTAGCTCCATTGAATTAAATTATGGCACAGGATGAACATTATAGCTATAACTGACGTTTATAAACTACATTCTGTCCATTAATCCTGAAGTGCTATGGAAACTGATTAACAAAATTAAATGTACAGCCATGTGCTCCCTTAGGCTTCCTGACGACTCTCCAGATACCTGTAGGTCTTCTGCAGTTTGAGTGATGTAGGAGTTGCCTCTGTTCTGTTCCCACCAGAACAGGTCTTGTCTAGAGCAGTTTTCTACAAGCTGTTGTTCCTTTCTGACATGGGTAGAGAGAAGCATTTGCTACTGAATGTCATGGTGGCCAGAGATTCTGTGGGTTACATCAATTCTACCTCACTAGCATGTACTCTTTCTCTCCCAACCTCCCTCGCTCACTCGCTCTCTCCCTCCCTTCCTTCTTACTGCCCTCCCTTACATCCTTCATTTTTTGCTCTTTTCCTATTTCTTTGTCCTTTACTCATCTTTCAACTCACTAGGAGCTGATCCTTGGTGTTAAGTTACCCATTCCTCTTGTTATTTCTGGGAGATGAGTGAAGACAGTCAGGTATGGGTATAGATAGATAGATAGATAGACAGACAGACAGATAGATAGACAAACCTTGACTCTTTCCAATCTTCCCAGACAAGAATAGCAAGTCTTCAAATTAAAGCCTGACCCCTGGGTGATATTTTCATTTATTCCACATTATGGTGAGTCCAAAAGTCAGTGTGGTATAGAGGAAAAACCCAAGGGGGTGGTAATGGGAAGACTAGTATCTAGACCCTGAAACCGACTCCCTGTGTGGTCTTAGGTGAATCACTTAACCACTTTAAGATTTAGTTTTATCAGCTGTATTTGCATTTCTGATGTTCCTTTAGCGAATTGCCAAAGTTTTATGTTATCTCAACTTTTCTCCTATCGGGTGGATTTTATGAAGTATACCTCTCCCAAATCAATTTGATTTGTCTCCACTCTGAGTAAAATCCTAAATTGAACAATTTACATGTCTCCAAACCAAAGGAGAGCTGAAGGTCTTTCCTTACTTATGCATCCATATATGCATAAGTAGGCAAGCTGTGAAATTCTTCTTGGACTGTGTAAGTAGCTGTTGAGAATATGGACTAGGTCAGAGGTGCCAAGATGAGGTATCAACTACCCCACAATATTAAGTTTAAAAATAATGGTGTGATTTGGATTCTTTTCCACTTTTATTGGGATATAATTGACATAGGGTATTGTGAGTTTAGGATATACCATGTGTTGATTTGATACATATATATATTAAAAAATTGTTACCAGCATAGCATTGGTTATTGCGTGTGTGTGTGTGTGTGTGTGTTAGTCACTCAGTAGTATTCAACTCTGGACTGTAGACCAGCAGACTCCTACGTCCATGTAATTTTCTTGGCAAGAATACTGCAGTGGAAAGCCATTCCCTTCTCCAGGGCCTCTTCCTGACCTAGGGATCAAACCCGGGTCTCCTGAAATGCTGGCAGATTCTTCACCAGCTGAGCCACCAGGGAAGTACAGTTAATGTTCATAACACATCATATAACTACCATTTCTTTTTGGTGGCAAGAATATTTAAGATCTACTATCTTAACAACTTTCAAGAACAAAATACACTATTATTAATTATAATCACTGGGCCATGCATTAGGTTTCCCAGAACTCATTCATCCTATAGCTGAAAGTTTGTACTCTAACCAACAATTATCCTCCACCCACCCCGACACACACCTTACATCCCCTGGTCACTACCATTCTAGGCTTTTACATATATTTGTTCAGCTCTTTTAAGGTTCCACATGTATATGATATCATGTAATATTTGCCTTATCTGTCTGACTTATTTCACTTAGCATGACATTGTCAAGGTCAATCCATGTCACACAAATGGCAGGATGTCCTTTCTATGATTGAGTAATATTCATATATATCACATCTTCTTTCCATTCATCTATTGAGAACATTTTATTTCTGTTATCTTGGTTATTGTGAATAATGTTATGATGGACACAGAAGTACAGATATATCTTTGATATCCTATTTTCATTTCCTTTGGACATATGTGCAGAAGTGACATTCCTTCATGATGTGGTAGTTCTGTTGTTTTTTTTTTTCCTGAAGGTGACTCCACATTGTTTTCTGTAAATAGCGGCTACACCCATTTAAATTACCACCAAGAGTGTAAAGGGTTTTCCTTTTCTTCACATCTTTGCCAATACTTGTTATCTCTTGTCTTTTTGATGATCCTAACAGGTGTAAGGTGATATTTCATTATGGTTTTGATTTGCATTTCCCTGATTACTGGTGATGTTGAATACCTTTTCATGTACCTGTTGGCCATTTTTATGTCTTCTTTGGGAAAATGTCTACTCAGTTTCTCTGTACTTCCCTAGTGGTCCAGTAGCTAAGACTCCACACTCCCAGTATAGGAGGCCCAAGTCCATCCCTGGTCAGGGATCTAGATGTCATGTGCTGCAACTAAGTGTTCACAGGCCACAACTAAAGATCCCACATGCTGCAAAGGTCAAAGATCATAATGCTGTCATTAAGATCTGGTGCAGTCAAATAATACTTAAATAAATATCTGGGTCATATGGCACTTCTATTTTTAGTTTTTTTTTAAGGAAATTCCATACTGTTCTCTATAGGGGCTGTACCAATTTACATTCCCACCAACAATGCATAAGAATTTCCTATTCTCCATACCCTATCCAGCTCAAGAGAGAGGGGATATATGTATACATATAGCTGATCCTTGTTGTTGTACAGCAGAAACTAATATGACAGTTAATTATATTTCAATAAGAAAAATTACTCACACAAAAAATAAGATAAAGTAAGGGAAAAAATATAAAATATAAGTAAATAAATAAATATTTTTTAAAAGGGTGATTGTTACTGTTTTTGCTATGGAGTTGTATGAGTTCTTTGTCTATTTCGGATATTAATCCATTATCAGATATTAACCCATTATCATTGAAGAATGCTTGTTTTAAGAGCCAACACAGGGCAACAAATAAGGTATCAAGTTATTTGAAGGCTATCTTGGCAGAATAGTCAGTGAACAGTAGCCTTTAGATACTGGAATATCTTTAGATACATAGGGGAAAGGTGCTTTGTTTACCAAAGGACACCACTGGTCCCCGACACAATCAGATAGACTAAAGGACCAGTGTGATACACTGGGCATCAGACTTCAGGCACAAATGCCAGCAAGGGAAACACTAATTGACAAATGGCATTGCCCTGCTGACCATCAAAAGCACAGGGCATCATGACTGCAGTCTCCATTCCATTTCTGTTGTCATGAAATCAGAAACATACAAACACAGACTCAGACTTTAGGAGAGAAATAGATGAGTGAGGCTATCCAAGAGATTATACCTGCATATATGGAAAAAACTTAAACCTAGAGACTATTTCATTATGGTTTTGATTTGCATTTCCCTGATTACTGGTGATGTTGAATACCTTTTCATGTACCTGTTGGCCATTTTTATGTCTTCTTTGGGAAAATGTCTACTCAGTTTCTCTGTACTTCCCTAGTGGTCCAGTAGCTAAGACTCCACACTCCCAGTATAGGAGGCCCAAGTCCATCCCTGGTCAGGGATCTAGATGTCATGTGCTGCAACTAAGTGTTCACAGGCCACAACTAAAGATCCCACATGCTGCAAAGGTCAAAGATCATAATGCTGTCATTAAGATCTGGTGCAGTCAAATAATACTTAAATAAATATCTGGGTCATATGGCACTTCTATTTTTAGTTTTTTTTTAAGGAAATTCCATACTGTTCTCTATAGGGGCTGTACCAATTTACATTCCCACCAACAATGCATAAGAATTTCCTATTCTCCATACCCTATCCAGCTCAAGAGAGAGGGGATATATGTATACATATAGCTGATCCTTGTTGTTGTACAGCAGAAACTAATATGACAGTTAATTATATTTCAATAAGAAAAATTACTCACACAAAAAATAAGATAAAGTAAGGGAAAAAATATAAAATATAAGTAAATAAATAAATATTTTTTAAAAGGGTGATTGTTACTGTTTTTGCTATGGAGTTGTATGAGTTCTTTGTCTATTTCGGATATTAATCCATTATCAGATATTAACCCATTATCATTGAAGAATGCTTGTTTTAAGAGCCAACACAGGGCAACAAATAAGGTATCAAGTTATTTGAAGGCTATCTTGGCAGAATAGTCAGTGAACAGTAGCCTTTAGATACTGGAATATCTTTAGATACATAGGGGAAAGGTGCTTTGTTTACCAAAGGACACCACTGGTCCCCGACACAATCAGATAGACTAAAGGACCAGTGTGATACACTGGGCATCAGACTTCAGGCACAAATGCCAGCAAGGGAAACACTAATTGACAAATGGCATTGCCCTGCTGACCATCAAAAGCACAGGGCATCATGACTGCAGTCTCCATTCCATTTCTGTTGTCATGAAATCAGAAACATACAAACACAGACTCAGACTTTAGGAGAGAAATAGATGAGTGAGGCTATCCAAGAGATTATACCTGCATATATGGAAGACTTATCTCTAAAGAGACTATTGGAATCACTAGATTTGACTAGATTTTAAGCCATATTTGACGTTTTTATCATGCTAACCAATGTGTGGGGGTTTTGGATGGGGGTGGTGGTAATTGGCAGAAAACAACCATATTAAATTTAGACAAGATTAAAAGTACTCTCCTTTTTCTAAATACCCAAATTGTAGAGTGAGTTAAATTTTGTGACTCCATTAAAAAATAAACGAGGAAAGGAAAAATAATCCCAGTACACTGATCTCATGAAACAGTCTCAGATATCAGAAAAAAAAAGAGAAGGAAGACAGAACTTTGGTGGGTGGAAATGTGCAAATACACCATTAATTTTAGTGTAGGCTGAGTCCTAAAATCTAGAATAACAGCAATTATTATTTAAATTGATTCATTCATTTAGTTAATGTAGGTTTTAATGGCTACCATGTGCCAGGCTCTATGTTAGGCCCTCGGGATGCAATAAGGAGCAAAAAGCCATGGTCCCTGCCTTCATGGAAATTAGACTTTTGTGGGACAGGCGGATATTACCCAATGATCACACAAGTGAATGTAAAATTACAACAGTGATAAAGTGCTTTGAAGGACAGCAGCAGTGAGCTACAAGAATGCATGGTGGAGAAACTGTCTAGGGAGGGGAGAAAAGTCTGAAGAGAAGACAGGGCTAAAATCTGAAGGACAGCTTTTAAGACAAAGGAACAAGATGGACAGGACAGAAGAAGAATTTTGTGTAAGGGGCATGGCCAAGGCAGAGGGAGTGGTGGGGTAAGAAGTGTGGCCAGGACAAAAGAGGCAGTATTCTCAAGGGGTCAGCAGCTAGAGGGCAGCCACAGAGGAGAGGTGAACGGGAGGGGAGAGCGAGGCTGGCCAGGACAGACCAAATCAGGTGGACCCTTTAAAGGAAACTGGTTTTATTCCAAGAGGAAGGCAAAGACGCTAAGCTGTTTTGAAGGTGAGTATGTGGACCTTAAAAAGACAAAAATATTCTTTCTACTTTTAAAACTAACTTCATCTATATGTTTTGCTTTAAGATGAGAGGCAACATTTTGCAGATAAGTTATATCTAGGAGTTTTATGCTTATTGTGATCAATTACTCAAAATATTGGGTGTCATCCAGCAATCCAAAGAAAGGAGTTTGCAGATTCTCTGAGAATGTATTTAATATGACTGGTCTATACCCCGCATCATGTGATTAGTTCTCTTAAAGTTACAACAGTCATATTCATTTTCTTTCAACTGACTGATTTGTTTGTTTACTATCAGGTTAGAATAGAAGATTAGATAAATAACCCTTCTAGAGGATTTTGTACGTTTCCTAGATATGTTGTTTTATCCTTATTTAATTTGGCATATATTAAATAACACTCTCTGTGTGTAGATGTGTCTATATGTGTTGGGGTGTTAGATTAAGGAGACAGAGCTCCTTGAAAAATAATATCATCCCTTTTCTAGGAATCTGAAGCACATAGGAAAGCTTCAATTTCATTTAGAAGAGTTCTGCTAGCTAACAAATATGTATACATTATATTACTAAATATAATATTCCTAAACTGGTTTAATTAGGATGATTTGGGGAACAAGTAACTAAACCTTAAAGACAACTTCTGTTCTACCATACTGTTTGTGTATAATATCTTTATTGCTTTTTCTGATTATAAAAAATGCATATTTATAAATATGCTCACATCACATAAGCAAAGAAAAATAAAGAAAAATGTCTCCTTTAATGGTAGGGCCAGATTGGGAGTAGAAATGGAGTATGAAACAGAGATACTTGCTGTTCATGGTAGTTGATAATCAACAAATGGTATCTTTACAGTTTTAAGCCACTTTTTGACATAGATTCATTAAAATGATAACATCAAACAGACAAATATAAGTTGCTTTGTCAGAAGTCTTTGGAGTTGTTGTCATTGTTCAGTCACTAATTTGTGTCTGACTCTTTGCAACATCATGGACTGCAGCATGCCAGGCTACCCTGTCCTCCCTTATTTCTCTGAGTTTGCTCAAATTCCTATCCATTGAGTTGGTTATGCCATCTAATGATCTCATCTTCTGCTTTTCCCTTCTCTTTTTGTCTTCAGTCTTTCCCAGCATCAGGGTCTTTTCCACCAGAGTCTCTTTCTTGAAGATAATGTGACAAATATTTGTTGTTGTTGAATCACTCCTGACTTTTTGGAACCTCATGGATTGTAGTACACCAGGCTCTTCTGTTTTCCTCTCTCTTCTGAAGATTGCTCAAATTCATTTCCATTGAGTTGGCAATGCCACTCCCTTCTCCTTTTGCCTTTAATCTTTATCAGTGACAAATATACCCTATGTTAAATTGTTTTCCTAGTTTAAAAAGGCCCTTTCCCTTTAATTGTGTCTTCTTACTGCTATTTTGATATATTGCTTTTTTATCTACTCCCCTGTGTTTTGCAAAATAGGAGATTCATACGTCTAAAGCCAGTCTGTTCCTGCCCCAGTATGGTGGGTTCCTGGATAGAGTCTGGTCACCAGTAAGACCAAGTCGTGATTAGAAGGTTGAGATTTTCAGCCCCACACCCCATTCTCTAAAAATAAGAGAGGAGCTAGAAATGGAGTTAATGATCAATCATGGCTGTGTGAGGAAGTGCCCATAGAAATTCCAAACATATAAGGTTTGAGGGGCTTCTGGGTTGTTGAAAAGGAGGAGGTGCTTAGAGGGTAGTCCACCCAGAGAGGGCATGGAAATGCCACGTCCCTTTCCACATGGGATCCCAAATATCTCTTCTACCTAAGTGCTCATCTGTAACATTTTTACATCCTTTTATAATAAACCAGAAGTATGTGAGGATAGGGTTTTCCAGTTTTCAATACATTTTTGGCGTCTCTACCTTCTCTGAGAATTGTACTGTTTTCATTGGCAAAGTTCTTGCCAGGAAAAAGGAGACTTCTTCTCCCTCTTGGACTCTTATCTTTGTTACATGGTTTTTCCATAAAATGTTATGAAAAATCTGAATATTTTTGGCCAACCCAATACTTAGAGCTAGCATCAGATCCTAGAAATGAAGGGCTGAGTCCCATACGACTGCCCACAAATGCCAAATGCAAGTCTAGGTTGTTGCATAAGACCAGTTGGCTATAAAACAGAAGTTTCCAAGACCCCTTCCTAGAGTTCAACTGATTTGCTAATGTGGCTTATAGAGTTTGGAAAAACAGTTTGCTTACTGTTTACCATTTTATTATAAAAGTATATGAAAAAGATGGAAGAGATATGTGGGAAGGTATGTGAGAAGGGGTGTGGAGCTTCCATGCCCTCTCTGGGTATACCACCCTCCACGTAGCTCCTCCTGTTCAACAACCCAGAAGCTCTTAAAACCCCATACTTTTGGAATTTTCTTAAAACTGAACTAGACTATAATATCTCTAAAATTTCCAAAGTTGAGCAGAATCCCCATTTCAATCGGTATTTGGAAACTCTCAAACATTATCAGGAGCCTAAAATTACCTCTCTGAAAAACAGATTTTAAGATTAACTGAAGAAAACAAACATTAATGAAAGATAAAATGGGAAGAGGCGATTAAAACAGCAGACTAGAAGGATGTGAAATTCACCTCCCCACCACAAACACATTAAAAATATATCTATGTGTGGGACGATTCTCACAAAAATTAACTGAAGGCTGTTAGAAACACTCCTGTACAACTAAGGCTGAAAGAAAGGTCCACATAGATTTGAGTAGGAAGGGAATAGAAGAGGTCAGGTTGGGACTTATGCCCTAAGGAGGGGACTCAGAGAAGCAGGGAGATTATGCAAGCAGAGCTCCTCCCTGGGGAGTAAACAGTTCAAGGCACATACTGGGTGCTCCAACCCTGGTGTCCAATACAGGGAAGAAGTGCCCCTTGTCTGGTTTTGAGGATGTGTGACACTAACAAGTGGGCTGTGGGAAGCCTTGATTCCACTTGGGAGGAGGCTGCATGTGCTTACTTGCACCTAAAACAGGGCAGAGAGGAGAGACTCAAACTGTAGGGTTGGCTTACTGGTTTCCCATGACTCCCAGAGGCCCCAGCCTGAGTCAAGTGAGCATTCCAGCCCCACTTACTTCATGTTGCAGCTTCACACTGGAGTGAGGGATGCTATGACAGAGGAAAGAACACTGTCATGAGACATAGGTGGCCAGACCCAAGTGGTGTCTGGAGGGGGCAGGGATGCTATGCCCTTGGACCTTATTGTTACTGATTTTGAATTGGCAATATAGACCAGTTGGCTATAAACCAGAAGTTTCCAAGACCCCTTCCTAGAGTTCAACTGATTTGCTAATGTGGCTTATAGAGTTTGGAAAAACAGTTTGCTTACTGTTTACCATTTTATTATAAAAGTATATGAAAAAGATGGAAGAGATATGTGGGAAGGTATGTGAGAAGGGGTGTGGAGCTTCCATGCCCTCTCTGGGTATACCACCCTCCACGTAGCTCCTCCTGTTCAACAACCCAGAAGCTCTTAAAACCCCATACTTTTGGAATTTTCTTAAAACTGAACTAGACTATAATATCTCTAAAATTTCCAAAGTTGAGCAGAATCCCCATTTCAATCGGTATTTGGAAACTCTCAAACATTATCAGGAGCCTAAAATTACCTCTCTGAAAAACAGATTTTAAGATTAACTGAAGAAAACAAACATTAATGAAAGATAAAATGGGAAGAGGCGATTAAAACAGCAGACTAGAAGGATGTGAAATTCACCTCCCCACCACAAACACATTAAAAATATATCTATGTGTGGGACGATTCTCACAAAAATTAACTGAAGGCTGTTAGAAACACTCCTGTACAACTAAGGCTGAAAGAAAGGTCCACATAGATTTGAGTAGGAAGGGAATAGAAGAGGTCAGGTTGGGACTTATGCCCTAAGGAGGGGACTCAGAGAAGCAGGGAGATTATGCAAGCAGAGCTCCTCCCTGGGGAGTAAACAGTTCAAGGCACATACTGGGTGCTCCAACCCTGGTGTCCAATACAGGGAAGAAGTGCCCCTTGTCTGGTTTTGAGGATGTGTGACACTAACAAGTGGGCTGTGGGAAGCCTTGATTCCACTTGGGAGGAGGCTGCATGTGCTTACTTGCACCTAAAACAGGGCAGAGAGGAGACTCAAACTGTAGGGTTGGCTTACTGGTTTCCCATGACTCCCAGAGGCCCCAGCCTGAGTCAAGTGAGCATTCCAGCCCCACTTACTTCATGTTGCAGCTTCACACTGGAGTGAGGGATGCTATGACAGAGGAAAGAACACTGTCATGAGACATAGGTGGCCAGACCCAAGTGGTGTCTGAGCAGGGTGAAGGCATCCATTACTGGTCTTTAAACAGACAGTGCATCAGAAGCAGCCCAGACATCTGTCTGCAGCTGGGCTACTGCAGACTGCTCCCATAACATACTAACAGTACCCACAGATCCCTGTTGCCTCCACACGGCTCCTCTCTAGGGCAAAAGAACCACTATTGTGGGAGGGGAGAGAGCCCACCCAAAGGAAAAAGAACAGCTTGGACTCAAACCTAAAGGCTTCTGCTCCAGGAACTTAGGCTCCACCTCTGCCCCAGGTAGGGTCATAGTGACCACTGAGCAAAGAAGAAACCTGACCCATACCTGGTTCTGGCCTTAGTACCTCTCTTTCCTGCTCCACACTTATCAAGGTGACAGCTGACGGTACATTCTGATGTGACTTGTGTTCATGTCAAATCCAGATTGTAAATGGACCCTCCCAGGTAAAATCACAATAGGTAACTGTTTCACTCAATTTCACAGAGATAGAGCAAGTTTAGCAACATGAGAAGGCAAAAGACTGGGTCTCAATCGAAAAAACAAGAGAAAATCCCTGCAAAAAAATTTAATAATAATAATAAAATAATAAAACCTAGCCCACAATTTTCAAGATAAAGAATTAGCAGCATTAGGAAGAATATTAACTGGACTAGGGAAAATAAGAGATGAAAATATCGAGGATTTTAATAAGGAAGAAGAAAATACAAAGAAGAACAAATGAGAACTGAGGAATACAATAACTGAAATTTTAAAAAAACCAAACACTAGAAAGAATTAATAGCAGATTAGATGATACAGAAGAATGCATAAGTGATCTGAAAGACAGAATAATGGAAATTACACAATCAGAACAACAAAAAGAACAAACAAATTTAAAAATGATTATATTTTAAGAGATTTCTAGGAGAGTATGAAGCATACCAACCACAGGGGTCCCCGAATCTGAAGAGAGAAAGGAGTATTAAAATATGTTTGATGAAATTTTGGTTAAAAACTCCCAGATTGAAGAAACAGATATCCAGGTACAGGAAATACTGAGAATCCCATACAAAAGGAACCCAAACAGACCCATACAGAGACATATGATAATTAAAATGACAAAAATCAAAGATAAACATAGAATTCTAAGGTAGCAAGAGAAATTAAGCCTTCTGAAAATCTAGAGGATAAATCTTTAATTTCTCATATTCCCTGAACTAAAACTGAACTGAAAGCCATAGTCATATATTTTCCCAAAGAAACTTAAGATCCTCACAGATTTGTTGAGGCATTTAATCTACTTATTCAAGCTTATCAACCTTGTTTTTCCAACTTGCATCACTTAGATCATACACTTGTCAGTGAAAATCAGAGCCAGAATTGGATGAAAACTGCTAATTGGGAAAGTACTAAGAGGTCTCTACAATTACAGTCAGGAGACCAGCCTGCTAACTTATTATATGATCAGACTTGGGCAATTGCTACTCCTAGCAATTTTATCAGGCAATTCGTAGGTTTTATTTTTTAATGTTTGTTTATTTGGCTGCATCAGTTCTCAGTTGCCTCATGTGGTATTTTCATTGTAATGTGTCAGATCTTTTTAATTGCGACTAGTGGAATCTTTAGGTGCGGCATGCAAACTTTTAGTTGTAGCCTGTGGGATCTAGTTCCCTGACCAGGGATGGAACCTGGACAAATTGCATTAGGAGTACAGGACTGCCGGGGAAGCCCCCCGGTGTGTGTGTGCTCAGTTGTGTCTGTCTCCCCATGATCCCATGGACTGCAGCCCACCACGCTGCTCTGTCTGTGGGATTCTCTAGGGAAGAATATTGGAGTGAGTTGCCATTTCCTTCTCCAGGGAAGTCTCCCTGAGGCATTTCCAAAATCTATTGATTGAAATAAAATTCAGTCCTGCACACAAAAATAGATGAACTTGCTCTTCATGACTTCAGATTGTTTTTAAAGAAAATTCTAATCTTCCTTTTGATATCAATTCTACCAAGATAGTTTTTAGCTCTATGTTTATTAATGAGCTGCATAACACAGAGACATCTCCCCTCCAGGAAAACAGTCAGAATGGAATGGATACTGTCCACTCTAGATTTTGGTTAAAAACTCCCAGATTGAAGAAACAGATATCCAGGTACAGGAAATACTGAGAATCCCATACAAAAGGAACCCAAACAGACCCATACAGAGACATATGATAATTAAAATGACAAAAATCAAAGATAAACATAGAATTCTAAGGTAGCAAGAGAAATTAAGCCTTCTGAAAATCTAGAGGATAAATCTTTAATTTCTCATATTCCCTGAACTAAAACTGAACTGAAAGCCATAGTCATATATTTTCCCAAAGAAACTTAAGATCCTCACAGATTTGTTGAGGCATTTAATCTACTTATTCAAGCTTATCAACCTTGTTTTTCCAACTTGCATCACTTAGATCATACACTTGTCAGTGAAAATCAGAGCCAGAATTGGATGAAAACTGCTAATTGGGAAAGTACTAAGAGGTCTCTACAATTACAGTCAGGAGACCAGCCTGCTAACTTATTATATGATCAGACTTGGGCAATTGCTACTCCTAGCAATTTTATCAGGCAATTCGTAGGTTTTATTTTTTAATGTTTGTTTATTTGGCTGCATCAGTTCTCAGTTGCCTCATGTGGTATTTTCATTGTAATGTGTCAGATCTTTTTAATTGCGACTAGTGGAATCTTTAGGTGCGGCATGCAAACTTTTAGTTGTAGCCTGTGGGATCTAGTTCCCTGACCAGGGATGGAACCTGGACAAATTGCATTAGGAGTACAGGACTGCCGGGGAAGCCCCCCGGTGTGTGTGTGCTCAGTTGTGTCTGTCTCCCCATGATCCCATGGACTGCAGCCCACCACGCTGCTCTGTCTGTGGGATTCTCTAGGGAAGAATATTGGAGTGAGTTGCCATTTCCTTCTCCAGGGAAGTCTCCCTGAGGCATTTCCAAAATCTATTGATTGAAATAAAATTCAGTCCTGCACACAAAAATAGATGAACTTGCTCTTCATGACTTCAGATTGTTTTTAAAGAAAATTCTAATCTTCCTTTTGATATCAATTCTACCAAGATAGTTTTTAGCTCTATGTTTATTAATGAGCTGCATAACACAGAGACATCTCCCCTCCAGGAAAACAGTCAGAATGGAATGGATACTGTCCACTCTAGATTTAGATAATCTGGCAAACTAGTGCTCTTATACTCTAAATGAGTCCTCAATAAGGAAGACTGCCAAAATTCTTAATCTTCAACTGGAGCAACTGAAGTCCCTAAACAAAGCTAAAGTGGGCCTGACTTCTACTATTATTGCAAAGAGCCAGGACATTGAAAAAGAGATTGTTACAAATTTAAGCACTTCAGTCACCTTCAGCCCTCTAACCAGCCTTTCCAACATCCTCTCAATTCTCACTGAAGGGGCTCCCAGGAACTCCAAGAGGTTCTTTCCTCTTAATTGGCTTGGAGAAACATTTCTCCAAGGTGGGGCTGAACCTCTTCCAGTCCTAACAGACATCAGAGCCTCACTGTTAGTGCTCAATCCCACTAACATACAGCCCTTGCTGTGGACTGCCAAAACAATTCAGACAGTTTGGATCTCTAATGAACCTCAAGGAATTCCTGTCTCTGAACTGATTCCTTTTTGTTTAGACCCCTTGAGACATGAACAACATTTTCTTCTTAGTAATCCCACCTTATCCATGTGTTAGGTAGAGACTTCTTAGACAAGTATCATGCTAAAATTTCTTTCTTCCAAAGTGGGAAGTAAATCTAGAATTGGACAGTCGTCATTAGCCAACCAGGTAAATTAAATGATTTTTCGACATTTTTTATTTGTTCCATCTTCATCTCCCACAGCACTAGAGATGATTCTGAAAACACTGATCAATTGTCCCCATTGAATCAGCCACCATTATCCTTATGGGCAAAATTCACAGCACTCCTCCCATCAAGATTCGGACCAACCCTCAGAAACCTCTTCCAAGAATTAATCAATACCCTTTAAGTAAAGAAGCCCTTCAAGGCATAAAGTCCATAACAGAAAATCACAAGGCTCCAGGTTTCATTATACCTTGCATCAGTCCTGTAACACTCCCATTTTATCAGTGAGAAAACCTAAGGACTGAGTGTAAAAGTTTAAAGAAAATTCTAATCTTCCTTTTGATATCAATTCTACCAAGATAGTTTTTAGCTCTATGTTTATTAATGAGCTGCATAACACAGAGACATCTCCCCTCCAGGAAAACAGTCAGAATGGAATGGATACTGTCCACTCTAGATTTAGATAATCTGGCAAACTAGTGCTCTTATACTCTAAATGAGTCCTCAATAAGGAAGACTGCCAAAATTCTTAATCTTCAACTGGAGCAACTGAAGTCCCTAAACAAAGCTAAAGTGGGCCTGACTTCTACTATTATTGCAAAGAGCCAGGACATTGAAAAAGAGATTGTTACAAATTTAAGCACTTCAGTCACCTTCAGCCCTCTAACCAGCCTTTCCAACATCCTCTCAATTCTCACTGAAGGGGCTCCCAGGAACTCCAAGAGGTTCTTTCCTCTTAATTGGCTTGGAGAAACATTTCTCCAAGGTGGGGCTGAACCTCTTCCAGTCCTAACAGACATCAGAGCCTCACTGTTAGTGCTCAATCCCACTAACATACAGCCCTTGCTGTGGACTGCCAAAACAATTCAGACAGTTTGGATCTCTAATGAACCTCAAGGAATTCCTGTCTCTGAACTGATTCCTTTTTGTTTAGACCCCTTGAGACATGAACAACATTTTCTTCTTAGTAATCCCACCTTATCCATGTGTTAGGTAGAGACTTCTTAGACAAGTATCATGCTAAAATTTCTTTCTTCCAAAGTGGGAAGTAAATCTAGAATTGGACAGTCGTCATTAGCCAACCAGGTAAATTAAATGATTTTTCGACATTTTTTATTTGTTCCATCTTCATCTCCCACAGCACTAGAGATGATTCTGAAAACACTGATCAATTGTCCCCATTGAATCAGCCACCATTATCCTTATGGGCAAAATTCACAGCACTCCTCCCATCAAGATTCGGACCAACCCTCAGAAACCTCTTCCAAGAATTAATCAATACCCTTTAAGTAAAGAAGCCCTTCAAGGCATAAAGTCCATAACAGAAAATCACAAGGCTCCAGGTTTCATTATACCTTGCATCAGTCCCTGTAACACTCCCATTTTATCAGTGAGAAAACCTAAGGACTGAGTGTAAAAGTCTGTTCAGGACCTCCAAGCAGTAAGCAACATTGTCATCCCTTGACACCCTGCTGTTCCTAACCCTTATACACCACTAACATCCATTCCCAGTGGAAGCAAATTTTTTACTGTAATTGATTTACACAGTACATTCTTTAGAATCCCCGTTGATAAAGCTAGCCAATACCTTTTTCCTTCACTTGGGTATAAAAACAATTCACATGGACAGAAATGCCTGAGGGTTTTACTGTGATTCCTTCTTCTTTCTTACACATCTTGATGATATAATTTCCCCAGAGACCTTACTTTCTAGCAATATGTGGCTGATTTGTTTCTTTGCTCTCCTTCTCAAGCCTCCTCACAGAAGACAGCATGGACTTGCTAAAGCTTTTAGCCTTAAAAAGACATACAGTCTCCAAAGAAAAATTGCAGCTTGCCCCAAACCCAGATTTGACATTTAGGACATCTGATACCAGAACAAAGGCTACACTTAGACCCAGGTAGACTTAAGTTTCCCAAATCTCAAAACTAAGTGCTAACTGTGAGGTTTTCTCAGATTACTTGATTATTGCTAGAATTGGGTTCCAAATTTCTCTCTTATGGCCCAAACTCTGTATGTTTTACTAAAGAACAACACCCCCAATTCAATTTTATGGGGAGAGCACGACAACATAGCTTTGAAGGCTTTAAAGGAGAGTTTGATAAATCTACATGCTCTTGGGCATCACAGTTATCAGATTTTCTTTGTCCTTTATATATATATGTGTGTGTGTGTGTATATATATACACATCACAGTTATCAGATTTTCTTTGTCCTTTATATATATATGTGTGTGTGTATATATATATATGAAATGCCTTTGGGGTACTCACCCAAATACACAGGGACCTTAATAGGGGACTATAGACAGAAACTGGACCCTGTAGCATAGGACTACAATCTTGTGTTACATTTATAATCACGGCTATTTTGGTTAAAGCCATAGAGAAAACTGTTACGGAATTCCCTTTAGCCATTTTTGTGGCTCATGCAGTAGAAGTCCTTCTGAATTCTCATCATACTCAATATTTCTCAGTCACCTGCCTCATCTCCTATGAAGTTCTTTTGTTAATTGATCTTTATATAACTCTTTGTAATAACCTTAACCCTGCTAATCTTCTCTTGCTCCATCACTGATAAAGTCTCTCACAACTACTGAACACTGATGGATCACCATTTGACTCCTTATGATGATCCACTGGAAATTTCATTGTGTAGCACCAACTTCTCATAATGGTTCTTATTTAAAAGGTGACAGTGACAAGTACTATATGCTACTGAAACTCATTTGATGTTGTTGAGGCAACCATTTACCTACTTTGGACCAATAGGCTGAATGATATGCTCTTACACAGGCTTGTACATTAGCCAAAGACAAAACTGCCAATATTTATACTGGTAGCAAACATGCTTATGGAGTAGCTCATGATTTTGGAATGTTGTGGAAGCAACATGGCTTCCTCACTTCAATGCTTAAAAGCAAACATACAGTCTCCAAAGAAAATTGCAGCTTGCCCCAAACCCAGATTTGACATTTAGGACATCTGATACCAGAACAAAGGCTACACTTAGACCCAGGTAGACTTAAGTTTCCCAAATCTCAAAACTAAGTGCTAACTGTGAGGTTTTCTCAGATTACTTGATTATTGCTAGAATTGGGTTCCAAATTTCTCTCTTATGGCCCAAACTCTGTATGTTTTACTAAAGAACAACACCCCCAATTCAATTTTATGGGGAGAGCACGACAACATAGCTTTGAAGGCTTTAAAGGAGAGTTTGATAAATCTACATGCTCTTGGGCATCACAGTTATCAGATTTTCTTTGTCCTTTATATATATATGTGTGTGTGTGTGTATATATATACACATCACAGTTATCAGATTTTCTTTGTCCTTTATATATATATGTGTGTGTGTATATATATATATGAAATGCCTTTGGGTACTCACCCAAATACACAGGGACCTTAATAGGGGACTATAGACAGAAACTGGACCCTGTAGCATAGGACTACAATCTTGTGTTACATTTATAATCACGGCTATTTTGGTTAAAGCCATAGAGAAAACTGTTACGGAATTCCCTTTAGCCATTTTTGTGGCTCATGCAGTAGAAGTCCTTCTGAATTCTCATCATACTCAATATTTCTCAGTCACCTGCCTCATCTCCTATGAAGTTCTTTTGTTAATTGATCTTTATATAACTCTTTGTAATAACCTTAACCCTGCTAATCTTCTCTTGCTCCATCACTGATAAAGTCTCTCACAACTACTGAACACTGATGGATCACCATTTGACTCCTTATGATGATCCACTGGAAATTTCATTGTGTAGCACCAACTTCTCATAATGGTTCTTATTTAAAAGGTGACAGTGACAAGTACTATATGCTACTGAAACTCATTTGATGTTGTTGAGGCAACCATTTACCTACTTTGGACCAATAGGCTGAATGATATGCTCTTACACAGGCTTGTACATTAGCCAAAGACAAAACTGCCAATATTTATACTGGTAGCAAACATGCTTATGGAGTAGCTCATGATTTTGGAATGTTGTGGAAGCAACATGGCTTCCTCACTTCCAATGGAAATACTAGGAAAATTAGAAATGACTTATGTTTAAGAATTACTGGTTGCAATATATCTTGATATATTAGCTATTATTTTGATTCCTGGGCATTCTACACTTAACTCTAAAAGTTAAGGAAAATCACCATGCTGATATTTCCACAAGAGATGCTGCCTTTAAACCTACCAGCAGCAGCCAAACCTCTGTCATGATGCAAAGGGATATTTCCCCAAATAATAATTTAGAAAAACTGGCTAGAAAATCCCAACAGTTGGCCTCAGAATGTGAAAAGCAAGACTGTAAATCCAACAATTGTTGGTTTGATAAAAACAGAAAACTCTGGTTCAAATCAAATAATAATCCAGTCTCACTGAAGACAGTTTAGTTTTAAGTTGCACACCTCACCATTGTGTATGCATTAAACCAACAGTCTAGTGATCAAATGATAGTATTTGTGACTCAATATTGATGGAGAAAACATTAATAAGGGTGCAAAAGAGTGTCTACCTCATTTGTCCCGAAATACAACCTTAGGGATTCCTGTCCATACTACTTTAGTCCTAAGCATTTTAAATTATCTAATGGGGCACTTGACGTCTGGCAAATGAATTTCATACAACTTTATCCATTTAATGGATAAAAATAAATTTTAATCATGGCCTATATGTTTTTATATACTGGACTGAAGCTGTCCCTTGAAGATAGCTACTGCCTGTCTATGACTAAAGTTCTTTTGGAAAAGATTACCCTCCTCTTAGGAACTCCTCTTGAACTTCATAGCGATCAAGGAAACCATTTTACTAGTCAAATGGGTACTTTAACAAGCCTATCCTGTTTGGCTAGCTTTATAACACTTTCTGTGGGGTTACCACCCTCAATCCTTTGGTTTACTCCTTTGCTGGGAGAAATATCAACCACCCTCAGATATGCAGATGATACCACCTTAATGGCAGAAAGCAAACATCTTGGATAGTCTGATTTGGGAAATTTTGACCAATAGGCTGAATGATATGCTCTTACACAGGCTTGTACATTATCCAAAGACAAAACTGCCAATATTTATACTGGTAGCAAACATGCTTATGGAGTAGCTCATGATTTTGGAATGTTGTGGAAGCAACATGGCTTCCTCACTTCCAATGGAAATACTAGGAAAATTAGAAATGACTTATGTTTAAGAATTACTGGTTGCAATATATCTTGATATATTAGCTATTATTTTGATTCCTGGGCATTCTACACTTAACTCTAAAAGTTAAGGAAAATCACCATGCTGATATTTCCACAAGAGATGCTGCCTTTAAACCTACCAGCAGCAGCCAAACCTCTGTCATGATGCAAAGGGATATTTCCCCAAATAATAATTTAGAAAAACTGGCTAGAAAATCCCAACAGTTGGCCTCAGAATGTGAAAAGCAAGACTGTAAATCCAACAATTGTTGGTTTGATAAAAACAGAAAACTCTGGTTCAAATCAAATAATAATCCAGTCTCACTGAAGACAGTTTAGTTTTAAGTTGCACACCTCACCATTGTGTATGCATTAAACCAACAGTCTAGTGATCAAATGATAGTATTTGTGACTCAATATTGATGGAGAAAACATTAATAAGGGTGCAAAAGAGTGTCTACCTCATTTGTCCCGAAATACAACCTTAGGGATTCCTGTCCATACTACTTTAGTCCTAAGCATTTTAAATTATCTAATGGGGCACTTGACGTCTGGCAAATGAATTTCATACAACTTTATCCATTTAATGGATAAAAATAAATTTTAATCATGGCCTATATGTTTTTATATACTGGACTGAAGCTGTCCCTTGAAGATAGCTACTGCCTGTCTATGACTAAAGTTCTTTTGGAAAAGATTACCCTCCTCTTAGGAACTCCTCTTGAACTTCATAGCGATCAAGGAAACCATTTTACTAGTCAAATGGGTACTTTAACAAGCCTATCCTGTTTGGCTAGCTTTATAACACTTTCTGTGGGGTTACCACCCTCAATCCTTTGGTTTACTCCTTTGCTGGGAGAAATATCAACCACCCTCAGATATGCAGATGATACCACCTTAATGGCAGAAAGCAAGGAGGAACTAAAGAACTTCTTGATGAAGGTCAAAGAGGACAGTGAAAAAGTTAGCTTAAAACTCAACATTCATAAACCTAAGATCATGGCATCCAGTTCCATCACTTCATGGCAAATACATGGGGAAAAATGGAAACAGTGACAGACTTTATTTTCTTGGTGTCCAAAATCACTGTGGATGATGACTGCCATTAAATTAAAAGACACTTGTTCCTTTGAAGAAAAGCTATGACAAATCTAAATAGTGTATTCAAAAGCAGAGATCTGTATAGTCAAAGGCATAGTTTTTCCAGGAGTCATGTATTGATGTGGAGAGTTGGACCATAGAGAAGGCTCAGCACTGAAGAATTGAAGCTTTTGAACTGTGGTGCTGGAGAAGACTCTAGGAGTCCACTGGACAGCAAGGAGATCAAACCAGTCAATCTGAAAGGAATTCAACCCTGAATGTTCACTGGAAAAACTGATGTTGAAACTGAAGTTCCAGTACTTTGGCCACCTGATGGGAAGAGCTGATTCATTGAAAAAGACCTTGATGCTGGAAAAGACTGAGGGCAGGAGTAAAAGGGAGCAACAGAGGATGAGATGGTTGGATGGTATCACTGACTTAATGGACATGAGTTTGAGCAAACTCCAGGCGATGGTGAAGGAGAGAAGCCTAGTGTGCTGCAGTCTATTGGGTTGCAAAGAGTCAGTCACAACTTAGCAACTGAAAATCAACAACAAATGTGAAGGGGAAAGTATGCTTTTGCCTTGGGACCTGTCCATACTACTTTAGTCCTAAGCATTTTAAATTATCTAATGGGGCACTTGACGCTGGCAAATGAATTTCATACAACTTTATCCATTGAATGGATAAAAATAAATTTTAATCATGGCCTATATGTTTTTATATGCTGGACTGAAGATGTCCCTTGAAGATAGCTACTGCCTGTCTATGACTAAAGTTCTTTTGGTGGAGATTACCCTCCTCTTAGGAACTCCTCTTGAACTTCATAGCGATCAAGGAAACCATTTTACTAGTCAAATGGGTACTTTAACAAGCCTATCCTGTTTGGCTAGCTTTATAACACTTTCTGTGGGGTTACCACCCTCAATCCTTTGGTTTACTCCTTTGCTGGGAGAAATATCAACCACCCTCAGATATGCAGATGATACCACCTTAATGGCAGAAAGCAAGGAGGAACTAAAGAACTTCTTGATGAAGGTCAAAGAGGACAGTGAAAAAGTTAGCTTAAAACTCAACATTCATAAACCTAAGATCATGGCATCCAGTTCCATCACTTCATGGCAAATACATGGGGAAAAATGGAAACAGTGACAGACTTTATTTTCTTGGTGTCCAAAATCACTGTGGATGATGACTGCCATTAAATTAAAAGACACTTGTTCCTTTGAAGAAAAGCTATGACAAATCTAAATAGTGTATTCAAAAGCAGAGATCTGTATAGTCAAAGGCATAGTTTTTCCAGGAGTCATGTATTGATGTGGAGAGTTGGACCATAGAGAAGGCTCAGCACTGAAGAATTGAAGCTTTTGAACTGTGGTGCTGGAGAAGACTCTAGGAGTCCACTGGACAGCAAGGAGATCAAACCAGTCAATCTGAAAGGAATTCAACCCTGAATGTTCACTGGAAAAACTGATGTTGAAACTGAAGTTCCAGTACTTTGGCCACCTGATGGGAAGAGCTGATTCATTGAAAAAGACCTTGATGCTGGAAAAGACTGAGGGCAGGAGTAAAAGGGAGCAACAGAGGATGAGATGGTTGGATGGTATCACTGACTTAATGGACATGAGTTTGAGCAAACTCCAGGCGATGGTGAAGGAGAGGGAAGCCTAGTGTGCTGCAGTCTATTGGGTTGCAAAGAGTCAGTCACAACTTAGCAACTGAAAATCAACAACAAATGTGCTCATATTAGGTTGGTGCAAAAGTAATTGCAGTTTTGCACTGTTGAACTTTGACATTTGATATTGGAATACATTCTTTTAAATGTGGTTATATTATACATCATTTTAATGGGCATTTCTCTATTTTTTTTTTGCTAATGACTTATTTCTTGCTGTTTATTTTACATTTAGTTTAGACTATGGAAATGATGTTAGACAAAAAAAGCAATTTCGAGTGTTTTGTTAAAATCCTATTCATAATGGGTTGTAAAGAAGCAGAGACCACTCTCAACACCAACAACATTTTTGGTCCAGGAACTGCAAATACTTGTAAAAGTGGTTCAAGAAGTTTTGCTAAGGAGATGAGAGCCTTGAAGATGAGAAGCATAATGCCCGGCCATCGGAAATTGACAACAATAAATTGAAAGCAATCATCGAAGCTGATCCTCTTACTACACTAGAAGTTACTGAAGAACTCAACACCAACCATTCTATGGTTGTTTGGCATTGAAGCAAATTGGAAAGGTGAAAAATCTCGATAACTGGGTGTCTCATGAGCTGACTGCAAGTCAAAAAAAACTGGTTTTCCCTTATTCTATGAAACCGCAATGAACAATTTCTGGATTGGATTGTGATCTGTGATGAAAAGTGGAATTTATACAACAACTAGAGAGGACCAGCTCAGTGACTAGATTGAAAAGAAACTCCAAAGCACTTACCAAAGTCAAACTTGCACCAAGCAAATGCCATGGTCACTGTTTGGTGGTCTTCTGTAGGTCTGGTCCACTACAGATATATAATGGCAAAACCATTATACTTGGGAAGTATGCTCAGAAAATTGATGAGTTACACTGAAAACTGAAACACCTGAAGCTGGCATTGGTCAACAGAAAAGGCCCAGTTCCTCTGCACCACAACACACTGACTGCACATCGCAGGACCAACACTTGTAAAGTTGAAAAAAATTTGGGGTTTAAAAAGTTTTGCCTCACCTGCTGTATTCACTTGACCTCTTGCCGCTTCTTCAAGCATCATGACAACATTTTGCAGGGGAAACACTTCCATAACCAGCAGGAGACAGACAATGCTTTCCAAGTGTTTACTGAATCCTGAAGCACAGATTTTTTTTTTTTTTGCTACAAGAAAAAAAAAAATAAAAAACTTATTTCTCATTGGCAAAATGTGATTTTGATTAATAAAGATGTCTTTGAGCCTAGTTATAATGATTATAAAATTCATGGTCCAAAGCCACAATTATGTTTGCACCAACATAATAGGATTATTAAAACTCAATTGGCAAAATTTTACAGTCCCTCCAAATACCTTGGCCAAAAACATTGCCAAGGATGGAGGGATGGATGAATCTAAATCTCAGATCCACCTTGGGCATTTTTGGTCCAGGAACTGCAAATACTTGTAAAAGTGGTTCAAGAAATTTTGGTTCTTTAAGGAGATGAGAGCCTTGAAGATGAGAAGCATAATGCCCGGCCATCGGAAATTGACAACAATAAATTGAAAGCAATCATCGAAGCTGATCCTCTTACTACACTAGAAGTTACTGAAGAACTCAACACCAACCATTCTATGGTTGTTTGGCATTGAAGCAAATTGGAAAGGTGAAAAATCTCGATAACTGGGTGTCTCATGAGCTGACTGCAAGTCAAAAAAAACTGGTTTTCCCTTATTCTATGAAACCGCAATGAACAATTTCTGGATTGGATTGTGATCTGTGATGAAAAGTGGAATTTATACAACAACTAGAGAGGACCAGCTCAGTGACTAGATTGAAAAGAAACTCCAAAGCACTTACCAAAGTCAAACTTGCACCAAGCAAATGCCATGGTCACTGTTTGGTGGTCTTCTGTAGGTCTGGTCCACTACAGATATATAATGGCAAAACCATTATACTTGGGAAGTATGCTCAGAAAATTGATGAGTTACACTGAAAACTGAAACACCTGAAGCTGGCATTGGTCAACAGAAAAGGCCCAGTTCCTCTGCACCACAACACACTGACTGCACATCGCAGGACCAACACTTGTAAAGTTGAAAAAATTGGGTTAAGAAGTTTTGCCTCACCTGCTGTATTCACTTGACCTCTTGCCGCTTCTTCAAGCATCATGACAACATTTTGCAGGGGAAACACTTCCATAACCAGCAGGAGACAGACAATGCTTTCCAAGTGTTTACTGAATCCTGAAGCACAGATTTTTTTTTTTTTTGCTACAAGAAAAAAAAAAATAAAAAACTTATTTCTCATTGGCAAAATGTGATTTTGATTAATAAAGATGTCTTTGAGCCTAGTTATAATGATTATAAAATTCATGGTCCAAAGCCACAATTATGTTTGCACCAACATAATAGGATTATTAAAACTCAATTGGCAAAATTTTACAGTCCCTCCAAATACCTTGGCCAAAAACATTGCCAAGGATGGAGGGATGGATGAATCTAAATCTCAGATCCACCCCTTTGGAAGTCATACACTCTTACACTTTGAAATAGTCATAGGATACCCAATGGATTTGATTTCTACCTCTTTTAACCCAGAACTTATCAAAGGAGATATCGTTCAATATTGAAAAAATTTAATTGTTTCTATTTTTAAAAACATATTTTGGTACAGCAATATTCTCATAGCTTCACTCCTGAGAAATTAAAACCCTGTATGTCACACTTTGCAATCTGGAGACTGTAGTTTGGAAAAGACACCTCCAGAAAAAGTCTATTCATTCTCATTGGAAAGGCCCTTATGAGATATTGCTAACCAACCTTGATTGCTCCAAACTCTAGGGAATAGACACTTAGAATCATATTACACACATAAAGAAAGGACTGAACCCTGACTGGACCTGCATATCCTCGGTGACCTGACAGTTAAAGGTTTTCTCGAATTGAAGCGACTCACATTTGACGAGACAGTTTTCCTAAGATATCCAGATCGGGCATGATGGAAATTTGTCACTACACCTTTGATAATAAAGCACTTTCAGATGATCATCAGTATCTATGATAATTATTATAGATGAACTTTAGATAAAAAGTAACTAAAAGTTGTTTACTAGCTGACCCTGGGGTGGTGGAAAGTGTATGGTCATCCAAAGTGTGGGAGCCTGATAAAAGTGGAGTTTTTTTAAAGATAAAAGAAGGGATGGATCTGAGATTTAGATTCATGCATCCATCCATTCTTGGCAAAGGGTTTAGACCAAAATTGGGTTAAGAAGTTTTGCCTCACCTGCTGTATTCACTTGACCTCTTGCCGCTTCTTCAAGCATCATGACAACATTTTGCAGAAACACTTCCATAACCAGCAGGAGACAGACAATGCTTTCCAAGTGTTTACTGAATCCTGAAGACAGTTTTTTTTTTTTTGCTACAAGAAAAAAAAAAATAAAAAACTTATTTCTCATTGGCAAAATGTGATTTTGATTAATAAAGATGTCTTTGAGCCTAGTTATAATGATTATAAAATTCATGGTCCAAAGCCACAATTATGTTTGCACCAACATAATAGGATTATTAAAACTCAATTGGCAAAATTTTACAGTCCCTCCAAATACCTTGGCCAAAAACATTGCCAAGGATGGAGGGATGGATGAATCTAAATCTCAGATCCACCCCTTTGGAAGTCATACACTCTTACACTTTGAAATAGTCATAGGATACCCAATGGATTTGATTTCTACCTCTTTTAACCCAGAACTTATCAAAGGAGATATCGTTCAATATTGAAAAATTTAATTGTTTCTATTTTTAAAAACATATTTTGGTACAGCAATATTCTCATAGCTTCACTCCTGAGAAATTAAAACCCTGTATGTCACACTTTGCAATCTGGAGACTGTAGTTTGGAAAAGACACCTCCAGAAAAAGTCTATTCATTCTCATTGGAAAGGCCCTTATGAGATATTGCTAACCAACCTTGATTGCTCCAAACTCTAGGGAATAGACACTTAGAATCATATTACACACATAAAGAAAGGACTGAACCCTGACTGGACCTGCATATCCTCGGTGACCTGACAGTTAAAGGTTTTCTCGAATTGAAGCGACTCACATTTGACGAGACAGTTTTCCTAAGATATCCAGATCGGGCATGATGGAAATTTGTCACTACACCTTTGATAATAAAGCACTTTCAGATGATCATCAGTATCTATGATAATTATTATAGATGAACTTTAGATAAAAAGTAACTAAAAGTTGTTTACTAGCTGACCCTGGGGTGGTGGAAAGTGTATGGTCATCCAAAGTGTGGGAGCCTGATAAAAGTGGAGTTTTTTTAAAGATAAAAGAAGGGATGGATCTGAGATTTAGATTCATGCATCCATCCATTCTTGGCAAGGCTTTAGACCAAGGTATTTTGATAAAACCAGTCTTTCTTGGACTAGTTTATATTTGAACAGCACATCTCTGGGAGTAGGAGAAGTGTTGGTAGGGGGAGGTGCAGGAGGCAAAGGAGGGAGTAGGAGTGAGGGAGGCAGGAGGCCAAGGCAAAGTGACTCAAGCATGTAATCAGATTGACCAGAACAGGATGTGTCTGGCATGTGCATGTGGGCCAGATATTAACAGAAGCTGGACATAGTTAACACACCCTGAGGGCTGGAGGTGTCTACTCCCAGTTGAGAGATTTTTCAAGATGAGGTATCCATAGCAATCTCACATCCAAAGACAGAGGGCCTTGGAGGGACTAAGGTGTAGAGGGTGTCTGTCTCAGTTCTGAGCAGCTCTCAGGGAGTCCTGGAGCTCCCAGCCTTTACAAATAGCAGCACAGGTTTAAAAGGATCAGGCATTGTGCTCCAGCAGTAGGTGCAGCAGCCCCGAGATACCAAAGCCGCCTACTCCTCACACCTAACCCTGCACTTGGGGAATCACCTGAGCAGAATCGCACCCTTGGGGAAGAGAGTCACTCTGGAAGTGACTGGGTCCTAGAGACTGAATGGGTTTGGGAGCATAAAATAGGAGAAAGAAAGAAAGGAACACAGACAAAGTGTAGAGGCACATCTCTGCTCCTACGGTCCCATGACCCACTTCAAGCTCAGCTTGGAATCAAATGTGAGATGATGAAATTTGAAGTTCTAAACTCACCAGGAATGTTTATGGGTGTGTGTGTGTGTGTGTGTGTGTGTGTATGTATGTATATATACATATATATATATGTGTGTGTATTCTGATATATTAAAATATGTTATTCTGTAACCAAAAGTGATTTAAAGTTAGGGGATGTGAATATAGGGTCATTAAAGGAACCACCACAGTTTAGAGTGAGATATCACGGAAAAGAGTTAAATTGATCCATATTTGTGCACCAGTGTTATAAATCAGTCCTATATATACAATCTGGGTTAGTCCTAACCTTATGAAGCTGTTAAATATTGTCAAATTAGTTAAATCCATAAAGTGAAGGACAGAGAGGCAAACTAAATAAACAGTGTGAAGTGATCAAGCTAAAATGTGAATACAGATGTGTGAATTATTAAGTTCTAAACTATACCAGTAAGTTTTGAGTCTTGCTCTTTGGTTTTGTTACTTATGTTGTACTTTAAATGTATTTGTGCTTTGTTCCTCCCTAAGGGCTTCATTTGCTTTTTGGATAATGATGATAGATACAAAGCCTTGAGAGGTCTCACTTTTCCGACATGGCAATTGTAAGCACAGGAGTGATCTTAGACCAGAGGTGAATTCAGGGTTTCCGACTCCTGTCTTTTAGTTCAGTGCTTCTTTATTGTTAGTCATCATTATCATTTTTAAATTCAACCAAACTTGTTTACAAGTAGGAAACAAGTTCATAAGTAACAACTTTGTGGGTAAAATTCAAGCCAGAAGCCGAGAAGGCAGGAAGCTACTCTACCAATTCTGTCCCCAACCAGCTGTGTAACTTGGAGCAATTTCCTTAAGAGCTTTTGGCTCCAGTTTTTCATGTATATATTGAGAGGATTTTACTAAATGATCCCTATAGTTCTCTTCAGTTTTAAATGTTCAAACCAATATCACAAAGTCCAATTTTCTTTCTACAAGACTATCAAATACATTTTTCTTAAGTTGTTTACTTTTATTCCATATAAAAATTGTCCTGAAGGAAACTAGGAGATCACCAAGCTCCAACTTCTTCCTGAACCACTTGAGAAAGGAAAAAATGGTGAACCCAATGAGGGGGACTGGTTTTCTCTTTAACTTTAGATATAGTCTTATAGAGCTAGAGCTAGCTTTTCACGTATTTTCTGTTGTATCCTTGTCATGCACAAGGCAAGTAAAAGAAAGACACATAGAATCAGGTAGAAAGCATGTAAACTGCTAAAATGCCATTTTGTTTCCAAAAAAATGTTTCATTGAAACGATTAAATCACTTTGCTAAAAAAAATATGTCAGGATGCATCATCTGTCGGGAAGGAAGTGTGTTTTGGCACCAGTGTTATAAATCAGTCCTATATATACAATCTGGGTTAGTCCTAACCTTATGAAGCTGTTAAATATTGTCAAATTAGTTAAATCCATAAAGTGAAGGACAGAGAGGCAAACTAAATAAACAGTGTGAAGTGATCAAGCTAAAATGTGAATACAGATGTGTGAATTATTAAGTTCTAAACTATACCAGTAAGTTTTGAGTCTTGCTCTTTGGTTTTGTTACTTATGTTGTACTTTAAATGTATTTGTGCTTTGTTCCTCCCTAAGGGCTTCATTTGCTTTTTGGATAATGATGATAGATACAAAGCCTTGAGAGGTCTCACTTTTCCGACATGGCAATTGTAAGCACAGGAGTGATCTTAGACCAGAGGTGAATTCAGGGTTTCCGACTCCTGTCTTTTAGTTCAGTGCTTCTTTATTGTTAGTCATCATTATCATTTTTAAATTCAACCAAACTTGTTTACAAGTAGGAAACAAGTTCATAAGTAACAACTTTGTGGGTAAAATTCAAGCCAGAAGCCGAGAAGGCAGGAAGCTACTCTACCAATTCTGTCCCCAACCAGCTGTGTAACTTGGAGCAATTTCCTTAAGAGCTTTTGGCTCCAGTTTTTCATGTATATATTGAGAGGATTTTACTAAATGATCCCTATAGTTCTCTTCAGTTTTAAATGTTCAAACCAATATCACAAAGTCCAATTTTCTTTCTACAAGACTATCAAATACATTTTTCTTAAGTTGTTTACTTTTATTCCATATAAAAATTGTCCTGAAGGAAACTAGGAGATCACCAAGCTCCAACTTCTTCCTGAACCACTTGAGAAAGGAAAAAATGGTGAACCCAATGAGGGGGACTGGTTTTCTCTTTAACTTTAGATATAGTCTTATAGAGCTAGAGCTAGCTTTTCACGTATTTTCTGTTGTATCCTTGTCATGCACAAGGCAAGTAAAAGAAAGACACATAGAATCAGGTAGAAAGCATGTAAACTGCTAAAATGCCATTTTGTTTCCAAAAAAATGTTTCATTGAAACGATTAAATCACTTTGCTAAAAAAAATATGTCAGGATGCATCATCTGTCGGGAAGGAAGTGTGTTTTGGTTGCCACTTCAGAACTTCTGTTAAGATTGTCCAAGGCATGTGTTAAGAGAGGAAGGCACACTTCCTAGGTCAATGAGCATTTGCTGCTGAACATATGCTACCTCACGGTGGCATACAGCCACAGCTTCTTATTACACGGTGATCTGAATATTTTATGGCTATTCTGAATGGTAAGATAATTGATGATAGAACACTAGAGGAAAGAACTGATAGCTTTTTTGTTGGTAGCATTTATCAGACTGTCAATTAAATGCTTGTCAGGTGGTGAAGGAAAAATATTTATTGCTGCAGCAGACATCAAGACAGACCTTCCACCAAAAGCATGGGCCACGTGAGAAGGCGCAAAGCTCTCTTCTAGAATGACTCATTGCTCTTTTGTGTTAGCTGAAAGTACTCTAACATTTCCAGGTAGTAGCAAATATCGGGGTTGCTTATCCTGTGTCAAGTTGGTTGGCAAGAGAAACTACTGGTATTTGTTTTACAGATATAGAAGGCTAATTTTCTAACTGAAAAATGAACTGCCAGAAATCATTTTGGGGAGGTGGCTGGGTATACAAATTTTATAGCGTTGAAATATTTATGTGTGATGTACTGAAGAGAACAGCTTACTGTTCCAATAAAAGGGGTTTTAAGGTACTTTTCTTCTTCAGGCAGTGTCTATTTTTATTTGTTGGAAATCAGTTAATTCCCTTGCTAAATGTTCCCACAGTACTTTGTACAGTCTTGCCAAGATCCTCAGTTTTCTTGTACTGACTTACATTTTGCACATCTTCCAATAGAGTGCAAACCCTAGGAAGCAGAAACATGCCTGTTTGTAATGGTCAATGCCAAGCATTGAGTTTGCCATGGACTGAGTCCCTAATATTTGATGATTAATCAATAGTTGCCAAAAAGAGGTCTTCCAAGATATACCTGAATGAAGGCTAGTTTATAATATGGATAAAATTCTTCCTCAGAGTCCTCTAACAGTAAAAATTAGCTTCATTTTTTCATTACAACAATAATGATACCAAAGCAAATGAATATTCAGTGTATATAAAAAAAAAACAGCAATGCTCCATCTCTTCAGAGCACAGAGGAGAACGCTCTGGGATCTCTAAATGATTTTGTAAAGATGAGTTGAGCAAGTGTAATGGGTAGGTAAGTAAAATTTCAGTTAGAAAACAGTTTTCCATGATACTGGACAATGGACTTTTTCTCATTTTTAAAAAAATCATCTGGTCAGTTTTTTTGATAATATTCATATATCATGGTCATGTTTTTGTACTGTGACAAATTTTATTATAAAATATACACTTACTCCTCTAAATTTCAGGATCTATAGCTCTAATCTCTATGTGTACTTGAATTTTAATGGTGATTTTGTATTGATACTTTTGTAAATGTTTGTGCTCTCTCTAGAAAGGCTAATGGCAGCTCAGATTTGTATTGCTTTCTTAATACCAGGCACATAAAATAGGTTTAAAATTACAGTTTGCTAAATACCCTTTTAACATAATCTATAGACAGAAGTAATCCACTAATGATATCCTGAGATGCAGCCTCTTTGCCATTCGTTTTGGCAGCCTTGAGATCACGTTCTGTGAAGCAAGGCTCTTGCAAATGCCTAATATGGTCCTGAAAGCTGGGGCTGTGGTGGGTTTAATAAGTCCCAGTCTTTTTACAGAAACCAAGTTCAAAGTCGTTGTCACGATTTCTGGAGCAACAGCTGAGAGTCACATAATACTAAAAAAAATTGGTTTCAGGGAACCAAGTTCATTCCCTGAAATCAACTAACAATTTTCAGTTTGCGTATTCTTTCCCAGCTCACTCATCCTAAATTACAGAGCTTTTATTTCTTTGGCAACCACTAAAAAAATGACATCAAACCACGTGGCCATTCAGCTCATACCTTCAGTATGTTCTTATTAACCATATTTGAAGGGAAGACGCCTGAGCCTCAGTTTTGTAATGCTAACCCCTAAACACCTTGGATGTGATGGTTCACATGACTTTCACTAGCTATGAAACTCAAATATCCAAGATCAAATTTTTCAAAAATGTTTTAATGTATCAGAAACTGTCTTGGCCTCACAACACATGATCATTTATTCCACCAGAGTAAGAGATGAGGGAGGGGGTGTCTGTTATTTATTATTAAAAACCTATTACCAAAGTGATGTAGGATAAAAAAGCAAGCTTGCCTTCTAAATCATAATAGCTTTATAATTGTTCTACTAGCAATAAATGTTTGTTGGGTATCCTGTTACCTGCACCAGGTTCACTTACTCTCTTCAGTGACTTCATGAGCTAGGACTACTCTAAACTTCATCTTATTTGTCGATGAGGCTCAGAGAGTGTCCTGCTTAACCTCACATAACTGGAAAGTGATGAACTAGTGCTCAGACATAGTCAGTGTGATGCCAGGGATTAAATACTATGCCACAGGCCTAGAATTTTGTCAGTATCGGGGAGAGGAGTTTGTCTGGAACAATGTGAAATACAGCAACCCATTCCAGTTTCAAAAGGTAAGTTATTGAGCTCTCAAGTAGATCCGGTACAATCATCAAGGGAGGAGGAGGAAAATGAGGACATAATGTTTTAATATATTCATATTTTTTCTGCCATCAAAATCATTGGTTAGAGCCCAGCATTCACCTGTTTTAACAAAAAGACACAAAACCTAAGAAATGTGAATATACATATAAAAAGTAATTTCGAATTGTGAGACATCACTATCACAGTAATAGAATCAGCAGTGTGTATGACATTTGATGTGTACTGAAGAACTGCAGTCTGTGGGGTTGCAAAGAGTTGGGCAGGTCTTAGCCACCGAACAAAGGTGGCAGGAGTGGCGCAAATGTGCTGCTGTTTGTGTCAAGGAATGTGAACCAAGGGGGCTTTAAACACTGAGACAAAGGCAAGTGTCTGGATGAAATGCTAAGGACATTCTATGCAGTAGGTTTGGGAGACAGGAAGTACACAGGTGCTTTGGAAAAGACAGCAAATGGAAGGTTGGACAGTTTATCTTCACTAGCTGGGAGCTATACCTTCTTACATGCAGAAATGGATAGCTGAAACCACTCATGGCAACATGCTTTCACTAGCTATGAAACTCAAATATCCAAGATCAAATTTTTCAAAAATGTATTAATGTATCAGAAACTGTCTTGGCCTCACAACACATGATCATTTATTCCACCAGAGTAAGAGATGAGGGAGGGGGTGTCTGTTATTTATTATTAAAAACCTATTACCAAAGTGATGTAGGATAAAAAAGCAAGCTTGCCTTCTAAATCATAATAGCTTTATAATTGTTCTACTAGCAATAAATGTTTGTTGGGTATCCTGTTACCTGCACCAGGTTCACTTACTCTCTTCAGTGACTTCATGAGCTAGGACTACTCTAAACTTCATCTTATTTGTCGATGAGGCTCAGAGAGTGTCCTGCTTAACCTCACATAACTGGAAAGTGATGAACTAGTGCTCAGACATAGTCAGTGTGATGCCAGGGATTAAATACTATGCCACAGGCCTAGAATTTTGTCAGTATCGGGGAGAGGAGTTTGTCTGGAACAATGTGAAATACAGCAACCCATTCCAGTTTCAAAAGGTAAGTTATTGAGCTCTCAAGTAGATCCGGTACAATCATCAAGGGAGGAGGAGGAAAATGAGGACATAATGTTTTAATATATTCATATTTTTTCTGCCATCAAAATCATTGGTTAGAGCCCAGCATTCACCTGTTTTAACAAAAAGACACAAAACCTAAGAAATGTGAATATACATATAAAAAGTAATTTCGAATTGTGAGACATCACTATCACAGTAATAGAATCAGCAGTGTGTATGACATTTGATGTGTACTGAAGAACTGCAGTCTGTGGGGTTGCAAAGAGTTGGGCAGGTCTTAGCCACCGAACAAAGGTGGCAGGAGTGGCGCAAATGTGCTGCTGTTTGTGTCAAGGAATGTGAACCAAGGGGGCTTTAAACACTGAGACAAAGGCAAGTGTCTGGATGAAATGCTAAGGACATTCTATGCAGTAGGTTTGGGAGACAGGAAGTACACAGGTGCTTTGGAAAAGACAGCAAATGGAAGGTTGGACAGTTTATCTTCACTAGCTGGGAGCTATACCTTCTTACATGCAGTGTAGACATCCAGTCCTAGCACTGTTATGATATGCTGAAACCACTCATAAGTCTATATATAATCCACACTGCACTTGCCAGACCCTCACTCTTCAGTCAATTCTCCCATAGGAGATAGAGCTGTCTGGATATATAATTGCAATGTAAATAGCATTTTCTGGCAGGCTGTCAAGTTTGGAAACCATCCTGAAGCTATAAAGAGTTTTGACCAGTGGAGGTGACATGATCAATTTGTGGTTTAGAAATACTATTCTGCCTTCAATGTGAAATATACATTGGAGGAGGGCAAGGCTTCCTTTACTTAACTTTCTTCTTTTCCCCTGTTAAGGAAATTCTTCATGACCTATGCTAATGTTTCACACTCTTTTCTTGGGAGAAAGTATCCACTATTGGACAGTCAATTCTCATAATAACCAGAGGACTATTAAATATTATTTTCTGGCTCTGACCTTGCTCCCAGATAAAGTTCATTCTACTTTAGCCTGCTTGAAGTCACTTCCTCTTTAATGCTGCTGCGTTCCAACATCAGCAGGGCTTCACAGCATGAGGACATCTTCCATCACCTCCCTTCTCTTGTTTCATTGATCACCGTTGACAACTTTATATTATCTATTATCTTTCACATTTTTCTTTCCTTTCCATTCCTATTCTTATCAATGTATCAGATCTGTGTTGTTTGTCTAGATTACTAATAATGACTCAACTACTCTGTCTCTGTTTCTTCTTCCTCTAGTTATTCATTTGGTCATCTCTTCTTTCTCAAAAAAATACTAACTGTGATTGAATTGTGAGACATCACTATCACAGTAATAGAATCAGCAGTGTGTATGACATTTGATGTGTACTGAAGAACTGCAGTCTGTGGGGTTGCAAAGAGTTGGGCAGGTCTTAGCCACCGAACAAAGGTGGCAGGAGTGGCGCAAATGTGCTGCTGTTTGTGTCAAGGAATGTGAACCAAGGGGGCTTTAAACACTGAGACAAAGGCAAGTGTCTGGATGAAATGCTAAGGACATTCTATGCAGTAGGTTTGGGAGACAGGAAGTACACAGGTGCTTTGGAAAAGACAGCAAATGGAAGGTTGGACAGTTTATCTTCACTAGCTGGGAGCTATACCTTCTTACATGCAGTGTAGACATCCAGTCCTAGCACTGTTATGATATGCTGAAACCACTCATAAGTCTATATATAATCCACACTGCACTTGCCAGACCCTCACTCTTCAGTCAATTCTCCCATAGGAGATAGAGCTGTCTGGATATATAATTGCAATGTAAATAGCATTTTCTGGCAGGCTGTCAAGTTTGGAAACCATCCTGAAGCTATAAAGAGTTTTGACCAGTGGAGGTGACATGATCAATTTGTGGTTTAGAAATACTATTCTGCCTTCAATGTGAAATATACATTGGAGGAGGGCAAGGCTTCCTTTACTTAACTTTCTTCTTTTCCCCTGTTAAGGAAATTCTTCATGACCTATGCTAATGTTTCACACTCTTTTCTTGGGAGAAAGTATCCACTATTGGACAGTCAATTCTCATAATAACCAGAGGACTATTAAATATTATTTTCTGGCTCTGACCTTGCTCCCAGATAAAGTTCATTCTACTTTAGCCTGCTTGAAGTCACTTCCTCTTTAATGCTGCTGCGTTCCAACATCAGCAGGGCTTCACAGCATGAGGACATCTTCCATCACCTCCCTTCTCTTGTTTCATTGATCACCGTTGACAACTTTATATTATCTATTATCTTTCACATTTTTCTTTCCTTTCCATTCCTATTCTTATCAATGTATCAGATCTGTGTTGTTTGTCTAGATTACTAATAATGACTCAACTACTCTGTCTCTGTTTCTTCTTCCTCTAGTTATTCATTTTGGGTACACATACACAAATACTATACTATATATCATACACATAAATAAAAATAGCATGCACATGGAACAACATTTAAAACAGTTTATAGTTTAGAAATCATAAAATGGGGATCCATGTTTCCACCACCAAGGTTAAGACATAAAACATTATCAGAAAATAGGAAACCCTCCATGTGATTCTCTCCAATCTCATCTCCTTCCTCCACCCAGAAGTAACCATTACCTGCATTTTATGTTCATCAGCCCCTTCCATTTCTTTGTATTTTTAACCACCAATGTATATATATATTATTTGCATTCAAGCTAAGTCCCTTCAGTCATGTCTGACACTTTGCAACCCCGTGGACTATAGTCCTCCAGGCTCCTCTGTCCATGGGACTCTCCAGGCAAGAATCCTGGAGTAGGTTGCCATCCCCTCCTCCAGCGGATCTTCCTGACACAAGGATTAAACCCACATCTCTTACATCTCCTGCGTCGGCAGGCAGGCGGTTCTTTACTACTAGCACCACCTGGGAAACCCAAAAGTGGAAGAGCCATGGAATTCTCCAAGCAAGAATGCATGAGGAGGGAGCCTTTCCCTTCTCCAGGAGATCTTCCCAACCTAGGATTGAACCCAGGTCTCCTGCATTGCAGGCAAATGCCCATGTATATTGTTTGTTTTTTAAAAACATCTATATAGGATGAATTATACTATATATATATATGTATCAGTGACTTACTTTGACTTAATATTACATGTTTGAGGTGTATCTAATTTGAAGTATGTAGCAGTAGCTTGTTTATTTTCACTGCTAGCAATATCCCATCATGGCTCTGACCTTGCTCCCAGATAAAGTTCATTCTACTTTAGCCTGCTTGAAGTCACTTCCTCTTTAATGCTGCTGCTTCCAACATCAGCAGGGCTTCACAGCATGAGGACATCTTCCATCACCTCCCTTCTCTTGTTTCATTGATCACCGTTGACAACTTTATATTATCTATTATCTTTCACATTTTTCTTTCCTTTCCATTCCTATTCTTATCAATGTATCAGATCTGTGTTGTTTGTCTAGATTACTAATAATGACTCAACTACTCTGTCTCTGTTTCTTCTTCCTCTAGTTATTCATTTTGGGTACACATACACAAATACTATACTATATATCATACACATAAATAAAAATAGCATGCACATGGAACAACATTTAAAACAGTTTATAGTTTAGAAATCATAAAATGGGGATCCATGTTTCCACCACCAAGGTTAAGACATAAAACATTATCAGAAAATAGGAAACCCTCCATGTGATTCTCTCCAATCTCATCTCCTTCCTCCACCCAGAAGTAACCATTACCTGCATTTTATGTTCATCAGCCCCTTCCATTTCTTTGTATTTTTAACCACCAATGTATATATATATTATTTGCATTCAAGCTAAGTCCCTTCAGTCATGTCTGACACTTTGCAACCCCGTGGACTATAGTCCTCCAGGCTCCTCTGTCCATGGGACTCTCCAGGCAAGAATCCTGGAGTAGGTTGCCATCCCCTCCTCCAGCGGATCTTCCTGACACAAGGATTAAACCCACATCTCTTACATCTCCTGCGTCGGCAGGCAGGCGGTTCTTTACTACTAGCACCACCTGGGAAACCCAAAAGTGGAAGAGCCATGGAATTCTCCAAGCAAGAATGCATGAGGAGGGAGCCTTTCCCTTCTCCAGGAGATCTTCCCAACCTAGGATTGAACCCAGGTCTCCTGCATTGCAGGCAAATGCCCATGTATATTGTTTGTTTTTTAAAAACATCTATATAGGATGAATTATACTATATATATATATGTATCAGTGACTTACTTTGACTTAATATTACATGTTTGAGGTGTATCTAATTTGAAGTATGTAGCAGTAGCTTGTTTATTTTCACTGCTAGCAATATCCCATCATATGAATTTACCAATTTCCTTCTCTATTCCAATGCTTGTTCATTTTTCCCTTTTTATTACAAATAATTCTCTTTTAGATATCTTTATATTTAAGTTTTGTGGTATGCATGTGCAGAAGTTTCTTTGGGAAATAAGACATGCTAGATTGTAAGATTTGTGCCTGTTCAGCTTTGCTGATTAATACCAGTCACCTTTTTAATATGACTATATCAATTTTACCCCATCAGAGTTTTCCTGGTTCTACAACCTTAGTAATTTATATTGTCCAATTTTTAAGACATTTTTTGCCAATCTGGTAGGTGTGAAATTGTGTCACATTATTATTCCAATTTGCATTTCCCTGATTATTAATTAGATTAAGCATCTTTTCATGTGTTTATAGGCCATTTGAGCTTTCTTTTCTATGAAAGTCCTGTTTAATTTGCCAATCTTTCTATTGCTTGTTTACTGTTTTCTTATTGATTCTTAGAGGTCTTTTATATATTGTGGCTTATAATTCTGTGTACATTATAAATACAAGTATATTCTATTTTGCCTATTTTTATTATATATATGTACTTTCTATAAAGAATACATGCTACCAGTAAAGTTTAAAAAATTATTTTAAAATGTAGGTATTAAATAGAAACTATAAATTTCATGTATAAGAGCTTTAGGGTCTTAGAACTGACATGCCAGACCAGTCAACTGGGGAGGGATTCTAACAATTCCTATATGTTGCACAAATACCAGTAAAGAAATAGATTTTAAGGTGCCAAATCTAGAGACTGGTATTTGATATTTAATACCAAGTCTAGAGATTAACTTTTATCTTTTTGGAATGGAGATGGGAATGGCAACCCACTCCAGTATTTTTGCCTAGAGAATTCCATGAAGAGAAAAGCTTGGTGGGCCACAGTCCATGTGGTCACAAAGAGTTGGACATGACTGAGTGACTAAGACTCTCTTTTGAAGCTTTAAGAGTATGTAAAGACATTTTAATAATGCTGGTTAGAAAACTGCTCTACCAAAAATGAACCTATTTATGGCATCCATGACTGGCAAGACCTTGTAATTAGTCCCAGGAACATAAGTTTTTATCACTAGAAATCATGAACTCTAAATATACCTTAAAATAAATAAGCTACTTTTAAGTTGTTGCATGTAAATGTACTAGAATTAAAAAAAAATTCATCCACACCAAAAGTCATGTGTCAAGTTGGTATTCCCCTCATTATAAGAGCCAATGGTGGACATTGTTCTCCCATTCCATATTTGACTGTCATGCTGGCAGTTTGAATTTGGCAATAGTGGGAGTGTTTACACACATAGTGGGAGTGGAAATTGGAAAAATGCTTCAAATCAGAGCCTTCTTTTGCCCAGACGGTCACTTTTTAAAATTTACCAACATACCACTGCTCATCTACCATTCCATAGAAAGCATTCTTGTTAAGTTCACCCATGACAGTAAAGTTGCCAAATCCTGCATCTATTTATATTTATTTTATTTGACCTGTTAGTCACATCTGATGTTCCAATCATTTCTTTCTTTCTGAAATGCTTTTTCAATTGGACTCCAAGCCTCTTCTTTCTCTTTATTTTCCAGCTACTTTATTGACTACTCTTTCTTGGTCAAATATGGGTAAATATGATGACATATTTTCTTTTTAATCTCTCCACCCTCTAAACATTGGATACTTCAAGGATCAGTCCTTAGAATCTTTCTCTATCTATACTCACTCCTAGGGCACTATCACCCATACTCATGTCTTTAAATACCCTCCATAGATGATTATTTTCAAATGAGAATTCCCAACCTTAATAGTTCCTCCAATTAACATATCTATATATCAACTGTGAGCTTTGCATCACCTCATCAAGGTCTAATGGGCAATGCAAATTTAACATCTATGAAATCCAACTCTTGATTGGTCACTCCAAATTTATTCTTTAGTCTTTCTGTCTCAATATATAACAGTTTCTTTATTGGAATATAATTGCTTTACAATGTTGTGTTAGTTTCTGCTGTACAATGAAGTGAATCAGCCATAGGTGTACATATATCTTCTTCTCAGACCTACCTTTCTCCCACCCCGATCTCACCCCTCTAGGTCATCACAGAGCTGAGCTTCCTGTGCTTCATAGCAGCTTCCAACTAGCTATCTGTTTTACACATGGGAGTATATATAGTGTTATTTTCTCAGTCGTGTCCAGCTCTTTTTACCACATTGACTATAGCCCTCCAGGTTCCTCTGTCCATGGAATTCTCAAGACAAGAGGACAGGAGTGGGTTGCCATTTCCTTCTCCAAGGGATCTTCTTGACCCAGGGATCAAATTCAGGAATGGTGCATTACAAGTGGATTCTTTATGGTCTGAGCCACCAGGGAAGCCCCAGTGTATGTCACTCCCAATATCCCAATCACTCACACCCTCCTCTGCCCCTCTGTATCCATATATTCATTTCCTATGCCTGCCTTAGAAATAGGCTCATCTGTTCCATTTCCTAGATTCCACATAAAATTGTTAATATACAATACTTGTTTCTCTCTTCTTGACTTATTTCACTGTGTATGACACACTCTACCAGTTATTCATAACAAAAACTTTAGAGTCATTTTTTAACCATTTTAAACATTGAAGTATAGTTAATTTACAATGTCTTTCTTTCTGAAATGCTTTTCAATTGGACTCCAAGCCTCTTCTTTCTCTTTATTTTCCAGCTACTTTATTGACTACTCTTTCTTGGTCAAATATGGGTAAATATGATGACATATTTTCTTTTTAATCTCTCCACCCTCTAAACATTGGATACTTCAAGGATCAGTCCTTAGAATCTTTCTCTATCTATACTCACTCCTAGGGCACTATCACCCATACTCATGTCTTTAAATACCCTCCATAGATGATTATTTTCAAATGAGAATTCCCAACCTTAATAGTTCCTCCAATTAACATATCTATATATCAACTGTGAGCTTTGCATCACCTCATCAAGGTCTAATGGGCAATGCAAATTTAACATCTATGAAATCCAACTCTTGATTGGTCACTCCAAATTTATTCTTTAGTCTTTCTGTCTCAATATATAACAGTTTCTTTATTGGAATATAATTGCTTTACAATGTTGTGTTAGTTTCTGCTGTACAATGAAGTGAATCAGCCATAGGTGTACATATATCTTCTTCTCAGACCTACCTTTCTCCCACCCCGATCTCACCCCTCTAGGTCATCACAGAGCTGAGCTTCCTGTGCTTCATAGCAGCTTCCAACTAGCTATCTGTTTTACACATGGGAGTATATATAGTGTTATTTTCTCAGTCGTGTCCAGCTCTTTTTACCACATTGACTATAGCCCTCCAGGTTCCTCTGTCCATGGAATTCTCAAGACAAGAGGACAGGAGTGGGTTGCCATTTCCTTCTCCAAGGGATCTTCTTGACCCAGGGATCAAATTCAGGAATGGTGCATTACAAGTGGATTCTTTATGGTCTGAGCCACCAGGGAAGCCCCAGTGTATGTCACTCCCAATATCCCAATCACTCACACCCTCCTCTGCCCCTCTGTATCCATATATTCATTTCCTATGCCTGCCTTAGAAATAGGCTCATCTGTACCATTTTTCTAGATTCCACATAAAATTGTTAATATACAATACTTGTTTCTCTCTTCTTGACTTATTTCACTGTGTATGACACACTCTACCAGTTATTCATAACAAAAACTTTAGAGTCATTTTTTAACCATTTTAAACATTGAAGTATAGTTAATTTACAATGTCTTTTTAGTTTCAGAGGTATAGTAAAGTAATTCAGTTGTTTTTCAGATAATTTTTCATTATATGTTTTTACAAGATATTGAGTATAGTTCCCAATACTATACAGAAGATTCTTGTTGTTTATCTAGCTCATATAGTGTGTATACAGTAATCCCAAACTCCTAATTTATGTCTCACCCATACTTTGGTAACCATAAATTTGTTTTCTCTGTGAGTCCATTTCTGTTCTATAAGTGAATTCATTTGTATCATTTTTTAAGATTCCACATATAAGTGATACCATTTAATCCCTGGGTATTATAATATTAAAATCATTTTTAAATCCTCTTTTCTCACCCCCACTGTGGTCCAAGCCACAATGCTGTGCTTTTGGATTACTATTTCCTAACTTCTACACTTGTCTCTGTATGATCTATGCTCCGCACAGTAAACAAAGCTATCCATTACAATCACGAATCAGATCATGTCATTTCCAATTGTTTCCATCTGCCTCCAGTAAAACCCAAAGTCCTTATCACGGCCTTCAAATCCTTCTATAGTCTGACCATCCACTGCCTCTTTGATCTGATTTCTTACCTCTCTCTGCTGACACCTTGCCCCGCTCCAGCCATATGGGCAATTTTTCAAACAAGCCAAGTCCATTTACGGCATAGGATCTTTGTATGTGACTCTTCTCTGCTTGGAATGCTCTTTCTTCCCAAAGCTACAAGGCTTATTCCCTCACTGATATCCAAGAGGCCATTCTTCCCACTTTCTAGTCATTCTTTATCACTCTTTATTATCCTTCTTCAGGGCACGTCTCACAACTTGGTACATTGTTTGTGTCCTTAATGTATATCTCTTCCTTAGCACCTAAAAGCAAGGTAAGAACTGTTTTTCTGGCTGCTATATCCCAATAACTTAGAAAAGTGCTTATTCTATATTCAGTATTTTAGTTTATTTTTTTAAATAAAATATCTGTATTTAAAAAAGTGAAAGTGTTAGTAGCTCAGTTGTGTCCGACTCTTTGCTACCCCATGTCCTATAGCAAGCCAGGCTCCTCTGCCCATGGAATTATCCAAGCAAGAATACTGGAGTGGATAGCCATTCCCTTCTGTAGGGGGTCTTCTTGACTCAGGGATTGACCCCAGGTCTCATGCATTTCAGGAAGATTCTTTACCATCTGTGCCAGCAGGGAAGCCCTAAATTAAAAATAGTATAAAAACAAATGATATTTTAAATATTTTATTTAAGATCTACTATTATATACATTAATTTTTAAATAAAATATTTAAAGTATCATTTTTTGATATTATTACTTATACATAAATACAACCAGAAGGTAAAGAATTGAGTGCTATGCTCTCATTAGACCTCTTCTGTTCATTTTCTAAAGACCTCTTCTGTTCATCAAGTATAGGAAGATTTTGTGTATAAGTGGTGATCTATTCACTTTCCAAGGATCCAATACAGAACATTAAGTGTGAAAAAATAGAGTAATAAAGCCTACATGTATATACCATAGGTATTTCACACACTTAGTTTTATAGACGAAAATGCTGGATAACTCTCATTTTCTAGGTACAAAAGAGTGGTCTGATTAGGCATCTATTGGCTTTAATCTTGTTACCCACACTGGTTACAAAAGTTTGCTCCTCACTAGAGAAAGCACCATATAGTCGTCCCATCAGTTCTGTGAAAAATTTCTGAAATTCTCCACTTGATATCTTCCTGCCAAATTCCTGCTGACTGCAAATGAGCACAAAATGTCAGCTTTTGTTATTTGAAGCACTAATGATGGATTTGAAATATTATTCTAACTTTGATTCCAGGATTTACTATTATGATTTAACTGATGCAATATTCCAAGTCCTGTTAACAAAAGAATCAGACTTTAATAGGAGTGTGTTCAAATCCAAATAGATCAAATTAGGGAAATTATTGTAGGAAGTTTGTTTTTTCAGATTCTAAAAAAATTTTAAAAATCATACCTGCCTTGACCATGTTAAGTTTCCTGGGGGAGCCAAGAGTGCAATACTATTGCTAAGGAATATTCTCTTTTTTATTCTTCAGTGGCTCAGATTTTACTCATCTGATCACTACCAATTGAATCTTTAATAATGGGCCATTTAAAGAAAATCTTTCAATTTTCCGACTCTTTGCTACCCCATGTCCTATAGCAAGCCAGGCTCCTCTGCCCATGGAATTATCCAAGCAAGAATACTGGAGTGGATAGCCATTCCCTTCTGTAGGGGGTCTTCTTGACTCAGGGATTGACCCCAGGTCTCATGCATTTCAGGAAGATTCTTTACCATCTGTGCCAGCAGGGAAGCCCTAAATTAAAAATAGTATAAAAACAAATGATATTTTAAATATTTTATTTAAGATCTACTATTATATACATTAATTTTTAAATAAAATATTTAAAGTATCATTTTTTGATATTATTACTTATACATAAATACAACCAGAAGGTAAAGAATTGAGTGCTATGCTCTCATTAGACCTCTTCTGTTCATTTTCTAAAGACCTCTTCTGTTCATCAAGTATAGGAAGATTTTGTGTATAAGTGGTGATCTATTCACTTTCCAAGGATCCAATACAGAACATTAAGTGTGAAAAAATAGAGTAATAAAGCCTACATGTATATACCATAGGTATTTCACACACTTAGTTTTATAGAGGAAAATTCTGGATAACTCTCATTTTTCTAGGTACAAAAGAGTGGTCTGATTAGGCATCTATTGGCTTTAATCTTGTTACCCACACTGGTTACAAAAGTTTGCTCCTCACTAGAGAAAGCACCATATAGTCGTCCCATCAGTTCTGTGAAAAATTTCTGAAATTCTCCACTTGATATCTTCCTGCCAAATTCCTGCTGACTGCAAATGAGCACAAAATGTCAGCTTTTGTTATTTGAAGCACTAATGATGGATTTGAAATATTATTCTAACTTTGATTCCAGGATTTACTATTATGATTTAACTGATGCAATATTCCAAGTCCTGTTAACAAAAGAATCAGACTTTAATAGGGAGTGTGTTCAAATCCAAATAGATCAAATTAGGGGAAATTATTGTAGGAAGTTTGTTTTTTCAGATTCTAAAAAAATTTTAAAAATCATACCTGCCTTGACCATGTTAAGTTTCCTGGGGGAGCCAAGAGTGCAATACTATTGCTAAGGAATATTCTCTTTTTTATTCTTCAGTGGCTCAGATTTTACTCACTGCTATGATCACTACCAATTGAATCTTTAATAATGGGCCATTTAAAGAAAATCTTTCAATTTTAAAACTTAAAAAAATAATTATTATTTTATAATAATTTATTTTAATTAATTTATTTTATAATAATTCTTACTTTTCAACAAGAACCATCTTAATGAGAATTTGGTGCTTATCAGGAAATACACTAATAAAGTAAAAAACCTTATCTTTCTTCAACTCACTCATTCGTTTCCTTGAAGTCTGTTTTTAACTCATCTATGTGTTCATTGCACCTTGTTAAATTACATGTCTAATTCATTCTAGAACAAAGAAAAACTGAACTGAAAGGTGAAGTGGTATTCGTGACTTATCTCAAAACAAAAGCCTATTCTTCAGAACCATAGCAATGCTTGGAAAATACCAGAGAGTTGTTCTTAGAAACCTTGTAAAACCTGATATTGTTCTCCAAAAGACAATAAAGAAGACTGGTATGTTTTTATAATGTCCTTAAGCGGGACAATTGAAAACTAATGAACTAATACCTCTACACTTATGAGATAAATTACTCAATGAATCATTTATTATTCATTTCCATATAGCATGCTTGTGACCTTTTTAAATTAAGATTTTACTTTTTAGAGCAATTTTAGGTTTATAGTAAAATTGAGGAGAAGTTATAGAGATTTACCATTTATTCTATGCTCCCACATAGCCTCTTTCATTATCAATGTCTTCCAACAGAATAACACATTTGTTATAAGTGAAGAACCAATACTGACACATCATAATCACCTCAAGGCTATAATTTATATTAGGGTTCATTCTTGGTATTGTACATTCTATGGGGTTTGAACAAATGTCTGTGTTCATCAGTATGATACCATACAGAGTTGTTCACTGTCCTCAAAATCCTCTGTGCCCTGCCTATTCACGGACCCTGCCACCTCTGGCAACTACTGATCTTTTCACTGTTTCCATAGTTCTGCCTTTTCCAGAATGTTATATAGTTAGAAAATACTTTGCCATTTTTATTCTTCAGTGGCTCAGATTTTACTCACTGCTATGATCACTACCAATTGAATCTTTAATAATGGGCCATTTAAAGAAAATCTTTCAATTTTAAAACTTAAAAAAATAATTATTATTTTATAATAATTTATTTTAATTAATTTATTTTATAATAATTCTTACTTTTCAACAAGAACCATCTTAATGAGAATTTGGTGCTTATCAGGAAATACACTAATAAAGTAAAAAACCTTATCTTTCTTCAACTCACTCATTCGTTTCCTTGAAGTCTGTTTTTAACTCATCTATGTGTTCATTGCACCTTGTTAAATTACATGTCTAATTCATTCTAGAACAAAGAAAAACTGAACTGAAAGGTGAAGTGGTATTCGTGACTTATCTCAAAACAAAAGCCTATTCTTCAGAACCATAGCAATGCTTGGAAAATACCAGAGAGTTGTTCTTAGAAACCTTGTAAAACCTGATATTGTTCTCCAAAAGACAATAAAGAAGACTGGTATGTTTTTATAATGTCCTTAAGCGGGACAATTGAAAACTAATGAACTAATACCTCTACACTTATGAGATAAATTACTCAATGAATCATTTATTATTCATTTCCATATAGCATGCTTGTGACCTTTTTAAATTAAGATTTTACTTTTTAGAGCAATTTTAGGTTTATAGTAAAATTGAGGAGAAGTTATAGAGATTTACCATTTATTCTATGCTCCCACATAGCCTCTTTCATTATCAATGTCTTCCAACAGAATAACACATTTGTTATAAGTGAAGAACCAATACTGACACATCATAATCACCTCAAGGCTATAATTTATATTAGGGTTCATTCTTGGTATTGTACATTCTATGGGGTTTGAACAAATGTCTGTGTTCATCAGTATGATACCATACAGAGTTGTTCACTGTCCTCAAAATCCTCTGTGCCCTGCCTATTCACGGACCCTGCCACCTCTGGCAACTACTGATCTTTTCACTGTTTCCATAGTTCTGCCTTTTCCAGAATGTTATATAGTTAGAATCATCATAGAGCCTTTTCAGAACTGATTTTTTTTAATTTAAAAAGTTCATTTAAAGATTTTTCCAGGTCTTTTCATGGATTAATAGTCCATTTCTTTTTAATACTGAATAATAGTTCACTATCCAAAGTTTATCCATTCACCTACTGAAGAACATCTCAGTTTCTTTCAAGTCTTGGTAATTATGCATAAAGTTGTTATAAACAATATGCATGGGGTTTTGTGTGGACATGTTTTTAGCTCCTTCGAAAAAATATCAAGGAGTATGATTGCTGGGTGGTGTGGTGAGTAGATTTAGTTTGCAGGAAATTGCCAAAATTCCAAATTGTTTCTTACAAAGTGGCTGTACCATTTTATATTTCCACCAGTAATGAATGAGAGTTTCTGTAATTCTACATCCTCACCAGCATTTGATACTGTCAGTATTCCAAATGTTTCCCATTCCAATGGGTGTCTCATGATATCTCATTGTTTTAATTTGCATTTCTCTGATGACATATGATGTAGAGCATCTTTTCATATGCTTATTTGCCATCTGTATATCTTCTTTGGTGAAGTGTCTGTTAAGGTCTACTTTTTAATTGGGTGATTAATTTTCTTATTGTTGAGTTTTAAGTGTTTTTGGTGATTTTTGGATAATGGTTTTTTACTAGAAGTATTGTTTACAAATTTTTCCCTCTAGTCTGTGCTTGGTCTTCTTATTCTGTTTATATTATCTATCACAGAGCAAAAAGTTTTAAACTTTAATGAAATCAAAGCTTATCAATTATTTCCTCTGTGGATCATGTCTTCACTGTTATATCTAAATGGTCATCACCATATTCAAAGGTGTTCTGTTTTTTTACGTTATTTCCTAGGATTGGCATAGTTTTTCATTTTACACTAAGTTCTCTGATTCATTTTGAGTTCATGTGAAGGGTGTATCTTTGTTAAGACTCATATATTTTACATGCAGATATACAGTTGTCTCTACACCATTTGAGGACTATCTTTGCTCCATTGTATTGCCTTTGCTCCTTTCTCAAAAATCAATTACTTATATGTGAGTTTATTTCTAAACTCTGTTCTGTCCCAATGATTTATTTGTCTATTCTTTGGCCAGTACCACACTGTTTTGATTACTGTAGGTTTATAGCAAGCCTTGAAGTCAGATTGTGTAAGTCTTCCAACTTTGTTTTTCCTTCAATACTGTGTTGGCTATTGTGGTCTAGACAGTGTGTTGAAAAGCAGAGCCATTACTGTGCCAGCAAAGGTCCACATAGTCAAGGCTATGGTCTTCCCAGTGGTCATGTACAGTTGTGAGAGCTAGATCATGAAGAAGCCAGAGTGCCAAAGAATTGATTCAAACTGTGGTGCTGGAGGGACTCTTGAGAGTCTCTTGGACTGCAAGGAGATCAAACCAGTCAATCTTAAGGGAAATCAGCCCTGAATACTCATTGGAAGGACTGAGGTTGAAGCTGAAGCTCTAGTATTTTGATCATCTGATGCAAATAGCCAGCTCATTGGAAAAGTCCCTGATGCTTTGGGAAAGATTGAGATAGTTGGATGGTTAGAAGGAGAAAAGACATTTTCCCATTCATGGTGTCTATGAACTATTGTTTTAATTTGATTTCGACATGGGGCTTTTTATTTTTCTGTATATCTTCTTTGGTGAAGTGTCTGTTAAGGTCTACTTTTTAATTGGGTGATTAATTTTCTTATTGTTGAGTTTTAAGTGTTTTTGGTGATTTTTGGATAATGGTTTTTTACTAGAAGTATTGTTTACAAATTTTTCCCTCTAGTCTGTGCTTGGTCTTCTTATTCTGTTTATATTATCTATCACAGAGCAAAAAGTTTTAAACTTTAATGAAATCAAAGCTTATCAATTATTTCCTCTGTGGATCATGTCTTCACTGTTATATCTAAATGGTCATCACCATATTCAAAGGTGTTCTGTTTTTTTACGTTATTTCCTAGGATTGGCATAGTTTTTCATTTTACACTAAGTTCTCTGATTCATTTTGAGTTCATGTGAAGGGTGTATCTTTGTTAAGACTCATATATTTTACATGCAGATATACAGTTGTCTCTACACCATTTGAGGACTATCTTTGCTCCATTGTATTGCCTTTGCTCCTTTCTCAAAAATCAATTACTTATATGTGAGTTTATTTCTAAACTCTGTTCTGTCCCAATGATTTATTTGTCTATTCTTTGGCCAGTACCACACTGTTTTGATTACTGTAGGTTTATAGCAAGCCTTGAAGTCAGATTGTGTAAGTCTTCCAACTTTGTTTTTTTCCTTCAATACTGTGTTGGCTATTGTGGTCTAGACAGTGTGTTGAAAAGCAGAGCCATTACTGTGCCAGCAAAGGTCCACATAGTCAAGGCTATGGTCTTCCCAGTGGTCATGTACAGTTGTGAGAGCTAGATCATGAAGAAGCCAGAGTGCCAAAGAATTGATTCAAACTGTGGTGCTGGAGGGACTCTTGAGAGTCTCTTGGACTGCAAGGAGATCAAACCAGTCAATCTTAAGGGAAATCAGCCCTGAATACTCATTGGAAGGACTGAGGTTGAAGCTGAAGCTCTAGTATTTTGATCATCTGATGCAAATAGCCAGCTCATTGGAAAAGTCCCTGATGCTGGGAAAGATTGAGGGTAGAAGGAGAAGATGACATCAGAGGATGAGATAGTTGGATGGCATTACTAATGCAATGGACATGAACTTGGGCAAACTTTGGGAGATGGTGAGGGACAGGGAGGCCTTGTGTGCTGAAGTCCATGAGGTCACAAAGAGTCAGACATGATTGGGTGATACACAGCAAAAACACTGTGGTCTTTTACCTCTTATTTGTGATCCTATTTTTCTAATATAGGCCAAGTTTTCTGGAAAATAGTTCTAGTGGACTTTTATACACAGCTACATGGAATCTTAAATACAGAAAAAGATTCTCCATGTTTGTAGCATTTATCCATGTCAAGGAAAGACAGCAGCATGCGGGTGATTTTCTCCATTACAAAATAATGATTTAGACAAAGAACTGAATCAATTCATTTTTAGACATTTACGTTAGTCATATAGGAAAAATAAAAAGGAAAAGGTGTAGAAATTATTTTTTAAAAGGTACATTTTGTTCTAAGAATGAATGTTTTGAAATAGCTAAAAAGGAGTCTAATAACTGGAAAAATTTGAATGCTGACATTAGTGTTAATAACTAACACTTATAAAGTATGTAAGTTACCAAAAAATAACATTTTCACATTCTCCTTTCCCTTCTCTGAGTTAATAAATCAGTATGCATTATATATTAACATATTTACATAATATTAATATATATTACATACTAAATGTACTTTATTTGTATATACCTATTATACCTGCTATGTGCCATACAGTCTACTTGACAATGGTGATCTGAAATGAATACAGGAGCTTCGCTGGCAGTCCCGTGGTTAAGATACTGTACTTCCTATGCAGGGGACACAGCTTCAAACCCTGCTCAGGGAACTAAGCTCCCACATGCCACCTGGCCAAAAAAACAAAAATCTTAAGAAAAAGGAAAATGAATACAACATAGTACCCGCTCTTAAAGGTTCATATTCTAATAAGTGAGAGGGATAAATACAGAGTTATTTACCCGATACGTTTGGGCATGGTCCCAAAACAACCAACCAGTAGTAATTTGTGCTAGTCTATAGCCACATTATTATACTTTGGCCTCCCTGAGACCCTTATCTCGAAGGCTTCAAATAAAAGACTAGAGACTGAGAGCTGCGCGTCTTTTTATTAAATGAATATTCCCATGATTCCTATGCTCCCAGAGAGGGTTACTACATAAAATACAAGATGTTAAATTAAATTTCAGATAAGTGAATTTTTTAAAAAAACATTTATTTATTTATCTTTTTGTGGGGTGGGGTGGGTAGGGAGAGGGATGGGCAGGCCACTTCTATTGGTCTTTCATTTCTCTATTTTCATCTGTCTTTGTTCTTTGGCTCCTGTGGGCCTCCCATCGCAGTGGCCTCTGTCGTTGCAGAGCACTGGCTCTGGGTGCATGTGCTCCAGAGCTCTGGCTAGGTAATTGGACACATCATTCCAGCCGCTCCGCGGCACGTGGGATCTTCCCAGGCCAAGGCTGGAACAGGCGCCCCTTGCACTGCAAGGCGGTGTCCTTACCCACTGGACCACCAGGGGAAGCCCTAAGTGAATATTTTTAATACAAGTATTTCTCATGTAATCCATGAGACATATTTAAGCATTAAAAATTATTATTTATACAAATTCAAATTGTATTTTTATTGGATAAATTTGTCAGCCTACTGAAGATAATAGTGAAAAATGACCCAGACCAGCCATTCCTCATGTGTGAGCCTAGTGAATGCAGCCTTAAGGAGACCATAGCTGCCACTCTTTGGGACATCATGGTATGCTTCTGCCAAGTACTTTCTCTTTTTAATGGAAATAGATTGTTGTTCTTGTTTAGTTGCTGAGTTGTGTCTGACTCTTTTGCACCTGTATGAACTATAGCCCACTAGCCTCTTCTGTCCATGGGGTTTTCCAGACAAGAATACTGGAATGGATTTCTATTTCCTTCTCCAGGGGATCTTCCCAACTCAGGGATTGAACCTGTGTCTCCTGCATTAACAGATGGATTCTTTATCACTGAGCCACCTAGGAAGAAGATAGATACAGATATACAAAATTTCATATATACTTGATATTATATATGATATAAAATAATATATATAAATCACCTGTTTATCTCTCATACCACCACCCCTCACTGTTCTACTCTCTCAGTTTCTTTCAGAATATCCAGAAATATAATTTTTATTTAACTCAGTCTCTATTATAGCCTTCCTTTTCCCCATAACTCTGATATTAATTTAAAAAACTGTATAAGGGGAATATTCAGGTTTTTTTGCAGAAAAAAGAGCAATCATTCTGTTCCTAGTTTTCACTGTTTATCCCCAATGACAACTTTGTTCCACCTAATTCTCTTTCCCCTCAAAGTGAGCTCTTTTCTCATTGACAATACTCAGGAATTAAGAAGTGATATTTGTTCACTAGTTTTAATCTATTCCTGGATCAGAAACTACAATCACAGCAAAATGGAATGGTGACTATAATGGGAGAATGCCACGTGCACAGAAATATCTGGTTGGGCTGGTGGGGATGGTGCTACTGAACTGAAGATGGAAGAAGAAATGAGGGAGAAAAGAATTTTCTGGATCAAGGAAAGCATCTGTGAAGATACCAAGGCATATGAGAACATAAAATAGTCTAGAACGGCAAGTTGCTGAATGTTGTTAAAAGTTTAGGAGGCATGGGGTACAGCCATTAGGAGACCAAACATAGGCTAAATCCTGAAGCATCTTCTTTATCTTGCTAAAGAGTTTGGGGTCCATCCTGAGGGAAAACGAAAAACAATAAGAATTTTAAGAGGAAAACAGTAAGATCAGGGTCTTAGATTGGATTTCTTTGAAAGTGAAGCCTGAGGCAAGGACTTGACTATATATAGTTTATTTGAGAGATGATCACATGAAGTAGGATGAGAGAGCAGAGAGAACTTGGTAGAGAGTGAGGAAAAACCAATAAGAAGGTAGACCGGACAGATATTTCTGATGAGGCTACAAAATGGATTCCAGTCTTGGGAAAGATAGAAGCTGAAGCACTGATCAAAGGATTCCTTTAGGAGTGGATGTTGGTGACTCCCCTAGATCTCCACAGGCCAAGCAGGTTTCACTGGCTTTTCTAGCTTGGACAGAAAGCAAAGATGGCACACTTGTATGAGATGGGACTGTGGATAAATATGAGATTATATCTAATACTAAAGCCCTAGCCCAGGGGATGAGACGCTAGGCACCAAGAGTATCTGCTGGGACTTACCTGATGATCCAAAGGCTAAGACTCCATATTCCCAGTGCAGGGGCCCTGGGTTTGATCCCTGGTCAGTGAACTAGATCCCATATGCTGAAACTCAGAGTTGGCATGCCACAAATCAAAATTCCACAATAGATTGAAAATCCTGTGAGCTGCAACTAAGACCCAGTGAAGCCAAATAAATAATCAAAATAAATATTCAGAAAAAGAGTATCTTGCCACTACCCCGGGATTGAATACTCAGGAATTAAGAAGTGATATTTGTTCACTAGTTTTAATCTATTCCTGGATCAGAAACTACAATCACAGCAAAATGGAATGGTGACTATAATGGGAGAATGCCACGTGCACAGAAATATCTGGTTGGGCTGGTGGGGATGGTGCTACTGAACTGAAGATGGAAGAAGAAATGAGGGAGAAAAGAATTTTCTGGATCAAGGAAAGCATCTGTGAAGATACCAAGGCATATGAGAACATAAAATAGTCTAGAACGGCAAGTTGCTGAATGTTGTTAAAAGTTTAGGAGGCATGGGGTACAGCCATTAGGAGACCAAACATAGGCTAAATCCTGAAGCATCTTCTTTATCTTGCTAAAGAGTTTGGGGTCCATCCTGAGGGAAAACGAAAAACAATAAGAATTTTAAGAGGAAAACAGTAAGATCAGGGTCTTAGATTGGATTTCTTTGAAAGTGAAGCCTGAGGCAAGGACTTGACTATATATAGTTTATTTGAGAGATGATCACATGAAGTAGGATGAGAGAGCAGAGAGAACTTGGTAGAGAGTGAGGAAAAACCAATAAGAAGGTAGACCGGACAGATATTTCTGATGAGGCTACAAAATGGATTCCAGTCTTGGGAAAGATAGAAGCTGAAGCACTGATCAAAGGATTCCTTTAGGAGTGGATGTTGGTGACTCCCCTAGATCTCCACAGGCCAAGCAGGTTTCACTGGCTTTTCTAGCTTGGACAGAAAGCAAAGATGGCACACTTGTATGAGATGGGACTGTGGATAAATATGAGATTATATCTAATACTAAAGCCCTAGCCCAGGGGATGAGACGCTAGGCACCAAGAGTATCTGCTGGGACTTACCTGATGATCCAAAGGCTAAGACTCCATATTCCCAGTGCAGGGGCCCTGGGTTTGATCCCTGGTCAGTGAACTAGATCCCATATGCTGAAACTCAGAGTTGGCATGCCACAAATCAAAATTCCACAATAGATTGAAAATCCTGTGAGCTGCAACTAAGACCCAGTGAAGCCAAATAAATAATCAAAAATAAATATTCAGAAAAAAAGAGTATCTGCCACAATCAGAAATTCTTTCACAATTTACATCATAAACATAATTTGCTAAATTATATGTTATAAATATATTGTAATTTGTTATTATAATCATAGTAATGAAAAGGGACTCACTCATTCCTAAGAAATCCAAGAAGAAAATATTAATTGATGCATGAATGTTATGGCATCGTATTTAGAATTAAAGTCTTTTACACAAACAGTTCTAATCTGCTAGGAATCTGTAATCTAAAAACTAGGATATATTCATGCTTTCCAAAAATACGAAACCAGTCAAAAGATGTACAAATGGAATGTAAACATCAAAGAAAAAATAAGAATAAGCTTGCTTTTTAAAAATAGAAGAATAATATGTTTCTTAGTATGGTTTATTTGTAGCTTTAGAAATTATGAATGAATATCCATTCATATAGAAATTACCTTTAACTGAACGTGCTAAATGGGTTAAAGGGAAAAGAGAGAAAAGAGATGAAGGGCAAGGAGGCATATTTATTGAGTGTCCATTACAAGGCTTTTTATTTGTATTAATCCTGTGTATTTCATAACCACCCTGAGAAGCAGTTACTATTCCCCTTAAAAATGGAAGGAAATTTAGGATTAGGTGGGTAGAGGGCTTGTTCAAGTTCACACAGCTCATCAATAGTAAATTCTGGACTCGAATCCATTATCTCCTTGATTCTTTTTCCACTTTGTTTTGCTGTCTTAAAAGTTAGTGGTTTTATAAGGTAAAATGATGAAATACTTGTGAAAAAAAGAAAACTATGGTTACATCATCTATAAATACCAAAACATATATTGCAGTGTTATGTGCTAGTGAAATATGTGCTTTGATACTTTTATAAACACAATGCTGTCTACAATAGAATATATTCAGACCACATCAAAGGACTGTCTGAAAATGTTCAAATGTGAAGAAGGTTCTTTTGTTGATGGGCAAAAGTTTAGCAATAATAGAAGTGTATCAGGGTGTTTAGTAAAGAGGGAGAAAAACATTTTCTGTGGTCATGTTTTCCAACAATAGATTGAAAATCCTGTGAGCTGCAACTAAGACCCAGTGAAGCCAAATAAATAATCAAAAATAAATATTCAGAAAAAGAGTATCTGCCACAATCAGAAATTCTTTCACAATTTACATCATAAACATAATTTGCTAAATTATATGTTATAAATATATTGTAATTTGTTATTATAATCATAGTAATGAAAAGGGACTCACTCATTCCTAAGAAATCCAAGAAGAAAATATTAATTGATGCATGAATGTTATGGCATCGTATTTAGAATTAAAGTCTTTTACACAAACAGTTCTAATCTGCTAGGAATCTGTAATCTAAAAACTAGGATATATTCATGCTTTCCAAAAATACGAAACCAGTCAAAAGATGTACAAATGGAATGTAAACATCAAAGAAAAAATAAGAATAAGCTTGCTTTTTAAAAATAGAAGAATAATATGTTTCTTAGTATGGTTTATTTGTAGCTTTAGAAATTATGAATGAATATCCATTCATATAGAAATTACCTTTAACTGAACGTGCTAAATGGGTTAAAGGGAAAAGAGAGAAAAGAGATGAAGGGCAAGGAGGCATATTTATTGAGTGTCCATTACAAGGCTTTTTATTTGTATTAATCCTGTGTATTTCATAACCACCCTGAGAAGCAGTTACTATTCCCCTTAAAAATGGAAGGAAATTTAGGATTAGGTGGGTAGAGGGCTTGTTCAAGTTCACACAGCTCATCAATAGTAAATTCTGGACTCGAATCCATTATCTCCTTGATTCTTTTTTCCACTTTGTTTTGCTGTCTTAAAAGTTAGTGGTTTTATAAGGTAAAATGATGAAATACTTGTGAAAAAAAGAAAACTATGGTTACATCATCTATAAATACCAAAACATATATTGCAGTGTTATGTGCTAGTGAAATATGTGCTTTGATACTTTTATAAACACAATGCTGTCTACAATAGAATATATTCAGACCACATCAAAGGACTGTCTGAAAATGTTCAAATGTGAAGAAGGTTCTTTTGTTGATGGGCAAAAGTTTAGCAATAATAGAAGTGTATCAGGGTGTTTAGTAAAGAGGGAGAAAAAAACATTTTCTGTGGTCATGTTTTCCAACTTTATATATTTGCTTATCATTTTAATATAAACAGAGTGTATTTATATAGCCTAAAGGAATAGGAACCAGATTCCTTGTTTTCAAGATGCCAAGAAAATATAACTTCGAGGAGGATAAGCAATGACAGAAAAGAGTGAATCAAAAACACAAGCTTCTATGTGATTCCTGACCAAGATTTTAATTTTAATGCACAAATATGCTGTGACAACAGATATATACAGTAGTACCACCCACCCAAACCTGATGCAGGGAAGGGTCTGCCAGCATTCCCATTATAATCTTTGAAGGGAATTCCTATATTTTAATACACATAAAATTGGCATCTAGATTTTCAGTAAGATGTATTTTTGTTAAATGCAACAAAGAAAGTTTTAAAAAGTGTCTGCTGTCTTTGATTAGAAGGCCTGTGGAGTGCAAATTCCAGTGAATCATGATTAGATCTTATGATGTCAAGTGGAATGACTATTGGTCTTGGTGACTCTGACATGAATCCAGAGGACAGAGAATTCCAAGGGAGAGACTTTATTTACAGGGGTAGGGAGAAAGGTGCAGTATCCAAACTCTTCAGGCTATTACAGAAACTATACATGTAATAAAGAATCACAAATCTTCATTGAAATCACTTTGATTTTCATTTTAGAAAGTGAAAATACTGTTATCCAGGAGAGGGAAGATTGAATAATAAGAGAAACATGGATTAGGTGGGTAGAGGGCTTGTTCAAGTTCACACAGCTCATCAATAGTAAATTCTGGACTCGAATCCATTATCTCCTTGATTCTTTTTCCACTTTGTTTTGCTGTCTTAAAAGTTAGTGGTTTTATAAGGTAAAATGATGAAATACTTGTGAAAAAAAGAAAACTATGGTTACATCATCTATAAATACCAAAACATATATTGCAGTGTTATGTGCTAGTGAAATATGTGCTTTGATACTTTTATAAACACAATGCTGTCTACAATAGAATATATTCAGACCACATCAAAGGACTGTCTGAAAATGTTCAAATGTGAAGAAGGTTCTTTTGTTGATGGGCAAAAGTTTAGCAATAATAGAAGTGTATCAGGGTGTTTAGTAAAGAGGGAGAAAAAAACATTTTCTGTGGTCATGTTTTCCAACTTTATATATTTGCTTATCATTTTAATATAAACAGAGTGTATTTATATAGCCTAAAGGAATAGGAACCAGATTCCTTGTTTTCAAGATGCCAAGAAAATATAACTTCGAGGAGGATAAGCAATGACAGAAAAGAGTGAATCAAAAACACAAGCTTCTATGTGATTCCTGACCAAGATTTTAATTTTAATGCACAAATATGCTGTGACAACAGATATATACAGTAGTACCACCCACCCAAACCTGATGCAGGGAAGGGTCTGCCAGCATTCCCATTATAATCTTTGAAGGGAATTCCTATATTTTAATACACATAAAATTGGCATCTAGATTTTCAGTAAGATGTATTTTTGTTAAATGCAACAAAGAAAGTTTTAAAAAGTGTCTGCTGTCTTTGATTAGAAGGCCTGTGGAGTGCAAATTCCAGTGAATCATGATTAGATCTTATGATGTCAAGTGGAATGACTATTGGTCTTGGTGACTCTGACATGAATCCAGAGGACAGAGAATTCCAAGGGAGAGACTTTATTTACAGGGGTAGGGAGAAAGGTGCAGTATCCAAACTCTTCAGGCTATTACAGAAACTATACATGTAATAAAGAATCACAAATCTTCATTGAAATCACTTTGATTTTCATTTTAGAAAGTGAAAATACTGTTATCCAGGAGAGGGAAGATTGAATAATAAGAGAAACATTGCCTCTGGAGCAAGACTGCCTGGGTTTGAAGCCCGGCTTCACTGAACTCTTAGTTATGTGACCATAGGCAAGTTACTCAGCCTCATAATGCCTCCACTTCCCACCCTATAAAATGAGACGAGTGATAGTGTCTATTTTACAGTCTGGAGATTTAAATGAATTAATACAAGTGAATGCTTCAGACAAAGAGTAGACACTCCTAAAGGGCTGAAAACTAAGCAAAAAAGTCTATTATGTTTATATACATTCTGAATAAGTAAGTTTACTCTCAAACTGTTCAGGAAGGAGTAAATATAAAATTCATATATGTGTATGTGAAGGTATTTGTTTTTCTGCCTTAAACACAGATACTGTGAAATTTGTCATAATTATAAATTAAACATTTTTTATAAAGATGCACGTGTGCTAAGCTGGTTCAGTCATGTCTGACTGCAACCCTATGGACTGTAGTCCACCAGGTTCCTCTGTGCATGGGATTCTCTAGGCAAGAATGCTGGAGTAGGCTTCCATTTCCTTCTCTGTGGGATCTTTCCGACCAAGGGATTGAATCCACATCTCTTATGTGTCCTGCATTGACAGGTGGGTTCTTCATCACTAGTGCCACTTTTTATAAAGATAATTTTAAAAGGCAATACATATATTTTTAAAATTTCAATGGCTCAGCAGTAAAGAATCTGCCTGTAGGGCTCCCCTGGTAGCTCAGTGAGACATAGGTTTAATCTCTGATCTGGGAAGATCCCACATGCTGCGGAGCAACTAAGCCTGTGAGCCACAACTGTTGAGCCTGTGCTCTAGAGCCTCGGAGCCACAACTATTGAGCCCATGTAGCACAACTATTGAAGCTCATGTGCCCTAGAGCCTGAGTTTCACAAGAGAAGACACTGCAACAAGAAGCCTGTTCACCTCAACTAGAGTAGCCCCCACACCCTATAACTAGAGAAGAGCCTGAGGTAACAGTGGAAGCCCAGAATAGCCAAAATAAAATAAAAAAAGAATCTGCCTGTAATGCAGAACTCATGAAATATAGAGTTTTGGTCCTTGGGTTGAAAAGATCCACTGGAGGAGAAAATGGCAATTCACTGCAATATTGCTGCCTGAAAAATTCCATGGACAGAGGAGCCTGGTGGGCTACAATCAATAGGATCACAAAAAGTTGGACACTATCAAGTGACTAGGCACACATGCACATATACAATAATATAGTCAGAAAAGCCTACTATGTGCCAAAAGATATACAGCTTCTAAGAGTGCAAGTTAGGTCAAATGGACCACCAAAGCTATGTAAAGGATTAGGACAATTTTAGCCATTTGATATTATGACTCATGTCTACAGTGATGTTGTTCAGTAGAAATACAATGCAAGCCATATGTACAAGTTTAAATTTCCTAGTAGACATATTTAAAAGTTAAAAAACACTAATGAAACTGATTTTAATAATATATATTATGATTATATTAGAAATATTATTAAAACAGATTATAAACATAAAATCACACATAATAAATTTTACATGTTTTGTTCTAAGTCATTGAAATCCAGCATATATTCCATACTGCATACAAGGCTTCCCCAGTGGTTCAGCCGTAAAGAAGCTGCCTGACAATGCAGGAAACCCAGGTTTGATCCTTGGGTTGGGAAGATCCCCTGGAGAAAGGCACGACAACCCACTCCAGTATGCTTGCCTGCAGAATCTCATGGACAGAGGAGGCTGGTAGGCTACAATCCGTAGGACTGGCAAAGAGTCAAACAAATCTGAAGCAACTGAACATGCAGGCATGCATATGTAATTCACATTAGCCGTGTTTCAAGTGCTCAATAGCCATTTGTGACTAGTAGCTACGTATTGGAAAGTATAGGCCTAAAACTGTGTACTTTTCAAGGGTCTAAAACCTTAATATTAGTTCCAAAATATTAAAATAACAGAAAAATTAAAAAGGCATGGAAAAGTCACCTTTGGAAGCTGATAGAACTAAGATCCAATTCCAACTCCATCATTTAGGATTTTTGGAATTTTTTTTTTTTTTTTTTAACAGTTATTTGGCTTTACCAGGTCTTATTTGCAGCACACAGGACCTTTGCTGTTCATTGCAGCATGCAGGATCTTTAGTTGTGGAATGAGAGCATTAGTTGTAGCATGTGGGATCTAGTTCCCTGATCAGGGGTTGAACCTAGGTCCCTTGGATTGGGACTGTGGCGTCCTAGCGACTGGCCCATCATGGAAGTCCTGACTTTTGGTGATGTATATTCTTCTCTGAGCCTCAGATTTTCATTTGCAAAAGAAGATAATCATGCATTTTCCCACAGTTGTTATGATGTCTAAATGAGAGGCTGTATGTAAAGCATCTGAACTTTAGCCCGATTCTTTAGCAGTGAGTTCTCAGTGTATTACTTCCCTCAAAAAGCCTGTATTCAGCTTTTACTAACAAAAGGAATTAATGGATATTGGGTATCTCTTGTTGTAGATGCGAGTTATCTAATGTTTATATCTTCATGACAATTCTATGAGGTAGGAGTTATTCATTCTACTTTATTGGTAAGTATAATGAAGCTCACGAGGGTAAAGTGACCTGTAGAAAATCACAGAACATCATTGAGTGGAGCAAAATTGTAATGTCATTAACAGATTGAGAAACACCTAGCTAAAACATTCCAAAAAACTGCAAAAAAGGCTTCCCCAGTGGTTCAGCCGAAAGAAGCTGCCTGACAATGCAGGAAACCCAGGTTTGATCCTTGGGTTGGGAAGATCCCCTGGAGAAAGGCACGACAACCCACTCCAGTATGCTTGCCTGCAGAATCTCATGGACAGAGGAGGCTGGTAGGCTACAATCCGTAGGACTGGCAAAGAGTCAAACAAATCTGAAGCAACTGAACATGCAGGCATGCATATGTAATTCACATTAGCCGTGTTTCAAGTGCTCAATAGCCATTTGTGACTAGTAGCTACGTATTGGAAAGTATAGGCCTAAAACTGTGTACTTTTCAAGGGTCTAAAACCTTAATATTAGTTCCAAAATATTAAAATAACAGAAAAATTAAAAAGGCATGGAAAAGTCACCTTTGGAAGCTGATAGAACTAAGATCCAATTCCAACTCCATCATTTAGGATTTTTGGAATTTTTTTTTTTTTTTTTAACAGTTATTTGGCTTTACCAGGTCTTATTTGCAGCACACAGGACCTTTGCTGTTCATTGCAGCATGCAGGATCTTTAGTTGTGGAATGAGAGCATTAGTTGTAGCATGTGGGATCTAGTTCCCTGATCAGGGGTTGAACCTAGGTCCCTTGGATTGGGACTGTGGCGTCCTAGCGACTGGCCCATCATGGAAGTCCTGACTTTTGGTGATGTATATTCTTCTCTGAGCCTCAGATTTTCATTTGCAAAAGAAGATAATCATGCATTTTCCCACAGTTGTTATGATGTCTAAATGAGAGGCTGTATGTAAAGCATCTGAACTTTAGCCCGATTCTTTAGCAGTGAGTTCTCAGTGTATTACTTCCCTCAAAAAGCCTGTATTCAGCTTTTACTAACAAAAGGAATTAATGGATATTGGGTATCTCTTGTTGTAGATGCGAGTTATCTAATGTTTATATCTTCATGACAATTCTATGAGGTAGGAGTTATTCATTCTACTTTATTGGTAAGTATAATGAAGCTCACGAGGGTAAAGTGACCTGTAGAAAATCACAGAACATCATTGAGTGGAGCAAAATGTATCATTAAAGTTTTGTAATGGCCTCATCTAACAGATTGAGAAACACCCTAAGCTAAAGAAGCACATGCTCAGGAGTACATTCAGCTTTCATTTATTCAGTGACTGAATATTCCACTTGTATTATTTTTCTTAAAATTTATGCCACAAGCTCACAGTGGAGTTAATTCTTTTGCTGAGGAAAAGTGGCTGTTAATATATACATTCACACAGACATTAGAGTAGACGAAAATCCACAGGCATCTAATGCACTCTGTTGTTTACAGTAATTATTTTTATAGGAAGGAAGGAAAAGAGTGTTTACCTCTGAGGCTGCCTGACCACTACAGTGCACCTCCTAACACAACTTTCAAACCCTTTTCAACACACTTCAACTTAAGAAAACCCCTCTACAGGGAACTATATTCAATATCCCATTATAAACCATAATGGAAAAGAATATGAAAAAGAATGGATTTATATGTATAATTGAATCACTTTGCTGTACACCAGAAACTAACACTTTGTAAATCAACTATATTTCAATAAAATAAATTTAATAAAAAAAGAATATCCCTCTAATTCAGGTAAGGGCTGACGCCAGGGGAAATTGAGTCTCAAGTCAGTAAATGCCAAAATGCAACTTGTAAGGGGTGGGTAGGTGGGGGACGGGGGAGGGTGCTAACATATATGCCAAGGCATTCACAGTGCTCCTTTGAAAACATAACATTCCCTTTCTTTTGCTAAAGTTGTAACATTTTCTCTAACTGGCAAAGTTTTTTGGTAGCATGAGGTTTTGTCTTTTTGGCCGGGGTGAGATGGTGGGAGGTTGTAACAGGGGTTCTCTGAACTTTAGCCCGATTCTTTAGCAGTGAGTTCTCAGTGTATTACTTCCTCAAAAGCCTGTATTCAGCTTTTACTAACAAAAGGAATTAATGGATATTGGGTATCTCTTGTTGTAGATGCGAGTTATCTAATGTTTATATCTTCATGACAATTCTATGAGGTAGGAGTTATTCATTCTACTTTATTGGTAAGTATAATGAAGCTCACGAGGGTAAAGTGACCTGTAGAAAATCACAGAACATCATTGAGTGGAGCAAAATGTATCATTAAAGTTTTGTAATGGCCTCATCTAACAGATTGAGAAACACCCTAAGCTAAAGAAGCACATGCTCAGGAGTACATTCAGCTTTCATTTATTCAGTGACTGAATATTCCACTTGTATTATTTTTCTTAAAATTTATGCCACAAGCTCACAGTGGAGTTAATTCTTTTGCTGAGGAAAAGTGGCTGTTAATATATACATTCACACAGACATTAGAGTAGACGAAAATCCACAGGCATCTAATGCACTCTGTTGTTTACAGTAATTATTTTTATAGGAAGGAAGGAAAAGAGTGTTTACCTCTGAGGCTGCCTGACCACTACAGTGCACCTCCTAACACAACTTTCAAACCCTTTTCAACACACTTCAACTTAAGAAAACCCCTCTACAGGGAACTATATTCAATATCCCATTATAAACCATAATGGAAAAGAATATGAAAAAGAATGGATTTATATGTATAATTGAATCACTTTGCTGTACACCAGAAACTAACACTTTGTAAATCAACTATATTTCAATAAAATAAATTTAATAAAAAAAGAATATCCCTCTAATTCAGGTAAGGGCTGACGCCAGGGGAAATTGAGTCTCAAGTCAGTAAATGCCAAAAGGCAACTTGTAAGGGGTGGGTAGGTGGGGGACGGGGGAGGGTGCTAACATATATGCCAAGGCATTCACAGTGCTCCTTTGAAAACATAACATTCCCTTTCTTTTGCTAAAGTTGTAACATTTTCTCTAACTGGCAAAGTTTTTTGGTAGCATGAGGTTTTGTCTGTTGTGGTAGCCAGGGCAAGGGGGACTGAGCCGGGGGTGAGATGGTGAGTTGGGGAGGCCCCACATTTGTCCTGCAGCTCCATGCAGTTGTAGGTTTCTCTGTGGCTTTCTCTCTGATCCCTGTGGACGCCTCGGGGGTTTCTCTTTCTCCTGTAGGCTTTCTCTAGAATATTTTAGATTAACTTTTCTTTTGGGGTTCCATTGTAGAGTTGTGGCTTTTCATACATTCCATGTTTTTCAATCAACCCTAATTCACATTCTCCTTTTGAAGCTCATCTTGTAGCAGTTTTGGATAGTGGAAGCCCCTTGAAGGCTGGCACGTGTGGCCTCCTGATAGTACCCCATGACTCTGAAAAATGTTGTGTTTCCTTTCACTAACTGTTCTAGTCTCACTCTGTCCCTACCCCAGAGTTTAAATTACCAGTGTCTTCAGATTTCAGTAGGCAAAATACAAATAAAACAGCACAGGTAATAATAATATAATAATTTAAGCATTAAGATGAATTGTGGTAAAACACCACTTCTCTGGATCGTATTACTGGACTAAGCTCAAGAAATCCAAGCCTACATACTATTCTGTTCTAACAATAAGAGTGTTTCTGTATTTTTTTGATTCTAAAATTACATAGCCATTCCTCTTTTTTTTTTTGAAAATCCTACTTCTTTGAGAAAAGTATGTATCTTATAATGTTTACATATTTCTTTCCCAAAAGTGCCGATACAATGCAAACAATAAGACTCCTGAAGAAGTTCTGAATTTTCTATGTAGTACCTTCTGGGCTTAAAATGCACCCCACTAGACAGTTGTATACCAAAGTGGGGGAGGACGTGTCTCACGAAGGAACATCTTATTCACCATGTTAGAACTGTTGGTACACTTATAATAAAAAGTAGACTGACTGAGTCACTGTTACAATTGTTTCTAAATGTTTTTCAGGCAATAAAAACATTCTTCTTGACTGAACCCAGGTATCTCCCTTCCAAAGAAGCACCCCTCACCCCTAGATGCCACTGCTACCAGGTATGTACAAATTTCTTTGTCATTCCCAAATTCTGATTCAATTTTGCAATGTAAGGCTTTGCTGGATAGTTCTTGCAATAGTTTCAGTTCATTTTCAGTTTAAAGATGTTGGCATTTATACAACTGACCGTCTGGAGTTCTTAGAAGGTAATATCTAAGCTACTCGTCTTTTTGGGGGGGGTGAAGCTCACCTCACAGAAGTCCACATTCCCATTCCACCTTGAGAAGACAGAGAAACTTGAGCAGCTCAGTATCCAAAATTTTGTACATGAGTTTTATTTCACCACCATCTGCTTCATCTACAATGAGATAATGTATATTTATAAGTGCAAGATTTATATATTTCAGTTCTGGCTGGCACACAAAAAAAGAAAATCTGTTTCCTACTATTTAATTTCTAGTGATATTAGAACCATCATATTTTCATATATTCAAATACATAGCAACTTTTCTAAATCCACTTCTGATATTAAAGCTTTTAAATTTATCTTGCTCCCTTTTTGAAACCACAAACTCTTCTTCTTTATACTATACAAGATTCCTTATCAACACTGTAGCCATACTATAAATTATAATAGCACAGTTTGCAGAATAAAGATCCAGATTATTTCATAGGCAGAGTTAAGACTAACAAAGAATTAAGTATAGATAGAGGCTCTTGTGGTTTTATCCAAAAGTCTTTTTTGACTCTTATCATTAGGGGATATAATTTTCATTTGTTTAACTTATACATACAATATATAAAATTATATAAATATCTCTGTGTGTATATATGTGAATTTTTTTTTTACTTAAAAATCAACTTAGCAAAGAACTCAATTTTTCCAATTGACTTACTATAATGCTTCTTAAGTTCATACTTATAAAATCTAATTTAAAAAAGAAAACATAGACTCTATCCAGATAAAAAGTAAATAAATAAATATCAAGCACATCCATTGATAAAATTTTACAGATTTTTAATTACTGGTTTCTTCTAGAATTAGTTCATAAGAAATCAGTTTTTCTACTTTTAACATACTTCTATATGATATATTTAAATTTTAAATCATGTTTTATAGAACACTGGTGTAAAATTTAAGATATTTACCTTAGAAGTAGAAATTCAGTTTTTTCTTGACTGAACCCAGGTATCTCCCTTCCAAAGAAGCACCCCTCACCCCTAGATGCCACTGCTACCAGGTATGTACAAATTTCTTTGTCATTCCCAAATTCTGATTCAATTTTGCAATGTAAGGCTTTGCTGGATAGTTCTTGCAATAGTTTCAGTTCATTTTCAGTTTAAAGATGTTGGCATTTATACAACTGACCGTCTGGAGTTCTTAGAAGGTAATATCTAAGCTACTCGTCTTTTTGGGGGGGGTGAAGCTCACCTCACAGAAGTCCACATTCCCATTCCACCTTGAGAAGACAGAGAAACTTGAGCAGCTCAGTATCCAAAATTTTGTACATGAGTTTTATTTCACCACCATCTGCTTCATCTACAATGAGATAATGTATATTTATAAGTGCAAGATTTATATATTTCAGTTCTGGCTGGCACACAAAAAAAGAAAATCTGTTTCCTACTATTTAATTTCTAGTGATATTAGAACCATCATATTTTCATATATTCAAATACATAGCAACTTTTCTAAATCCACTTCTGATATTAAAGCTTTTAAATTTATCTTGCTCCCTTTTTGAAACCACAAACTCTTCTTCTTTATACTATACAAGATTCCTTATCAACACTGTAGCCATACTATAAATTATAATAGCACAGTTTGCAGAATAAAGATCCAGATTATTTCATAGGCAGAGTTAAGACTAACAAAGAATTAAGTATAGATAGAGGCTCTTGTGGTTTTATCCAAAAGTCTTTTTTGACTCTTATCATTAGGGGATATAATTTTCATTTGTTTAACTTATACATACAATATATAAAATTATATAAATATCTCTGTGTGTATATATGTGAATTTTTATTTTATTTAAAAATAACCTTAGCAAAGAACTCAATTTTTCCAATTGACTTACTATAATGCTTCTTAAGTTCATACTTATAAAATCTAATTTAAAAAAGAAAACATAGACTCTATCCAGATAAAAAGTAAATAAATAAATATCAAGCACATCCATTGATAAAATTTTACAGATTTTTAATTACTGGTTTCTTCTAGAATTAGTTCATAAGAAATCAGTTTTTCTACTTTTAACATACTTCTATATGATATATTTAAATTTTAAATCATGTTTTATAGAACACTGGTGTAAAATTTAAGATATTTACCTTAGAAGTAGAAATTCAGTTCCTTCACATAATCAAAATATGCCATGCCCAACATCCCCACCTTCTCTTTTGGTAGTAATTGTATTAAACTCTAGAAAGAAATTTTAAAAAATAGAATAAAATCATTTAAATTTAGGGCAAAACATTAGTCTTTGTAGTTTTACTGTACAAAATATTTTTATCAACTTTTGATATTTAAAAGGCACAGATGTTTGATTAGCCGAGAAAGGTGAGATGGTTGATTTGACTTCTAACTTTCTATAATCGTGCCTTTTGTTAATGATATACATTTAAGGCTGATACTTCTTCCCCCCCCCCCTTTTTTTTTTCTTATTCTCCTATTTATTTCTTAGCCTTAGACTATTCATTTTATTCCAAAGTTAAATTTCTTATTTTGATTTTAAATCTAGTGGGATCAGGTGAACGAACAACTGATTTAAATACAGTTTTTATTCTTACACACACACACACACACACACACATGTATTCACAATGTCATACAGTTTTGCTGGTTAGGAAAATATTAATATCTATATTGAAATAATCAAGCATAAGTTCTTTGTTTCATTAATGCTCCCGTTGAAATTCCATGATTTTAACTGAATATTTTCTGATAGTTTCACCCTAAAGGCCCTTAATTTAAAGATGTCACTTTAAGTTCAATATACCAAACTCAGAACTCCTTGCTCTTTTCGGAGAGAATTGCTTCCCATAAGGTATATTTGAATTTCGGGATATATTCAAGCTTTCTTTTGGAACAGGATCCTTTTCAATGCCAACCATTTTTTTCTCCACCTCTTTTGTTATCTAGGCTTATTCTGAGGAAAGAGTTACTCTAATGTCATTCATTTCTAATTATTCAAAATTTAAGGTTTACCTGAAGGTATGACAAATAAAAATAGATTTCTTCTGGGGAAGTATCATGAATTTTCTCAGTCTATTATTTGTAGAGTATGCCCTCTCAAGGATCAAGGATAAGATTCTCTCTGTGAAGCTTTCTGCTTTCATGCTGGCTTTTCACAGGCATTGCAAAAAGCCTCTCTGTGATTTTCCTTTCCCATTTCTCTTCCTGGCCTTAACTTTCCTTTTCCTCGTTTTTGTTTTTCTTTTTCTTTCTCTTCATTTCCTTTCTCTTCACTTTCCTTTCCTTCTTTTCTCCCACCTCCTTTCCTCTCCTTTCTTCTGTCCTTTAATTCCTTTCTTTGCCTCTCTAGTCCTTATGTGTATGTGTGTTAGGCTTCGTGTCTTCCTCAACCTCCTTTTACCTGGAGTGAGGGCTTCCTTTCCGTGGTAGGTCCATTAAAAAAATAGAATAAAATCATTTAAATTTAGGGCAAAACATTAGTCTTTGTAGTTTTACTGTACAAAATATTTTTATCAACTTTTGATATTTAAAAGGCACAGATGTTTGATTAGCCGAGAAAGGTGAGATGGTTGATTTGACTTCTAACTTTCTATAATCGTGCCTTTTGTTAATGATATACATTTAAGGCTGATACTTCTTCCCCCCCCCCCTTTTTTTTGTCTTAGTCTCCTATTTATTTCTTAGCCTTAGACTATTCATTTTATTCCAAAGTTAAATTTCTTATTTTGATTTTAAATCTAGTGGGATCAGGTGAACGAACAACTGATTTAAATACAGTTTTTATTCTTACACACACACACACACACACACACATGTATTCACAATGTCATACAGTTTTGCTGGTTAGGAAAATATTAATATCTATATTGAAATAATCAAGCATAAGTTCTTTGTTTCATTAATGCTCCCGTTGAAATTCCATGATTTTAACTGAATATTTTCTGATAGTTTCACCCTAAAGGCCCTTAATTTAAAGATGTCACTTTAAGTTCAATATACCAAACTCAGAACTCCTTGCTCTTTTCGGAGAGAATTGCTTCCCATAAGGTATATTTGAATTTCGGGATATATTCAAGCTTTCTTTTGGAACAGGATCCTTTTCAATGCCAACCATTTTTTTCTCCACCTCTTTTGTTATCTAGGCTTATTCTGAGGAAAGAGTTACTCTAATGTCATTCATTTCTAATTATTCAAAATTTAAGGTTTACCTGAAGGTATGACAAATAAAAATAGATTTCTTCTGGGGAAGTATCATGAATTTTCTCAGTCTATTATTTGTAGAGTATGCCCTCTCAAGGATCAAGGATAAGATTCTCTCTGTGAAGCTTTCTGCTTTCATGCTGGCTTTTCACAGGCATTGCAAAAAGCCTCTCTGTGATTTTCCTTTCCCATTTCTCTTCCTGGCCTTAACTTTCCTTTTCCTCGTTTTTGTTTTTCTTTTTCTTTCTCTTCATTTCCTTTCTCTTCACTTTCCTTTCCCTTCTTTTCTCCCACCTCCTTTCCTCTCTCCTTTCTTCTGTCCTTTAATTCCTTTTCTTTGCCTCTCTAGTCCTTATGTGTATGTGTGTTAGTTGGTCTAGTCGTGTCCAATTCTTTGTAACGCCATGTACTATAGCCTGGCAGGCTCCCCTGTCTGTGGGAAGCCCTGGAGTGAGGGCTTCCCTGGTGGTCCAGTGGGTAGAGTCCACCTGGCAGTGCAAGGGGCACCAGTTCGATCCCTGGCCTGGGAGGATCCCACATGCAGCAAAGTGGTTAGACCTGTATGTCCAATTATGAGTCAGCGCTCTGGAATGCATGTGATGGGAGGTTCACATAGGCCAAAGAATAAAGATAGATGAAAATAAATGGATTAAAAAATAAATAAAAGAGGCCAAAATTAAAAAAAAAAAAAAAAGAATACTGGAGTGAGTTACCCTTTCCTTCTCTAGGGGATCCTCCTGACCCAGGGATTGAACCCAGGTCTCCCATGTTGCAGGCTGATTCTTTATCATCTGAACCACTAGGGAAGACCTTTAGGCAATTTTTAAACCTCTGCTTATCTCTGATGGAGGAAGTTAAGAATATGTCCTTTGTAAGTCAGCCTCCAAATGATACAGGCAATTTCAGAATTGAGATTTTCCAACAGTTTTCTTGGATACTTAACAATACCAAGAGTCATGAGAGCTAACTGTGGGCATGGAACTTGAAGGTCTGATATAATTTAAGTACTTACTGGGTTTCTCTTCCAATCCTCGAACTGAGGAGAGGCCATGAGATATTGATCTAGGCTAGGGATGAAAACAGGATACTCAATTTTTTTAATGAGATCATAAGAGAATAATTAAACTATAGGAAATGGGTAGTATAAAAGGAAGACAGACGGGAAGGCTTACTTTGTTTCCTAGACTAAAATGGTCATGTGTTTCTGAACTGAAATTTGTCCAGCATGAGGCCTATCTGTAGCTGAAAGGATATAAGCTAAATTATACTCTTATATTATTCCGTAGCTAAAAGGATATGGGGGGAAAAGTAAGATAGCAATGGATTTGACTTATGTATTTTACATAAAATTTGTCTATTATTGGGGAGAGGGGCTCACGCACACAAGCACACACACAAATGACCTCTATGCAAATAACAAAATTAAAAAGATAAGCTAAAATAAACTTCTCAGAACATTACTGAACCCAAATCACCCATGTTACTCTGTACCATGCATGTCCAGATAGCTTAAAAGGAAAGGAATTTAGTTCATGAGACTTTTCACTTTGTACGTATTAAATTGCTTCAGTTGTGTCTCAGTCTGTGACCCCATAGATCGCCAGGCTCCTCTGCCGTGGGGAGTCTCCAGGCAAGAATACTGGTGTGAGTTGCCATGCTCTCCTCCTCCTAACTCAGGGACTGAACCCACATCTCATGTCTGTTACACTGGCACGTGGGTTCTTTACCACTAGTGCCATGGGGGTTACATAAAACATCCAGTGGACGGCAAAGGCATTGGATGAGGCCAGATGGCAAAAAAGTTCCAGAGACAGAAGGCTTTGAAATGAAATTCACGGTGAGAGGAGAAAATAAGAGAGTTTCCTCTTGTGATCTATACCCTAAACCAAAGCCCAGGGACTTTGTCACTCTGTCCCAATGGGGAGAAGGGCTGCTGGTATCTTAGAGAACAGGAACTCAAAGATTAATGAATGGTGGGGCCCAGGCAGTTTTCCTGTACAGTCTCTGACCCAACATCACTCATGCAATGAGTAACTTCCTTGTACCTTTACAATCCACCCAAATGCAGCAAGTGCAGAGCCCCACTTCAAGGACAAGTGTAGGAGTCAGTAGCTTGCTCAGGTCTTTAGTAAGAGTTTCTGTCTTTACAAAAAGTGACTCTAGCAGCTGCTGTGTCTAAAAGGTTCACAGAAATTTGACATAAGCACAACCCCAGCTCTCCAGCAGTCTGCCTCCAGCTACCCAGCATGGAAGAGGCAGTGCTCCAGTGAGCAGAGATCTACAGATGCACATATCCCAGCTAGGATCTGGTGTCCGGAAGCCTAAAAGTTCAGAGTCTGGCACCAACTAGGTCTGAGGGTGGTAGCAGGTGAACAGCATGAACAAATATAAGAAAAAAATCAGAGGATTCCATCTTTTACTAAGTGAAAGCCAAGGGAAGTGGCTAGACTCTAGTAATTCGCCAGGAGGAGTCGGTTTTTCACCTGAGACCTTTCTGGACCATATCAGTTGGTAGACTCACTTATGTATTTTACATAAAATTTGTCTATTATTGGGGAGAGGGCTCACGCACAAGCACACACACAAATGACCTCTATGCAAATAACAAAATTAAAAAGATAAGCTAAAATAAACTTCTCAGAACATTACTGAACCCAAATCACCCATGTTACTCTGTACCATGCATGTCCAGATAGCTTAAAAGGAAAGGAATTTAGTTCATGAGACTTTTCACTTTGTACGTATTAAATTGCTTCAGTTGTGTCTCAGTCTGTGACCCCATAGATCGCCAGGCTCCTCTGCCGTGGGGAGTCTCCAGGCAAGAATACTGGTGTGAGTTGCCATGCTCTCCTCCTCCTAACTCAGGGACTGAACCCACATCTCATGTCTGTTACACTGGCACGTGGGTTCTTTACCACTAGTGCCATGGGGGTTACATAAAACATCCAGTGGACGGCAAAGGCATTGGATGAGGCCAGATGGCAAAAAAGTTCCAGAGACAGAAGGCTTTGAAATGAAATTCACGGTGAGAGGAGAAAATAAGAGAGTTTCCTCTTGTGATCTATACCCTAAACCAAAGCCCAGGGACTTTGTCACTCTGTCCCAATGGGGAGAAGGGCTGCTGGTATCTTAGAGAACAGGAACTCAAAGATTAATGAATGGTGGGGCCCAGGCAGTTTTCCTGTACAGTCTCTGACCCAACATCACTCATGCAATGAGTAACTTCCTTGTACCTTTACAATCCACCCAAATGCAGCAAGTGCAGAGCCCCACTTCAAGGACAAGTGTAGGAGTCAGTAGCTTGCTCAGGTCTTTAGTAAGAGTTTCTGTCTTTACAAAAAGTGACTCTAGCAGCTGCTGTGTCTAAAAGGTTCACAGAAATTTGACATAAGCACAACCCCAGCTCTCCAGCAGTCTGCCTCCAGCTACCCAGCATGGAAGAGGCAGTGCTCCAGTGAGCAGAGATCTACAGATGCACATATCCCAGCTAGGATCTGGTGTCCGGAAGCCTAAAAGTTCAGAGTCTGGCACCAACTAGGTCTGAGGGTGGTAGCAGGTGAACAGCATGAACAAATATAAGAAAAAAATCAGAGGATTCCATCTTTTACTAAGTGAAAGCCAAGGGAAGTGGCTAGACTCTAGTAATTCGCCAGGAGGAGTCGGTTTTTCACCTGAGACCTTTCTGGACCATATCAGTTGGTAGTCTTGGTACTGTGATACACATGCAAACATTTTAGTACCCTGATTTTTTTTGCTGAATGAATTACAACTTAATGTAAATATTTAGCATTCTTTACAAGTCTTTTATGAAATGATTTTTGGCTGCAGCATGATATCCTATCATATGGACATACAACACAATTCATTTAACTAATCTTCCAGATTTGGAAATTTAAGATTGTTTCTTTTTTTTTTCAAACATAAATAGTGCCACTGCAAATATATTTGCAGATATATCCTTGTGTAAATTCCTAATAATTTACCAGCTGGGATTTAAATGGCTTTTTTTTTTCCATTTTAGCAAGTTTCTATAGTTCACAAATGATAATCTTGATGTCAATTTTCCTCTTTTTATATTTAAAAGATTCACCTCTTTTCTTAATAAGTAGTATATTTTTCAAAGGATACAAAGTAAATAAACAGAAAAGGAAAAAAACACAGATTTGTACCAATTCAATGCTCAGTTGCATTATTCCATTCTTATCCTACTTAAGATTCTAAAGTATTTTCATATCATCATTTGACACTAATAATTAAACCAGTGTTAACAAACTGAAGAACATTTTATTTCCCTATGACGACCTCCCTTATTTGCACTTATCAACATATGTCACTTCTTCAAGATAGGTGAATATCAAATTTAAATCACAAATATTCAAACCACATTAACAAAGAGAATTTTGAGTCATCTCATTGTCACGGTGACAGTGTCCAGATATTTCAGTACATTTCCATTCCTATTCACTGCAACAGAGACAGACTTCTCTACCACATAAATAGGTATGTGACTATTACTTTATAATAGTAATGTGACTATGACTTTAATAGGTATGTGACTATGACTTTAACTTTCCTACAAAATGAAGACATCTTTTTCTAAAGCATTTTGGAAGTAAATTAAATATTAAATATTAAAATTCATGCTTAGACTCTTTTTTTCATAAATCTGTCAACTCTTTCTTACCTTAAAAGTAAACTATGTGAGACAAGAAAAATAAAAGCTAGACAAAGAGACACCCAGCCAAGAATTCTGAATTGGAAGAACACCGAGCTTTTCTATGTGGCTGTAAATTGCCTAGCTGAGAGTGAGTCTTAATTAGGGAAGGGGGTTGTTAGCTGGGGCAAGGGAGAGATACAGAAAGAAAGTCTATGGACCTGTGAGGTTGGGGGCTGCTTCACATTGCTTCAAAGCTACATGCCTAAGCACGTATTTCTCAGAAAATAATATTGAACTACTAGCGTGAGAATATTCACTTTTTCTTAAACTCTTTCATGACTTAACTGGAAGTTTCCAGGTAATTCAATGTGGGGTATTACTGCTTATGCTGAACTTTGGGGATCAGCTACATGGCCTGGTTATTACTTGAACAGGGCTGCCGAGATATTTATAGATGACTTCCTTAGTTGATATTCCTCCGTGTCCTAAAATGGAGGCTTTTTGAACCATCTCACTTGATCCAGCTGCTTTCCAAGGTGCAGGCATGATCAGTCCCCCGGGGTTGAATCTGGGCCCTGTCACAGGGTGATGATGGCACTGTGGAAGGCACAGTCCCCAAGCACACCCTGACAGTGTGCTTACAGATGCACCTGGGAGAGAGCTGTACAGTCCCGGTCGGCCCAGTGCCCCTTCTTCCAAGGTCATGGAGGGCTCAAATTTTGGGATGGATCCACAGTAGCAGTGGCTTAGTGTGGAGGTCCAATTTCCCTGACCCACAATTTCCATTTCTGAGTTTGGCGTCACCTCTCTGCTCTGTTCTTTTCCAAGCACCAGGCTTTTCATGACTTCTAGACTATACCGTTTCTATCCTGCTGTTGCCATACATAAATACTTCCATGAGCAGAAATTTTTTTCCAAAGAATCCAATGTTTTTCTTAGAAATGCATATTTATTCACTCCTTTCTCAGAAAGTTGTCAAGCCTCATCCTTCTAGGTGAATCTGCTTGATGAGATCCTGATTCATTAAGCATTATACAACAGACAGGGTTTCCCAGGTGGTGGTAGTGGTAAACAACATGCCTGCCAATGCAGTAGATGATGCAAGAGACACAGGTTCAAGCCGTGAGTTAGAAAGATCCTCTGGAGAAGGAAATGACCCTCATTTCAATATTTTTGCCTGGAAAATTCCATGGACAGAGAAGCCTGGCTGATTACAGGCCAAAGGGCTGCAGAGCTGGACACCACTGAGAAACTAAACACATCACATACAACAGATAAGGGACCGGGGTGAAGATATGAGCTGTTTAGTAGAAAGAATGGTGATAATGTATCAAATTAAAAATTTATCATATTACTGAATTAATAAAATTAGTAAACATAATCATATTACTTAATTGATATGCCAAATTACTTCATTGCTAAAGTAGCAGAGGTCTGCTAGACCTTAGACATGCCTAATTATAGCAACTTGGTCTGACACTTAACCTTATAAAAGAGATCTCTCTCAAGGAAACAAAATTATGTTGGAAAACTGAACCTTATAACATACATGCTACTAATAATATCATCTGAGCCATATTATTAATGGTGACAGATCTGACATTTGCTAACAGATACAAATTGACTGAATTAAGTATTAATAGTAATAAATCGAGGCAGGATTTAAATATGTAGTCTAATGTGACTTTCCTATCAATAAAAATCTGTGATCGTGCTGCCCTCAAAGGAGATAAATTTTGATTACTTTAGGACAGTTAGTACCGACTTAATAATGAGGCTTACCTATCATCAGAGAGCCATGGGATCTTCAACTATGTGTGAAGGGTCACTTATGTAGTTAAGTGGTTTGTTCATAGACTTGGATTTGGAGTATTAATTTTAAGAATGTAGAAAATATTCACAGAGTTCATAGAGAAAGTGAGAAGGCCTCCTTAATTTTCTGAAACAATACTGAACCTACAAATATATGGATATGTGAGTGGGTAGATGCGTGAATGTGTGTGTCCATATTTTATTGTATAATGCAGAGTACAAATGCTCTAGATTCTGGGACCACAAGCTGGTGGTCTTGCATGCAAATTCATCCTGCAGACAAGAAGACATACTTTGTTTGGCCCATAGTGATTTAAACATAGGGACATTTCACAGAAAAATCTGGATTTCTGATTTCATTTTGGAAAATCAGGCAACAGTGGGCATTCCCACACAGCAACAGTTGGTTTGATCTGAGCAGGAGTTGTCCCGCTTAGGTGCAATATATACACTCAGGTTGCCACAATCTCTCCAGGCTACTCTCTTCTAGCCTGCTTCACTCATTTACATAACCTGCCAGGCTTCTATGTCTTTTTACCTCTGTTTTAGACATTAAACTCACCTCAAACAGAATAGAAAAGAATGAGAAGTATTTAAAGAATGCTTCATGAACAAAAGGATTTAACATGGGAATTTAAAAGTGAATGTAAAGGGATTTTGGATAGTAGGAAGGAGAAAAGGAAGGCTCATAAGTAAGGGAAAAATAGGATGAGTGAGGCTTCAGGTCTGCTAGACCTTAGACATGCCTAATTATAGCAACTTGGTCTGACACTTAACCTTATAAAAGAGATCTCTCTCAAGGAAACAAAATTATGTTGGAAAACTGAACCTTATAACATACATGCTACTAATAATATCATCTGAGCCATATTATTAATGGTGACAGATCTGACATTTGCTAACAGATACAAATTGACTGAATTAAGTATTAATAGTAATAAATCGAGGCAGGATTTAAATATGTAGTCTAATGTGACTTTCCTATCAATAAAAATCTGTGATCGTGCTGCCCTCAAAGGAGATAAATTTTGATTACTTTAGGACAGTTAGTACCGACTTAATAATGAGGCTTACCTATCATCAGAGAGCCATGGGATCTTCAACTATGTGTGAAGGGTCACTTATGTAGTTAAGTGGTTTGTTCATAGACTTGGATTTGGAGTATTAATTTTAAGAATGTAGAAAATATTCACAGAGTTCATAGAGAAAGTGAGAAGGCCTCCTTAATTTTCTGAAACAATACTGAACCTACAAATATATGGATATGTGAGTGGGTAGATGCGTGAATGTGTGTGTCCATATTTTATTGTATAATGCAGAGTACAAATGCTCTAGATTCTGGGACCACAAGCTGGTGGTCTTGCATGCAAATTCATCCTGCAGACAAGAAGACATACTTTGTTTGGCCCATAGTGATTTAAACATAGGGACATTTCACAGAAAAAAATCTGGATTTCTGATTTCATTTTGGAAAATCAGGCAACAGTGGGCATTCCCACACAGCAACAGTTGGTTTGATCTGAGCAGGAGTTGTCCCGCTTAGGTGCAATATATACACTCAGGTTGCCACAATCTCTCCAGGCTACTCTCTTCTAGCCTGCTTCACTCATTTACATAACCTGCCAGGCTTCTATGTCTTTTTACCTCTGTTTTAGACATTAAACTCACCTCAAACAGAATAGAAAAGAATGAGAAGTATTTAAAGAATGCTTCATGAACAAAAGGATTTAACATGGGAATTTAAAAGTGAATGTAAAGGGATTTTGGATAGTAGGAAGGAGAAAAGGAAGGCTCATAAGTAAGGGAAAAATAGGATGAGTGAGGCTTCAGGTCTGAATGATGCCTGAACATTGAGTATTTGGGTAGGCAAGTAAGACTAACATTCCACATTAAGGGAATGAAAAGATATTTGTGTTTAGTCTAATTTGCTCAAAAAGAATACAGTAAAGTATTTTAGGAAGGAATTGTTGACAGGAAAAAAAAATGTGCAACACCATGTGAGAGTTGTGAGTTAAATTTTATCTGAGGTAAAATGAGGACTAGAGCCCGGACGAGTGCACTTCAGATAGCACTGAGAAACTGTTCCAAAGCGGTAGGGGCAATGTCAGTAGATACATGATTTTGGTGAAGGGGGAGTACTTACAAGCAAGCACATGTTTTTTGCAGAAGTTGTCTGCTGGTCTTGTGAAGGTTAATGTTAGTCACAAGGCACAATGATCGCCATGAAGGATTTTAGTACTCTTCTAGATAGGAGGAGATGCAAGAATTTAGCTCATAAAATCTTCGTCTGAAAATATCTAATTCTTTGAAGATGTGTTCTACCAGTTTTTCCCAGGGCATAGAGTGTGTCATTTCTGATCTCCTCACTGAACTCCTTTCAAGGGGTGTTGAAGGTCAGTGGCTGCATAATTTAATCCTTGTAGAAGTAGATGGCATCAATTTGTTCGTGACAAAGTAAGATGACATGATGAAAGTGGTATTTTATAGCTCACAGTTGGTAGAAGAATATGTTGAGAGAGACTGGACTCAGTGGGAATAGATGGGTAGCTGTGCAGTAAATAGGTGTGAAATAAGGAGGAACTCTTGACTGGAGATTTCCAGCACTGGGAAAAATTATACAGGACACACTTTGAAAGACTAAGCAACTGGCCTTGAAGAACATGTATTTCCCAAGATGAGTATGTTAACAAGTAAATGATTATACTTAACTTAAAATACTAAGTGTATTGGTTTCATAAATTAATTAGTACTTAATCTATCTTGAGATAAAATCTATTATTTCTTTGAATTTATTAATTGGCTTCTAATTAACACCATTTCTGAGACCAGATAGATCATGGGAAATTTAAAAGTGAATGTAAAGGGATTTTGGATAGTAGGAAGGAGAAAAGGAAGGCTCATAAGTAAGGGAAAAATAGGATGAGTGAGGCTTCAGGTCTGAATGATGCCTGAACATTGAGTATTTGGGTAGGCAAGTAAGACTAACATTCCACATTAAGGGAATGAAAAGATATTTGTGTTTAGTCTAATTTGCTCAAAAGAATACAGTAAAGTATTTTAGGAAGGAATTGTTGACAGGAAAAAAATGTGCAACACCATGTGAGAGTTGTGAGTTAAATTTTATCTGAGGTAAAATGAGGACTAGAGCCCGGACGAGTGCACTTCAGATAGCACTGAGAAACTGTTCCAAAGCGGTAGGGGCAATGTCAGTAGATACATGATTTTGGTGAAGGGGGAGTACTTACAAGCAAGCACATGTTTTTTGCAGAAGTTGTCTGCTGGTCTTGTGAAGGTTAATGTTAGTCACAAGGCACAATGATCGCCATGAAGGATTTTAGTACTCTTCTAGATAGGAGGAGATGCAAGAATTTAGCTCATAAAATCTTCGTCTGAAAATATCTAATTCTTTGAAGATGTGTTCTACGAGTTTTCCCAGGGCATAGAGTGTGTCATTTCTGATCTCCTCACTGAACTCCTTTCAAGGGGTGTTGAAGGTCAGTGGCTGCATAATTTAATCCTTGTAGAAGTAGATGGCATCAATTTGTTCGTGACAAAGTAAGATGACATGATGAAAGTGGTATTTTATAGCTCACAGTTGGTAGAAGAATATGTTGAGAGAGACTGGACTCAGTGGGAATAGATGGGTAGCTGTGCAGTAAATAGGTGTGAAATAAGGAGGAACTCTTGACTGGAGATTTCCAGCACTGGGAAAAATTATACAGGACACACTTTGAAAGACTAAGCAACTGGCCTTGAAGAACATGTATTTCCCAAGATGAGTATGTTAACAAGTAAATGATTATACTTAACTTAAAATACTAAGTGTATTGGTTTCATAAATTAATTAGTACTTAATCTATCTTGAGATAAAATCTATTATTTCTTTGAATTTATTAATTGGCTTCTAATTAACACCATTTCTGAGACCAGTTATTTCCCTGTGCCTATGTCTTTTATCATACTCTCTCCAACATGGAATATTGTCTTGCCTCTGGGCTCCTTGGTAACTCATTTATATCACAATGGATGATAATGTTTAAAAATACAGTTCTGCTTAAAGGGAGACTGGATACTAAGACAGGACTTGGAAGAATAAATTTTACATATTTTGAGTTGTAAAAGATCTTAGCGATTAATCTAATACCCTTACTTTCTAAATGATTGGCTAGAAAACCGAGATTGAGTTGATGCAAGTGATGAAAATTGCTACTTTTGAGCAATGCAAAACTTTTTTCCTTCCAATTATAGTTTATGTAAAGTAGCCCCTAGAAAGATTTGCTCTGATTCTCTGCAAGATCATACATGTACTACGCAGTTAATCAAGTATTGCTGAGAATTAGTACCTTACATGCTACTTATTACTAGAAGCCTGAGAAAATCCATCTTTGGAGTGATGGTGGAGAACATGTTTACAAGTCATAAATGTCTGGTGCCAAGATCATGGAGGCTTTCTTAGGGCTATACATCTCTAACACATTGCTATTTCAGATTTGGTAGTATGAAATTTTAGTTTCAGGTATATTACATTTTATTATGATTGCTGAGATTACTGGGGGCTGGAAGCAGACAGTTTCATATGCCTGTCCCCCTGAGAAAGTCTTTAGCTATAGAAGCATGTATCTGACACAAGGTCTGGTTCAAGGACCTGCTCCATTTGTAGCCTGACTAAGATGCATCTAGCTCTGGGGTGTATTTTATCATTAAAATTTATAGTTATTTTAACCCACAAATTAATTAAAATGCCTTCTACCTGAATTGAAATATTGTGGTAACAACACATTATCTAATAAAACAAGTTATACACAAAGAGGATTTTATCCTCTCATTTTGGATGATCCACCTCTAAACTTTAATGTCTAGGTTGGATGTTAGCCAGTATGACTCTCACTGTACAGATATCATAAATTCAGATCTTTTAGAGATAATTTCAGTAGATGTTGATGATATCTATATTAACAAGCTCTAGCTAAAACAAAGTACCAGTTCACGGTGATTCTTCTAAAAGTAAGACCAAATGTGTATGTAATTCAGATTACTTGCTATCTATATGGGTCTGGATACATAATAAATTGACAAGTTAAAATTAAAGTTCTGCTTAAAGGGAGACTGGATACTAAGACAGGACTTGGAAGAATAAATTTTACATATTTTGAGTTGTAAAAGATCTTAGCGATTAATCTAATACCCTTACTTTCTAAATGATTGGCTAGAAAACCGAGATTGAGTTGATGCAAGTGATGAAAATTGCTACTTTTGAGCAATGCAAAACTTTTTTCCTTCCAATTATAGTTTATGTAAAGTAGCCCCTAGAAAGATTTGCTCTGATTCTCTGCAAGATCATACATGTACTACGCAGTTAATCAAGTATTGCTGAGAATTAGTACCTTACATGCTACTTATTACTAGAAGCCTGAGAAAATCCATCTTTGGAGTGATGGTGGAGAACATGTTTACAAGTCATAAATGTCTGGTGCCAAGATCATGGAGGCTTTCTTAGGGCTATACATCTCTAACACATTGCTATTTCAGATTTGGTAGTATGAAATTTTAGTTTCAGGTATATTACATTTTATTATGATTGCTGAGATTACTGGGGGCTGGAAGCAGACAGTTTCATATGCCTGTCCCCCTGAGAAAGTCTTTAGCTATAGAAGCATGTATCTGACACAAGGTCTGGTTCAAGGACCTGCTCCATTTGTAGCCTGACTAAGATGCATCTAGCTCTGGGGTGTATTTTATCATTAAAATTTATAGTTATTTTAACCCACAAATTAATTAAAATGCCTTCTACCTGAATTGAAATATTGTGGTAACAACACATTATCTAATAAAACAAGTTATACACAAAGAGGATTTTATCCTCTCATTTTGGATGATCCACCTCTAAACTTTAATGTCTAGGTTGGATGTTAGCCAGTATGACTCTCACTGTACAGATATCATAAATTCAGATCTTTTAGAGATAATTTCAGTAGATGTTGATGATATCTATATTAACAAGCTCTAGCTAAAACAAAGTACCAGTTCACGGTGATTCTTCTAAAAGTAAGACCAAATGTGTATGTAATTCAGATTACTTGCTATCTATATGGGTCTGGATACATAATAAATTGACAAGTTAAAATTAAACTTAAAATGAATTCTATTTTCTGTCTGCTAGAATAAATCATAAATTTAACATCCTATAGTAGTTTCTCAATCAAAGGAGAAAATATATAGAGTGAGAAAAATACACATAACTATATTTTTCTAAATATATGTACATTATATAATTATAAAATATCTTATAATTAGCAATAACTTCTAGAAGAAAGTATTAACTTACTTTGTTCTATGGTATGTTTGGTTGCCTTTCTGAAATTATTCTCAAAGTGAGTTGTCAAGCTCATTTTAAAAGCAATGCTCATTTTAAGAAACTAAGTGTTAAATATCATGTAAACCTAATATTGAAAATGATTTATTAATACATAACCCTTCATCAGTGGATAGGAAGGAATCAAGAGGTTGAATGTTCAGAGAGACCTTTTTAAGATGGCAATTTCCTTACCATAAAAGGTAGCAGTGCTTTGCTTTCTGAAGGCATCACTGCCACCTGGGATGATTTTCAAAAGTGATACACAAGAAATTGTTTAGATAGAGTGTATGAGCACTATCCTTTGAACTGCCTTTCTATTAATAAATTCTTTGTTCCAAAATGACAGTTACTTTGGCATTTAAAAAAAAAGAACCTGGAATCTTTTTTTTTTTTAAAAAACTCAGAAAGTTTAGAGCTTGAGTTAAAATTTTCATTGCCAGGACTTCCCTAGTGGGCCAGGGGCTAAGACTCCACACTTCCAGTTCCATGCATGCAGGTTTCATCTCTGGTCAGGGAACTAGATCTTCACTTGCCTCAAGTTTTTTACACAAATTAATTAAAATGCCTTCTACCTGAATTGAAATATTGTGGTAACAACACATTATCCTTCTTTCCCATTTTGGATGATCCACCTCTAAACTTTAATGTCTAGGTTGGATGTTAGCCAGTATGACTCTCACTGTACAGATATCATAAATTCAGATCTTTTAGAGATAATTTCAGTAGATGTTGATGATATCTATATTAACAAGCTCTAGCTAAAACAAAGTACCAGTTCACGGTGATTCTTCTAAAAGTAAGACCAAATGTGTATGTAATTCAGATTACTTGCTATCTATATGGGTCTGGATACATAATAAATTGACAAGTTAAAATTAAACTTAAAATGAATTCTATTTTCTGTCTGCTAGAATAAATCATAAATTTAACATCCTATAGTAGTTTCTCAATCAAAGGAGAAAATATATAGAGTGAGAAAAATACACATAACTATATTTTTCTAAATATATGTACATTATATAATTATAAAATATCTTATAATTAGCAATAACTTCTAGAAGAAAGTATTAACTTACTTTGTTCTATGGTATGTTTGGTTGCCTTTCTGAAATTATTCTCAAAGTGAGTTGTCAAGCTCATTTTAAAAGCAATGCTCATTTTAAGAAACTAAGTGTTAAATATCATGTAAACCTAATATTGAAAATGATTTATTAATACATAACCCTTCATCAGTGGATAGGAAGGAATCAAGAGGTTGAATGTTCAGAGAGACCTTTTTAAGATGGCAATTTCCTTACCATAAAAGGTAGCAGTGCTTTGCTTTCTGAAGGCATCACTGCCACCTGGGATGATTTTCAAAAGTGATACACAAGAAATTGTTTAGATAGAGTGTATGAGCACTATCCTTTGAACTGCCTTTCTATTAATAAATTCTTTGTTCCAAAATGACAGTTACTTTGGCATTTAAAAAAAAAGAACCTGGAATCTTTTTTTTTTTTTTTAACAAACTCAGAAAGTTTAGAGCTTGAGTTAAAATTTTCATTGCCAGGACTTCCCTAGTGGGCCAGGGGCTAAGACTCCACACTTCCAGTTCCATGCATGCAGGTTTCATCTCTGGTCAGGGAACTAGATCTTCACTTGCCTCAACTTAAGATCCTGCATGTCACAATGAAGACATGGCACAGCCAAATAAATATTTTTAAAAATTTCTATTGCTAAAAAAGTATACATTTTCAGAAGCATTATTAATATTTTTATTTCTCAATATATTAATGAGAATGTGTGTTTCTTTCCTCAGTGGTTTGTTTTCCCTAGTCTAGCTTTGCCTGTGTGTGTGTGCATGCTAAATTTCTCCAGTCATGTCCAACTGTTTGTGACCATATGGACTGTAGCCCTCCAGACTCCTCTGTCCATGAGATTCTCCAGGCAAGAATACTGGAGTGGATTGTCATGTCCTTTTTCAGGAGATCTTCCTGACCCAGGGACTGAACTATGTCTCTTCTGCCTCCTGCATCAGAAGGCAGGTTCTTTCCACTTGTGCCATCTGGGGGCCCTTGGTGCCATCTACTTCAGAAATCTGATACATCTGATTAATACATAAAAGAGTATTTGATCCATTGCGACTCGCTCTTTCTGCTCTTATATGCGTTAATTTTTTTTATAGCATTTACCATCTGGCATCTTATGGATATATCTGTAGTATTTGTTTGCTGGCTTGTCACTGGCTCCACTAGAAGGTGAACTTCGTGGGGACAAGGACTTAATCTGTTTTGTTCATTGTTGTGTCCCTTGTGCCTGCAGTACTTGACACACAATAGGTGCTAAATAAATAGACTTTGAATATGTTTGATGAATTACTGAACTTCTAAAGTAAAATTTACTATCATACTAAAATATGAACCTGCCAATCAATTTTCTTACACAGAGAAGATGATATATATGTGGAAATCAAAGAAAAAGACACAAGCACTTTGCAGACCTAATTAATCAGAGTATCAGTCCCTTGAGATTTACCCAGCCATGTACAGAGTTTTTGTGTTCACAAGTGAAAGGGAATAAAGGAAAATAAGTCAATGTAGCCTATAAAAAGATGCGATCAACTAACAGTGTATCAGAGAATTGTAACAGTGGTAATCCATCACTTATGATAAATTCAAACAACATTTATTTTTGGCAGGTAACTTTGTGCCAAGAATTTATCTTGCATTCTCTTTATTTATGATAAAACAAAAATGACATTATACTTTGTCATGAAAGAATACTCTAAGTGATGCTTTTAAAAATATATACACTGTACTTGAAACAACTCCCTGATTTATGATTGTAGATGCCACTATGCACAAACTGTGGTAGTTGACATAAAAAGGAGTGTGCTCAGCCACCATGTGAGTGAGGATTGAGGCATGCTCCATTAGACTAGAAACCTTCATACCTTATCTACTCCTTTTTCCTAAGCAAGCACCAATTTGGTTTTCATCTCTGGAGATATTAGTACTCATCTGTCAATGGAACACATGCTTTAAGTCTGTGATCTTAACATACTTTAATTTTATGTGCAATGCTAGGAGACTAGTCTTTTGTGGGCACGCTTAAGTAATTTTGGCCTGGCATTATTTTTCAGCATTTGAAGTTACATACTTTGAGGCTGACAGTACTTTGACTTTATAGACTATGTGTGCATTGCACTGTTTGTTCACTAACAATTCAATTTCTGTTAGAGTATACGCTGTGTGTGTGTTCTCTCTGTCTCATGTATGTGTACTCATGGACATTTATTCCTTTAATGGAGTCCATTGAGGACCATTATTATTATTATTTTGTTTTTGACATAGAAATGTATTGTTTATAATATGCTCAAGAGCAAAAGACAGAAAAAAAGAGAAAGTGCACCTTTTATGTTATTTCAGGATGCTTTTGGATTTCTACTTAGTTAGACTGAAAGAAAACAGTTAAAAAAAAAAAGAAGCAGTCAGTAGTTTTCAGCCTGTACCTTCTGTAAAATTAGATTTTGGATTGGAAATTTCTGTTTTCAAATTAAATCAATGGAACTGAGTTGGGTCCCATAAGCCTCCATTTAGTTCTTTTTAAGTCCTTACATATTCTACCCTCTGGCAATAATTGTTCCTCCAGACCACTGTGGGTGCTCTCCGAGTCAGGATCCTGTCTGAATGCAATGCTTTGATTGATGCTTGACACAAAGCCAAGAGAGTTCTTTTTTTCTTTTATTAGTGGCGTGACCTTGGACAAGTCAAAACCACTTGGAAATAGTTTTTCTTACCTTTAAAATAAGAGAATTGAGCTAGTAAGCTGACTTCAAACAGTTGTAGAAAATGGAAGAGGAGAAGGAATAGAATAAACAGATATCTGGTTTTCCTATTCTCAACAGGACAGATCTATCTGATTGTTTTGCATATTGACTGTTTAGATAATGAAATAATAATAAAATTAAGAGGTTAGGAAATATCTGGACTAGAGGAACATCAAGACTCTTTATAGTATTAACTACTTTTATGATATTATTTTTGAGAATCTTCCTGATCTGTAGATCACATAAGAAATAAAAATAAAAGTAGTGAGATTATGGAAGAATTTTTACTTCTTTTTTTTCCTCTGTGTTTTCTGCAGTGGTCATACATGATTATTCAAAAATTAATACTATTTTTAAAATAGCTAAAATGAACATATACAATCTAACAGTCAAAAAGTTGATTTTAAAAAAATTTTACTGATATTTATATATTATATAGTGAATAAACATAGTGGGGAGAGAGACAGAGGCAGGCAGAAAAGTACAGTTATGGGCTGATGTTTTCAAAGCATAGAATTTAAAAATCACCTTATACAGATTAGAACATGAATTATGACTTATTTTATATAACCAAAGTCAGTCCCAAATTATATTTGTTTCATGTGCTTTCCATTCTTAGAAAATATTTATCAGGTGTAGTTTATATTCACTGAAAACATATATCAAACAATGAGATTTTTAACATCAATTCATTTTTTAAATGTTGCTTTTTAGAAAATTGTATAAAAGAAATACTATTACTAATGCTAATTAGTAAATGAAAAATATTACATATCGTTTTTTAAAAAAATCTCTAGAATCTAAAGCCAAGAAAATTCTTTCTCTAGTCTAGCATTCTAACTTTCCACAAAAGAATATAATATACTCAAATTCAACCTAATATTTTAAAATTGCCTCTAATAAGCCATTTTCTCAAATCATTCTGGCTTTTTCAAGTAATCACTATTCAAGCTCCGATGAGCAGTAGAGCCAAAAACCATTGTTTTAGTTTTTGCTGCTTTTAAAACCAGTTTGTTTTCCTGGAACCAGTCTGCCAAAGTCTTTTTGCAGTTCAGTAGTTAAGTGAGAAACAGATTTGCCATTAAAATGCACAGTCGTGCCATCTGCATAGAGATGTATAGAGCAGTAATGACATATCCATGTTAAATCATTAATAAAAAGAGAAAAGAGGATCGAGCCCATGACTGACACTGTTGCTTAATAACTGGAAGGAGAAGGAGTGGAAGAGACAGCCCTGTGAACAGTAACAGATTGATGTCTGTCGGAGCCATTTCTTATCTTTGACAGCATTTGGGCCAGAGCCCATGCTCCCTACCTTCTGTAGTCAAAGCCCATGGTTCACTAGGCCAAAGCAGTTTGGGAAATTAATAAAAACTATCACTTAATTCAGAATTCCCCTCAAGAAATGTATTCATTAATATTAGGTTTTCATGGAGTGACATATGAAGCATTGGCAAATTTCTTAAAGGTTTTTCATATGTGGAACTCGTGTGTTTCTCTCATCAGCATCTTTAAGCCTTCTAAATACTTATTATCAGAATTAACCACTACACTGATAGGCTTCCCTGCATGATTTTTCATATTATTTTTGTATCCAGGAAATAGAGTGTCTGAAGATGTTAAAGGGAGTCGTGAATTAAATAATTGGCAAAGAATATAAATTTCAAATTTAGTAAATTTCTTTGAAAGTGAAGGATGGGCCCAATAAATGAATTTTACTCTTGGGTAAAAAAAAGTTATATCTTTTGATCTTTGTTTTCTTGTGGTAAAGTCAGTGAACAACTGTATTATGATATAATGTGTTAAGTTACACAACAAATATAATCCCCCTGGACCTTAGGAATTAACTAATAAAAGGGAACTCTTAACCCATAAGAGAGATGGATAATCCACACATCAATAATACATAAAGGAGTTCAAAATGAATTCTGGCTGGTCACAATGTATACACACCTACAGGAGATCCTATAAGATCTACGGGAGTCCCAAATTCATGGGAGCAAACAGATTTAAGGGACATTAGTCTGGAAAGACTTTTTATAAAGACATGAATTGGGGGGTATGCTGATGCCTTATTTAGATAGTATAAATTCACCTTCTACTATGGCTATTTAGTCACAGGTTGTGTAGTTTGTGGTTGTATATTTCAACATTCAGTGAAACTTGAAACTGGATAAAGCGCCTATGTCTACAAACATTTCCTCTGTGATATAAGAATACAAGTACAATGGGATGATCATATGTTTGCGGGTCAAGGGATCTAAGTGCTCATCTCCCTTGGCCACTAACTAGTTGAATAATAGTAAGCAAATCAGTCTCCTTCTTCCTCAGATTTTCCTCCTGTAAATGTAGATCCCTTTTAGCCCTTGCATTCTAAAATTCCAGTGTGTTAATAATCATCTTACAGTTGTGGGGATAATGTCTACATTACAACACTTCCCTGACCATCTTAAGAGTTTTTTTTTAAAAAAAACTTTTATTTTACTTTTAACTTTTACAGAGTTTTGTTGTTTACAGATATGTATGTTCCCAGATTAGTCATAATTACCTGGTAGAGGGCTCCATACAAGTGCAAAGCACACATAAAAAGAAAATCTCTGCACTTTCCTTCCTGTTTACTCTGAGAGCCTGGTTATATGTCAGGAACTGTTCTTGGCATGGAGACACAGGAGAACAAAACAAACACAGCTCCGGTTTATACAGAGCTTCTAGTTTAGTGCAGTAGTGCAGGGCTGTGCTAAGTCACTTCAGTATTGTTTGACTATGTGTGACCCTATGGACAGTATCTTACCAGGTTGGCAGAGATGTCAAATTCTTGAGGGAAAAAACCAGTGCATAATCACAAATTATGTTAACTGATTTGGAAAAAGGTATAAAGTTCTAGGAGGAATTTACCTTGAGCTGGTAAATTCTAGCTGGAATTTACCATGAGGAGAATCCACGTGAGGTTATTTTGGAGGTATAATTGATATATAATATTATATTAGTTTCAGGTGTACAACATAATGATTCATTTTTTGTATATATTGAGAAATGAACACCACCAGATCATATGATAAGTCTATTTTTATTTTTTTCAGGAACCTCCAAACTGTTTTCCATAGTGGCTATACCAATTTATGTTCCCACCAACCGTACAAAAGTGTTCTCTTTTCTCTATATCCTTGCCAATACTATTATCTTTTTGATAATAGCTATTCTGACAGGTGTGACTGATATATCACTATGGTTTTGATTTGCTTTTCCCTGACTATTAGTGATGCTGAGTACCTTTCCTGTACCTGTTGGCCCTGTGTATTTCTTCTTTGGAAAAATGTCTATTCAGGGTCTCTACCTATTTTTTTTTTATAATATTTTACAGTATTTTAGTTTTAATTGGATGATAGTTACTTTACAATATTGTGATGGTTTCTGTCATACATCAACATGAATCAACCACTCTGCATATTTTTTCATTGGATTATTTGATTTGTTGCTACTGAGTCGTAGGGGTCCTTTGACCTAGGATGTATAGTATAGAATATGCAGGATGTTTATATAGGCATGATATGTGTATGTAAGTATAGTATAAGCAGGAGTTAACTGAATGCTTTGATTCAGCAAGCAAAGAGAGTGCCAAAGTGTGAAAGGCAAAGGAAACTCTAAGTGCAAAGGCCACAGACACACTAGAGAAGTTGAAAGAAGGCTGCTGTCACTCTCCAAGGGAAAGAGGAGCAGTAGAAGTTAGAGAGCCAGGCAGAGGCCACACCATGGAAGGTCTTGCAGGCTAGGCTATAAATACCATTTTAAATAGTTGTTAAGAAATAGTTCTAAAAAATTCTTAGGAATTCACAGAACACTTTTTACTTCTGGGATGGAAACAAATAATGGATATCATCTTTAACACTGTACTGACTTCATTTCTCTCTTAGACTAAGGAAGGAGCAACTTGCTTACCATCGAAGAGAATCCTGAATATTTCAAATAGTAAGAAATATAGTAAAACATGAGAGTATGAGGCTCAATCATGCTTCCCCGAAGTTGCCATTTCCAGAAAAATAATAGTATCCATATTAGCAAAATGTGATGATCAGAACAATTCTCAAGCATAGAATTGTCTTTGTCCTATTATTTGGTTAGATGATGGTGGTTAGTTGCTAAGTCATGCCTGACTCTTTGTGACCTCATGGACTATAGGTCTGCCAGGCTCCTCCATCCATGAGATTTCCCAGGCAATAATACTGGCTTGGGTTGCCATTTCCTTCTCTGGGGGATTTTTTTCAATCCAGGGTTCAAACCTGGATCATTTGCATTGCCGGTTGTCTCCTACAGTGTGGGTAGATTCTTTATCCACTAAGCTACCAGGAAAGCCATTTGGCTAGAGGACCGACCCAAAATACATTTGCTGAACTACATGTAGGTTGCACATTCTGAAAGATGCTGGATCCTTGCTACTCAAAGTGAGTTCTGCAGATCAGTGACATCATGAGGAATATGTTATAAATGCAGTCTTAGTTGCTACCACTTACCCACTGAATCTGAAACTATTTAATCAAGACCTTCAAGGGAATTTTTGTACACACTGAAGTTTAAGTGCTACTTTAGGTACTGGGAATAAGTAAATCCAAAATAATGTATAAATTAGAGCAAAAGGAAATTTAAAATTAGCTTCCTTGGTAGTTAATTATAATTTTAATGTAAAATATCCTTAACACTTTCATAAATTCAATTTTAATTAGTTGTTAAGAAATAGTTCTAAAAAATTCTTAGGAATTCACAGAACACTTTTTACTTCTGGGATGGAAACAAATAATGGATATCATCTTTAACACTGTACTGACTTCATTTCTCTCTTAGACTAAGGAAGGAGCAACTTGCTTACCATCGAAGAGAATCCTGAATATTTCAAATAGTAAGAAATATAGTAAAACATGAGAGTATGAGGCTCAATCATGCTTCCCCGAAGTTGCCATTTCCAGAAAAATAATAGTATCCATATTAGCAAAATGTGATGATCAGAACAATTCTCAAGCATAGAATTGTCTTTGTCCTATTATTTGGTTAGATGATGGTGGTTAGTTGCTAAGTCATGCCTGACTCTTTGTGACCTCATGGACTATAGGTCTGCCAGGCTCCTCCATCCATGAGATTTCCCAGGCAATAATACTGGCTTGGGTTGCCATTTCCTTCTCTGGGGGATTTTTTTCAATCCAGGGTTCAAACCTGGATCATTTGCATTGCCGGTTGTCTCCTACAGTGTGGGTAGATTCTTTATCCACTAAGCTACCAGGAAAGCCATTTGGCTAGAGGACCGACCCAAAATACATTTGCTGAACTACATGTAGGTTGCACATTCTGAAAGATGCTGGATCCTTGCTACTCAAAGTGAGTTCTGCAGATCAGTGACATCATGAGGAATATGTTATAAATGCAGTCTTAGTTGCTACCACTTACCCACTGAATCTGAAACTATTTAATCAAGACCTTCAAGGGAATTTTTGTACACACTGAAGTTTAAGTGCTACTTTAGGTACTGGGAATAAGTAAATCCAAAATAATGTATAAATTAGAGCAAAAGGAAATTTAAAATTAGCTTCCTTGGTAGTTAATTATAATTTTAATGTAAAATATCCTTAACACTTTCATAAATTCAATTTTAATTATTGTTATGGAAAATGTTTCACTAGGAAACAATTACTCTAGGCACAGTGCCAACAGTTTCAAGGTTTAAAATTTACTCAAAACAGAGCAAAATATTTTGAGTGTATACATATTTCCTTGTAGGATGGAAATAGCCATGCTAAATATCAAATATTGAAATATCAATAGCTGAAATTATTCACAATGGTTAAAGGGAAGCAATAATTCAATGATGTATTCTTACACTAAAATGACTGTTAAGTGATCATTTAGCCTTTAGGACCCTTATAGTCAAAATCTAGAACTATTTATGGGATTCATGTTTGAAATTTACAAGAGGATTTGGACTTATTTGGAGCTCAAGTTTATATAACAAAAACACATTCTTAACAATTTATTTAACTAAATTTGGAGCTCCAAGCTTTCAATGGATGTATGAATCATAGGAGCCTTGCCAGATGTTTTGGAGTGTGGAATTCAAAAGGCATTAGCAGCATGGCACGTCATGAAGTTTGATGCAAAACATTTCTTCTCTCTTTCCAAAAAGCCTTGTTCAGTTTCTATTGTAAGGCATGAACTATGGTGACAGTTTGTAGCTCTAGGGAGATATCTAAAATCCTTAAGTAGTATCTACCCAGACAGTGGAAATATGAAGCAATTATCTACACAATCAATGTCATAAAACAGCTTGCCCACCTGGCCATATCCAGAAAACCAAATCCAAAATGTATATTTACCTGTTAAGGTTTATTTCAATTTCTTTATGCTTAATATTTTGTAGACAGTCTCTTGTTCCTTGCTCCATTTTCACCCTTCTCACATCATCAGATGACTTTTTTCTCTATTCTTTACAGAGAAAAGACAATTAACTAGAAAAATCTTCTGAAAAGTCCCATAATTTTACCAACACACGGGCCAGAATCTCTCAATTTCTTTGGACACTGCTGTACCATTTATACCTTCTTTTTCTTTTTTTAAAATTTTGGCCTCTTTTATTGATCCTTCATTTATTTATTTTCATCCATCCTAGAGCAAAAGGAAATTTAAAATTAGCTTCCTTGGTAGTTAATTATAATTTTAATGTAAAATATCCTTAACACTTTCATAAATTCAATTTTAATTATTGTTATGGAAAATGTTTCACTAGGAAACAATTACTCTAGGCACAGTGCCAACAGTTTCAAGGTTTAAAATTTACTCAAAACAGAGCAAAATATTTTGAGTGTATACATATTTCCTTGTAGGATGGAAATAGCCATGCTAAATATCAAATATTGAAATATCAATAGCTGAAATTATTCACAATGGTTAAAGGGAAGCAATAATTCAATGATGTATTCTTACACTAAAATGACTGTTAAGTGATCATTTAGCCTTTAGGACCCTTATAGTCAAAATCTAGAACTATTTATGGGATTCATGTTTGAAATTTACAAGAGGATTTGGACTTATTTGGAGCTCAAGTTTATATAACAAAAACACATTCTTAACAATTTATTTAACTAAATTTGGAGCTCCAAGCTTTCAATGGATGTATGAATCATAGGAGCCTTGCCAGATGTTTTGGAGTGTGGAATTCAAAAGGCATTAGCAGCATGGCACGTCATGAAGTTTGATGCAAAACATTTCTTCTCTCTTTCCAAAAAGCCTTGTTCAGTTTCTATTGTAAGGCATGAACTATGGTGACAGTTTGTAGCTCTAGGGAGATATCTAAAATCCTTAAGTAGTATCTACCCAGACAGTGGAAATATGAAGCAATTATCTACACAATCAATGTCATAAAACAGCTTGCCCACCTGGCCATATCCAGAAAACCAAATCCAAAATGTATATTTACCTGTTAAGGTTTATTTCAATTTCTTTATGCTTAATATTTTGTAGACAGTCTCTTGTTCCTTGCTCCATTTTCACCCTTCTCACATCATCAGATGACTTTTTTCTCTATTCTTTACAGAGAAAAGACAATTAACTAGAAAAATCTTCTGAAAAGTCCCATAATTTTACCAACACACGGGCCAGAATCTCTCAATTTCTTTGGACACTGCTGTACCATTTATACCTTCTTTTTCTTTTTTTAAAATTTTGGCCTCTTTTATTGATCCTTCATTTATTTATTTTCATCCATCCTAATTTTTTGGCCTATGTAGGCCTCCCATCGCAGTGGCCTCTCTTGTTGCAGAGTACCAGTTCTGGGCGCATGTGCTCCAGAGCGCTGGCTCGTAATTAGACACACCAGTCCAGCCGTTCTGCGGCATGCAGGATCTTCCCATGCCAGGGATCGAACTGGCACCCCTTGCACTACAAGGTGAACTCTTTACTCACTGGACCACCAGGGAAGTCCCCCTTCTTCTTCTTCTTATCCCTTTTCTTTGAATTTTTCCTCTCAGCTTTTGTTTGTTTGTTTTTCTCTCCTTTTTTGGGGGGTAGGGGGACGGGGCCCCTTCTATTGGTCTTTCATTTATCTATTTTCATCCATGTTTGTTCTCTGGCCCGTGTGGGCCTCCCAGCACAGTGGCCTCTGTCGTCGCAGAGCACTGGCTCTGGCCGCATGCGCTCCAGAGCTCCGGCTCGGTAATTGGACACATCAGTCCAGCTGCTCTGTGGCACATGGGATCTTCCCAGGCCAGGGATCAAATCGGCGCCCTTTGCACTGCAAGGCGGTGTCCTTACCCACTGGACCACCAGGGAAGCCCTCCTCTCAGCTTTTAAATTTATCCCACTGTTTAACATTGAGGGTGGGCAGCAACAGTGGATGAGGTGTTTGGATGGTATCACTGATTAATGGACATGAATTTGGGCAAGCTCCAGAAGATGGCAAAAAACAGGGAAGCCTGACGTGATGCAGTTCATGGGGTCACAAAGAGTGGGGCACAAACTAGCAACTGAACAACAACAGTATTTAATAGCATCAAATTTGATACAAAATACTGGACTTTCAATGAAAGTGTAAGATGAAGGCTTTATTCTCAAACATTTAAAAAACAAATAGAACACACTCTGTCTTCTTTTGACCCCATGGTCCTCTGAAGACTTTCCCATGATTTTTTTTTTTTTTAGAATTAAGACTCCTTGAAAGAGAAATGAACACACTTCTACTCCTTTAAAATATGAATTCTCATAAACGGTGACTTATGTATACATTAAAATTCTTTTGTCAATACAAGACATGCCTAAGTAGCAAAGTTGAGAAAGTAACAATCTATAATGATAACCTGGAATTTATTGAGAGTTTCCATTTTTTAGGCATTGTGTTACTTGCTCTAAGGAAGTATTTCTATTTAATTCACTCAATAATCCTATGAGGTGTTCGCATCCTTACCTTCATTTCCTGACAATAGAAATGGAGGGTGATAACTTGCTCAAAGTCACACAGCAAGGAAGAGGTGGATCCAAGATGGGAACCTGGAAAGACATAATTTTAAATTCCACCACATTCTGAGCCACATTCTCTACCATGTGAATGGCCCTGGATATCATAAGTTCAGAACATCACTAGTATTTAGGATTTCCAGCAGTATTACCCATACATGAAAGGAAGAAGAGGCCTCACCTGGATGCCATGCACAGCTCTGTTCTAAATCATCCCCACAGGGTAAGGTGTCTGCTTTACAAAGGAGCACTGGCTCTGGCCGCATGCGCTCCAGAGCTCCGGCTCGGTAATTGGACACATCAGTCCAGCTGCTCTGTGGCACATGGGATCTTCCCAGGCCAGGGATCAAATCGGCGCCCTTTGCACTGCAAGGCGGTGTCCTTACCCACTGGACCACCAGGGAAGCCCTCCTCTCAGCTTTTAAATTTATCCCACTGTTTAACATTGAGGGTGGGCAGCAACAGTGGATGAGGTGTTTGGATGGTATCACTGATTAATGGACATGAATTTGGGCAAGCTCCAGAAGATGGCAAAAAACAGGGAAGCCTGACGTGATGCAGTTCATGGGGTCACAAAGAGTGGGGCACAAACTAGCAACTGAACAACAACAGTATTTAATAGCATCAAATTTGATACAAAATACTGGACTTTCAATGAAAGTGTAAGATGAAGGCTTTATTCTCAAACATTTAAAAAACAAATAGAACACACTCTGTCTTCTTTTGACCCCATGGTCCTCTGAAGACTTTCCCATGATTTTTTTTTTTTTTTAGAATTAAGACTCCTTGAAAGAGAAATGAACACACTTCTACTCCTTTAAAATATGAATTCTCATAAACGGTGACTTATGTATACATTAAAATTCTTTTGTCAATACAAGACATGCCTAAGTAGCAAAGTTGAGAAAGTAACAATCTATAATGATAACCTGGAATTTATTGAGAGTTTCCATTTTTTAGGCATTGTGTTACTTGCTCTAAGGAAGTATTTCTATTTAATTCACTCAATAATCCTATGAGGTGTTCGCATCCTTACCTTCATTTCCTGACAATAGAAATGGAGGGTGATAACTTGCTCAAAGTCACACAGCAAGGAAGAGGTGGATCCAAGATGGGAACCTGGAAAGACATAATTTTAAATTCCACCACATTCTGAGCCACATTCTCTACCATGTGAATGGCCCTGGATATCATAAGTTCAGAACATCACTAGTATTTAGGATTTCCAGCAGTATTACCCTTACATGAAAGGAAGAAGAGGCCTCACCTGGATGCCATGCACAGCTCTGTTCTAAATCATCCCCACAGGGTAAGGTGTCTGCTTTACAAAGGAGACATACCACCTAGAGGACAGGTCCTCTCCTTTAAGGACACCTGGTACACCTGAAGCTGGAACTGCCTTCCAAGTAGCCTTTGTGCCACTTTTAGGCCATGCACAGGCCTCTTTTCCAGGTTGATTCTCTTGAGCAAAGACCTTGGTGTCACAGTCTATACCTCTAGTTATGCCTGGCTGTTGCCAAGTGACACCTACAGAAGTGTACCCGAGGCCTCAGGGTGTGGAATAGTCAGCACCATCAAGAAAAAGGACATAACTGGCAGACCAGGGGTTGGGATGGGGCTTTCTCTGCCCTACCATATTCTCGCACAGAAGTCCAAGGAGTGTGAAGAATCTAAAATCTGGTCTCCAGGTAATAGAACGGAAATATTTTCCAGGTAGGACAGAGAAAACTTTATTTTACAACTTCATAAGTTTGACTGAAAACTCTTAAATATTTAGTCACATGGTATATGGGCCTTAACTCTCTGTTTGTCCCAGGTCCCGCATTTGTTAGGAGTGAGCCTGGGTGTAGAGTTCTATTTTCTTCCTTTTAAAACCACAAGAGACTGAATAGCACAAAGATTTTTTTTTATGCCTACCACAATATTATGCATCTTAGAAAAGTATTTTCTAGATTTTAGTATGTACAAGAATCGCCAGGAGCAATGACTGCCCAAATGTAATGTGAATAGGAATCACCTGGGAAGCCTGTTAAACTGCAGGTACTGAGTCAGCAGGTTGCAGATAACCTGGAATTTATTGAGAGTTTCCATTTTTTAGGCATTGTGTTACTTGCTCTAAGGAAGTATTTCTATTTAATTCACTCAATAATCCTATGAGGTGTTCGCATCCTTACCTTCATTTCCTGACAATAGAAATGGAGGGTGATAACTTGCTCAAAGTCACACAGCAAGGAAGAGGTGGATCCAAGATGGGAACCTGGAAAGACATAATTTTAAATTCCACCACATTCTGAGCCACATTCTCTACCATGTGAATGGCCCTGGATATCATAAGTTCAGAACATCACTAGTATTTAGGATTTCCAGCAGTATTACCCTTACATGAAAGGAAGAAGAGGCCTCACCTGGATGCCATGCACAGCTCTGTTCTAAATCATCCCCACAGGGTAAGGTGTCTGCTTTACAAAGGAGACATACCACCTAGAGGACAGGTCCTCTCCTTTAAGGACACCTGGTACACCTGAAGCTGGAACTGCCTTCCAAGTAGCCTTTGTGCCACTTTTAGGCCATGCACAGGCCTCTTTTCCAGGTTGATTCTCTTGAGCAAAGACCTTGGTGTCACAGTCTATACCTCTAGTTATGCCTGGCTGTTGCCAAGTGACACCTACAGAAGTGTACCCGAGGCCTCAGGGTGTGGAATAGTCAGCACCATCAAGAAAAAGGACATAACTGGCAGACCAGGGGTTGGGATGGGGCTTTCTCTGCCCTACCATATTCTCGCACAGAAGTCCAAGGAGTGTGAAGAATCTAAAATCTGGTCTCCAGGTAATAGAACGGAAATATTTTCCAGGTAGGACAGAGAAAACTTTATTTTACAACTTCATAAGTTTGACTGAAAACTCTTAAATATTTAGTCACATGGTATATGGGCCTTAACTCTCTGTTTGTCCCAGGTCCCGCATTTGTTAGGAGTGAGCCTGGGTGTAGAGTTCTATTTTCTTCCTTTTAAAACCACAAGAGACTGAATAGCACAAAGATTTTTTTTTATGCCTACCACAATATTATGCATCTTAGAAAAGTATTTTCTAGATTTTAGTATGTACAAGAATCGCCAGGAGCAATGACTGCCCAAATGTAATGTGAATAGGAATCACCTGGGAAGCCTGTTAAACTGCAGGTACTGAGTCAGCAGGTTGCAGATGGGGCCTGAGAGTCTGAATTTCTAACACGCTCCCAGGTGATGCTGATCCTGTCAGTCTTTGGATCACATTTGGAAGATTGAGGACCAACAGTACTTATTTAAAATGCAAATTCTTGGGCATCACCTTTGGGAATTTTGATTAAGGAGATCTAAAGGGGGCCCAGATGGTGAGCAAAACAGGAATTTTTAAGAAGCAACACAGGTGGTCCCAGTTAGGTGGTCTGTGGTGCATATTTTAAGAGCACATGCTTTAGAGCATGCTTCTTAAACTGTTCTATGCACATAGATGCCTAGAGATCTTGTTAAAATGAAGACTCTGAGTTATGTAGAGGCGGCCTTTTCCATAGGTTTCCAGGTGAGGTTTCCAGGTGAGCTACAGACCTGCTGACCATGTTCTAAGGAGTGAGATGTAAGGGAGCATCTCAGGGTCTTCACCAGTCGTTCTGAATACCATTCATTTGATTGTGAGGTCAAGACAGTCAGGAATCTCCAATGCAGAAGGCCCAGCTTTGATCCCTGGATCAGGAAGATCTCCTGGAAAAGGGAATGGCAACCCACTTCAGAATTCTTGCCTGGAGAATCCCAGGGACAGAGGAGCCTGGTGGGCTACAGTCTATAGGGTCACAAAGAGTCAGACATGACTGGGAAACCAACACTTTCACTTTAAAAAAGTGAGACTCTGTGAACAAGATTCTCACTGCTTCACTCCACAAACTTCATATAAATAACCTTCAGTGCCTTTGTGCTAATGATCCCATTCCTGATTGTTTTCTAAAGTTTGGTCCTTCTTCTGTCGCTGCTGTCAGTCACCACTGGGCTGATACTTTTTGAAGATGTTTCCAAGAATCACCTGTGCATTATCCAATAGCCTGAATAGACAAGATGTATCAGACATTTGAAATAGAAAGGATACTTTATTGAGGAAATGGAGTTTTCATCTTAGGAGCCCAGTCAGTGAGTGCTGTGAAAAGTTATTAATGTTATTAATGGGGATGTACAGAGGGTTAATCCAGATGCTGGGTTTTTTGGGAGAATCCATTTTATTGCCTGAATCACTATTTATTGGCAAAGTTAGACTGTGCCTATTCACCGGCCCAGTGCTAGTATTCATGATCCAATTAGTGACAGGCAACATCCTCTGAGGCGCTCATAAAGGTGAACTGAATTAATTCAGGGATTGTTAACGATGAAGAGCTTGACTTACTTTTGCGGGGACCAGAGATGCTGTCTTGCTGAGGACTGAAGCACCCAGGCACAGTCTGTATTCCATGTACAGAGGCAAAGTACTTAATAATGAACTGGCTTCTTTAAAGAGAAATTTGTTATACTAGGTTTATAATTTGGGATACCTATTAAAAATTGTATAATACCTTAAATGGTATTGCAAAATTATATTTCCTCACATCTTCCTGCTTTTAAATAATGGAGCACACACAAAAGATTCATTAACTGTAAAGTAACAATGAAACCCAAAGACCAGGGAATTTTTTTCTACAATTATACATAAAACAGTCAGATTGACCTCTCTACCAGTGATAATAGTAATTTATTGAAATGATAGATTTAATGACAGAAGATAAGATTCTCTTTATATCATAGATATTTCACATATTTCAGGGTCAAGAAACAACACGTTGAGAGCCCTTCAAGCTCATCTGCATCAGGGTTATCAGCGTGTGGTTCCCAGATCAGCAACATCAGCAAAATTTGAAATTTTGTTAGAAAAATCTCAGGCTACATCTCTGACCAAAAAGTATCAGCCCAGCAATCTATGTTTCAATAAGCCTTCCGATGATCCTGGTTTTGGGTCAAATTTCAGAACCGCTAATCCATACTGACCTGGAGGAGGGCATGGCAATCCTCTCCATTATTCTTGCCAGGAGAATTCAGTGGACAGAAGAGCTTGGCGGGTTACAGTACATGGAGTCACAGAGTTGGGCATGACTGAAGCAACTTAGTATGCAATGTATATCAATCCTTTCCAATGTATATTAATCCTTCTTAATTCAACAGATATTCCTTATATACCCCAAGAGGAAGAAACAGAACTTTTAGCCTAGAAGAGATTTTAGTGGAGAAATCTGATCATGAATACAAAGCTTTCAGATGATACTAGAATTCCTTTGGACCCCATACAAAAAATAAAATTTCAAGTAGATTTATAAACAGGGTTTTTTTCCTTAAAAAACTTTAAAACTTTTCACTAAGTACAAATAAGGGAAAACAACTTTAGCCCTAAAGATGTAGTAAGAAACATTTGTACAAAGTCCCTTAATAATGAACTGGGGAACGATGAAGAGCTTGACTTACTTTTGCGGGGACCAGAGAGGCAACTGAAGCACCCAGGCACAGTCTGTATTCCATGTACAGAGGCAAAGTACTTAATAATGAACTGGCTTCTTTAAAGAGAAATTTGTTATACTAGGTTTATAATTTGGGATACCTATTAAAAATTGTATAATACCTTAAATGGTATTGCAAAATTATATTTCCTCACATCTTCCTGCTTTTAAATAATGGAGCACACACAAAAGATTCATTAACTGTAAAGTAACAATGAAACCCAAAGACCAGGGAATTTTTTTCTACAATTATACATAAAACAGTCAGATTGACCTCTCTACCAGTGATAATAGTAATTTATTGAAATGATAGATTTAATGACAGAAGATAAGATTCTCTTTATATCATAGATATTTCACATATTTCAGGGTCAAGAAACAACACGTTGAGAGCCCTTCAAGCTCATCTGCATCAGGGTTATCAGCGTGTGGTTCCCAGATCAGCAACATCAGCAAAATTTGAAATTTTGTTAGAAAAATCTCAGGCTACATCTCTGACCAAAAAGTATCAGCCCAGCAATCTATGTTTCAATAAGCCTTCCGATGATCCTGGTTTTGGGTCAAATTTCAGAACCGCTAATCCATACTGACCTGGAGGAGGGCATGGCAATCCTCTCCATTATTCTTGCCAGGAGAATTCAGTGGACAGAAGAGCTTGGCGGGTTACAGTACATGGAGTCACAGAGTTGGGCATGACTGAAGCAACTTAGTATGCAATGTATATCAATCCTTTCCAATGTATATTAATCCTTCTTAATTCAACAGATATTCCTTATATACCCCAAGAGGAAGAAACAGAACTTTTAGCCTAGAAGAGATTTTAGTGGAGAAATCTGATCATGAATACAAAGCTTTCAGATGATACTAGAATTCCTTTGGACCCCATACAAAAAATAAAATTTCAAGTAGATTTATAAACAGGGTTTTTTTTTCCTTAAAAAAAAACTTTAAAACTTTTCACTAAGTACAAATAAGGGAAAACAACTTTAGCCCTAAAGATGTAGTAAGAAACAGTCTTTCTTGCCCTCATCATGAAGCTTCTCTGAGTAGAAGAATGTTCTGGAATAAAAATCCATTATCTAGAAAGCTGCTAAGAAAAGTGAACAATTTGCCAGCACATAGGTAAAATACGCATAAAATGTTATTAAAAAACATTTTAGAGTAGCTCATACAGACAAGGGAACGGGGAGTGGGGATGTAGGAGTAGAAGGAAAGTCTGCTATTATGTCCTTAACTTAAGGAGTTCTCATCATTATTTTACCCCCTACCTTGGGCGTTGAGACAGGCAGTGACAGAAATAATAACAAACGAAGATGAGTTATTTCACAGCATTAGTGATCTCAATTGAACTGTCTGGCATTTATTATTTACAGTATTTCTCACATTAATTTTTGGCACAATAGTAGGTTAGTAGATTGCATACCGTAGGCAGAAAGGAGGCTTTTGAATATGATTTACTTCCTGAAAGCTAAAAAGTTCACACTGATTTATAAGTGTACAATGGAATAAGATTCAATGAGCCTTGATGAGACAACGCTGAAATAATTCAGAATCAGGAGCCTGAAATATAGGCTGTTTGTTCATTTCTGAAATCTCATACTGTTATTTAAATTTCTCTAAGTTCATTAATCCCATTTAATAGCAGCTGATGCAAATCGATTTGGTTGGGGAGGAAAAAAAATAATGGTCCATAATGCCCTTGTGCCACAGAAAATAATATAATTATTTTTACTTTGCAAGAGGTCACAATTGAAGAGTTTGAGATTTTGAGCTGCCATAACTACAAATTTAGCAAAAAAGTAGGCATTTAATGATAGAGTTCACTTTGGTGGTTTAGGTTTTATTTTGAATGTTTGTTTTGTCTTAAAAACACTAATGCTGAAATGTTGTCTCAAATCTTCATTTTCAAATCACTTATTATATTACCATAAATTATAGGGTGCAGTAAAGGCCAGATTTAAAAGAAAGCACACTTTACTGTCTCATTTTCCTATAAATAACATGACACTTTATGAAATAAGAATTATTATAAAAGTTTCTCTCTTTTTTTCCCCTATAACTCCAGTTGCAAGCACTGAGCTAATGGCCTTGCTCCAAGTAGCTTCAGCGGACTAGTCCAAATATAGGAGCATAATGGGTAGAGGTTACCTGTAGGAAGTCTGAGAAAAATGGTAATCTATAATTTCACCACAATTATAATGTTTCCCTTAAATAAGAGTTAAGTCCATGGGGTGAGTGCTAACAAATACCTTTTAAAGATGCTCCTATCACTTCCATTGTTTTGATGCTTGTGCACTTTCCCACATAGACCATTAGAAGCAGGGAAAGATCTGAGCTTTGTCCCACGGGGTTTGGAGACTGTGGTTAACAATCAAGCATCCCCAAGGGTGGAGTACATTGTTATCCGGAGGGCCCCGCCAGCCACGTTTACAAGAAGCAAAACCAGTCACATTATGGGTCTCTGTCAGGATTAACCAGGCCTCCATCGAAGACCCTTAGAAGAGGAAATAATGTTTGGCTTATTTAGGGGGACTCAGAGAAAGTCTTTCTTTTTTCCCCAGTAAAGGGATGATAGATAAAAGTTTCGATTTTAGTGGGTCTATGTGTAAATTCTATTTTGTCTGTTTTATACCCTGCCTTTGAGAAAGAAAAGTTTACAAGAGCTCTCTCTAGGTAAAGAACCCAATGGGTCATCCCAATAGCGGTGTTGGAATCACCTTGATGGAAAATGATCCGGGCCCCCAGAATCAAAGAAGAACATGTGAGTTGCCCATTTAAAACAAATGGTGGGTAGTGAGGGAGATGAGCATCTCTGTAATTAGACCTGTAATTTTAAAGGATGAGACACACTGTTGTGTTAGCAGGCTTCAGGTTCTCTGTTTATCAAATATCTTGGGGACAAGAGCAGGGCTTGTTTAGGGGAAAGAATCCATGGCATCAGTGAACAGAAGGAACAGTAAAACACAGACAACTCTCCCAGGTGGGTTTATTGGTTTATTTCAGGAGAGTCCTTCTTCTGTCACACACTGTACCATTATGGATTGTGATTAGGGATGGGATCATAAGTTTTGCCAAGTTTAAAACCCACACAAAATTGTAGGGTTAGCGTCTGGAACAAAACTCCATTAAAAACACTTTATGAAAAAAAAGAATTTTTAAAAAATAAAAAGTTTCTCTTTTTTTTCCCCTATAACTCCAGTTGCAAGCACTGAGCTAATGGCCTTGCTCCAAGTAGCTTCAGCGGACTAGTCCAAATATAGGAGCATAATGGGTAGAGGTTACCTGTAGGAAGTCTGAGAAAAATGGTAATCTATAATTTCACCACAATTATAATGTTTCCCTTAAATAAGAGTTAAGTCCATGGGGTGAGTGCTAACAAATACCTTTTAAAGATGCTCCTATCACTTCCATTGTTTTGATGCTTGTGCACTTTCCCACATAGACCATTAGAAGCAGGGAAAGATCTGAGCTTTGTCCCACGGGGTTTGGAGACTGTGGTTAACAATCAAGCATCCCCAAGGGTGGAGTACATTGTTATCCGGAGGGCCCCGCCAGCCACGTTTACAAGAAGCAAAACCAGTCACATTATGGGTCTCTGTCAGGATTAACCAGGCCTCCATCGAAGACCCTTAGAAGAGGAAATAATGTTTGGCTTATTTAGGGGGACTCAGAGAAAGTCTTTCTTTTTTCCCCAGTAAAGGGATGATAGATAAAAGTTTCGATTTTAGTGGGTCTATGTGTAAATTCTATTTTGTCTGTTTTATACCCTGCCTTTGAGAAAGAAAAGTTTACAAGAGCTCTCTCCTAGGTAAAGAACCCAATGGGTCATCCCAATAGCGGTGTTGGAATCACCTTGATGGAAAATGATCCGGGCCCCCAGAATCAAAGAAGAACATGTGAGTTGCCCATTTAAAACAAATGGTGGGTAGTGAGGGAGATGAGCATCTCTGTAATTAGACCTGTAATTTTAAAGGATGAGACACACTGTTGTGTTAGCAGGCTTCAGGTTCTCTGTTTATCAAATATCTTGGGGACAAGAGCAGGGCTTGTTTAGGGGAAAGAATCCATGGCATCAGTGAACAGAAGGAACAGTAAAACACAGACAACTCTCCCAGGTGGGTTTATTGGTTTATTTCAGGAGAGTCCTTCTTCTGTCACACACTGTACCATTATGGATTGTGATTAGGGATGGGATCATAAGTTTTGCCAAGTTTAAAACCCACACAAAATTGTAGGGTTAGCGTCTGGAACAAAACTCCAACTTCTTGGTGTGGAGTTTTTCTACTTATGGCAAAATGTGGCTTCCGGGAGGGTGAGTTAAGATGCCTCAAAGGGAAAAAATTCTTCCAAAGGAACATTTTGATAATGCAAGTGTAAATAAATATAAATCCAAAACACATTTTTAATTAAAGGGAAACTGCTTAGAAAAACACATTTATATCCACTGCCCTTCCACACATACTCACAATGCCCTCCAAATGAAGTTCAAAAGGGGTAGCCTTGGAGAGAGAGGGCTTATAAACCCACACTGGATTGCCACTTTCAGATAGTGTCTCTTGAAATCAGGCTTTCTGAATACACATACGACTTATTAAAGTAACACAAAAATATATTGCTTAAATCACCGTAAATCATATTAAATAAAATAAAGGCAACTGGCTGTGAAACTTATGTTATTTCCCTATATTAAACATTCCTAAATTTGTGCACTTTTACCTCAAGAACCTGATCTTCCAATAATCAGGTTTTCCACTTTCTGGGACATCCCTCTACTTTGAATGCCTCAATTCCTTTGCGTTTTCACCTTTTTCTGTTATCATTCTATCATATCAAGGCACTTGAATTACTGGATATAAAATATGAAGATATAGTCTGAGCTTTGTTCTTTCTCTTAAGCTTCCTCCTTCTTGTGCCTTTTATGATATCTTGTAATTATGTTTCATAATATGTTTTCAGGTCCATCGTCTCTCTCTCTCTCTCTCTCTCTCTCTCTCTCTCTATATATATATATATATATATATATATATATATATATATATAAAATAAGAAACCATTCAGAAGAAAAGATAGGAACAATGAGAAAGGGAAAATATGAAAAGAATTATTCAGTTACCCTCAAAAATGTATACTATCTATCTACAGCCTAGTATGTTTTTCTTTAAACCTGCCTTCAAAAGGAAACCTAAAGACACTGATACATAACCTCTTAGAGAGCTCTCACCAGCTACCTACAAGGACAAGCAGAATTTAGTATTTGTTTTACCATTCCAACACGAAAGGCCAAAGGAATGTTTGCTTGTGGAAACAACGTAATTAAAAGAGCACATAGAAATTAGCCTTGAATTTTTATTCTCAAGTGTGTTTTCTTATAACCCCCATATAGAAATCTATCTCCCGCACTGAAGTGACCTTGTGAAGGGGTGTGTCTTACTCATTTTGATATTCTCCCTGAAACTGGAACTTAAGAGATGCACTCAATAAATGTATTTGAAAAACTAATTTTGTACATGTTTTGTATGTGTGCATCCATGTTCCTCTTGTAGGCCCTACAGTGACAAGAGACACTGATCCTTTGAAATTCTGCAGTCTCTATGGGTTGTTGTGAACAAAAATACCAGAGTTAAATGTAAGCTCAAGTCAATCAGGTGTCTATTGACAGAATATAACCAAAAATTGACTCAAATATTCTGGAATCTAAATTGAAAAGGTTTATAATCATATTTGCCATGTGATTCATTTTCTTAGTATTATTAAGAATATCATCTGTTTAAGAAAAGATAAGCTTCTGGTCTGATTTTGGTTTTAGTGGCCTGATTTTGGTTTTAATTTCTAATGGCACGTACCAATAGTGATGAGTTTGTAAAATGCATTTAGAAACTGTTTTAAATGGAACACTTTTTTATTCCAGTTTGGAATAATAGGCAGTCCAAAGGCAAAAGTCAATAAATAGGTTTGATTTATTCATCTGGACTCAATATATTATTTTTATTTATATTTGAATCCTAAGGAACTCAGTAAAAGTATATTTTTAGGATCTCTAAAATGTTTTACTTTTCATTGAGTGAAATAATTCATAAGATTATATAAGAAAGCAGAACTAAATATATATTCTAAATTCTGTGTAAATCTGTTATTTATTTGTGATGGGGGAGCTTTGTATTATTTTAAGTAAATATTTGGCATTTAGTATCAATTTACAGAGAAAATTCTACGTTTCTACTTATAGGGGAAAAGGAAAGGTATTTAGTTTTTTTTTTTTTTTTCCTTTGGCCATCTAGTGCTTACCATAACACTAATTGGGAGATAATTTAGCAATAACAATGAAGACTTATGATTCCTTTGTCCTTTAACTGAATTTCTCCTTTTCAAGTTAATGATTAAACACACTGAGTAGCATAATTGGGGGGAAATGAGATTTCCCAGCAATGAATGGCTTTCTGATAGGTTACAAATTTATTATGAACAGATAAGCTACTGTATTTTCAACTAGCTAACCAAAATATCATTTTACTTCAAAAGAAAAGGAGCAATAATTGAATGACTTGACTCACTTCATATTTATGACTATTTCCCCATTATAGAAAAGAGCCTGAAGAGTATGAGATTATACTTACATATAACACCAATGCTAAAGATATGAATAACAACCCACAGTTGTTATTCAAAAAAAAATTTTTTTTAAATGTTGTTTGCAAATTAAGGACTTGAGAAAACAATGAGATGGCAGACAAATTTGTTAATTTGTGCTTGCAGATGTTTGGAAATGCACATGGTATGATCAAGCTGTGTGTGTGATTCAGCTGTGAGAGGGTCTGGGCCTCAACCATGTATAGCAATGCCCAAGCCAAGAACCATGAAGACACTGAGATGCTAATGGAGACACCGAGGTTAAATTTTTCCATTCAGCACAGACATATCTAAAACCAGTCCTGAATTAGCCTCATTGTTATCATTATTTAACATTTATAAAATGCTGACAATGCACTTCAGGATGAATAAAACATCAACTGGTCTTGAATCCTACTTGTTTTTCTGTAAAGGGCAAATCCAGATTTCTACCACTGGGATAAGGACCAAGTTGATATTACTATTCAAAATTTGAATATAATACATGAGGTCTTTGTTTGGAATTCTTAAATCCATGATTACATAATCTAAATCATATTATTTTTATTTATATTTGAATCCTAAGGAACTCAGTAAAAGTATATTTTAGGATCTCTAAAATGTTTTACTTTTCATTGAGTGAAATAATTCATAAGATTATATAAGAAAGCAGAACTAAATATATATTCTAAATTCTGTGTAAATCTGTTATTTATTTGTGATGGGGGAGCTTTGTATTATTTTAAGTAAATATTTGGCATTTAGTATCAATTTACAGAGAAAATTCTACGTTTCTACTTATAGGGGAAAAGGAAAGGTATTTAGTTTTTTTTTTTTTTTCCTTTGGCCATCTAGTGCTTACCATAACACTAATTGGGAGATAATTTAGCAATAACAATGAAGACTTATGATTCCTTTGTCCTTTAACTGAATTTCTCCTTTTCAAGTTAATGATTAAACACACTGAGTAGCATAATTGGGGGGAAATGAGATTTCCCAGCAATGAATGGCTTTCTGATAGGTTACAAATTTATTATGAACAGATAAGCTACTGTATTTTCAACTAGCTAACCAAAATATCATTTTACTTCAAAAGAAAAGGAGCAATAATTGAATGACTTGACTCACTTCATATTTATGACTATTTCCCCATTATAGAAAAGAGCCTGAAGAGTATGAGATTATACTTACATATAACACCAATGCTAAAGATATGAATAACAACCCACAGTTGTTATTCAAAAAAAAATTTTTTTTAAATGTTGTTTGCAAATTAAGGACTTGAGAAAACAATGAGATGGCAGACAAATTTGTTAATTTGTGCTTGCAGATGTTTGGAAATGCACATGGTATGATCAAGCTGTGTGTGTGATTCAGCTGTGAGAGGGTCTGGGCCTCAACCATGTATAGCAATGCCCAAGCCAAGAACCATGAAGACACTGAGATGCTAATGGAGACACCGAGGTTAAATTTTTCCATTCAGCACAGACATATCTAAAACCAGTCCTGAATTAGCCTCATTGTTATCATTATTTAACATTTATAAAATGCTGACAATGCACTTCAGGATGAATAAAACATCAACTGGTCTTGAATCCTACTTGTTTTTCTGTAAAGGGCAAATCCAGATTTCTACCACTGGGATAAGGACCAAGTTGATATTACTATTCAAAATTTGAATATAATACATGAGGTCTTTGTTTGGAATTCTTAAATCCATGATTACATAATCTAAATCATACTCTTGCCAAATCTTATGGTGCATATTGCAGGTTCCCTAATTTTCTTAGACTTGTTCTCAGTTTACATGTTTAAGAACTAAATCTCAAGGAGTCTTACTTGTGGGAAGCAAGCTGCTATTAATCCAAAGGAACAGAAAGTTAGTACCCATGAATATTCACATTGATATACAAACGGGAAGGTCTACAAGAGCTTCATAGCAATAGTCCAGTCCTTTGAGTGATATTTATTAAGATTATACTACAAGTGACAAGACATTATTAATGACTTCAAAAACTTACTTACAGTCTAACTGTGGGGGAATACCAGGGATACAAATATGTAAAGGAAAACTGCACTGCAATTTCACAGGGACAGGGAATTGAACACTTGAGTATCCCAGCAGCTAGAGTGCAATTTAAGGAGAGGGAATTCTACCCCAAGCGAGTCTTAAAGTCTCATGGAAATTAGTCTGTCCAAAGACTGGAGGGAGAAATGGTAGATAGTTAAAAAAGAGAAGCAAAGGAGACCTTTCGGCATGAGGACAACTTGCCAATACAAGCTGGGGCATGCAGGAGAGTAGTCTGAGATGAGACTAGAGTGACGGACGCAATTCCAGAGGAGGCTTTGGGATTTACCCTGATGAAACTTTTGAAGACTTGCAAGTAGGTGTCAGCAATCAGGTTTTCATTAAACAAATATTTTTTTTTTTTTTTTTTACTGGCACCACGTAGTATAAGTTTTAATATGATAAGGCTGAAATAACTGGAGAGAAACAACTGAAATTTTAACTTATTTTGAGATATCACCACCATTTATCTCTTCAGTTTTAATTTCTGAAAGTACTACTACCATAATGACTTACTGCAATGCATCCGCACTCACTCAATAGGCTTTGAGCAAAGGCATTAGAATTATGATATTTATAGACAGTCAAGACAAAGCAGGCATGAGTTCCCTGGTGGTCCAGTGGTCAGGACACTGTGCTGTCACCTCTGAGGACTGGTGTTCAATCCTTGGTTGGGGAACTAAGATCCCACAAGCTGAAGCACAGCCTCCCAAAAGGGGGGGAAAGCAGGTAATGTGTTCCTCTACCCACTATAGGGTAAGTGGTTTTGCTTCCTATTTCATCATTAAGATCATTGTCACAGTTTTTCTTATATTTACTTGTATTATTTTTGATATAACCATAAATCATCATTTTCACAGTCCTTTTTCAACAGCCATATTATGACCAGCAACTATTAGTAATATTCATTTTTATCATATACTAAGTGCTTTGATAAATTTGTATGTATATTATTGCATTAAATCCTCCAACAACCCTAATGAGGTTGAGGCCATCATCATCTCCTCATTTTATATATGAAGAAATTGAAACTTAAAGAAGTGTGATCTGCTCCCTGGCAACACCAGGACATAGCACTTCAGGGACAGGACCCAAAACTGCTTTACACAAAATCCTCTGTCCTTGATAGTTTCTATATCCTGCCTGTTTGACCTAGTTTCCATGAGAATGTTTTAACTTTTTAATTCTTGTTTCTAAAATATTTCTCTTCAAAAGCTACTATACTCTCCTTCAAATGAAAATATTTCAGAACTTTAACAGCACGTTTTAAAGAGGCTCTTTATAGTTTCATTTGTGACAATTGGACTTCTAAAAGTCTCTTTTGTTTTGTTGCAACTTTGGTTTTATTTGTATTTTAAATCAAGAGCTTTTTTTCCTGTGGAGTCCACACAAGCCACTCTTGGGACATCCTTATGTTGCAGCAGAGGCTAAAAATGGAAAATTCAGGGTCCTTAACTGGACGCTGGCTTTATAATTGCCTCTGTGGTACGTTCACCACATTCCCAGATGTGAAAAAGAGACAGAGGGGGTAGCAAGGGAAGTGAAATGTTAAAATAAGTCTAAGCAAACAGTTTGCCCAACAGATGTTAACCCAATTCATAATTTAAAAGTTCCTATTTTTATGCACAACTCAGACAATAGACATTTTACTTTTTCCTCTAAACACTGCCTGTGAATTAGGATCAGAAAGCTGAAGTCATCATTATTTTCATCAAAAGTTGTCCCTAGTCATAAATCAAAGAAAAAAAAGGAACATGTTTTCTTTTTATTTGAAGCGTACAAGTATTATGAATCCTTGTTAATGCTTTATTTAAATAGGCCTTCTTTGTTAATATAATTACCAGGACTAGATTTAATCAAAGTTGAATAACTTATTGTTATAGTACAAATCCCACTGGAGAAGCAATACCCAGGAGTTACATTCACATAATTCTAAACTGAATAATTGAAATCAACTATGACCAGCACTTCTTTTTCCCAAGTCACTCTTCATAGTAACCTCTGCCCTTAGATGGAATTTAGGAAGCATTGGAGAGAACATGGTCAATTTATTAGAATAAACTTTTATTTATCCCCCTATTGAGGTATATTAGCCAATCATTTAGAGTTGTTACAAATAGAAGAGGGTAAGGAGAATTTAATAAAATTTAAAACTATGATAAATTATTTTTCTGACAGAATCAAGTTTAAAAACATGAAATTGTCTAATCTCTAATCTTTTACTCAAACCAGAAGAAAGCTGCAGTCTTATGTCTCCCTATGATTTAAGTCCCCAAACCACCCCTGCACCATAGTCAAGCAAACAGGACCAGACAAAGCCAACACAAGGGCTGGTAAGAATGTTGGCGATAAAAGTCTAATGTATACTGGAGGAACTCAGCTAATTGCAAGCCTAGCCCTTGTGCTATAAACGAGCAGTAAATAGAGAACAAAGGTATACAGAAAAGAGTAAAGGGGGAAAAAAACTGAGAAAATCTTAAGACTAATGGAATTTTATGTGAAAACTCAATATAACAAAACAGTCTTTTGAAGAGAGAACTTTCTTTTCTGATACTGTGTTAGTACATGCTGACTTCTGAATTTTGTCTTTCCTTTTTCTGTTGCATCTTAATCATTTTTCAAAGATTAAAATTATATATTTAAACACTCTAGGGCTTTCTACGTAGAGAACAGAGATAATACAGACAGCAGTGAGTATCCCAGTTATACTATAGGTTGATATATTATCAAAACAAAGAAGCACATGATGAAAAGATGATTAGTGAAGACTTGTCATGGAATTATAGGATAAGAGACCTAAATGTGACCTTACAGATAAAATCCTCAAAGTTACATTTCAACAGATGAAAGGAAAACAACAACAATCTAGGGATTGCCATAGATTACATATTTTAGTTCTGTACTCTGTGTTCCTTTCAGTTACATGATATACCTAGGTGCTTCAGAGACACTGAGAGTGCATGAGGACCTAAACGGTTGAGGCAGCATATATGTTTGGGAGAATCAACTTAAAAACTCACCAACTTTCATATGTTTCTTTCAACCATATCAAATTTATATTTTCAATTATTTTTCCCTGAGAAATTGTCTCTTGTTTCCCAATGAAAATAACTTTACTTTGGAATAATTTGTATATTCTTCATTTTTAAATCTTGATTTCCAACAAGTCTGTGAGTGTGCATGCAATTTTTCCTTCTCCATTTTTGAACTTTTGGTGAGAAAGTATAACTACAAAGATATATACAAAGAAACTGAGGAATTACTAAAAAGCTGTAGCATAAGTGACTTCTGTTATTAAAGTGATACGAAAATGGATTTTACTAAAAAATTACTTTATAACCACAGAACTTTTACAGAGGTAAATATTTTAACATTGACTACAAAACTATGGACTTTATCTGTGAAAATGAAAACAAGTAATCAATTTTTTTGTATATACTATGTATTAGTTATTATTATATTTTCATTATATAACATAATATAAATTACTATATACTATAAGCATATATTGAAACTGATTAGAAGAAATGTTTTATATTTTTTCTTCTTTTCCTGATAACTTTAAAGCTTTAAGAGTATGTCTCATTATGATGACTTTGAATTTCATATTAAAAATTAGACTTTGAAAGCCCAGTAATTTTTTTAATGTCTCCTCAATAGATTTTTTTTTTTAACTTCATGGCATTTACTAGTGATACCAACAGAGAGAAAGATAATATTATATATTTAAACACTCTAGGGCTTTCTACGAGAACAGAGATAATACAGACAGCAGTGAGTATCCCAGTTATACTATAGGTTGATATATTATCAAAACAAAGAAGCACATGATGAAAAGATGATTAGTGAAGACTTGTCATGGAATTATAGGATAAGAGACCTAAATGTGACCTTACAGATAAAATCCTCAAAGTTACATTTCAACAGATGAAAGGAAAACAACAACAATCTAGGGATTGCCATAGATTACATATTTTAGTTCTGTACTCTGTGTTCCTTTCAGTTACATGATATACCTAGGTGCTTCAGAGACACTGAGAGTGCATGAGGACCTAAACGGTTGAGGCAGCATATATGTTTGGGAGAATCAACTTAAAAACTCACCAACTTTCATATGTTTCTTTCAACCATATCAAATTTATATTTTCAATTATTTTTCCCTGAGAAATTGTCTCTTGTTTCCCAATGAAAATAACTTTACTTTGGAATAATTTGTATATTCTTCATTTTTAAATCTTGATTTCCAACAAGTCTGTGAGTGTGCATGCAATTTTTCCTTCTCCATTTTTGAACTTTTGGTGAGAAAGTATAACTACAAAGATATATACAAAGAAACTGAGGAATTACTAAAAAGCTGTAGCATAAGTGACTTCTGTTATTAAAGTGATACGAAAATGGATTTTACTAAAAAATTACTTTATAACCACAGAACTTTTACAGAGGTAAATATTTTAACATTGACTACAAAACTATGGACTTTATCTGTGAAAATGAAAACAAGTAATCAATTTTTTTGTATATACTATGTATTAGTTATTATTATATTTTCATTATATAACATAATATAAATTACTATATACTATAAGCATATATTGAAACTGATTAGAAGAAATGTTTTATATTTTTTCTTCTTTTCCTGATAACTTTAAAGCTTTAAGAGTATGTCTCATTATGATGACTTTGAATTTCATATTAAAAATTAGACTTTGAAAGCCCAGTAATTTTTTTAATGTCTCCTCAATAGATTTTTTTTTTTAACTTCATGGCATTTACTAGTGATACCAACAGAGAGAAAGATAATATCTATATAATCAAATATATGAAAAGATTTTTCATACCAAACCTAAGTACCTCCTTGCTGGGGTCCTGCCTTAAGGAAAAATATTGTCCAAACTTGAGTCTCTTTTGTATGAGGGAATCCAGGGAAAACTTTTATCCCCACAAAGAGTGATATACCCCGGAAATCAAAGACAAATAAACAAACAAATGGATTCAGTAAAATGAGTTAGTACAGTTTTCCTTTGACTCCCAGGACTGGGCTCTCACTGAACAGAAGAGGGAAAAGGGGCACCTCAGTGCAAGAAAGGGGACTACACATTCAACACATAAGCCACATGATTAGAGACTTTGTTACTCATTACAATTAAACTGAAAAAGAAGCAGTTTCCTTTTGACTGGAGGATCACGCATGTGAAGGACAAAAATGTCCTGAATGATGGTTTTGTTCATATTGCGATTAACTTAAGGACACAGACTTTATCAGGCAATGAGAACTGTGTTCACAATGCAAGTTTAATAGTCATAAAAATTACTTTGAAAAATTCTACTTTCCATGTCTGAGTTAGGTGCAGATACATGAGAGAGAAAGTAAAGTAAATAATGTGTTTTAGGTCATCAGACAGACATACTGTGACTGCAAGAACTGACAAGAAGCAATGGAAAAGAGAATTAGGTTAAGATCTAAAATCTCTTTGTAGCAAATAGATTTAAGTCTTTACAAATTAGGTTTCTTTAGCTGAATATCTGAAATTTTAAAGCACTCATTTTGTACATATCTGGGGTCTAAGGAAAATTCACAGGTAAGTGGTCAAAGAGAAAGTAAAATGACTATCACTGTGTATGGATATGTATGAATATATATATATATATGTATATATATGTGTGTGTGTCTTCATATATATATTCATATAGCAATGTCTTTAGCTTCTACACAGTATTGATTTCTAAAAATTACTCAGGTAGTACATGAAAAGGTATTGTTGATTCAGTAGATGGCAGTCTTCCCACTGAGCCACTAAAAACCATTGTGCAAATCGCATTTTCAGAGAAGGGAAAACTATTTTTGAAGTTAAAATACAGCTTTCTGACACTAATGATTCATGGTTACATTTAATTTCAAAATTCAGTGTCTTTATGTTGAGGTTAAACAATTTAAATTAATTATTCCTAATATCAAATCAGTGAGGCAAGTTGGAGCTATTCCTCTAATTATTAGAACAGGAATGATGAGAAAGGCAGGATCTTTCCTCCCCAACCCCATATCTCTGAGTATTCCCATGCTAGGGAAGAAAGGAAACTGATTAATTTCGGCCTCTGAACACTGAACTCAGAGTATCATCTCCTCTTTGACTTATATCTTCCTGTCAAGCAAAGAAACAAACAAAAGAATCAAACAAAAACCTTTTCTTTTTTGTGGTGCCCTTGGAGCATTTCAGAGTTGGATAAGATGGGAAACTTTGGTAGACTCTCTGAAGAGTGATTCCTTGTTCTGCCACTTACCTTGAAATCCTGGGAAAGTTATTCAAACTCACCAAGAAGGCAGCACTCCCTCTGTAAAAGCAGGAATAATAAAACCAGCATTATGCGATGGCCGTGAGGATAAAAAAATAACCTTAAGCTAGACATTCGATAGAGGTTTGTTTTCTTTATGTTCTCCCTCTTCCTAAAAATGATCTTGGGGAGATACATATGTATATATTCAAATAGGTGGATGTTTAATTAAAATGAATTAAAACTCATTTTATTCTGGTAATTCCAAGTGTCCTCTCATGAAAATTGGCACTGCTCTTTAAGGAACATAGACTAAAGAATTCAAAATCAGGGATCTCACCACTATTTTAAATTATATATATTATTTTACCTATTGCATATTTACAGTATACTGATCATTAATTGTCTTTTGTACTTATGTAGAGTTTATGCATAGAAGTTCGTCTTATCTGAAAATGATATTTTGCTTCTACTATGAATACATCATTTAATATTTAGTGTTTGAAAAGAATAAGTAAAATTAGATCTATTCTGCATGGACAGTAAGCAATACTTGGGAAGCTATTACAAAAAGAAACTTCTAAACATATTCTGTTTCCCACTGGACATGTAACTTCAAAATTCAGTGTCTTTATGTTGAGGTTAAACAATTTAAATTAATTATTCCTAATATCAAATCAGTGAGGCAAGTTGGAGCTATTCCTCTAATTATTAGAACAGGAATGATGAGAAAGGCAGGATCTTTCCTCCCCAACCCCATATCTCTGAGTATTCCCATGCTAGGGAAGAAAGGAAACTGATTAATTTCGGCCTCTGAACACTGAACTCAGAGTATCATCTCCTCTTTGACTTATATCTTCCTGTCAAGCAAAGAAACAAACAAAAGAATCAAACAAAACCTTTTCTTTTTTGTGGTGCCCTTGGAGCATTTCAGAGTTGGATAAGATGGGAAACTTTGGTAGACTCTCTGAAGAGTGATTCCTTGTTCTGCCACTTACCTTGAAATCCTGGGAAAGTTATTCAAACTCACCAAGAAGGCAGCACTCCCTCTGTAAAAGCAGGAATAATAAAACCAGCATTATGCGATGGCCGTGAGGATAAAAAAATAACCTTAAGCTAGACATTCGATAGAGGTTTGTTTTCTTTATGTTCTCCCTCTTCCTAAAAATGATCTTGGGGAGATACATATGTATATATTCAAATAGGTGGATGTTTAATTAAAATGAATTAAAACTCATTTTATTCTGGTAATTCCAAGTGTCCTCTCATGAAAATTGGCACTGCTCTTTAAGGAACATAGACTAAAGAATTCAAAATCAGGGATCTCACCACTATTTTAAATTATATATATTATTTTACCTATTGCATATTTACAGTATACTGATCATTAATTGTCTTTTGTACTTATGTAGAGTTTATGCATAGAAGTTCGTCTTATCTGAAAATGATATTTTGCTTCTACTATGAATACATCATTTAATATTTAGTGTTTGAAAAGAATAAGTAAAATTAGATCTATTCTGCATGGACAGTAAGCAATACTTGGGAAGCTATTACAAAAAGAAACTTCTAAACATATCTTCACTGACTGTCTTCTCCATCCATGTATAGTGCTGAGGCTTATTATTTGTACTCAAGCAAATGATAATTATTACAAAGCAAGAGAATCCCATTGTCCTAAAGCTACTAATATTTTACTGGTTGGTATTATTAATTCAGTATCAAATTGTAAAGTAAAAAATATGAAAAATAAAAAATACTTGCCATCTAATAGTCTAATTCTTCCTAACAAATTTTAAAACATTGAAAAAATTATTTGTTCAATGAAGTGTCACAGATGTTTCATCTATTTCTCCAGTTGCCTGTCTCAGGGAACCACATAACTTTATGGGCATAAGTAACCTTACAAAGCCAAAGTTCTCCTGAGTTCTGATCGGTTACCCATGAAATAGAAGACCCTGATTTATACTTCTGAGAAACAATTTCTCTTCCAGCTAAACAATTTGCATAATTAATGAAAAGGCAGATCAAGCTTGGTTACACGGAGTGTAAGGCATTTATTAAGGCCAATCTTAGTTTGAAAGGATGGAGAAAAGAAATGTGTTTTTTCATGTTGGTGTCGCTGTAGCAGATAGCACTGGTCAGGAGGCTGACAGGCACTGGCCTGTTGCTCAGGAGGATAAGCAGAGTTTCCCCAGCTATTAGGACCTCCACCAACCCTGTACTGTTTCTCAGAAAGCTCACTGCTTTAAGGAATGTTGCCATGATTTTTGTTTGGCGGTTTTGCTTTGTTCTGTCAAAGTAAAGTAGAGAAGAGTCATTGCCACCAATAGATTTTTGCAATTTCATTCCTTCAAGGCTTTTCATGTCACTTCTCTCACTCCTTCAGCATCACTGCTTTCAGAGTGAAATAGAACATTTTTTTCAAAGCTATGAAAAAAGGCAGGACTAGGGGAACCCCGAATGCAGATCTGAGAGAACAATATTTTTCCATGTGTTTTCCAAAAGTAGCAGGGGAGGGGAGTAGAATCATGACAGCAAAGGAATAGTTACTATATGACAAAAATAAAGCCAGCTGGAGGAGTTTCTCCCCTCTTGTTGGTATCCCTTTAATTCGTTGTAAAAGAAATAAGTAAAATTAGATCTATTCTGCATGGACAGTAAGCAATACTTGGGAAGCTATTACAAAAAGAAACTTCTAAACATATCTTCACTGACTGTCTTCTCCATCCATGTATAGTGCTGAGGCTTATTATTTGTACTCAAGCAAATGATAATTATTACAAAGCAAGAGAATCCCATTGTCCTAAAGCTACTAATATTTTACTGGTTGGTATTATTAATTCAGTATCAAATTGTAAAGTAAAAAATATGAAAAATAAAAAATACTTGCCATCTAATAGTCTAATTCTTCCTAACAAATTTTAAAACATTGAAAAAATTATTTGTTCAATGAAGTGTCACAGATGTTTCATCTATTTCTCCAGTTGCCTGTCTCAGGGAACCACATAACTTTATGGGCATAAGTAACCTTACAAAGCCAAAGTTCTCCTGAGTTCTGATCGGTTACCCATGAAATAGAAGACCCTGATTTATACTTCTGAGAAACAATTTCTCTTCCAGCTAAACAATTTGCATAATTAATGAAAAGGCAGATCAAGCTTGGTTACACGGAGTGTAAGGCATTTATTAAGGCCAATCTTAGTTTGAAAGGATGGAGAAAAGAAATGTGTTTTTTCATGTTGGTGTCGCTGTAGCAGATAGCACTGGTCAGGAGGCTGACAGGCACTGGCCTGTTGCTCAGGAGGATAAGCAGAGTTTCCCCAGCTATTAGGACCTCCACCAACCCTGTACTGTTTCTCAGAAAGCTCACTGCTTTAAGGAATGTTGCCATGATTTTTGTTTGGCGGTTTTGCTTTGTTCTGTCAAAGTAAAGTAGAGAAGAGTCATTGCCACCAATAGATTTTTGCAATTTCATTCCTTCAAGGCTTTTCATGTCACTTCTCTCACTCCTTCAGCATCACTGCTTTCAGAGTGAAATAGAACATTTTTTTCAAAGCTATGAAAAAAGGCAGGACTAGGGGAACCCCGAATGCAGATCTGAGAGAACAATATTTTTCCATGTGTTTTCCAAAAGTAGCAGGGGAGGGGAGTAGAATCATGACAGCAAAGGAATAGTTACTATATGACAAAAATAAAGCCAGCTGGAGGAGTTTCTCCCCTCTTGTTGGTATCCCTTTAATTCGTTGTAGACCATTTCTTATCAAAACAGGTATACTTCAAATGTGCTGTCAGTTAACAATATTCAAGTCCCTGTGAAGAACTGTGAGTTTCTGGAATTTGAGAGTTTCATCTCATTTTTCTCTGAATTCCCCACCCTAACCAGGATTTTTCACACAGTGCAGGTTTTCCTAAAAGTGGCTACTGTTTGCAAGTATTAATAAATAAATGAATGAATGATTTCTCTGATTATACATCTATGGAGATTAAAATGAACTTAGAAATGGTTGATCTAAAGAATCAAATCTTGGTATGTAACTGTGAGGTTAATTGCTCACAAATCTTGATATGTGAACTGTGATGTGAACAACCTTGCAAACACCTTACTATCCCCAGCTATGACAGGCAATAATTTGTATCCACTTATTTCTAAGAATCATGTAATTTGGATTAACAAAGTTGTATAAACCCTATCTCTACACAAAGGCCTAGCAGCACCCATTAAACTGAATTTATCACAGCCCTTAAATCATTTGAACCCTGGGGTTGCCTTTCCAGCCTGTAGTCTATTGGTAAATAAATCCAAAATTCCAATGCTTTTGCCAAAAGTTGGAGAAGTATTTGATTACATGCTAATCTTAGTCTCCAGATAATAAGACAAGCTTGTATGATGATATATCGATACATAGCATTTCTAACTCAAAAGTAACTTCACTCACCTGGTTGCTAATTAAGGTCAAGACTTTCTGTTTCATAAGCCCAATTTCTCATTGTGGCTATTACGATTGATAACAGGATGTGACTTAAACTTATATGTTTAAACAAACACAGGAACAAAGAAACACACCTAAACAAGCATACGGAGATCTTTCCACAAAGGTACCTGGGAAGTTCTGGACTGGATCACAATGGGTTTGCAATTAGTGGTGTGATTATTTGACTTCTGCCTAAGCTAGTGGTGTACACTTTTAATCACTCCTCATTTGGTTCTGAATTATACTGCTACGAAATGTCTAAATGTTTACCATGCAGTCAATACAGTACTTTTTTTTAGTTTACAAAATACATACACACATTTTTCTCAACCATAAATTTTATCATTGACTTCATGCCGTTGTAGACCATTTCTTATCAAAACAGGTATACTTCAAATGTGCTGTCAGTTAACAATATTCAAGTCCCTGTGAAGAACTGTGAGTTTCTGGAATTTGAGAGTTTCATCTCATTTTTCTCTGAATTCCCCACCCTAACCAGGATTTTTCACACAGTGCAGGTTTTCCTAAAAGTGGCTACTGTTTGCAAGTATTAATAAATAAATGAATGAATGATTTCTCTGATTATACATCTATGGAGATTAAAATGAACTTAGAAATGGTTGATCTAAAGAATCAAATCTTGGTATGTAACTGTGAGGTTAATTGCTCACAAATCTTGATATGTGAACTGTGATGTGAACAACCTTGCAAACACCTTACTATCCCCAGCTATGACAGGCAATAATTTGTATCCACTTATTTCTAAGAATCATGTAATTTGGATTAACAAAGTTGTATAAACCCTATCTCTACACAAAGGCCTAGCAGCACCCATTAAACTGAATTTATCACAGCCCTTAAATCATTTGAACCCTGGGGTTGCCTTTCCAGCCTGTAGTCTATTGGTAAATAAATCCAAAATTCCAATGCTTTTGCCAAAAGTTGGAGAAGTATTTGATTACATGCTAATCTTAGTCTCCAGATAATAAGACAAGCTTGTATGATGATATATCGATACATAGCATTTCTAACTCAAAAGTAACTTCACTCACCTGGTTGCTAATTAAGGTCAAGACTTTCTGTTTCATAAGCCCAATTTCTCATTGTGGCTATTACGATTGATAACAGGATGTGACTTAAACTTATATGTTTAAACAAACACAGGAACAAAGAAACACACCTAAACAAGCATACGGAGATCTTTCCACAAAGGTACCTGGGAAGTTCTGGACTGGATCACAATGGGTTTGCAATTAGTGGTGTGATTATTTGACTTCTGCCTAAGCTAGTGGTGTACACTTTTAATCACTCCTCATTTGGTTCTGAATTATACTGCTACGAAATGTCTAAATGTTTACCATGCAGTCAATACAGTACTTTTTTTTAGTTTAGTTTACAAAATACATACACACATTTTTCTCAACCATAAACTATTCTCTAATTTTTTTACATTCATAGCCATGCCTACAGAAATAATGCTATAGGCCCAGAGAGGTGAAAGTGTGTAATGTACCATGAAATGGTAATTTACTCTTTCCCACATTTCCCACTGAAAAAAAGGACTGAAATGATACTTTGAACTCACTTTTAGGCTACCAAGAAGATTGCTTGTTAAACTTATAAACTAAGGACCTTCTCACAAAAGGAAGTGCTACCTACTCTTTCTTATGATGAACATGCAATTTTATGCACATTAACAACCAAGAATTTACAGAATTAATCACACTTTGAAAATTCAATGGATGGGAAGGATACAAAAAAGGGTTTGTTTTGAGATTAACTAATCATGTAGGATGATTAAAAAGAGATAAGGGGTGTAAAAGAGAGAACACCCCAGCTAAGATCATGCTCAGCACTCTTTCCTACATTTGGATGTTTCTGCTTAGTGTCGTAACATGTATGGGATCTTTGGGTTAAGCCAAGACAAAATGGTTCAACCTCTACCTATTTGGATATCAAAGAGAATTCACAGAATGATGGCACCATGGAGTTCTTTCTGTCATTGCTTTTCCTAGCTATTACTGAGCTGTTGAACAAAAGCAGGTGGGCTAAAAATAGAGATATTACCTTCACTGGATTCTTCCAAAAATTAGAATCTCCTCAATGATCTTCAGAGGTTGTGCTGTGTCCCTCCTATGTTGCTGAATTCTATAGCTATCTGAGGTATCACAAAGTGACTCTGAGGGACCAGGTTGAACACTTGGAGGGGCAGATTTAGCATCCCAGTAGATTACTTGGTGTTACTGAGGGATTTACCATGGCTCAGCAAAGCTAAAAATCATGCTCCATCCATATCTCTTGAACCGATACAACATAAGCACTAAATGATGGCTACTATAACATGAATTACATTACCTGCATCAAAACTCTGATGGCAAATACATTATGAAGAATACTCATAGGTAATTCCTAATAGAAATCTGACTCTGTGACGGTTCTTTTTGCAAATAGTACATTGACAGGACTTTATTCAGCTAGTTTGAAAGCAGATTCTCCCCATCAGCCTCATCATTAGGAACATACCCTAAGCATCTATATACCCAATTAAGTGCTTATTGGCTATAAAGTGATAATGGTAAATAACTCACATTCTGATAAAAGTATTAATTAAGCAAAACTTTCCTTAAAATTTTCCCTCAATCCTTTTATCATCTGATAAATATCTATTCACTCTAAATATAGCTGTTAAATAAAATTAGTCAAATAACACTAAGAACTAAGGATCCCTGATTATTAAGAAACAGAGAAACTTTTACAAACATAAAAAGAAGTTGCAAAAAAGGGTATCAAAAAAAAATCTCCTTAAAGTTCTTGGTTCATGATGGATCTTAGCAATAAACAGACTGTGTACTAAAAAGGAGACACAAGTAATCAGCAATCTTTGTCAAGTTTTTTGTGGTTTATTTTCAGTCTTAAAACAACTTCAAAATAACTGCCTTGAATTCAAATTCATTGCTCTCCTGACACTGTTAAAAATACCTTTTCATATCACTTCCTCATTTGCTTTGTCACCATTTTTAAAGAAAAAGTTGAAGATTAAAAATTTATATACCTTTATTACCAAGTTGCCAATCTATTGGCACCTTATAAAACCTATCACTGCTGCCCCACCCGTGGCTTTTTTTCTAGTTCCAGATCAGCTCGGCTATTGTTACAGAGGCAAGATCAGCTAGAGTGGACTGTGTTCCCATCACAGGTTCTTTCTCATGCTGAATTTGGATGGTGTTTATGACATATAGCAAGTTAGTGCTGAAAAGATCTTGAGGGTTTTATAGGCCACAGACCTCTTGCCTCATTCTCATGAATACCTCATGAAATTATCTCAGACTCTTTGCCATTGGAAAGCAAAATTTATTATAACACTTTATAGGTGTTGACTTTTCCTAATTGCTACACCCTTCAATATTTTTCCCCTCAGAATTCTTACCTATTTTATAAAATAGAAAAGTTACTTTCATAAAGGTGTAAATAGCTTGTGGATTGGACTCTTTTATGAGGTTATGTAAAGTCTGAGCTAAATCAAGTCATCAGCTCCCAGTATTTCCAAGAGGGTGGAGCCAAGTAATATACCACTTGCTGGCAGCACTCATTTATTGTTATGAAACTATCTTTCCATTTCTTTCTTACCCTATTCACTTTAATTCACAAGGGTATATCATAGTTTCCTTATTTTGAAGAGTATTTGTTTGTAAGATAACTATTTTGTGTCCAACGATAAAATAGTGACACTGTATATTGTTATATGCTCCTATCCAAATAGATACAAATATTTCAAACATGCAGTAGTAAGTAAACAAATGTTGTTGATAAAATTGGAAACAACCCAAAGGACGTGAATTTCCCAAAGGTTGGAGGTTGTAAGTTTTATTTATTTTCAGTTCCTAGCTCAGAACTTCACACTGAAGAGTCATCATTAAATGTAATTTGTTGAATGACTCTTCTTCTACTAGATACCGGAATAGTCTATTAGAGTTTTCTCCTACTGGAGTCCTGGGTAATATTGTCTCCTCCTCAGATATAAATTGAGGATGAGAGAATGATCACTGTGGCTAAGTGGTTCTCTCCTATTAGAAACATTGGTGAGTTTCTAATCTTTGTACTGACTGAAAATATAATCTTATGTAGGACTTCCTTTTTCTTGAATTGTGCTTCTTTTTCTTTCTATAGAGACCACAGGCAATACAGTTAGTATCAGGAGTTCGAATACTGGCTCATCCTCTTCCTGGACGGGTGAAGCACAATTTAGTTACCGCCAGGACTCTGACATAGCAGCAGCACCACAGAAGGACCAGGCTGAGGTAGTCCTGCCAAGGGAAGGGGCAGTATTTGGAAGAAGTAGCTGTAATGCCCTGGAAAGACAAATTGGTGAGTCAGCTACAAGACCCATCAGCAGTGGTAAGGTGCCTTCATACAGTTTTCCTGGGGCCAGACTCCTCAGCACAGTACACTAAGCCATTGGTCATCATCTTGGGCTGCAGACCAAATCTACCTGGAGAGTTCTTAAGAAATATCCATTCCAGTGGCCTCACTCTAGCACAGTTCACTCAAAATATCCCAGTGTGGGTATTATTTCTTTAAGTTCCCCATGATTCTTAGGTGTCGTGAGCTCCTAAAGATGTCAGATAAAGAGAAATGGCACTGGGTCCATTTCCAATAAGACTTCTTTGTGACACATGCGAAATGATCTCCACGGGACACCCTGGGACTGAGAAGGTTGTAGCAGTGCACCCTGGGAAAGAGAAGATGGCAAAGGTGCTACAAACCCTGCAACAGCAAGATAATGAAATATGAGGCATTAATTTCTGAAACACAAATTTTCAGATGGGTTATAAGCGTCACAGTGTCAAACTTGAACTGATGCTAATATATGGAATGATGACAAACTTTTTAAAATTTGGAAGTAACTGGTGAACCTCCTGAGCCTGCATTTCTGGACTGAAAAAAAAAAAAATGTTCCTCTCCAGTTTAATACTTAGGAATTTCCAAAAAGACAAACAGTCCCTTAGATTCGATAAAAAGCCTCCGTAGAAGGCTGTATCCCATATTGCTTGATGCCTGTGCAAAGGTGAGGATCGGGTGGATGGAATGTTTTTCAAATGTCTTCCTTACTGCATGCAGTACTCAGATCTCTGGTTAGCCTGTGACCCATTCTTTTTCTCATGGGAATCTCATCACTGAGATTCTTCCCATCAGCTCCCCATTTACATTCCCCATGACCACCAACATCTGGGTATAGATCTTAAGGTGCCATGTCTCTCCTCCGGCTCCACTGACTTGTGGGTCCTCTCCACTAGTCGCCAACTAGTTTGTCTGACCTGACTGCTCTTCCCTCTTCCTAACTGGATCCTCCCTATGCTGGCAGGGCCTTCCCCCTTCCAGAGTTCCATGGTCCTTCCCTCTCTGGGTTCCATACACTATACTAGTACCACAGGACCAAAGTAGAAAAAAAGCAAATCAGAACAAATATTCTATTGCTTGCTTTCTTTTACAAACTCACCTAGCACATTCTTGTCCTATATCATCCCTCAATAGAAGAACAGTAGTAGATACTTTTTTCTGTGCTAGAGGATCCAAATATTTACTGAGCTGCAAAATGATGAGGAAAAGAACTTATCAGATTGACCTTACAACAACCTGGTTTCAAAGCTCTTGCTAGGTGATACCTTAAATGTCAGAAGTTAGGTAGCTTTTCCTTCTTTTGCATTATTTCAAACAAATCTATTTTCCTCTCTTCCTCCAAACTTCCTAGGCAGATGGAGGTCTCAGGCCAGTAAGAGACTGGCCTGAGACCTCCAGGCCAGGCTGGGAAAGAAGAAAAAGAAAAAAATATATTAGTAAATCCTAAAGTATCTCTCTTACTGCAAAAGTAGCTATTCTGAAAAAGCATTGTTTACAATTTTTTTTTCTGGGAAGGAGGGAATTTCAGGGAATGGGAGCACTTCCTTTGGGTTCTGCTATGATATATTTTTATTCATTAGGTTCCCACTGGGTGCTTGGCAATGCGAATATTTAATCCCTACTTGAGTCACACCCACTTTCATGTTTGTCCTGAAGAGGAAATGATTGAGCACCTAGCTCAATACCTGTTATGTAATAAGAAGTCAACTTTCTGGTAAGATGAAAAACATACCCCTTTCTTCAATTCAACTTTTGTTGTTAACACCCATATTGCTTGATGCCTGTGCAAAGGTGAGGATCGGGTGGATGGAATGTTTTCAAATGTCTTCCTTACTGCATGCAGTACTCAGATCTCTGGTTAGCCTGTGACCCATTCTTTTTCTCATGGGAATCTCATCACTGAGATTCTTCCCATCAGCTCCCCATTTACATTCCCCATGACCACCAACATCTGGGTATAGATCTTAAGGTGCCATGTCTCTCCTCCGGCTCCACTGACTTGTGGGTCCTCTCCACTAGTCGCCAACTAGTTTGTCTGACCTGACTGCTCTTCCCTCTTCCTAACTGGATCCTCCCTATGCTGGCAGGGCCTTCCCCCTTCCAGAGTTCCATGGTCCTTCCCTCTCTGGGTTCCATACACTATACTAGTACCACAGGACCAAAGTAGAAAAAAAGCAAATCAGAACAAATATTCTATTGCTTGCTTTCTTTTACAAACTCACCTAGCACATTCTTGTCCTATATCATCCCTCAATAGAAGAACAGTAGTAGATACTTTTTTCTGTGCTAGAGGATCCAAATATTTACTGAGCTGCAAAATGATGAGGAAAAGAACTTATCAGATTGACCTTACAACAACCTGGTTTCAAAGCTCTTGCTAGGTGATACCTTAAATGTCAGAAGTTAGGTAGCTTTTCCTTCTTTTGCATTATTTCAAACAAATCTATTTTCCTCTCTTCCTCCAAACTTCCTAGGCAGATGGAGGTCTCAGGCCAGTAAGAGACTGGCCTGAGACCTCCAGGCCAGGCTGGGAAAGAAGAAAAAGAAAAAAATATATTAGTAAATCCTAAAGTATCTCTCTTACTGCAAAAGTAGCTATTCTGAAAAAGCATTGTTTACAATTTTTTTTTCTGGGAAGGAGGGAATTTCAGGGAATGGGAGCACTTCCTTTGGGTTCTGCTATGATATATTTTTATTCATTAGGTTCCCACTGGGTGCTTGGCAATGCGAATATTTAATCCCTACTTGAGTCACACCCACTTTCATGTTTGTCCTGAAGAGGAAATGATTGAGCACCTAGCTCAATACCTGTTATGTAATAAGAAGTCAACTTTCTGGTAAGATGAAAAACATACCCCTTTCTTCAATTCAACTTTTTGTTGTTATTGTTTATCAGTTAAAGCTCTTCATCTCTACGTCAATTCTAAAATTGAGTAGAACCTAGTTTATCTCGTAGTGTATCAACTGGGTAATCTCCCTGCCTGCTGTCTTCACAGCTATAATTCACAGTTATCAGTTTGGCCCTGCAAATCCTGAGAGACCTTTGGAATCTAAGAATAACTTAATTCTGTCCAGTCTCATTTTAGTGATAAGTTTCTTTTGACTCAATTTTATTTCTCTGAAAATTGGTTATTTTCATAATGATTAGACCTACCAGAGAACTCACTGCCCATGTTAGCTAATTTAGAATTTGCTCTACAGAACACTATATTTTATTCATTTCAAATGGTTCCCAAGAGGCAAGTTCCCTCTATTTGAAAAAATAAAGAAAGTTGTGACTCAGGAGCTGACTAAAGTAACTGGTGGGTTATAGAATGCTTGTCCCCTGAGTCACCAGTTCAAATGTGACCCCAAATTGCTAACATCTGAGTGTCACTTGCTAGTCTCAGCATGATCACTGAGGAAAAGAAGCCACATCGTATGCATACCACGACTGCCTGCTGTTCCCAGTAAAGAAGTAAGATTCAAACAAACCCCCAGAAATACCTTTCCCTCTCCTGTTATCTCCCATAGCACTGTCCTAATACAAACCAATGTCTGAGATTTATTTTCCAAAGACTTATGTGTTTCTCAATCTATTATTTTTCCCTAAAAGAGTTTTAATGAAACACTGAAGACACAAATAGTTTCATTTCATCAAAGTGTCTTTGGCCAGAAGAAATGATGCAATGAGTACAATAATTGCCCCAATATCATAAATGTTTTTATTGTTTACTCACTAAGTCATGTCTGACTTTTTGTGACCCCAAAAGGGACTGTAGCCCTCCAGGGTCCTCTGTCCATGGGTTTTTTTTTCTCCAGAGGAACTTCCTGACCCAAGAAGTTCAATAACTTAACACTGAGCCACCAGGAAAACAATCATAATTTAGTATTGACTGAGCATCATATTGTGTTAGGGACTGTGTTAGCATCTTACACAGATTCCAGAATTTAAAGTTCAGAACAACAATGGAAAGTAACTATTATGATCTTCATTTCAGAGATGAGGAAACTGAGATTAAGGTAATTTAGGTAACTAACCCCAGCTGGTTAGGTACAGACTCAGGATTTTTATTCCTGCTATTCTGGCTCCAAAGCCATGCCACTTTTCTTACATGCATGTATTTCCCACATCTTGCTTCCAGTGGCTATTTCTTGGTCATTTACTTTCTGTGCATTTTGAGATATGGAAGGTCAGTAGGCTGCGCTTTGAAATATACTACCAATTAGTGACACTAAGATTGTCAAATCTGGTCGATCAATGTAAAAATGTGGAGACTTAAATCTTAAAGGTAGTCTTCATCTAAGTTTTCCAAGAGACTTTTCCCCTTTTATTCGTTATCTCAAACTAAATAATTCATGGGTAAACATATAAATTTTTAAAGTAAGAAATTAGGTAAAAGAAAACTTTAACAATATACTCAGAATGACCCATAAGGAAATTAATAGCCAATTTCATGATTAACATTTAATTTTAAGTTAGAAGATAGCTTAACTTTCTCTTCATCTAAATGCTCTTATACTATTATTTGCCTGACTATGGAAATAAATCATTTTTAAAAAATATTAACTGTAATTTTCTCATAAGGGAAGAGTTATTTAAAACAAAGTTGACTGGAACTAAGCTTCATGTAACAATTTTAGGAGTTCTTGGGGAAGCTAATATTCTATAAAGTCAGTTTCTAGTTGGCTAAATAAAGAAAATACTTGTTCTAATGACAATCAGATCCTTAAGAAGGAAGCAATAGATGGATTCATTTAAAGTTTTCTTTGTATTCTTAAGTGCTTTATTCATGGATGGAGCCATGGAATGCTTGTTTGTGCCTATGACACAATTTAAAAGAAAATGGACTAGCACCTCAGCTGGTGTTAGAATCATTGATTCCACGATTTTCATTCTAAAATCACAAGCCTGAGAAATGACCATTGTAAAAATGAAAAATAGTGGAAAAACTTCCAGTTGATGGAACTCAATGGATAAATGAATATTGTATGTCTCTGTGTTCTGAATGATCACTCACTTGAGGTTGAAGACAAACCTGTTTGTATTAAATGCAAGGTCTGGTGAAAAGCTCCCCCATGTAATTCAAACGTGGCCTGACAAAATTTGGTGGTGGATGGTAACTGCAATAGCACATCTGAACTAGAGAAATCAGCACAAACAACATGGCAAATATGTGTTTAGGTAACTAACCCCAGCTGGTTAGGTACAGACTCAGGATTTTTATTCCTGCTATTCTGGCTCCAAAGCCATGCCACTTTTCTTACATGCATGTATTTCCCACATCTTGCTTCCAGTGGCTATTTCTTGGTCATTTACTTTCTGTGCATTTTGAGATATGGAAGGTCAGTAGGCTGCGCTTTGAAATATACTACCAATTAGTGACACTAAGATTGTCAAATCTGGTCGATCAATGTAAAAATGTGGAGACTTAAATCTTAAAGGTAGTCTTCATCTAAGTTTTCCAAGAGACTTTTCCCCTTTTATTCGTTATCTCAAACTAAATAATTCATGGGTAAACATATAAATTTTTAAAGTAAGAAATTAGGTAAAAGAAAACTTTAACAATATACTCAGAATGACCCATAAGGAAATTAATAGCCAATTTCATGATTAACATTTAATTTTAAGTTAGAAGATAGCTTAACTTTCTCTTCATCTAAATGCTCTTATACTATTATTTGCCTGACTATGGAAATAAATCATTTAAAAAATATTAACTGTAATTTTCTCATAAGGGAAGAGTTATTTAAAACAAAGTTGACTGGAACTAAGCTTCATGTAACAATTTTAGGAGTTCTTGGGGAAGCTAATATTCTATAAAGTCAGTTTCTAGTTGGCTAAATAAAGAAAATACTTGTTCTAATGACAATCAGATCCTTAAGAAGGAAGCAATAGATGGATTCATTTAAAGTTTTCTTTGTATTCTTAAGTGCTTTATTCATGGATGGAGCCATGGAATGCTTGTTTGTGCCTATGACACAATTTAAAAGAAAATGGACTAGCACCTCAGCTGGTGTTAGAATCATTGATTCCACGATTTTCATTCTAAAATCACAAGCCTGAGAAATGACCATTGTAAAAATGAAAAATAGTGGAAAAACTTCCAGTTGATGGAACTCAATGGATAAATGAATATTGTATGTCTCTGTGTTCTGAATGATCACTCACTTGAGGTTGAAGACAAACCTGTTTGTATTAAATGCAAGGTCTGGTGAAAAGCTCCCCCATGTAATTCAAACGTGGCCTGACAAAATTTGGTGGTGGATGGTAACTGCAATAGCACATCTGAACTAGAGAAATCAGCACAAACAACATGGCAAATATGTGTTTAGACCAACAGCAACAACCACCACCAAAAGAATACCACCAGCTTTATGAGGCATGGGACATTAAATTTAATAAGTAATAAACCATGATTAAGTTACAAACATATTTTTATGACGCAGTAACGGTGAAGAGGCATGCTTGTTAGGTTTAGTGGCAGTAGCCAATATGCACCTATAAACCTGCAGTGGAAACAGCAGAATCTCCGTGGGAAGGGACAACCATGGGTTCAGGAACCTGAGGCAGCCTTGCTGGCAGTACCAGGGAGAAGCTGTAGCATCAGCCTCTCTAACCCCCTCAGAACTCTCTGACCACAGCTGCTAAAAGCAATCCGATTTTCCCTCCTGTTTGACCGCAGATAGAAAATCACTTCATTTTACAAATCTCCCAAAGAAAAATATCTGATAGAATCTAAGAGACTGATTGATCTTCCTAAGATGTTTGGGCAAAACAAAACAAAACAAAAACTGAATAACATTTTTAGACTGGAATAGTTTAAAGGAACATTCTTGTACACTTTAGCACTTAGAGAGCAATGGATTTCATTTGCCAGATTAAGCCTGAAATCATAGGTTGAAAGTTGGTGTCCTGTAGTCTGGATCTGATTAACACATACAGTTTTTTGTTTTTTTTTAAATTTTGTTGGTTATAGCAAAACAATGAAGTACACAGTCTTAATCGGACAACAGTCTTCTAGAGCTGGGTACTTCCTGGGACACCATGCTTAATCATGTGTGTTCCACCAGTTCACGGAGGTACCTTTACTGGTTCTCTTCTTTCTTATGTACTCTCTGCCTGGATACATGTGAGTTTTTAAGAACATCTTATTCTATTATTTTATGTATTTTCCTACCACATGGACTCAAGAATTTTACTTGCAACTTCTGTTGACACACAGTCCATCCCCTTTCTCAAACCTCACCTCTTTGAAAAAACAAAATCTCCTTTAAACAAGGAAGTAGTAGCCTAAAATTATTCTTCTAAAAATTTAAGCTGTAAAGAAAATAGATAAACTATGAAGATATATATCACTTGAATCTCAGGGTATAAATATAGTTTTTAAATTTACCTGCTCCTGCCAACAAACCAGCAAAAGAATGACTAAAGCCACATCTCTGATGGTTATTTGGCTTGTTTTTAGTGCCAAGAAGTTTTTACTCACAGGAAAAAAAATGGGTTCTGGTGTCGGAAATATTTATATTAAAATAATATTTCTTAAATTGTATTTACAAACTGAATTAAACAAACTCAGTGTAAGAAACAAATTTGGTATTAGCATCAAATGATATCTTTCTGACATGGGATTGAGTATCATGATATACTTATTATAGCACCTTTTTGATTAAAATGAGTTACAGGTATGAAATGAACTTTGCATACTAAGTGCTTTTCTTAATATGTCTTTTTATTTCACCTTCACATCTATTCTATTGATACAATTAAATGTTTATCATATTTTTAATGAAAGAAGTGGAACGCAGATCCAAAGAAGTTCAGGAACTTGCCCCAGGCCACACAACTAGTACAAGGTACGGCACATTCTCAGAGCTGAGAGGTAATTCCAAATGGTTTAAGTGGCAGAACCTGGGCCTGTCACTGAGTATTCTCACACCACAGTCGATATTTGTTGGCTTTGCCTACCTAACCTCTTCTTATCTCTTCTTTTCCAACAAGAAGCACTCTGTCTTTTAGAGCTTAGGCAGTGGCTATACCACTGGATCCCGGGAGGCTTTTTGCAAGATCTCTGACAGTGGGACCCACACCTGAACTTTCTTCATGGGGGATATGCAGAAAGTGGTAAACTTTTCACTCTTCACACCCTTGGGGGTATTGAGCTGGTGGAAATAAGCCTGTTCTGGGTCACTTTTGTTTGGTTATGAATTTGATCAGGTTTGAAGTTATTTTAATACCTAGACTTCAGTTATCTGAAAAGTGTCCCTGTCATGTTCCCTGAGTTGAAAATGACTGAGAACACTTTTGCCCCTCAAGGGACATTCAACACTTAGAACCAAGTGTCTTGACTAGTACAGAATGGATTAAGAATTTGATTCTTAGCAGTTAGTAAAGAGCAAAGCAGTATCAGCTTCTTCCTCAGGAGATGTACAGCTGTCCTTAGCAGCAGTACTTGAGATGAATCTCACCAGTGTGGCCTTTGGAAGGAAATAGAAGCCTTCTTTCTGTGAATATATTCTAACCAACTTAGAATCCACTAACATTAATGATAGTCTGTAAATAAATATCATACATCGCCAATCATCAAGACTGTACTTAAATATGCTTGCATGGCCACTGCGTGTTGCAGTTTGTGCAATTGGAGGCCCTGTTTTCCAATTTGTCTGCTTAGAAGGAGTGCCTTTTCTAATTTGCATGAAGATGTTTTACAAGCTCACACAGTTCTATGTGTTCACATGTGTAGCTTCAAAGGCGGCAGAAAATGCTTCTGATCTGTAGTCATAACAAGGCTATCATGCATGCATGCTCAGTCGTGTCTGACTCTTTGTGATCCCATGAACTGTAGCCCACCAGGTTCCCTCTGTCCATGGGATTCTCCAGGCAAGAATATTGGAGTGGGCTGCCGTTTGCTATTCCAGGGGATCTTCCAACAGGGGATAGAAGCTGTGTCTCCTGTCTCCTGCATTGGCCGTCAGATTCTTTACTGCTGCCTGCCAATGCAGGAGACACAGGAGAAGCCCTAATAAGGCTATTACCCTTAACTTTCTTCAAATGAACCACTTGAAATAAGTTTTGCTTGCTCCAGAATGGTAAAAGCTGCCACTGCAGAGATTAACAAATGAGAGTGTGACTCAGTTGTCATGTGGAAACATGTTCAATATGTTGCTCAGAGCAACTGATGACTTTGGGATCTTTTTCCACAGCACTCAAAATGCAAATCTTTCTTCTATTTTCTATTAATATAATAAATAAGAGCTCTTGTGGAGGAATGTATTTTTATGCAAAAAGACTGTTGGTTTCCAAGCAGGAAAGTCTTGAAGTTCTTTCCCTTGATATGTCAAAAAATTGACATAACTTTAGAAGATGGAAAGATCACTAGGTCAAACGAAGCATGTTGGGTCAGATTAGCTCTGAGTCAGGCAATCTATTTCGCAGTGTCAGGTAAAATTGTCGAGAACACTTTGATGACTGACCTCTCAAGGGACATGTGGACCTGGATTAAGAATTTGATTCTTAGCAGTTAGTAAAGAGCAAAGCAGTATCAGCTTCTTCCTCAGGAGATGTACAGCTGTCCTTAGCAGCAGTACTTGAGATGAATCTCACCAGTGTGGCCTTTGGAAGGAAATAGAAGCCTTCTTTCTGTGAATATATTCTAACCAACTTAGAATCCACTAACATTAATGATAGTCTGTAAATAAATATCATACATCGCCAATCATCAAGACTGTACTTAAATATGCTTGCATGGCCACTGCGTGTTGCAGTTTGTGCAATTGGAGGCCCTGTTTTCCAATTTGTCTGCTTAGAAGGAGTGCCTTTTCTAATTTGCATGAAGATGTTTTACAAGCTCACACAGTTCTATGTGTTCACATGTGTAGCTTCAAAGGCGGCAGAAAATGCTTCTGATCTGTAGTCATAACAAGGCTATCATGCATGCATGCTCAGTCGTGTCTGACTCTTTGTGATCCCATGAACTGTAGCCCACCAGGTTCCCTCTGTCCATGGGATTCTCCAGGCAAGAATATTGGAGTGGGCTGCCGTTTGCTATTCCAGGGGATCTTCCAACAGGGGATAGAAGCTGTGTCTCCTGTCTCCTGCATTGGCCGTCAGATTCTTTACTGCTGCCTGCCAATGCAGGAGACACAGGAGAAGCCCTAATAAGGCTATTACCCTTAACTTTCTTCAAATGAACCACTTGAAATAAGTTTTGCTTGCTCCAGAATGGTAAAAGCTGCCACTGCAGAGATTAACAAATGAGAGTGTGACTCAGTTGTCATGTGGAAACATGTTCAATATGTTGCTCAGAGCAACTGATGACTTTGGGATCTTTTTCCACAGCACTCAAAATGCAAATCTTTCTTCTATTTTCTATTAATATAATAAATAAGAGCTCTTGTGGAGGAATGTATTTTTATGCAAAAAGACTGTTGGTTTCCAAGCAGGAAAGTCTTGAAGTTCTTTCCCTTGATATGTCAAAAAATTGACATAACTTTAGAAGATGGAAAGATCACTAGGTCAAACGAAGCATGTTGGGTCAGATTAGCTCTGAGTCAGGCAATCTATTTGGCAGTGTCAGGTAAAATAAATGTCAGAGAATTTTGCCAGTTTCTCAAAAAATTCTGTGGATGTTTAGCAAAAGAGTGGAGGGTGAAAGAACCTGGAAGTTCAGCTTAAATAGGAAAGCTTATTTTGTTCATTACTTGATACTTTTAAAGGCTAAATATTTTAAAATTATTGCTAGGTAAAGAAGGCAATCTGAAAAGGCTGCATACTGTATGATTCCAACTGTATGACATTCCAGAAAAAGAAAAATTATGGAGAAAGTAAAAAGCTCTTTGGTTTTCAAGGGTAAGGGAAGGGAAAGGATGAACACAGGAAGCACAGAAGAATGTAAAGGCAGTGAAATTACTCTACAGTACTATAATAGTGGATAGATGTATTATGTATTAGTCAAGACCCATAGAATATACAACAGTGGGCTCTAATGTAAACTATTGACTTTGGGTAATGCTATGTCAATGTAGGTTCATGAAGTGTAACAAATGTGTCACTCTGGGGATGTTAATAAGGCAAAGGCTATGCATAGAGGGAAACTGAGTGTATATGGGAAAACTCTGGACTCTCCTCCCTTCCCAATTTTGCTGTGTATCAAAAACTGCTCTAAAAAATAAACACATTTCTTCTTTAATTTAGAATTCATTTAGGTAAGCAAAACGCTGTAGCCATCATCTGATCATATAGCCAATCTTTCCTTATTAGTTTTAAACCTTTAAATTTTAAAAAAACATTGTTTGCATTTATATTTTATGTATACATATAATCAAACATTGTTTTTTAACTTAAGGGTTTAAAATGTATCTACAAACACACAAACACATATGTTAATGTATAAAACAAGAACTTTGACAGTCTTAAATTCTAGTAAAATTATATACACACACAGACACACACACACACACACACACAGAGGCATATTAATATTGAAAAACAAGAAAAGCACCCTCCTAGAAGCAGAAACCGTGAACTGTTCTGGAATAAGAGAAGGTAAGTGGTGTCAGATTGAACATGAATCCATAGACTCCAATCTGTGTCATAGGTAACAGTATTTTACAATAGATAACAGTATACGCAAAGGTACTACAGAGTTAAAGGTGACATATGGTAAGCAAAAGTAACTTCCAGGGTGACATCAGGGTGATTTATTGGGGATCATAGGAGCTTCCTGGATAGCTCAAACAGTACAGAATGTTGAGCTGTCTACAATGCAGGAGACATGGGGTTGACCCCTGGATGGGGCAGATCCCCTGCAGAAGGGCATGGCAACCCACTTTAGTATTCTTGCCTGGTGAATTCCATGGACGGGGAGACTTATGGGCTACAGTCAGTGGGGTCACAATAGGCTGCATACTGTATGATTCCAACTGTATGACATTCCAGAAAAAGAAAAATTATGGAGAAAGTAAAAAGCTCTTTGGTTTTCAAGGGTAAGGGAAGGGAAAGGATGAACACAGGAAGCACAGAAGAATGTAAAGGCAGTGAAATTACTCTACAGTACTATAATAGTGGATAGATGTATTATGTATTAGTCAAGACCCATAGAATATACAACAGTGGGCTCTAATGTAAACTATTGACTTTGGGTAATGCTATGTCAATGTAGGTTCATGAAGTGTAACAAATGTGTCACTCTGGGGATGTTAATAAGGCAAAGGCTATGCATAGAGGGAAACTGAGTGTATATGGGAAAACTCTGGACTCTCCTCCCTTCCCAATTTTGCTGTGTATCAAAAACTGCTCTAAAAAATAAACACATTTCTTCTTTAATTTAGAATTCATTTAGGTAAGCAAAACGCTGTAGCCATCATCTGATCATATAGCCAATCTTTCCTTATTAGTTTTAAACCTTTAAATTTTAAAAAAACATTGTTTGCATTTATATTTTATGTATACATATAATCAAACATTGTTTTTTAACTTAAGGGTTTAAAATGTATCTACAAACACACAAACACATATGTTAATGTATAAAACAAGAACTTTGACAGTCTTAAATTCTAGTAAAATTATATACACACACAGACACACACACACACACACACACAGAGGCATATTAATATTGAAAAACAAGAAAAGCACCCTCCTAGAAGCAGAAACCGTGAACTGTTCTGGAATAAGAGAAGGTAAGTGGTGTCAGATTGAACATGAATCCATAGACTCCAATCTGTGTCATAGGTAACAGTATTTTACAATAGATAACAGTATACGCAAAGGTACTACAGAGTTAAAGGTGACATATGGTAAGCAAAAGTAACTTCCAGGGTGACATCAGGGTGATTTATTGGGGATCATAGGAGCTTCCTGGATAGCTCAAACAGTACAGAATGTTGAGCTGTCTACAATGCAGGAGACATGGGGTTGACCCCTGGATGGGGCAGATCCCCTGCAGAAGGGCATGGCAACCCACTTTAGTATTCTTGCCTGGTGAATTCCATGGACGGGGAGACTTATGGGCTACAGTCAGTGGGGTCACAAAGAGTCAGACATGACTGAGCACACACACAATTAAAATCCTAGACTCTATCACTCAGGAGGTGGATAGCTTGGGTGGGGTAGGGTAGATTTCAAGAGGGAACAAGGAAAGCAAACATAAGCTAAGTGTCTTGTTTTGTTTATGAAGAGATTTAAAGTCACAGCAATTCTAGGTATTTAGTGAATCAAATTTAATAAAATGCTTTACATGTCAAGGATATAGAATTGAGAAAACTCAATTAATAAAAGAAAATGCTGAATATTGGAGGTGAGGTAACAAATGTTTATAGAATTTCAAATGTTATCGCTGGTTCCTTCTTTCCATAAGTTTACTTCTCCTGCTCTTTTGGAACTTGATTAACCCTATCAAGAAATTTCACAGCTGCATCTCTGGAATCTCAAGCTGACACCAAAAGCAGAATACTTATATTTAGGTTGTTTTTGGTCATCCTAGCTTTGTTTTTCTGCTTCTTCTTTTAGATCTAGAAAGTATTATCCAGACTACTTAGCCAACTGTTTTCCTCAGTCTTTGAGTGAAACCCTAGATTCCTTTCTTTACTCCTCCAAGCTTTTGCTAGAAGTCAGGCAGCCCAGGCTGTTCTGAAAGCTTTTGCTTCTACTTTTCCAAGTTTTGCTATATTCCTACGTTCATGGGTCATTTTTCTTAGATATTCAATAGTGATACTTTGATAACAGCAAAGGATACTTACTGAGAAACCGTGAACTGTTCTGGAATAAGAGAAGGTAAGTGGTGTCAGATTGAACATGAATCCATAGACTCCAATCTGTGTCATAGGTAACAGTATTTTACAATAGATAACAGTATACGCAAAGGTACTACAGAGTTAAAGGTGACATATGGTAAGCAAAAGTAACTTCCAGGGTGACATCAGGGTGATTTATTGGGGATCATAGGAGCTTCCTGGATAGCTCAAACAGTACAGAATGTTGAGCTGTCTACAATGCAGGAGACATGGGGTTGACCCCTGGATGGGGCAGATCCCCTGCAGAAGGGCATGGCAACCCACTTTAGTATTCTTGCCTGGTGAATTCCATGGACGGGGAGACTTATGGGCTACAGTCAGTGGGGTCACAAAGAGTCAGACATGACTGAGCACACACACAATTAAAATCCTAGACTCTATCACTCAGGAGGTGGATAGCTTGGGTGGGGTAGGGTAGATTTCAAGAGGGAACAAGGAAAGCAAACATAAGCTAAGTGTCTTGTTTTGTTTATGAAGAGATTTAAAGTCACAGCAATTCTAGGTATTTAGTGAATCAAATTTAATAAAATGCTTTACATGTCAAGGATATAGAATTGAGAAAACTCAATTAATAAAAGAAAATGCTGAATATTGGAGGTGAGGTAACAAATGTTTATAGAATTTCAAATGTTATCGCTGGTTCCTTCTTTCCATAAGTTTACTTCTCCTGCTCTTTTGGAACTTGATTAACCCTATCAAGAAATTTCACAGCTGCATCTCTGGAATCTCAAGCTGACACCAAAAGCAGAATACTTATATTTAGGTTGTTTTTGGTCATCCTAGCTTTGTTTTTCTGCTTCTTCTTTTAGATCTAGAAAGTATTATCCAGACTACTTAGCCAACTGTTTTCCTCAGTCTTTGAGTGAAACCCTAGATTCCTTTCTTTACTCCTCCAAGCTTTTGCTAGAAGTCAGGCAGCCCAGGCTGTTCTGAAAGCTTTTGCTTCTACTTTTCCAAGTTTTGCTATATTCCTACGTTCATGGGTCATTTTTCTTAGATATTCAATAGTGATACTTTGATAACAGCAAAGGATATCCTTACTGAGAAATGATTTCTAAATATTCAGGTTAAGTACTTGATAAAATAATACTTCAAAAAAATAAATCAAGCATCAAAATTATTAGAAAAATAATTAGAACAACAAAATTATAGGATTTTAAGGTTCAAGATTTTGTAACCTGATAAGAAGATGAGGATGTTCTTGGAAAATACATTTTCAGAAATTGATCCTAAGTCAGTTTTTGGAAAGGTTTCCACTTTGATCTGCCAATGTCATTCCTCTTACTTATCAGTGCAAGAACACTTGTATTTATTTCTCACTTAATGATCTTACTGGCATTTTTATTTTGTCTCTTTTATCTCTATCTGAAGCTTGACATCAAAATTTAATTTATACATAAACAACACAGTATTAAATTTCTAGTTATGGTGATTAGTCGCTAAGTCATGTTTGACTCTTGCGACCTCATGAACTGTAGCCTGCCAGGCTCCTCTGTGTATAGAATTTTCCAGACAAGAATACTAGGGGGGTTGCCATTTCCTTCTCCAGGGGATCCTCCCAATCCAGGGATAGAACCTGGGTCTCCTGCATTGCAGGGTGGATTCTTTACCAATTGAACCACCATGTGACTTTTACTGAATGGTTTATGGGGATATTCTTTGCTAAAGCTGGGGATGTGTGACTAGGAGAAAACAATAGCCTCAATTTATAGGACTTGTTCATATGGCCTCTATTACTAACATATGCCAAACTCCAGCTTGAAAATAAAGAGCTACATGTAGCTGTCACTATTAACAAATAATAATACAAAAAATGTAGTAATAACTATGTGAATAACATCAATTCCAAATAAAAATAAATAGATACTGAACATTTTATAATGTGTAAAAAGATAATGCTAGACATTTGCAAAAGGTTTGTTTTTACATAAAGGGGCTATGCAAATAATATATTCAAATTTAGTTGATTAGAAATATGTATAATAAAAATAAATAAAAATCCTAGGTTACCAGCTATGTAACCTTTCTTTCTTGCATATACATCTATATATACTAAAGGACAGACCAGCAATTTTTGTAGGTGAAACCACCCAAACATTTTAAGAAAGAGAAAATGTCAGTGCTACTTCAGTTATTCTAGAGCCTAAAAAAGAAAAAAGGTTGTACATCTTTAAATAAAGCCCAGTCATTCAGTTGTGTCTGACTCTTTGTGAGCCCATGATTTTTAGTCCACTAGGCTACTCTGTTCACGGATTCTCCAGGCAAGAATACTGGAATGGGTTACCATTTCCTTCTCCAGATATCTTCCCAAATCAGGGATCAAACCCATGTTTCTTACATCTCCTGCATTGGCAGGCTGATTCTTTACCATTAACACCATTTGGACAACCAATACAGTGAATTATGAATATTTAAATGTGACCAATGAATATAATTTATGAATTTTGACACAAAAGTCCTAAATAAAATATTAGCAAGTAGACTCCAACAGCATATTGAAATTACACATCACTATAAAAATGTTTCTTAGTTAGGAAAATGAAGGGTAGTACTAAAGAATGTTCTTACCATTGGACAATTGCACTCATCCCCCATGCTAGTAAAGCCATGCTGAAAATTCTGTACGCTAGGCTTCAGAATTGTGTGAACCAAGAACTTCCAGATGTCCAAGCTGGGTTTACAAAAGGCAGAGAAACCAGAGATCAAATTATTAACATCCTCTGGATCATAGAGAAAGCAAGGGAATTTCAGAAAACATCTACCTCTGTTTCATCAGTTATGCAAAAACCTTTGATTATGTGGATAATAAACTTTGTAAAGCTCTTAAAGAAATGGGAATACAAGTCTATCTTACCTGTCTCCTGAGAAACTTGCATGTGGGTCCAGAAGCAAAAGTTAGAACCCTGTATGGAACAACTGATTGGTGGTTCAGGATTAAGAGAGCAGTACAACAAGGCTATCTGCTGTCACTATTTGTTTAACCTATATGCTGAGTACATCATGAGAAATGTCAAGCTGGTATCAAAACAGGTAGGAGAAACAACCACAGATATGTGAATGATACAACTCTAATGGCAGAAAGTAAAGAAGAACTAAAGAGTCTTTTGATGAGGGTGAAGGAAGAGAGTGAAAGAGACAGCTTACAACTAAATATATATATATATATATATACCCCTAAGATCATGATATCTGGTCCTATTACTTTGTGGCAAATAGAAGGGGAAAAGGTGGACATAGTGACAAATAACCTGCATGACTGCAGCCATGTAGTCAGAAGATGGTTGTTTCTTAGCACAAAAGCTATAACAAAGCTAGACAGTGTGTTGAAAAGCTGAGATGTTACTCTCTCAGCAAAGGCCTGTATAATCAAGGCTATGGTCTTTCCAGTGGTCACATATGGTTGTGAGAGCTGGGCTGTAAAGAAGACAGGATGCCAAAGAATTGATGCCTTAGAACTGTGGAGCTGGAGAAGACTCCTGAAAGTCCCTTAGACAGAATGGAGATCAAACCAGTAGATCTTAAGGGGAAAACAACCTTGAATACTCATTGGAAGGACTGATGCTGAAGCTGAAGTTCCAGCATTTCAGTCATCTGATGTGAATAGGCAACTCATTGGAAAAGTCCCTGATGCTGGGAGAGATTGAGAGAAGAAGGACAAGAGGGTATCAGAGGATGTAATGGCTGGATGGCATCACCAATGCAATGGACATGAACTTGGGAAAACTTCCAGGAGATGATGAGGGACAGGGAAGCCTGAGGTGCTACAGTCTATGAGGTCGCAAAGAGTAGGATATGGATGGGCTACTGAACAACAACCGTATGAAGAGTTCAAAGAGGAAATCTATAATCATCTTCATAGGTACTAAAAAAGCAATTAAAAATCAATAGCCAAGTCCTCAACAAAACACTAGCAAACTGAATCCAGCAACACATAAAAAAGAAAAATTCTAAGAAAGCAAAGTTTACATTGTTATACCTAGTATGCTGAGTACATACATGAGATTGGCGGTTCAGGATTAAGAGAGCAGTACAACAAGGCTATCTGCTGTCACTATTTGTTTAACCTATATGCTGAGTACATCATGAGAAATGTCAAGCTGGTATCAAAACAGGTAGGAGAAACAACCACAGATATGTGAATGATACAACTCTAATGGCAGAAAGTAAAGAAGAACTAAAGAGTCTTTTGATGAGGGTGAAGGAAGAGAGTGAAAGAGACAGCTTACAACTAAATATATATATATATATATATACCCCTAAGATCATGATATCTGGTCCTATTACTTTGTGGCAAATAGAAGGGGAAAAGGTGGACATAGTGACAAATAACCTGCATGACTGCAGCCATGTAGTCAGAAGATGGTTGTTTCTTAGCACAAAAGCTATAACAAAGCTAGACAGTGTGTTGAAAAGCTGAGATGTTACTCTCTCAGCAAAGGCCTGTATAATCAAGGCTATGGTCTTTCCAGTGGTCACATATGGTTGTGAGAGCTGGGCTGTAAAGAAGACAGGATGCCAAAGAATTGATGCCTTAGAACTGTGGAGCTGGAGAAGACTCCTGAAAGTCCCTTAGACAGAATGGAGATCAAACCAGTAGATCTTAAGGGAAATCAACCTTGAATACTCATTGGAAGGACTGATGCTGAAGCTGAAGTTCCAGCATTTCAGTCATCTGATGTGAATAGGCAACTCATTGGAAAAGTCCCTGATGCTGGGAGAGATTGAGAGAAGAAGGACAAGAGGGTATCAGAGGATGTAATGGCTGGATGGCATCACCAATGCAATGGACATGAACTTGGGAAAACTTCCAGGAGATGATGAGGGACAGGGAAGCCTGAGGTGCTACAGTCTATGAGGTCGCAAAGAGTAGGATATGGATGGGCTACTGAACAACAACCGTATGAAGAGTTCAAAGAGGAAATCTATAATCATCTTCATAGGTACTAAAAAAGCAATTAAAAATCAATAGCCAAGTCCTCAACAAAACACTAGCAAACTGAATCCAGCAACACATGAAAAGGATTATATATTTTGACCCAATATGATCTTCTCAATGAAAGCAAAGCAGTTTAACATCTGAAAAGCAACTAATATAGCTCACTCTTATCAATGCTTCTCTGGTAGCTCAGACCATAAAGAATGTTCCTGCAATGCAGGAGGCCTAGGTTCTATCCCTGGATCAGAAGATCCCTTGGAGGATGGAATGGCTTATCACTCCAGTATGCTTGCCTAGACAATTCCATGGACAGAGGAACCTGATGGGGTATAGTCCATAAGGTTGCAAAGAGTCAGACATGACTGAGCATGCTTGACCAAGTACAAACTCCAATCAGTTATAAAATAGAGGGGAAGTAAAACCACACTTTAAATTGCAACAAAGTCAGAGATATACCAGGAATGTGCAAGGTTCACAAAGAAAAAGAATAGATTTAAACAAATGAAAACACAGGCAAGTCTTACTTAGAACAGTGTAACACACATCATACAACAATTCTCCTTAAATTGACCTATAATTTAATGAATCCTAATAAAATAGAACAGAGTTGTTTTGAAAGTAAGGAAGTTGAATCTGAAGTTCATGTAAAAATTCAAAGTGCATATGAAAATTTCACATTTAAGAATTTATCCTACAGATATATTTTCATATGTGTGAAATGCCATATATGCAAAGTTATTTATGTCACATTATAATTGCAAAAGAGTTTATAGCATCTAAATAACCATCAGAAATCAGTTAACTATTTTTTGGTACATTTATATAATTAAATACTATGCAACCATAAAAAAGCATGCATATTGATACTGAAAAAATCTCCCAAATATACTGTTAAATCTAATATGCAAAGTTCAAGCAGAGTGACTAAAGTATGTTACCTCCGTGATTGAAAGAAAAAAGAAGCATGTAGGCATAGAATAGCTTTGGAAGGGTATGCCAAAACCTGATAATAGAGGTTGTTTCTGATGCTAAGGAACAAGGGTTTGTGGGAGATGTAATTTTAGACACACACATGTATATATATTCATTTACTCTATATTTGTATCTATGGAATTTTCGTCACACGTATGTTTTCACAAAACAAAATAGTCTACAGAAGAGATTAGATATAAAAAAGAGAGGAATCATTTCATCATCCTTCCCAACAGGTTAAGAGACAGATATTATGATTTTGGGTCAAAATGGGGAAAAAAGGTAAAAGGGGAAAATTTGTTTAACAAGAGTTAAACAAACGGTATTTAAAATGTCTAAGTGCATTTCTGTGGGAACACAACAAAGAATGGACTTAATTATGCTTTGAATTTGTGCAAAGCTCTTTTACTTGGATGTCAAAGCTTGAGAAGGTGAGTGAAGGAGTCTGGGGAAAAACCTGCAGGAGGCCTAGGTTCTATCCCTGGATCAGAAGATCCCTTGGAGGATGGAATGGCTTATCACTCCAGTATGCTTGCCTAGACAATTCCATGGACAGAGGAACCTGATGGGGTATAGTCCATAAGGTTGCAAAGAGTCAGACATGACTGAGCATGCTTGACCAAGTACAAACTCCAATCAGTTATAAAATAGAGGGGAAGTAAAACCACACTTTAAATTGCAACAAAGTCAGAGATATACCAGGAATGTGCAAGGTTCACAAAGAAAAAGAATAGATTTAAACAAATGAAAACACAGGCAAGTCTTACTTAGAACAGTGTAACACACATCATACAACAATTCTCCTTAAATTGACCTATAATTTAATGAATCCTAATAAAATAGAACAGAGTTGTTTTGAAAGTAAGGAAGTTGAATCTGAAGTTCATGTAAAAATTCAAAGTGCATATGAAAATTTCACATTTAAGAATTTATCCTACAGATATATTTTCATATGTGTGAAATGCCATATATGCAAAGTTATTTATGTCACATTATAATTGCAAAAGAGTTTATAGCATCTAAATAACCATCAGAAATCAGTTAACTATTTTTTGGTACATTTATATAATTAAATACTATGCAACCATAAAAAAGCATGCATATTGATACTGAAAAAATCTCCCAAATATACTGTTAAATCTAATATGCAAAGTTCAAGCAGAGTGACTAAAGTATGTTACCTCCGTGATTGAAAGAAAAAAGAAGCATGTAGGCATAGAATAGCTTTGGAAGGGTATGCCAAAACCTGAGAATAGAGGATGTTTCTGATGCTAAGGAACAAGGGTTTGGGGGAGATGTAATTTTAGACACACACATGTATATATATTCATTTACTCTATATTTGTATCTATGGAATTTTCGTCACACGTATGTTTTCACAAAACAAAATAGTCTACAGAAGAGATTAGATATAAAAAAGAGAGGAATCATTTCATCATCCTTCCCAACAGGTTAAGAGACAGATATTATGATTTTGGGTCAAAATGGGGAAAAAAGGTAAAAGGGGAAAATTTGTTTAACAAGAGTTAAACAAACGGTATTTAAAATGTCTAAGTGCATTTCTGTGGGAACACAACAAAGAATGGACTTAATTATGCTTTGAATTTGTGCAAAGCTCTTTTACTTGGATGTCAAAGCTTGAGAAGGTGAGTGGAGGAGTCTGGGTGACCAAAGGAATGAAATCGAGATGACAAAGGAGCCTATGTCTAAAAGTACTGAGTGGCTTAGTTAAACTGTAGCAGATAAAAAACGAGGTGAAGTGGTTAGAAGAAAAAAAAGCAATGGTGATTTTCAACCATGTCTTATAGAGCCCTGTGTCATTCTCAGAAGAGTCTGGACTCATTTTCCTGGCTTCAAGCAAGTCCTGAAAGTCTGTGAACAAAGAATTTTCTGGATGAAAATCAAGCTTTGGGAGGATTATCAGGGTTACTTCAGGACATAGAATTAACTAGCATTCATTCGTTGTACAAATATTTGTTCAGTGTCTACTATGAGTCAGGTAGTCCTTGTATAAAATCTACTCTACTCTGTTTTAAAGCTTTTATGCTTTAATTTGCTTTTCAGATGCTAAAAATAATACATATATATATATATATATGTATTATATGTATATATATATGTATTATATATATAATATATATATATATATAACTGATAAGTGTGGAAATCTACAAAATCACAAAGAGGAATGATTGAAAATTCTACCGTCAAAAATAAACTTCAGGGGCTTCCCTCGTGGTCCAGTGGGTAAGGACACCGCCTTGCTGTGCAAGGGGCGCCGGTTTCATTCCTGGCCTGGGAGGATCCCAGGTGCCGCGGAGGGGCTGGACCGATGTGTCCAATTACCGAGCCAGAGCTCTGGAGCGCATACACCCATAGCTGGTGCTCTGCGACAACAAAGGCCACTGCGATGGGAGGCCCACAAGGGCCAAAGAACAAAAGATGGATGAAAATAGATAAAAGAAAGACCAAGTGAAGTGGCCCGCCCAACCCTCTCCCTCCCCAACCCGCCCACACCCCCCCAAAAAAAGAAAAAAAATTAATTAAAAATTAATTAAAATTTAAAAAAATAATAAAAAAATAAATTAAAATTAAAAAAATAATAAACTTCATTATGATTCTGATGTGTGCATGTGTGAGGTCATTTCATACATACAAGCACACAACAGTGTATTATTTAATTTAATTTTAATGAATACAGCCTACATTTTCAAAGATAATAATAACTAGTTTTTAAATTTATAGAAAATTTAATCTGTGTCAGACACTGAGAGAAGCATTTTTATGCATCATATTCTTTAACTCTTGAACCCATGACATCTTTTGCTTTTAATATCTATTTCACAGGTGAGGTCAGTGTATCAAAGATACCAGGTTCAGTGACTAATGAAGACAGCATTCAATCCCAAGCCCAACTGCAGAGACTGAGCTTTGAATGCACTGTTTAATCAGCGACATGGCAACAGTAGCCCTGCAGTGCTCCATCATGAGGATCCTCTATAGGTGCTTTGAGTGGCTTTAAAATTTTAACCAGTTATAATGCTTTTTAATTATATGCCAATAAATTCTGTCCTATTCAGGGGGAAGAGAGCATAAGAAGGAATCAAATGTTTTTCTTTCCATTTTTCAAGATACAGGGTGCTGCTATGGAATAAAAATCGCTTGTAAATTCCTTGCTTCTCCCAAGTCCAGGATTGGCTTCAGGCTCACAAAATTTCCTTCAAAGTTATTTTCCTAGCTTACCTGTAAGCCTTCATTTTTGGTGCTGACATTGCTTTAATTTTCTCCCATGTCTTCCAGTCACCGCTGTCCATGGGCTTTCCAGGCAAAAATCCTGGAGTGAGTTGTCAATTCTTTTCCAAGGGATCTTCCGACCCGGGATCCAACCCAGGTCTCCTGTGTTGCAAGAGGTTTTCTGAATTGCAGCTGGATTCTTTATCCACTGAGCGCCAGGAAGCCTTCCTCGGAGGGCGAGAGGCTCTGAGCGCATACACCCATAGCTGGTGCTCATGACAACAAAGGCCACTGCGATGGGAGGCCCACAAGGGCCAAAGAACAAAAGATGGATGAAAATAGATAAAAGAAAGACCAAGTGAAGTGGCCCGCCCAACCCTCTCCCTCCCCAACCCGCCCACACCCCCCCAAAAAAAGAAAAAAAATTAATTAAAAATTAATTAAAATTTAAAAAAATAATAAAAAAATAAATTAAAATTAAAAAAATAATAAACTTCATTATGATTCTGATGTGTGCATGTGTGAGGTCATTTCATACATACAAGCACACAACAGTGTATTATTTAATTTAATTTTAATGAATACAGCCTACATTTTCAAAGATAATAATAACTAGTTTTTAAATTTATAGAAAATTTAATCTGTGTCAGACACTGAGAGAAGCATTTTTATGCATCATATTCTTTAACTCTTGAACCCATGACATCTTTTGCTTTTAATATCTATTTCACAGGTGAGGTCAGTGTATCAAAGATACCAGGTTCAGTGACTAATGAAGACAGCATTCAATCCCAAGCCCAACTGCAGAGACTGAGCTTTGAATGCACTGTTTAATCAGCGACATGGCAACAGTAGCCCTGCAGTGCTCCATCATGAGGATCCTCTATAGGTGCTTTGAGTGGCTTTAAAATTTTAACCAGTTATAATGCTTTTTAATTATATGCCAATAAATTCTGTCCTATTCAGGGGGAAGAGAGCATAAGAAGGAATCAAATGTTTTTCTTTCCATTTTTCAAGATACAGGGTGCTGCTATGGAATAAAAATCGCTTGTAAATTCCTTGCTTCTCCCAAGTCCAGGATTGGCTTCAGGCTCACAAAATTTCCTTCAAAGTTATTTTCCTAGCTTACCTGTAAGCCTTCATTTTTGGTGCTGACATTGCTTTAATTTTCTCCCATGTCTTCCAGTCACCGTCTGTCCATGGGCTTTCCAGGCAAAAATCCTGGAGTGAGTTGTCAATTCTTTTTCCAAGGGATCTTCCCGACCCCGGGATCCAACCCAGGTCTCCTGTGTTGCAAGAGGTTTTCTGAATTGCAGCTGGATTCTTTATCCACTGAGCGCCAGGGAAGCCTTCCTGTGTCTTCAGATGCATTTAAGTAGGATTTGAGGAGAAATTAATTAAGGGACTGCTAATTATCAGAAAATTGGGCCCTGATATTAAGCTACAATTGGGATAATCATTCCAATTTTTTCCCTTTAATTGAAATGTGCTTGTGTTTATTTGTCACTCTTTTTATTAAATTTTGGCCTCTTTTTATTGATTTTTTATTTATTTATTTTTCATCCACCTTTATTCTTCAGCCTGTGTGGGCCTCTTATTGCAGTGGCCTCTCTCATTGCAGAGCACTGGCTCTGGGTGCATGTGCTCCAGAGCACTGGCTGGTAGTTGAACACACCAGTTCAGCCACTGCATGGCTCCTGGGATCTTCCCTGGCCAGGGCTAGGGATCGAACTGGTGCACCTTGCACTGCAAGGTGGACTCTTTACTCACTGGACCACCAGGGAAGCCCTATTTTGCCACTCTTAATGTCATATTTTTCTATTAAATTACCACATTTCACCAGTTTCTAAAACTAAAAATATTTTAATTAATGGGAGAAACATTAATTTTTCATAGGGATTATGATGCTCAAACATTTATTTATTTAAAAAATGAGAAGATAAAAAATGTATTTACTATCTCTTATGAGCTATCCACTGCTATTTAATTCTCACCATTAATTTCACTTTACAGTATAGAAGCCAACCAAAAAACAAGTTTTACAGTAAGTAATAGCGAATAATGTAGTCAGCACTTGAGCCCAGGTCTCTCTGATTTCAAAATCCACACTTTTTTTCTACACATCATGTAATCTTCTCAAGATTATAGGAGAAATGGAGTAGTTTGCATAATTGTATAATAAATGAAAGTTTAAACAAAGGAATTTCACAGAATGAGATATTTATATTAGGACTTTAGATTTACAGAAAAGGTCCAAGCCTTCATTTTTGGTGCTGACATTGCTTTAATTTTCTCCCATGTCTTCCAGTCACCGCTGTCCATGGGCTTTCCAGGCAAAATCCTGGAGTGAGTTGTCAATTCTTTTCCAAGGGATCTTCCGACCCGGGATCCAACCCAGGTCTCCTGTGTTGCAAGAGGTTTTCTGAATTGCAGCTGGATTCTTTATCCACTGAGCGCCAGGGAAGCCTTCCTGTGTCTTCAGATGCATTTAAGTAGGATTTGAGGAGAAATTAATTAAGGGACTGCTAATTATCAGAAAATTGGGCCCTGATATTAAGCTACAATTGGGATAATCATTCCAATTTTTTCCCTTTAATTGAAATGTGCTTGTGTTTATTTGTCACTCTTTTTATTAAATTTTGGCCTCTTTTTATTGATTTTTTATTTATTTATTTTTCATCCACCTTTATTCTTCAGCCTGTGTGGGCCTCTTATTGCAGTGGCCTCTCTCATTGCAGAGCACTGGCTCTGGGTGCATGTGCTCCAGAGCACTGGCTGGTAGTTGAACACACCAGTTCAGCCACTGCATGGCTCCTGGGATCTTCCCTGGCCAGGGCTAGGGATCGAACTGGTGCACCTTGCACTGCAAGGTGGACTCTTTACTCACTGGACCACCAGGGAAGCCCTATTTTGCCACTCTTAATGTCATATTTTTCTATTAAATTACCACATTTCACCAGTTTCTAAAACTAAAAATATTTTAATTAATGGGAGAAACATTAATTTTTCATAGGGATTATGATGCTCAAACATTTATTTATTTAAAAAATGAGAAGATAAAAAATGTATTTACTATCTCTTATGAGCTATCCACTGCTATTTAATTCTCACCATTAATTTCACTTTACAGTATAGAAGCCAACCAAAAAACAAGTTTTACAGTAAGTAATAGCGAATAATGTAGTCAGCACTTGAGCCCAGGTCTCTCTGATTTCAAAATCCACACTTTTTTTCTACACATCATGTAATCTTCTCAAGATTATAGGAGAAATGGAGTAGTTTGCATAATTGTATAATAAATGAAAGTTTAAACAAAGGAATTTCACAGAATGAGATATTTATATTAGGACTTTAGATTTACAGAAAAGGTCACAAAAGTTGAGTCAATAAGGGTTTTTATTAAAACTTAGTTATTGTGTCCTTTGCAGTTGGTCATTTCTTCTCAGTGATAGTCCTAAATCTATGGAAGGCCACATTTTCAAGATTATGTATCTATTTATTTCACCCATATAAGCACAGAGATGAATTAAACACTCTTGAAACTCTCTTAATTTATATTTCCTTTCACATAACTATCCTTTTACTGCCAAGACCATCTATATGTGTGAGGGTTAACAGCATAATGAAAGTTAAAGGAATATGTAACTCTGGTGCTATGTTATGCTCAGTGAAGCATGGTGTGTGTGTATTGTTTTGTTCTTAGTTTTACAAGGTAAGTTCTGTCTTCTAGAAGGTTTTGTGTCTTGTCATTTGATAATGTCACTCCAGGCAGAATTTACTGAAAGTGGAATTTTGTTTGTTTTGCTTAAACAAACAAAAAAAACCACTGCAAGTTCTCCTTACCAAATGAATGGCAAAGTCAAGGATAAAACAACTGTGAGTTTAAGGCCTAAAAGAAAGACTTGAAAGTTGTATATTCAAAAACAGGATCATTACTTAAATGCCAATGAGATTACACATGAGGACTGAAATAAAGAAGTCATCATCAGTGACTTGAGAAGCTAAGTTTCTTTCCCCTGTGGAGAAAGCTTGCTTGCTGCCATAGTTTTCAAAACATAATGTATATGAGAATCTGTCCTAATGAGATGGTTGGATCTAGAACCTATCATAAAAAGTGAAGTAAATCAAAAAGAGAAAGACAAGTACAGAATACTAACACATATATATGGAATCTAGTTAGAGGGTAATGATAACACATGCAGCGAAGCGATGAAAAAACAGACATAGAGAATAGACATATGGACATTGTGGGGAATGAACAGTGGGTAGAAGGCATAGAGGGAATACCATGGAAACCTATATCTTCATATGTGAAAAAGATAACCATTGTCATTGTGCTGTGGCAATAGGCGATCCTGCAAGGGCGCAGTGCGATGGCCTAGAGGGGTAGGATGGCGGGTACTGGGAGTGGGGAGAGGACCAGGGATATGCATATGACTGATCTGGGAACATACATGTCTGTGAACAACAAAACTCTGTAAAATTTTTTTAAAAAAAGATAATATGTTAAGCTTCTCATCCTATAGACATAAAGACATTAGAGAAATCAAACAACATTGGTTTCAACTTAGAAATCAAGTCTATGTATTGTCTTAAACCAGTATATGCAAAATATGTGCTATCTGTTAGGCTTTTTTTGAGTATCCGCAAGAATTGTACAGACATAGAGCTTAGGGCATTGACCACAAATTTGTACAGGGAAGTAGGCTTACCCTTTAGCATTTGATGACACAATTCAACTTGCAATATTTTAGAATACTTTGCAAGTCAAAACAATCAGAGATGGGAAACAAGTCAAATGTCTCAGTAAACTTTCTTATAATAAGACTTATTTGCATATTCTTTTACTATATTATAGTTTTTAATCTAAATTCTCTGGTATAGTCTCAGTGAAAATATTCAGTGTATATGTTGTGAAAAAACAAATTTCGCTTCAGTGAATACCTATATCATGGAGTAATTTTGAAGTGTGAGGAATTAAGGAATCCTGTTTCCCATTTTAGGCCTGAAGGAATTATGAAATAATATATTAATTTACTAATTATGATTTTGATTTGGTACTTTATCATAGGCTTAGGGGAGAAAAAGGTAGTTTTTTGTTTGTTTGTCTTATTTCACTATCAGATAAGAATTTTCACCCAGGGGAACCCGCCTGCCAATGCAGGGGATGCAAGAGATAAGGATTCCATCCCTGGGTTAGGAAGATCCTCTGGAGGAGGGCATAACTCATTCTGGTATTTTGCCCGGAGAATATTGCAAGTTGAAATGTGTCATCAAATGCTAAAGGGTAAGCCTATTTCCCTGTACAAATCTGTGGTCAATACCCTAAGCTCTATGTTGCAAAGGGTCGGACAGGACTGTAGCGACTTAGCACACAGGCATACACAGTATTAGAAGATGTACAGACTAAAACCTTTGTTTTGGGAACACAGTTAAATATGATTTCCCATCCTTTCCAGCTCCTGCTCAAAAGTTTTTGGTTCCCAGGAGTTAAAAAACCACAGTACTATTGTGTACAACTTCTTTGTAGTCACTGACATCAATTCTGCCATTTTTTTACGTTCGTGCTTTTGTTATTCATGCATCAGCAGGCAATGGCATTCACTTCACCACTGCCCTTGGCCAATAACAATTGTCAGATGCCAATTATAAGATGAGTCCTATTTTCAGATACATTCAAATGGGAAAATATGTACTCTTCAAATCAATGAAATACAATAAATGTATTTGTTCATTTGCTTATTTTCTCTCCCTTGACTAGATGTCTATTTTTTGAGGGTAGGAAATTTTATCTAATATAACTAAATATAGTCACATAGCAGTATATATATATATGTATATAATGAAAACTTTCTCAATGTGAGCAACTCTCAAGACTGGAAAATGACAATAGAAATGTAGGCATTAAAGAAAATGAAATATTTTGCAATTTATAATGCAGAAAACTAAAACTGAAGTCAGTCAAATTATTATGGGATCCTCTTACTATTGGTTTTATACCTATTGAATAACAACAACAACAACAAAACAGAGTCCAAAAAAGGGGAAATACAGAACACCTTACAATACAAATATTCTGCTAATGAACACATACATTTCAGAGTATAGACATATTTTCCACTTCAAGATAATGTCTAGAATATATAGATCTTATTCTTTAAATTCTCTTTTTGCTCTTTATTCTTTTGATATTATCCAATCAATAAAAAAGTCCTTTCAACTCTAAACACATAACATTAAGGAGAACTTGAACATATTTACTTTGCATAATGAATTATAGGGAATGCAAGCGGGATATTTCCTGGTAAGATCCTCTGGAGGAGGGCATAACTCATTCTGGTATTTTGCCCGGAGAATATTGCAAGTTGAAATGTGTCATCAAATGCTAAAGGGTAAGCCTATTTCCCTGTACAAATCTGTGGTCAATACCCTAAGCTCTATGTTGCAAAGGGTCGGACAGGACTGTAGCGACTTAGCACACAGGCATACACAGTATTAGAAGATGTACAGACTAAAACCTTTGTTTTGGGAACACAGTTAAATATGATTTCCCATCCTTTCCAGCTCCTGCTCAAAAGTTTTTGGTTCCCAGGAGTTAAAAAACCACAGTACTATTGTGTACAACTTCTTTGTAGTCACTGACATCAATTCTGCCATTTTTTTACGTTCGTGCTTTTGTTATTCATGCATCAGCAGGCAATGGCATTCACTTCACCACTGCCCTTGGCCAATAACAATTGTCAGATGCCAATTATAAGATGAGTCCTATTTTCAGATACATTCAAATGGGAAAATATGTACTCTTCAAATCAATGAAATACAATAAATGTATTTGTTCATTTGCTTATTTTCTCTCCCTTGACTAGATGTCTATTTTTTGAGGGTAGGAAATTTTATCTAATATAACTAAATATAGTCACATAGCAGTATATATATATATGTATATAATGAAAACTTTCTCAATGTGAGCAACTCTCAAGACTGGAAAATGACAATAGAAATGTAGGCATTAAAGAAAATGAAATATTTTGCAATTTATAATGCAGAAAACTAAAACTGAAGTCAGTCAAATTATTATGGGATCCTCTTACTATTGGTTTTATACCTATTGAATAACAACAACAACAACAAAACAGAGTCCAAAAAAGGGGAAATACAGAACACCTTACAATACAAATATTCTGCTAATGAACACATACATTTCAGAGTATAGACATATTTTCCACTTCAAGATAATGTCTAGAATATATAGATCTTATTCTTTAAATTCTCTTTTTGCTCTTTATTCTTTTGATATTATCCAATCAATAAAAAAGTCCTTTCAACTCTAAACACATAACATTAAGGAGAACTTGAACATATCCTAAAGACTAATTTAACTATGGGAATGATGGCAACTAATTGAGAGATCTAAGTGGTTATACTTGATTTATAAATAGTCCGTCCTAGATAAAAAGGAGTCAGGAATCAATGTGCCAGATTAAAAGAGACCAGATGCTAAGAAAAGTAGCCCTGTTTTCTAGAAAGGTCCTTCCATGGGAAATATTGGGAAAAGCACAGTTACTAGCTTTCTGAACCATATTTTCAATCATTTTCCTGAGTGGAAACGAAAAAATCAAATGTTCCACACACTTATTTTGGTATTTTGGTGAGGATTTATAATATAAGTTATTTACATCTAACTCTGAAAATGAGAAAGCCCCTAAATTTTCAATAACACTCAACTATCCTGTGAACATCTGAAACTTTTTTAGTAGAAGAAATAGTTCAATAGAGATACGTCACATACTAGCTGAAAGTAAACATTTGAAAAAATAAATCTCTGTGAATAGGCCTACAGAATATTTCTTTTAAATTCCATTTCAAGTTATATGTTACAAATTACATTACAGAACTTTTTTCTTTTCCTTATGGTAGCCAGTCTCTTGATTATTAGGGACTATGAGCCCTGACTTAGAAGTAGAAACTTAAATCAGTGACTTTATTTTTATTGCCAGAGATCTGAATTCATATAATAAGAGAGCAGTGGAGATGAGATATGACAGAATTCATTAATGTGCCAAGGATGTGGCCAACTTGTCTACAACTAGTTAAAAGGCAAATACACAGATTGATCATTTTTCTTTCCAGGACTGTACGTCACAATACACATGGCCTGTTTCCTAAAACCTTCTGTCTAATGTTTAATAGATTGATGGAACTTCAAAAACAACACTCTCTACAATCCTGCTAGACAAGAAGGGACGTGAAGATACTCTAGGTTAGAAGAGAGATTATTTGCCATCTAAGCTGGAAAGGATTCATTTCTTTACTTCACATTTTGCACCTTTAAACTAAAAAGTTCCCTTAGCTTCAGAAAGGGCTGTGCCCTGAATCTGAGATAAAAATGACCTGCAAACCATTTTGATTTGTTTTTTACTTTGAAAAAATATTTTATCTTCAGCTTTTAATACACATAGTTACTAGCTTTATCAAATGGATCTCTGTGTCAAAGAGGCAAAGGTCAGTTTTAAATGCTTCTTTTCTTAAAGAAACAAACATGTATAATTGTTAAGAGTCAAAATTTCCAAACCCTGACACCTGCTGCCACTATAATACTAGTTAGAACACACAAGCTGAGTCCCATGCCCTAGTGCTACAATGGTGAGACCTGCTTGCCTGTTTGCCAGTATTACTTTAAAAAGAAAATTGAGACTCATGCATGGTAAACTTTTCAAATACGAATTACTCTAAGGCAGGATATTATCTTCAAAGCTCCAGTTAAATTATTTTGGAATCTTGTAAAACTTCATCTTCCTAGACTGTATGTTCTTTTAAATACATTTTTTCCCCATCATGCCTCTTTTATTTTCATATTTATTTTCATCCATCGTTTATTCTTTGGCATGTGTGGGCCTCCCATTGCAGTGGCCTCTCCCATTGCAGAGCACTGGCTCTGGGCACATGCGCTCCAGCATGCTGGCTCGTAATTAGACACACTGGTCCAGCAGCTCTGAGGCATGTGGGATCCTCCCGGGCCAGGGGTTGAACCGGTGCGTCTTGCACTGCAAGGCAGACTCTTTACCCACTGTACCACCAGGGAAGCCTTTCTGTTAAATAAACTTAATGCATTATTTACAGAACTGAAAGTTAACAAATTATGCATTAGTCCCTAATTGTCCAAACTTCTCTAGATAATAGTCTAGAATTTTTCCACTTCTCCATGCTTGGTCAAATCAAGTAACTTTACCTGCCATCTATTTTTGTACTTCTTCACCACTTGCTTTTATGATTTTAAAGATGCTATCTGGCAAAACAAATAAATTAACTAAATTAACTGCTCTTTGAAGAGCTACATTAAGAATAATTAGATCACTGCTGAGAAGAATTTTTGGTTCCTTTTTTTTGCACAAATGCATGTGCAGGCTTCAAGAACCCATACTGTCTTTCTCAAACTCGAATTTTATTGTCATGATATTACACAGAAATGGGGCTGGGTAACTTAACTTCTAGGCAAGCCCTGAGCTACCCAGGGAGAGCCTCTTCATCACCTTCTGAGGTCCGGGAATCAAATCTGACTTGACTAGTGCGACAGCCGCCCACCTTTGCTTCTGGCCCAGTCAAGACTAATTGGTATGTCACACTGCATTTCCCTGAACTACTAACATTGTAAAGTTTACTGCATACTCTATGTGCTTTGAACTAAATGCCCTTAAATGCATACTATGGATCTTAAATGATTTACATGATGTGTTCCATAATTTGAAAGTAATTTTTAAATATATCATCTCATGTGATTTTTGTAACAAGTGTCTATGTCAGGAAGCTAACTATGACTCCATTAAAGAAACAGGAAATTGGCGCACAAAGAGATTATATGGCATGCTCAAGGTCACATATAAAGACAGAACAGGCCAAAAGCCTGATTCCTGAGTTCTGGCTTAATGCTCTATCAGCTGTATGCCTCCTTACATCACCCTTTTTCATCTATTCATTCAGTTGCTCAGTCTTTGCAGTTTGCTTCAAGTTATCCCCTAGCAGTAAAGTGGAAAATGCTCTTAGAATCCTAGGTAACAGCCTATGCCTCATTTCTTCATATGTAAACATGAAAAGTTTGCACTAGATGATTTCCAAAATAAAATCATGGATAGCATGATGTGGTAGAAAGAGCAGAGCACAGGCCATGTACTACAACAATTTCAGATTGAATTTTGGTCCTTCTTCTCAGCTATATCATTTCAGGAATTATCATATATATAACCTCTTTGGTTATTAGTCTCCTCATATGTAAAGTCAGAGGTGCTAACATTAACTTTGAAACAGTCTTGTAAACAATAAATAATACATGCAGAGGAATTTGCCAAATGGTAAGCACTGAATAAACATCAATTATTCCTTTTAGTGCTAATACTTGTCATATTCTAAAGGCATATATATTATTTTTAATAGCATTTCCATCCTTATCTGTAGAGGTTTTGCTAGCTTCACCAACTTCAAAAAGAAAAGCATTAAATATACTAACATTCATATGATCAAAAACAGCTTCATGAAATAATATTTTTATTAAGCAGTTGATCTGTAGGAATTTAGCATTGATTATTTTTCTCAGGATTCAACTCAGAAGAAGGCCTGAGGACACTAATAAGAAATATGAGTACCTCTGAATATAACCCTCATCTTTTTAAAAAAATATATCAGTATAGAAATTAAGTAGATGAATTCTATACAACAGAGCAGATGGAATCTTGTTGCATAGGCTTATCTTTTAAACCAGTAAATGAAAAGACACTGGTCCACGTGAAAAAAAGATTAATGATATGATCTTAAATGATTTACATGATGTGTTCCATAATTTGAAAGTAATTTTTAAATATATCATCTCATGTGATTTTTGTAACAAGTGTCTATGTCAGGAAGCTAACTATGACTCCATTAAAGAAACAGGAAATTGGCGCACAAAGAGATTATATGGCATGCTCAAGGTCACATATAAAGACAGAACAGGCCAAAAGCCTGATTCCTGAGTTCTGGCTTAATGCTCTATCAGCTGTATGCCTCCTTACATCACCCTTTTTCATCTATTCATTCAGTTGCTCAGTCTTTGCAGTTTGCTTCAAGTTATCCCCTAGCAGTAAAGTGGAAAATGCTCTTAGAATCCTAGGTAACAGCCTATGCCTCATTTCTTCATATGTAAACATGAAAAGTTTGCACTAGATGATTTCCAAAATAAAATCATGGATAGCATGATGTGGTAGAAAGAGCAGAGCACAGGCCATGTACTACAACAATTTCAGATTGAATTTTGGTCCTTCTTCTCAGCTATATCATTTCAGGAATTATCATATATATAACCTCTTTGGTTATTAGTCTCCTCATATGTAAAGTCAGAGGTGCTAACATTAACTTTGAAACAGTCTTGTAAACAATAAATAATACATGCAGAGGAATTTGCCAAATGGTAAGCACTGAATAAACATCAATTATTCCTTTTAGTGCTAATACTTGTCATATTCTAAAGGCATATATATTATTTTTAATAGCATTTCCATCCTTATCTGTAGAGGTTTTGCTAGCTTCACCAACTTCAAAAAGAAAAGCATTAAATATACTAACATTCATATGATCAAAAACAGCTTCATGAAATAATATTTTTATTAAGCAGTTGATCTGTAGGAATTTAGCATTGATTATTTTTCTCAGGATTCAACTCAGAAGAAGGCCTGAGGACACTAATAAGAAATATGAGTACCTCTGAATATAACCCTCATCTTTTTAAAAAAATATATCAGTATAGAAATTAAGTAGATGAATTCTATACAACAGAGCAGATGGAATCTTGTTGCATAGGCTTATCTTTTAAACCAGTAAATGAAAAGACACTGGTCCACGTGAAAAAAAGATTAATGATCTCAAAAAATAAAAGGAGCCTAGATACTGGGCATAAATAATTCTGTTTGCCCAAATGTTTCATTAAAACTGGTAAACAAAGTGTATGACTTATTTTTCAAATTATTTAGGCTTATTATTTAACAGTAACATATTAGGAAAAATTAAATCACAATTATTATCAGAAACAGAGATAAGAAACCACATAGCTACATCTCCCAAAAAGATTAACTTACCAGTTACAATGAATGTGAAGGTTTTAATGGAGTTCTGGCAGGGCTGAGTCAGATTATGGAGAAAAAACATACAGACATATGAAGATCTTTCTCTTTTTGTCTCTCTTGTCACAAAGTAAAGAAGCATTTGGGTAACTTTTTTAAATTTAAAATTTTTATTTTTAACATATATTAATTTGAAGCATCGTTTCAGGTCCAGGTGCCATGTGGAAAGTGATTGATGTTTCAGAGACAGGAAAAGGGTGAATACTGGGAGACATCCAAATTATAAACATTTGAAAATCCTGCAAAAATACACATTTCCTCTAAGAATAGACCCACACAAAGAATCTAATTTTAATTTGTTTGTTTGTTTGTTGCTGCATACATCCAATGTAATATTATAAGCAGTTTTCAAATAAACATAATTAATCTTTGACCCTATCAAATTAACTAGCCACTTAGCTTATCTGTATTTTTGTCTATTAAAAATATCAACATTATATTTTAATATATGTGGCTTAATAACATTTATATTCTAAACACATCCTGCTTCAATATAAAAAGAATTAAAATTTTTTAAAAAATATTAAATTAAATATTTTACTTTAGAAAATGTTAGAAAGTGAGCTTAAGAGGTTAATAATTTTTTTAAATAAAATTTACCTTTATTTTAAAAGTTAGTATATATACGTTGATACACAGACTTGAAAACAGTATCTAAGCTTTATAGTATGTAACCTAAAAATTGAGACAACCTAAGTAATAAATATGACTGATGAAAGCAAGTTAATCATTGGGTATCATATTGAGAAAGAAAAATCTTAAAGCCACCATTATACATCAATTTTTAGGTGCTCAGATATGGTTATAGGTTTACTATATTTCTATTCTCCCATTTGTATGTATATACATATATATATATATATATTTTTTTTTTTACATAAGGTTTGTTTTTTTAAAAAAAGTGGTTAACATTATCAAAATCAGTTTTAAATTCCCAACTGTGAGATGCTGTCATTCACGAATATACTACATGCCTACTTTATGGATGTGCCTCTTTAAACAGACTATTTTAGATCAGACTTGAGACAGTGCCCACTTTTGAATCTAAAGTTGCTAAGCTTTATAATAATAATAACAAAACCTCATAGATACAGTTTCAGCAAAGGAAAAGAAAAAAAACAGTAACAGCACCAGAAATACCCAACTCCTAGGAGTAATCATGTTTAGTTTGGTTATCCTCTTGAATGTAATTTCACAAGAGATAAATTCAGAAACTCATAAGGCATCGTTTCAGGTCCAGGTGCCATGTGGAAAGTGATTGATGTTTCAGAGACAGGAAAAGGGTGAATACTGGGAGACATCCAAATTATAAACATTTGAAAATCCTGCAAAATACACATTTCCTCTAAGAATAGACCACACAAAGAATCTAATTTTAATTTGTTTGTTTGTTTGTTGCTGCATACATCCAATGTAATATTATAAGCAGTTTTCAAATAAACATAATTAATCTTTGACCCTATCAAATTAACTAGCCACTTAGCTTATCTGTATTTTTGTCTATTAAAAATATCAACATTATATTTTAATATATGTGGCTTAATAACATTTATATTCTAAACACATCCTGCTTCAATATAAAAAGAATTAAAATTTTTTAAAAAATATTAAATTAAATATTTTACTTTAGAAAATGTTAGAAAGTGAGCTTAAGAGGTTAATAATTTTTTTAAATAAAATTTACCTTTATTTTAAAAGTTAGTATATATACGTTGATACACAGACTTGAAAACAGTATCTAAGCTTTATAGTATGTAACCTAAAAATTGAGACAACCTAAGTAATAAATATGACTGATGAAAGCAAGTTAATCATTGGGTATCATATTGAGAAAGAAAAATCTTAAAGCCACCATTATACATCAATTTTTAGGTGCTCAGATATGGTTATAGGTTTACTATATTTCTATTCTCCCATTTGTATGTATATACATATATATATATATATATTTTTTTTTTTACATAAGGTTTGTTTTTTTAAAAAAAGTGGTTAACATTATCAAAATCAGTTTTAAATTCCCAACTGTGAGATGCTGTCATTCACGAATATACTACATGCCTACTTTATGGATGTGCCTCTTTAAACAGACTATTTTAGATCAGACTTGAGACAGTGCCCACTTTTGAATCTAAAGTTGCTAAGCTTTATAATAATAATAACAAAACCTCATAGATACAGTTTCAGCAAAGGAAAAGAAAAAAAACAGTAACAGCACCAGAAATACCCAACTCCTAGGAGTAATCATGTTTAGTTTGGTTATCCTCTTGAATGTAATTTCACAAGAGATAAATTCAGAAACTCATAAGGCTTACAATCAGGATACTGATAGCAGTGAAAAATTAATAAAAGCACAATTATTTGAAATACAAACTTAAAGAATCTAAAAAGGCCTAATGAATTTTACTCATAATAAGTAAAGTCAGAAATACTGATGTGAGTAAAGAGTGATTATTTTTAATTAACTTTAATGTTTTATTTTACGTTGGAATACAGTTGATTAAGAATGTTGTGTTAGTTTCAGGTGTATAGGTAAGTGATTCAGTTATACATATCTATTCTTTTTCAAATTATTTTCCTATTTAGATTGTTATGTAGTATTGAATATGCTTCCCAGTTGACTCAGTAATAAAAAATCCACCTGTCAAGCAAGAGATGTGGGTTCGATCCTCACATTGGGGAAGATTCCCTGAAGAAAAAATGGAAAACCACTCCAATATCTTTGCCTGGGAAATCCCATGGAATGTGGAGCCTTGTAGGCTATAGTCCATTGGTCATAAGGGTTGGACACAACTTAGCAACTAAACAACAAGATAATATTGAACAGTTCCCTGTGCTATATAGTAGTTCCTTGTTGGTTATTTATTTTAAATATAGAAGTTTAACTCTTTAAAACTTCCAGTAATCATCTTAGCCTTCAATTACCTCTACCAAGATAAGCAATATTACAGTCATGCCAATATTTACAGGAGGAAAAACTTGCTCAAGTTATAAATTTGTAGATCTCATGATTCTTCATTATCTGTTTATTATTGGTTCAAGTTTATACAACCTATAGAGGATTAATTCGATTGATTAGGGAATGGTGCCAATGAGGACAGAGGACTCTGTGAAGTTTTAAATTCCCAACTGTGAGATGCTGTCATTCACGAATATACTACATGCCTACTTTATGGATGTGCCTCTTTAAACAGACTATTTTAGATCAGACTTGAGACAGTGCCCACTTTTGAATCTAAAGTTGCTAAGCTTTATAATAATAATAACAAAACCTCATAGATACAGTTTCAGCAAAGGAAAAGAAAAAAAACAGTAACAGCACCAGAAATACCCAACTCCTAGGAGTAATCATGTTTAGTTTGGTTATCCTCTTGAATGTAATTTCACAAGAGATAAATTCAGAAACTCATAAGGCTTACAATCAGGATACTGATAGCAGTGAAAAATTAATAAAAGCACAATTATTTGAAATACAAACTTAAAGAATCTAAAAAGGCCTAATGAATTTTACTCATAATAAGTAAAGTCAGAAATACTGATGTGAGTAAAGAGTGATTATTTTTAATTAACTTTAATGTTTTATTTTACGTTGGAATACAGTTGATTAAGAATGTTGTGTTAGTTTCAGGTGTATAGGTAAGTGATTCAGTTATACATATCTATTCTTTTTCAAATTATTTTCCTATTTAGATTGTTATGTAGTATTGAATATGCTTCCCAGTTGACTCAGTAATAAAAAATCCACCTGTCAAGCAAGAGATGTGGGTTCGATCCTCACATTGGGGAAGATTCCCTGAAGAAAAAATGGAAAACCACTCCAATATCTTTGCCTGGGAAATCCCATGGAATGTGGAGCCTTGTAGGCTATAGTCCATTGGTCATAAGGGTTGGACACAACTTAGCAACTAAACAACAAGATAATATTGAACAGTTCCCTGTGCTATATAGTAGTTCCTTGTTGGTTATTTATTTTAAATATAGAAGTTTAACTCTTTAAAACTTCCAGTAATCATCTTAGCCTTCAATTACCTCTACCAAGATAAGCAATATTACAGTCATGCCAATATTTACAGGAGGAAAAACTTGCTCAAGTTATAAATTTGTAGATCTCATGATTCTTCATTATCTGTTTATTATTGGTTCAAGTTTATACAACCTATAGAGGATTAATTCGATTGATTAGGGAATGGTGCCAATGAGGCCAGAGGATCATTTGGTCTGTGGTGTTAAAAGTTAGTTGTATTCTGTTCTTTAGAAAAGGACAGAATAAATTCTATTAAGGCATCTACAAGGAACAGCCATTGTCTCCAAAGAAAAGATCAAAACAACATAGACTGATCACAATTAATTTATGGACCACTTCTGGAAAAAAAAAATCCCTATGCTTTCATGGTAGTGGATCAATGGTATCATCTATGGCACAATTCAATGCATATTTAGGTCATTTATAGGAGTTTAATAGTTGCTAATCTCAATTTAAAATGCAGTCTTATGTTATATTTATTTTCTTTAGCTCTATTATATTAATTTGCTATAATTATGTCAGTTCTTTTAATCTAACTCCCTTATATCAATTGTGTTTTAATAAATTTTATCCAGAAAATATATCACTATGTGCAAATTGCTCTTTGTTTTACATGGTATCCTGTACAGATATTTTCCATTCCTAATATTCAATTCAGCACTCTTATGATTCAATGATAACCAAAGCTATTAAATGATTCAAGAGAGCTTTATAAATTTTTTACAACGAAATTTTGTTAAAAAAATGATTTTCATTTTTTGTTCCTTCATTCATTTCTTCATTAACTATTTACTCAGTGCCTACTATGAGCCAGGGTCTGTCCTAGTGGTAGAAAGACAGATTAACAGGAGACTCATAAACACATCTACTTCCTACCCACCTTAAACACACAGTGCTTTGTATTACAAACTGCATATAGAGAAAAACTTTTCTTGAATCTAATTGTTCCTCTAGTGAGCTATATCAGATTATTTTGAGGAAAAGATTGAACTGTATGCGTCACATCCCAGAGCTGACAACAGCAGTTAAAAAGAAAAAGTCTCTAGTTACACAGCTCTGGCTTCTGTTCATTTCGTGATTATTATTATAAGTCAAAAGTCTATAGCAATAAAAATGACATCAACAGGAACAACAATAACCATAATATGCACCAAATATTGTTTACAGCTATAGTAACAGTGCATATTCATTGCAGGAGGACGGGTGGAGAGTCTTGAGGACTAGCTGACACAATAAAAGGACAATGAGGAACAAAACATAGTAGCCTTTCAACTTTCATCAGGTCACAAGGCACTCAGAGTAGAAATTAACTGGTTTACAACTTCAAAAACGAATTTCAAGTCATGGTAAGAATATCAGGGAATAACACGTTAAAAAAAGACTCTAGAGAAACTGTTTAGGCCATAAAGACAACAGGACACTATCACTGCAAATAGCTACAAAAAAACCTAACTTTTGCTAAGTAGGTAGCATACCAGGCCAATAAAGAAAGGGCACCAGCAAACATTTTATTGTTTCTTAGGGAGGGAAAATAATGTTTTAAAAATACAAATACACAAGTATGCACAAAAGAAAAATATAAGGGATTAAATAAAATTGTATGCAGTAGCAATTCTAATATTTTTCTTTCTGAAAAAGATAGTATTGTTCACATCCTGGATTCTAGATGCTTCACTTTGGTGATCACTTTGTAGAGATAAAAATTAGCTGGACTCAAAGTCAAAAGAAATAGCAACTTAACATGTATTATTCATGGAATGGTGAGTTTAAAGCTAATAAACAGCATTGTATATGTATGAATCGGAGAATGCTAGTGGCTTATTAAAATCATATTAACTTCAGCTATTAAATGATTCAAGAGAGCTTTATAAATTTTTTACAACGAAATTTTGTTAAAAAAATGATTTTCATTTTTTGTTCCTTCATTCATTTCTTCATTAACTATTTACTCAGTGCCTACTATGAGCCAGGGTCTGTCCTAGTGGTAGAAAGACAGATTAACAGGAGACTCATAAACACATCTACTTCCTACCCACCTTAAACACACAGTGCTTTGTATTACAAACTGCATATAGAGAAAAACTTTTCTTGAATCTAATTGTTCCTCTAGTGAGCTATATCAGATTATTTTGAGGAAAAGATTGAACTGTATGCGTCACATCCCAGAGCTGACAACAGCAGTTAAAAAGAAAAAGTCTCTAGTTACACAGCTCTGGCTTCTGTTCATTTCGTGATTATTATTATAAGTCAAAAGTCTATAGCAATAAAAATGACATCAACAGGAACAACAATAACCATAATATGCACCAAATATTGTTTACAGCTATAGTAACAGTGCATATTCATTGCAGGAGGACGGGTGGAGAGTCTTGAGGACTAGCTGACACAATAAAAGGACAATGAGGAACAAAACATAGTAGCCTTTCAACTTTCATCAGGTCACAAGGCACTCAGAGTAGAAATTAACTGGTTTACAACTTCAAAAACGAATTTCAAGTCATGGTAAGAATATCAGGGAATAACACGTTAAAAAAAGACTCTAGAGAAACTGTTTAGGCCATAAAGACAACAGGACACTATCACTGCAAATAGCTACAAAAAAACCTAACTTTTGCTAAGTAGGTAGCATACCAGGCCAATAAAGAAAGGGCACCAGCAAACATTTTATTGTTTCTTAGGGAGGGAAAATAATGTTTTAAAAATACAAATACACAAGTATGCACAAAAGAAAAATATAAGGGATTAAATAAAATTGTATGCAGTAGCAATTCTAATATTTTTCTTTCTGAAAAAGATAGTATTGTTCACATCCTGGATTCTAGATGCTTCACTTTGGTGATCACTTTGTAGAGATAAAAATTAGCTGGACTCAAAGTCAAAAGAAATAGCAACTTAACATGTATTATTCATGGAATGGTGAGTTTAAAGCTAATAAACAGCATTGTATATGTATGAATCGGAGAATTCTAGTGTGTTATTAAAATCATATTAACTTCATAGATTCCTTAGAATCTTCAGCAATTGAAATCTAGGCTTCAACCTAGCTTTGAACAAAATCAAGAGCATGATATATTTGTCTTTGAGCAATAACAGTGCTAATAATGCAGAAAATTTGAAGTTAGAATTCTCAACATTCACAGCACCTCATGTGTCATTTTATTATCAGGATAGTCAAATCTTGTTAACTCTTAAAACTCTTAAATTCTGGACTAGGGGCCATTTAGCATCAGGGCTAATGTTTATCTTCCTTACTATTTATTCTTAGGTAGTATAAAAGAGATTATGTGGAGGACTGTTTTAAAGAATGAAATGAACATACTATTTCTTAGCACTTGAGAAGCCCTTATTTACTTAGTAAAAATCATTTAAACAGAATTGTCTGTTGATGAAAGCAACAAGCAAGCAACCTCTATAAGCCCAACTTCAGCTACTTTGTACATCTGAGATAAAATTTCATTTACTTAAAATATTTAATTTTTAGCCACCAGTTCTGCCCAGGTTTTTTCCATTGTATTTAATTAGTGATGTTTCTTTATTCAAAGTGTCATTAATACATGCACTGTGATACCATTCTTCACATTTCAGCCATTGATAGCATTTACTTACAAACTATTTAGCTATAGGAGGAAGAGTAAAGACTTTAAAAGACAGATTTTATACACTGACTCAGTTATTAACAATCAAATTATCACCTAGAGGCACTGTATAAATAAATGTCTTTGTTTTATCAGGATTCTATCAGTGCATAAAATAGAAGTAGTATTGTCCTATTTCTTAATGTGACTGAAGATCCTGGAGGTTTTTATGAAACCTTGAGAAGAATGTATTTAGGAAAGAGATTGTACACTTTACAATTATAAGTACTTGATCTAAAAAAAAATGTTGTATGGACTAAGATTAATGCAAAAATATTATGGACTGAGATTTAAATCAAATTGGTTGTGTATGCATTTACTTATCACCCAGTAGGCATGGCAGAACTCCATCTTATTATGTTTTAAAAGTATAAATCTCAAATTTGTACGTCATATGGATGGAATGTATCCAGCAATAAATATGCAGTTTAGAGGAACCTTTGCAATGCTGTAGAATAATTTGGACAGCTGGTGTTATTGGTTGATCTACAAGGTTTTTGGTGTTCTTATCAATCTGCTCTTTTACACTTAATTTAAATTTAGTATAAATATTCACTGTCAAAAAATTAAATTGGGGAAGAATAATCTCACATTTTAACTCAGGATATAAAACCAAAATATTAGCAGATGAAGTACATGGATAGGTGAGCTTTTGAGGTTTAAATGGTATGCAGACAAAGAGAATGGTGATTTGTTTTTGTTTAAGCTGACGTAGATAGACTTTTAAAATGAAAAAGAGTTGCTCTAGTCACCAGTTCTGTGATATACATGCTCTTATTATTAGAAAAACTTGTTAAATTTCTAATAACACATAAAATTGGTTGAATACTTTCCAAAGCAGATTCATATATTATTACCTCACAATACTTCTACAGGATTAAAAGTAACTAAATAGGGCAAAGAAGTTATGGTAGGTTTAATTTTAAACCAGTTTTGGATTTATATAGGCAAAAAATCCTTTAAGGAGAAAAAGCCCAACTTCAGCTACTTTGTACATCTGAGATAAAATTTCATTTACTTAAAATATTTAATTTTTAGCCACCAGTTCTGCCCAGGTTTTTTCCATTGTATTTAATTAGTGATGTTTCTTTATTCAAAGTGTCATTAATACATGCACTGTGATACCATTCTTCACATTTCAGCCATTGATAGCATTTACTTACAAACTATTTAGCTATAGGAGGAAGAGTAAAGACTTTAAAAGACAGATTTTATACACTGACTCAGTTATTAACAATCAAATTATCACCTAGAGGCACTGTATAAATAAATGTCTTTGTTTTATCAGGATTCTATCAGTGCATAAAATAGAAGTAGTATTGTCCTATTTCTTAATGTGACTGAAGATCCTGGAGGTTTTTATGAAACCTTGAGAAGAATGTATTTAGGAAAGAGATTGTACACTTTACAATTATAAGTACTTGATCTAAAAAAAAATGTTGTATGGACTAAGATTAATGCAAAAATATTATGGACTGAGATTTAAATCAAATTGGTTGTGTATGCATTTACTTATCACCCAGTAGGCATGGCAGAACTCCATCTTATTATGTTTTAAAAGTATAAATCTCAAATTTGTACGTCATATGGATGGAATGTATCCAGCAATAAATATGCAGTTTAGAGGAACCTTTGCAATGCTGTAGAATAATTTGGACAGCTGGTGTTATTGGTTGATCTACAAGGTTTTTGGTGTTCTTATCAATCTGCTCTTTTACACTTAATTTAAATTTAGTATAAATATTCACTGTCAAAAAATTAAATTGGGGAAGAATAATCTCACATTTTAACTCAGGATATAAAACCAAAATATTAGCAGATGAAGTACATGGATAGGTGAGCTTTTGAGGTTTAAATGGTATGCAGACAAAGAGAATGGTGATTTGTTTTTGTTTAAGCTGACGTAGATAGACTTTTAAAATGAAAAAGAGTTGCTCTAGTCACCAGTTCTGTGATATACATGCTCTTATTATTAGAAAAACTTGTTAAATTTCTAATAACACATAAAATTGGTTGAATACTTTCCAAAGCAGATTCATATATTATTACCTCACAATACTTCTACAGGATTAAAAGTAACTAAATAGGGCAAAAAGAAGTTATGGTAGGTAATTTGGAATGTTATAAACCAGTTTTGGATTTATATAGGCAGAGAAAGAAAGTCCTTTACTTTTCATGTTGGAGAATACAGACTAATATATTAGTATCTATAGTTTGAGTTACTTGTATAATGGCTACGAAGTGGGTTTGACCCTTTTGCATTCCTTGTATATGTATTATTATTATTGCTTGGAGTAGAGTTAGTCTGGTATGGATTTTGCAGCCCTAATGGACTGTCTCCATGAAACCCAGTCATATTGTTTCTGTCTTTTCCATCCGAGCAACAATCTACACCTACATGGCTATGGTCATACTAGACTTAATCCTATGTGAGACCCTAAATTAACTGTATATAATTACTCCTTCAAATAAAGCAGCATTTCTAAAGCACCTTTAAAATGATTCCTACATTGGAGGACAACAAAAGAACAAGGCCATAGCACATTTTGCATGGATTCTGTCAAGCTGAAAGAAAAGATCATATGTGGTTAGTCAGAACATAGAGAAATACATAATTGGATGAATGTGTAAAAGGACAATCCATAAATATTCTAGATATTATCCACCAAATAACAAATGAAAAGCAAGCTATTTGCAATTATGAGGGCATAATTAAATACATGAGGCACTTAGGGAAATGAGGCAGCACACAAAGTTAGAAAGTATGCAAAGCTTCAATTTCTTAAAAGGTGAAAGAAATTTCAAAATGATCAGATCACCAGTTATCAATCTCAAGAAAGATGAACTATCTTTAAGCAGGGAACAAGACGACCATGGGAACAGAAAATCAATTCTACTCATATTCTAACACAAAAGAATCTATAGTTTTCTACACTTAACTGTATATCTGATATAACACTTGACTCTAAATTGAATTGATGTGCCACAATAGTATAAATATTGCACGTTTATATAATTGGAACCACAACATAACTCTATCAGAAGAATAGGTCAGATGGCAAGGGTGCATGTGTGGTAGGCTTAGGAGAGTAGAGATGTGAAATCCTTAACAGTTTATTTTCCCACAGTGAGACATTGATAGCTAATGTCTGCAACAGAAAATTCAAGAATTTGAATGATTTAGAGAAAATTATTACTTGAAAATCTTTGTTCAAGGGTATAGATTTTATCTTTTTAGTCCAAAGTCTTTAAGGGCTCAGAATTTTCAGAGTCATTTTAAAGTAAAAAGAAGGTATCCCTGGTTTTAATTTTGACATAATAAGGTGATACTGATCCAGACACCAAATAATGAGAATTTGAAAAGCAACTGAGAAAAGCTCAATGCCTATAAGACAGCAACTTGGCCAAGTTAACCATAAAATCCACATGATCATTATAGGAGGATAGAGGGTTCTGGGAAAGAAAAATGATGTAAAGAGTACTTAAAAGTCTCAGCTCTTCTTAGAAAATATTATTTACCAAATTATAAATAAATAAAACAAAGGGTTTTTAATATACCTCCCCAAACGTTCGTATCACTATTCAGAGCCTACTTCTAACACACATATCTCAATTTTTATAATATTTTTTATTCCATCATCTAATGTTTCTCATTTTTGCTTTGTATAATGTATCTCTTGCCTGACCAGATGGCAGTGAATCAGCCAATAATCACGGAAGGCACATCGTAATATATTAACATCCTAATGAATTATTGCAGATCTGTTTCCAAAAGTCACAACCAATAATTAAAATACAGAGTTGACCTGGAAACAAGATTGCAAGAGGCAGGGCACACAAAGTTAGAAAGTATGCAAAGCTTCAATTTCTTAAAAGGTGAAAGAAATTTCAAAATGATCAGATCACCAGTTATCAATCTCAAGAAAGATGAACTATCTTTAAGCAGGGAACAAGACGACCATGGGAACAGAAAATCAATTCTACTCATATTCTAACACAAAAGAATCTATAGTTTTCTACACTTAACTGTATATCTGATATAACACTTGACTCTAAATTGAATTGATGTGCCACAATAGTATAAATATTGCACGTTTATATAATTGGAACCACAACATAACTCTATCAGAAGAATAGGTCAGATGGCAAGGGTGCATGTGTGGTAGGCTTAGGAGAGTAGAGATGTGAAATCCTTAACAGTTTATTTTCCCACAGTGAGACATTGATAGCTAATGTCTGCAACAGAAAATTCAAGAATTTGAATGATTTAGAGAAAATTATTACTTGAAAATCTTTGTTCAAGGGTATAGATTTTATCTTTTTAGTCCAAAGTCTTTAAGGGCTCAGAATTTTCAGAGTCATTTTAAAGTAAAAAGAAGGTATCCCTGGTTTTAATTTTGACATAATAAGGTGATACTGATCCAGACACCAAATAATGAGAATTTGAAAAGCAACTGAGAAAAGCTCAATGCCTATAAGACAGCAACTTGGCCAAGTTAACCATAAAATCCACATGATCATTATAGGAGGATAGAGGGTTCTGGGAAAGAAAAATGATGTAAAGAGTACTTAAAAGTCTCAGCTCTTCTTAGAAAATATTATTTACCAAATTATAAATAAATAAAACAAAGGGTTTTTAATATACCTCCCCAAACGTTCGTATCACTATTCAGAGCCTACTTCTAACACACATATCTCAATTTTTATAATATTTTTTATTCCATCATCTAATGTTTCTCATTTTTGCTTTGTATAATGTATCTCTTGCCTGACCAGATGGCAGTGAATCAGCCAATAATCACGGAAGGCACATCGTAATATATTAACATCCTAATGAATTATTGCAGATCTGTTTCCAAAAGTCACAACCAATAATTAAAATACAGAGTTGACCTGGAAACAAGATTGCAAGATTTGAAAACATCCTGGTATGGCATTCTTATTGTCCATCTGTGATGTCTGTAATGGCCACTCCCCTTGCTTACCCAGTTTCCATTACCTACATCTCCCAATTAGAATTTCTAATTTGTTCAGGGACTCACCTCACTCCCAAAGCACACGTGTTTCTTTTGTACCATCCCTATCCCCTATGCTCCATTCCACTTTGCTACTGACTAGTTTAGAAATAGGAAGATGACTAGAAAGTTCTCCACTGTTCTTCTAGCAGAGTGATGAGATTTCTTTTTTTCCCCTGTGAAAGGTAAGCAACATGTAAAGTGGTTCTGATTGCCCTTGGCAGCCATTTAATCTCCATGAATTTAAACAGCTTTATCATGAAGCCAAAGCAGAACAGACAGATGGAAACACCTTACTGGTAGTAGTGGTCCATGGGATAAATCGATTTATACCCTTCCATAATCTGAACTTATTATATGTTCTAATGATTTCTTACAAGCTAGTCTTAATTGGAGTTTTTATTACGGGTATCTAACAAAATTGTAACTAAATTCAAACTGATATTTCTTAGAATAATTAATAGTCGTCAACTCAACGGAATTTTAATCATTTTTCTCTCATTTTTTATATAATTCCAGAATTTCAAGCTCAAATAAACCATGAAAATGCCACCCTTTTGTCTGTGGGTGCACATATATATACACACAGTGCTACAAATGTGTTTGTATATGTAGTTGTGTATTAGAAAGCAGTACAACATCCAGAATTGAGTGGGAATATGTTGGAGGTTATAAGGCAACCAGTGAAGGCACAGTGAGTGACAGAAAGACTGTCAGGGAGGCAATGGGGATGGTGGAAAGAAACTGGCTTGAGTAAAGGCTTCTATACAGAACCTCAGACACACTCTAAGGCACATTAGTGCTATTTTAAAATGTTAGTATTTATGTTCAGTGTTAGTTTGCAAAAATTTGTAAATAAAAAGAATGTTCACAATCTGTTTCCCTTTTTATTTTCAGTCTTTAAATTTATTTTCTAAGATAGAAACCCAAATGAGTTAAAGGGTAACCCTACAAGATTTATTATGAAGAATTAGAGTTCTCTATCCTCCTTCCTTTCCATTTCTTCTTCTCTAGAGGCAGCCACTTTTTTTTTTCTTTTAGCCAGTTCTTTTCTCTAAATTTCACTGCTTTGGTTTTTCATTTTATACATTTCCTACTGAATTCCCACCACACGAGAAGTTAAAGATGTAGCTTCCCATAACACCTTGCTGCTACCACATGTGAATCGCTACATGACCCTCCACCCCATCTTCCCAATAGTATCATTTTGATTATATTAGCATTCAAGATTTTCACTGTAGTGACTTTATAAATTCAACTCAGATTTGAGGCATGGACTAGTGGTAAACTGGCTCTACGAAAAGAAAAAAATTCTGATTCATATAATTTACTAATTTCTATAGGTGCTGCTGGTGGTAAAGAATCTCCCTGTAAATGCAGGAAATAAGAGACATGGGTTCAATCCCTGGCTCGGGAAGATCTCCTGGTGGAGGAAATTACAATCCACTCCAATATACTCATCTGGGGAATCCCATGGACAGAGGAGCCTGGCAGGCTACAGTGCATGGGGCCATGAAGAACAGGTCACGACTGAAGTTACCTAGCATGTAAAAAGCAGGCACGTATAGTATAAGAACACCCATCTTGATCAGTTTCAAATTACTGACCTGAGGTCACTTAATGAAAATTTGAAGAAATAGTCATCATTCATTCTCAAGAGCTCTTTTCCTTTGGGTTAACAATTGTCTTGTCTATATTTGTTTGCTTGGTACATTTTCTATGTAGTTATAAAATAGGAAATAGCAGACTCTCTTAACCATGTAACTTCCTTCTTAAGATATGTAGATGTATTAGACAAAGTCAACACACAGAAGTCACTGGCATTCCTATACACAAACAATGAAAAATCAGAAAATGAAATCAAAGAGGCAATCCCCTTCACCATTGCAACCAAAAGAATCAAATATCTAGGAATAAACCTACCCAAAGAAACAAAAGAATTGTACACAGAAAATTACAAGACACTCATGAGAGACATTAAATAAGACTTAAACAGATGGAGAGATATTCCATGTTCCTGGATCGGAAGAATCAATTTTGTGAAAATGACCATACTACCAAATATCATCTACAGATTCAATGCAATACCTATTCAACTACCATTGACATTTTTCACAGAACTAGACCAAATAATAACACAGTTCATATGGAAACACAAAAGACCTCGAATAGCCAAAGCAATCCTGAGGAAGAAAAATGGAGTTGGAGGGATCAGCCTCCCTAACTTCAGACTCTACTACAAAGCAACAGTTATCAAGACAGTATGGTACTGGCACAAAAACAGAACTATAGATCAGTGGAACAAGATTGAGAACCCAGAGATCAACCCACGCACCTATGGGTACCTTATTTCTGACAAAGGAGGAGAAACTATAAAATGGGACAAAGACAGCCTCTTCAACAAATGGTGCTGGGAAAATTGGACAGCTACATGCAAAAAAATGAAGTTGGAACATTCCCTGACCCCAAAAACAAAAAAAAAAGAAACCATCAAATTTCTATAGGTGCTGCTGGTGGTAAAGAATCTCCTGGGGAAATAAGAGACATGGGTTCAATCCCTGGCTCGGAAGATCTCCTGGTGGAGGAAATTACAATCCACTCCAATATACTCATCTGGGGAATCCCATGGACAGAGGAGCCTGGCAGGCTACAGTGCATGGGGCCATGAAGAACAGGTCACGACTGAAGTTACCTAGCATGTAAAAAGCAGGCACGTATAGTATAAGAACACCCATCTTGATCAGTTTCAAATTACTGACCTGAGGTCACTTAATGAAAATTTGAAGAAATAGTCATCATTCATTCTCAAGAGCTCTTTTCCTTTGGGTTAACAATTGTCTTGTCTATATTTGTTTGCTTGGTACATTTTCTATGTAGTTATAAAATAGGAAATAGCAGACTCTCTTAACCATGTAACTTCCTTCTTAAGATATGTAGATGTATTAGACAAAGTCAACACACAGAAGTCACTGGCATTCCTATACACAAACAATGAAAAATCAGAAAATGAAATCAAAGAGGCAATCCCCTTCACCATTGCAACCAAAAGAATCAAATATCTAGGAATAAACCTACCCAAAGAAACAAAAGAATTGTACACAGAAAATTACAAGACACTCATGAGAGACATTAAATAAGACTTAAACAGATGGAGAGATATTCCATGTTCCTGGATCGGAAGAATCAATTTTGTGAAAATGACCATACTACCAAATATCATCTACAGATTCAATGCAATACCTATTCAACTACCATTGACATTTTTCACAGAACTAGACCAAATAATAACACAGTTCATATGGAAACACAAAAGACCTCGAATAGCCAAAGCAATCCTGAGGAAGAAAAATGGAGTTGGAGGGATCAGCCTCCCTAACTTCAGACTCTACTACAAAGCAACAGTTATCAAGACAGTATGGTACTGGCACAAAAACAGAACTATAGATCAATGGAACAAGATTGAGAACCCAGAGATCAACCCACGCACCTATGGGTACCTTATTTTTGACAAAGGAGGAGAAACTATAAAATGGGACAAAGACAGCCTCTTCAACAAATGGTGCTGGGAAAATTGGACAGCTACATGCAAAAAAATGAAGTTGGAACATTCCCTGACCCCATACACAAAGATCAACTCAAAATGGATTAAAGACCTAAATGTAAGACCAGAAACCATCAAACTCTTAGAGGAGAATATAGGCAAAACCCTCAAGGACATCAATCAAAGCAAGATCTTCTCTGACCCACCTACTAAAATAGTGGAACTGAAAAGAAAAGTCAACACGTGGGACCTCATGAAACTTAAAAGCTTTTGTACAGCAAAAGAAATCACCAAAAAGTTGAACAGACACCCCACAGAATGGGAGAAAATCATAGCAAATGAAACAACAGACAAAGAATTAATCTCCAAAATCTACAAGCAACTCAGATAACTCAGCACAGGGAAAATGAGCAGCCCAATCAAAAAATGGGAAAAAGATCTAAAGAGATGCCTCTCCAAAGAGGACATACAGATGGCCCAAAAATACATGAAACGATGCTCAACCTCGCTTATTATCAGAGAAATGCAAATTAAAACCATAATGAGATACCACCTCACACCTGTCAGAATGGCCATCATCAACAAATCGACAGACAACAAGTGCTGGAGAGGGTGTGGAGAAAAGGGAACCCTCTTGCATTGCTGGTGGGAATGTAAATTAATACAACCTCTATGGAAGACAATATGGAGATTCCTTAAAAAACTAAAAATAGACGCACCCTATGACCCAGCAATCCCACTATTAGGCCTATATCCTGATGAAATCAAAACTGAAAGAGGCACCTGTACCTCAATGTTCATTGCAGCTCTCTATACAATAGCCAGAACATGGAAGCAACCTAGATGTCCATCGACAAATGAAATAAGGAAAAAGCACTCGCTGTTAAAATACAGCCTACAAAAAAATGGGGGAAAAAAAACCCCCACAGATCTACTACAAAGCAACAGTTATCAAGACAGTATGGTACTGGCACAAAAACAGAACTATAGATCAATGGAACAAGATTGAGAACCCAGAGATCAACCCACGCACCTATGGGTACCTTATTTTTGACAAAGGAGGAGAAACTATAAAATGGGACAAAGACAGCCTCTTCAACAAATGGTGCTGGGAAAATTGGACAGCTACATGCAAAAAAATGAAGTTGGAACATTCCCTGACCCCATACACAAAGATCAACTCAAAATGGATTAAAGACCTAAATGTAAGACCAGAAACCATCAAACTCTTAGAGGAGAATATAGGCAAAACCCTCAAGGACATCAATCAAAGCAAGATCTTCTCTGACCCACCTACTAAAATAGTGGAACTGAAAAGAAAAGTCAACACGTGGGACCTCATGAAACTTAAAAGCTTTTGTACAGCAAAAGAAATCACCAAAAAGTTGAACAGACACCCCACAGAATGGGAGAAAATCATAGCAAATGAAACAACAGACAAAGAATTAATCTCCAAAATCTACAAGCAACTCAGATAACTCAGCACAGGGAAAATGAGCAGCCCAATCAAAAAATGGGAAAAAGATCTAAAGAGATGCCTCTCCAAAGAGGACATACAGATGGCCCAAAAATACATGAAACGATGCTCAACCTCGCTTATTATCAGAGAAATGCAAATTAAAACCATAATGAGATACCACCTCACACCTGTCAGAATGGCCATCATCAACAAATCGACAGACAACAAGTGCTGGAGAGGGTGTGGAGAAAAGGGAACCCTCTTGCATTGCTGGTGGGAATGTAAATTAATACAACCTCTATGGAAGACAATATGGAGATTCCTTAAAAAACTAAAAATAGACGCACCCTATGACCCAGCAATCCCACTATTAGGCCTATATCCTGATGAAATCAAAACTGAAAGAGGCACCTGTACCTCAATGTTCATTGCAGCTCTCTATACAATAGCCAGAACATGGAAGCAACCTAGATGTCCATCGACAAATGAATGGATCCAGAAGCTCTGGTACATATATACAATGGAATACTACTCAGCTGTTAAAAGAAATGCAGAAGACTCAGTCCTAATGAGGTGGCTGGCTCTAGAACCTATCATAAAAAGTGAAGTAAGTCAAAAAGAGAAAGACAAGTATAGTATACTAACTCATATATATGGGAATATATATGGGATCTAGTAAGATGGTCATGATAACATATGCAGTGAACTCATGAAAAAACAGAGAATAGACATAAAGACATTGTGGAGACCGAACAGTGGGAGGGAGGCATGGAGGGAGTAACATGGAAGCCTATACCGTCATGTGTGGAAAAGATAGCTATTGTCATTGTGCTAGGGGAATAGGAGTACCTACAACCACTTGGGGCGATGGTCTGGAGGGATGGGAAGGGGGGAACTGGGTGGGGGGAGGATCCAGGGATATGCATATGAATGATCTGGGAACATACATGTAAATAAATAAATAAATAAATCAAAAATCAAAAAAAAAAAAAAAGATATGTAGATGTATTAGATACACTACTGACTTTGTGCCTTTAATGAAGTCTTTCCTGGCACCGTCTGTTCCAGTTGCCTTCTGTAATGTACACCATCACCCTAGTGCCTCTATCCACTATCACCCCAAGATTCTCTTTCCCATCTAGTGTGTCTGTGCATGCTCAGTCATGTCCAACTCTTTGCAAACCCATGGACTGTAGCCTGCCATGTTTCTCTGTTCATAGGATTTTTCAGGCAAAAATATTGTAGTGGTTGCCATTGGGACTTTCCTGATCCAGGGATCAAACCCACATTTCCTGCATTGTAGATGGAGTCTTTATCATGGAACCACTTGGGAAGCTCCTTTCCCAAGTAGGATCCACTCGAGATCTAAAAACTAAAATAAAACCCTGAAACCCAAAATGACCAACAAGTGCTGGAGAGGGTGTGAGAAAAGGGAACCCTCTTGCATTGCTGGTGGGAATGTAAATTAATACAACCTCTATGGAAGACAATATGGAGATTCCTTAAAAAACTAAAAATAGACGCACCCTATGACCCAGCAATCCCACTATTAGGCCTATATCCTGATGAAATCAAAACTGAAAGAGGCACCTGTACCTCAATGTTCATTGCAGCTCTCTATACAATAGCCAGAACATGGAAGCAACCTAGATGTCCATCGACAAATGAATGGATCCAGAAGCTCTGGTACATATATACAATGGAATACTACTCAGCTGTTAAAAGAAATGCAGAAGACTCAGTCCTAATGAGGTGGCTGGCTCTAGAACCTATCATAAAAAGTGAAGTAAGTCAAAAAGAGAAAGACAAGTATAGCATACTAACTCATATATATGGGATCTAGTAAGCTGGTCATGATAACATATGCAGTGAACTCATGAAAAAACAGAGAATAGACATAAAGACATTGTGGAGACCGAACAGTGGGAGGGAGGCATGGAGGGAGTAACATGGAAGCCTATACCGTCATGTGTGGAAAAGATAGCTATTGTCATTGTGCTAGGGGAATAGGAGTACCTACAACCACTTGGGGCGATGGTCTGGAGGGAGGGGAAGGGGGGAACTGGGTGGGGGGAGGATCCAGGGATATGCATATGAATGATCTGGGAACATACATGTAAATAAATAAATAAATAAATCAAAAATCAAAAAAAAAAAAAAAGATATGTAGATGTATTAGATACACTACTGACTTTGTGCCTTTAATGAAGTCTTTCCTGGCACCGTCTGTTCCAGTTGCCTTCTGTAATGTACACCATCACCCTAGTGCCTCTATCCACTATCACCCCAAGATTCTCTTTCCCATCTAGTGTGTCTGTGCATGCTCAGTCATGTCCAACTCTTTGCAAACCCATGGACTGTAGCCTGCCATGTTTCTCTGTTCATAGGATTTTTCAGGCAAAAATATTGTAGTGGTTGCCATTGGGACTTTCCTGATCCAGGGATCAAACCCACATTTCCTGCATTGTAGATGGAGTCTTTATCATGGAACCACTTGGGAAGCTCCTTTCCCAAGTAGGATCCACTCTTTTCTTGACCTCAAATGTTATACATAAAATGTATGTCTCCCCCCAAAGTTCATGTGCTGAAACCTTAATCTCCAAGATTATGGTATTAGGAGATGGGGCCTCTGGTGGGTGATGAGATCACAAAATAGAACTCTCATAAACAGGATTATTTTCCTTATAGAAGAGACCACAGAGAGCTCCCTTGTTCCTTGCACCACAGGAGGATACAATGAAAAGACAGCTATCTGCAAACAAAGAAGTGGGATTTCTGAAGAACTGAATCTGCCAGCACTTTGATCTTGGACTTCTCAGCCACCAGAATTGTGAGAAAGAAATTTGTTAAGTCACTCAGTCTGTGGTACTTTATTATAGCAGCCTGAGTTAAGACACCATGCTTTTTTCTGATTTACTGTCTCATTTTGGTGGAGCACATCCCCCTGTATCTTCTAAAGAAACTCTTTTAGATTCTACATATATGAAAATGTCTTTATTCTCCCAATGCACTTGAATGATAGTAAGAGTGACTGTTTGTAAGTAATTTCCTTCAGAATGTTGACGGCTTTGCCTCATTTTGTTTTAGCTTTCAATGTGAGTATTGAGAAGGCCCAGAGGATTCTGAATCCAGATCCTTGGCATCCAATCTGTTTTTCCTCTGCTGAAAACTCTAAGAACTCAGGCCAAAATATTTATGTTTTTAAAATTAGAACACATTAAAGTATGACTCTAGAAGCATTAGCTTCATTTCTATTCCAAAATGGCCTTATGAATAAGACTAGGGCATACCCTAGAGGCAAGGTGACAGCCTATCTATGAATGTGCCCATAAGTGTGTAACATATATAAATATGTGTTAAAGTGGAAAAATAAAAAACTGTCCTAACAGGGACCGCTCAAGAGCTTTCAGTAATTTCATAGTGTACATATTTTGTGTATGCTTGTGTATGAGAAGGCAGAGACTGAAGGAAAGACAAAGCACAATAACTTGTAATGGAAAAGGTATAAATGACTTTTCTGCCTGGCTTTGAGGAATAGGTAGTTTAAAAATACTATTAATGAATTTCTATTACTGGGAAGGATAAACAGAAAAATTAGCAAAATGAGCTGTAATGTTACCTCACAGATTATCTTGATATTTTAAACAATACTAATAATCAAAATAACATATGAGCAAGAACAAAAAATTCAAGTGGTCATGAAGGGAAGAATTTTTCCTTCCCATCTGCAGTCATACATTTCACAGGTTTTAGTTATCTTACCAGAAGAAAAGTAACATAAGTTTATTAAGAACATAAAAAAATACCAAAGTTATCACGCCACATTGCTTTTCTTCCCTTATTTTAGTAAATAATATTTATTCCATATTTGTTTATACAAGCTTACTCCATTCTCTTTAATGGCTGCATAGTATTCCATTGTATTGACAAGGGTTCACAAGCTATGGCCTATGGTCCAAATCTGAGCCACTGTTTGTTTTTGTATAATCCATGAATTAAATATCATTTTACATTTTTAAATGATTAAGGAAAAAAGAATACTATTTTTGCAACATGAGTTATGCTCTTTTCTTAAAGAAACTCTTTTAGATTCTACATATATGAAAATGTCTTTATTCTAAGTTTGTAAGTAATTTCCTTCAGAATGTTGACGGCTTTGCCTCATTTTGTTTTAGCTTTCAATGTGAGTATTGAGAAGGCCCAGAGGATTCTGAATCCAGATCCTTGGCATCCAATCTGTTTTTCCTCTGCTGAAAACTCTAAGAACTCAGGCCAAAATATTTATGTTTTTAAAATTAGAACACATTAAAGTATGACTCTAGAAGCATTAGCTTCATTTCTATTCCAAAATGGCCTTATGAATAAGACTAGGGCATACCCTAGAGGCAAGGTGACAGCCTATCTATGAATGTGCCCATAAGTGTGTAACATATATAAATATGTGTTAAAGTGGAAAAATAAAAATGTGTCCTAAAAGGGACCGCTCAAGAGCTTTCAGTAATTTCATAGTGTACATATGTGTGTGTATGCTTGTGTATGAGAAGGCAGAGACTGAAGGAAAGACAAAGCACAATAACTTGTAATGGAAAAGGTATAAATGACTTTTCTGCCTGGCTTTGAGGAATAGGTAGTTTAAAAATACTATTAATGAATTTCTATTACTGGGAAGGATAAACAGAAAAATTAGCAAAATGAGCTGTAATGTTACCTCACAGATTATCTTGATATTTTAAACAATACTAATAATCAAAATAACATATGAGCAAGAACAAAAAATTCAAGTGGTCATGAAGGGAAGAATTTTTCCTTCCCATCTGCAGTCATACATTTCACAGGTTTTAGTTATCTTACCAGAAGAAAAGTAACATAAGTTTATTAAGAACATAAAAAAATACCAAAGTTATCACGCCACATTGCTTTTCTTCCCTTATTTTAGTAAATAATATTTATTCCATATTTGTTTATACAAGCTTACTCCATTCTCTTTAATGGCTGCATAGTATTCCATTGTATTGACAAGGGTTCACAAGCTATGGCCTATGGTCCAAATCTGAGCCACTGTTTGTTTTTGTATAATCCATGAATTAAATATCATTTTTACATTTTTAAATGATTAAGGAAAAAAAGAATACTATTTTTGCAACATGAGACAATTATATGAAATTCAAATTTCAGTATCCACAAATGAAATTTTATTAGTACAAAGATGGACTCATTTATGTATCGTCTCTGCTGCTTTTATACTACAGCAGAGTGTTGTGACAGAGACAGCGTAGCCTAAACTATTCATGATCTGGCCCTTTACAGGAAATGTTTGCTACCCTCTAACATAGACCATCTAATTTGTTTAACTGAACATTTAAAATTCATAGGATTTTTCATTTTATGAGTGGAGGTAAAAGTATCAGAATGATCAGAGATAAAGAAGAGGCAAATATGCTGAATAATTAATTTTTCAGTATGGATTCGGGCAGGAAAGAGACAGAGTAGGTAAGAAAGATAAGTTGTGGCCATATCATGCCATTATGAGAATGCCATTTTGAGGAATCTGCCATTTATCTGGAAGGAAATTATGAAACCATGGATTTTGAGCAGAGGTGGGGAGCAGCATGAACAGGAACTATTTTAGGAGATTAATCTGGTGAGGCAATGGGGAATTAATATAGAGGGTACTAGTAACAGGTGAAGAAATTATAGGATTATTTTAATAATCCATGAAAAGGGCATGCATTCATGTGAAAATACACTCTACAGTGTAAATGTATCATTGAAATAATTTCTATAGATCTGAAAAATCTGAGAAAGCCATCTGTGTTTATGTATGAGAATTATTTGTTTTTGTAAAAAAAAAAAAAACCAAAATTCAAGTATATCCATTACTCAAGTTGTGGTCTACTCTCTTCTAGTAAACTGAGCTATTTTTAGCAGTCATACATTTCACAGGTTTTAGTTATCTTACCAGAAGAAAAGTAACATAAGTTTATTAAGAACATAAAAAAATACCAAAGTTATCACGCCACATTGCTTTTCTTCCCTTATTTTAGTAAATAATATTTATTCCATATTTGTTTATACAAGCTTACTCCATTCTCTTTAATGGCTGCATAGTATTCCATTGTATTGACAAGGGTTCACAAGCTATGGCCTATGGTCCAAATCTGAGCCACTGTTTGTTTTTGTATAATCCATGAATTAAATATCATTTTTACATTTTTAAATGATTAAGGAAAAAAAGAATACTATTTTTGCAACATGAGACAATTATATGAAATTCAAATTTCAGTATCCACAAATGAAATTTTATTAGTACAAAGATGGACTCATTTATGTATCGTCTCTGCTGCTTTTATACTACAGCAGAGTGTTGTGACAGAGACAGCGTAGCCTAAACTATTCATGATCTGGCCCTTTACAGGAAATGTTTGCTACCCTCTAACATAGACCATCTAATTTGTTTAACTGAACATTTAAAATTCATAGGATTTTTCATTTTATGAGTGGAGGTAAAAGTATCAGAATGATCAGAGATAAAGAAGAGGCAAATATGCTGAATAATTAATTTTTCAGTATGGATTCGGGCAGGAAAGAGACAGAGTAGGTAAGAAAGATAAGTTGTGGCCATATCATGCCATTATGAGAATGCCATTTTGAGGAATCTGCCATTTATCTGGAAGGAAATTATGAAACCATGGATTTTGAGCAGAGGTGGGGAGCAGCATGAACAGGAACTATTTTAGGAGATTAATCTGGTGAGGCAATGGGGAATTAATATAGAGGGTACTAGTAACAGGTGAAGAAATTATAGGATTATTTTAATAATCCATGAAAAGGGCATGCATTCATGTGAAAATACACTCTACAGTGTAAATGTATCATTGAAATAATTTCTATAGATCTGAAAAATCTGAGAAAGCCATCTGTGTTTATGTATGAGAATTATTTGTTTTTGTAAAAAAAAAAAAAACCAAAATTCAAGTATATCCATTACTCAAGTTGTGGTCTACTCTCTTCTAGTAAACTGAGCTATAATTTTAAAATGTGCTTTCTGTGTAACAAGCAAACTAAGAAACTAATTGAGCCATGCACTAGTTGGTGAATTAAGCTGGAGCATGGTAACTGATGTAACTGATTATCTGATTATTTCTTAATGTATTACTTATAAGCTTAAGGCTGAAAATATGGCAATGGAAGACATACAGGACTGTCTGTTATTTCAAAGGCATAATATGAAGTGCTCATCATAATCTGGTTAAAAATCCTAAATAGCAAGAATGTTGGTCTCCTAGACGGAGTAATTATAATTAACCTTATAAAAATAAGATTTGTACAGTATGTGGAAAATTAAGGATATAAACAACAATTAAAAGAAGAGCCTAATTGCATTATAATAATTATGTTCAACTGACACAATAGGCAATAGTCACATAGCAGTACCATGTTAAATGCCATCGTAAATAATATAAAATTACAATGTTATACTGTTATTATTCATAATAATATTTTAAATAATTCATTTAAACATCCAAATACATTGTTCTATTAACATAGTGATTTAAATGCATACTCTGTAGCCATTTTTTTAAAAGAATGTTAGATATTAGGTTAAATTATATTAGAAAATGAACAAAGTAAAAATAAGTTAACATTTATAGTAGGAGTTTACCTATACCAGTTTATCTTAATATTAAGACACCAACATGAAGAGAAAAGAAAGAAATGTGGTTCAGTTCTGTTTAGAAGCAGTTTTATAACATGGTTTCTGGTTAACAACTGGCCATTCTAGTGATAAATAAACATAGTGCTTTAGAACTAGGAGTTCTGTAATAGGAAGGAAAGTATGAAACCATGGATTTTGAGCAGAGGTGGGGAGCAGCATGAACAGGAACTATTTTAGGAGATTAATCTGGTGAGGCAATGGGGAATTAATATAGAGGGTACTAGTAACAGGTGAAGAAATTATAGGATTATTTTAATAATCCATGAAAAGGGCATGCATTCATGTGAAAATACACTCTACAGTGTAAATGTATCATTGAAATAATTTCTATAGATCTGAAAAATCTGAGAAAGCCATCTGTGTTTATGTATGAGAATTATTTGTTTTTGTAAAAAAAAAAAAAACCAAAATTCAAGTATATCCATTACTCAAGTTGTGGTCTACTCTCTTCTAGTAAACTGAGCTATAATTTTAAAATGTGCTTTCTGTGTAACAAGCAAACTAAGAAACTAATTGAGCCATGCACTAGTTGGTGAATTAAGCTGGAGCATGGTAACTGATGTAACTGATTATCTGATTATTTCTTAATGTATTACTTATAAGCTTAAGGCTGAAAATATGGCAATGGAAGACATACAGGACTGTCTGTTATTTCAAAGGCATAATATGAAGTGCTCATCATAATCTGGTTAAAAATCCTAAATAGCAAGAATGTTGGTCTCCTAGACGGAGTAATTATAATTAACCTTATAAAAATAAGATTTGTACAGTATGTGGAAAATTAAGGATATAAACAACAATTAAAAGAAGAGCCTAATTGCATTATAATAATTATGTTCAACTGACACAATAGGCAATAGTCACATAGCAGTACCATGTTAAATGCCATCGTAAATAATATAAAATTACAATGTTATACTGTTATTATTCATAATAATATTTTAAATAATTCATTTAAACATCCAAATACATTGTTCTATTAACATAGTGATTTAAATGCATACTCTGTAGCCATTTTTTTAAAAGAATGTTAGATATTAGGTTAAATTATATTAGAAAATGAACAAAGTAAAAATAAGTTAACATTTATAGTAGGAGTTTACCTATACCAGTTTATCTTAATATTAAGACACCAACATGAAGAGAAAAGAAAGAAATGTGGTTCAGTTCTGTTTAGAAGCAGTTTTTATAACATGGTTTCTGGTTAACAACTGGCCATTCTAGTGATAAAAATAAACATAGTGCTTTAGAACTAGGAGTTCTGTAATAGAAGAACTGAATCTCTAATTGGGTGATTTGGGCAAGTTCCTTAACCACTTCATGCTTCAGATTCTTCATCTATTAAAATAATAATATCTATCCTGAGTCCAAAGATTTGTTGGTAGGTTTATATGCGCTTATGAACTTAGCATTCACCATTGTAAGACTACTAAGCATTAAATAAATGATACCTGTTGTTTTTATTATAATTATTCTTTCTCATCATAAGTATTTCCTTTGATTGTATGTTGGCATTTTAGGAAGACTGAAGAGAGATAATTGAAAATAAAGAGTAACAATATAATTACTTCCAATCCCTTTCCCATTCACCTACTCAAGCATTGGCTTAGGAGAAATGTTAACATTAGTCGATTGTTACTGTGGTTCATGGCCTTTCATGGATACTTAAAAGACATGTTATGGGTTTCTTCAAGCTGTACAGGGGCATTGTGGGGCTCTGGGTTGTTGAGGCAACATATTCTCCTCACGCTTTTATTTAGGGTCTCTAATCCAAGGTCCCAAGTAATAGCTGGAGGAGGTCATAGGAGCACGAACAATCATTTGTAACTTAAAAGCATTTAGACGATTAGAAACAAATCCCACTATGTAATTACAGATGCAAGGAGCAAACAGCAAAAAATAAAACAATCAAAACTATTACAATTAAGATAATTTTCCACCATGGAGAGTCAGTTAACTCTTTCCAAAGTTAGGTAAATGAGGTAACAAAGTGGGTCTAATTTTAGGGGGTGGCTCTGTTCCCAGCATAAGGGAGATTTAGATATTAGGTGCCCCTTTTCAGGAGCTAGCCATATAGCCTCATCCCATATCTGATAAAAGTCAGGTGGGAAGCCGCCAGACTTTGACTTATTTGCCTTTTTATGTTTCATAAAATAGTAAGGAGGCCAGTGGTCTCCAAGGAGGAGGAGAGGAAACATTTTTAGTCAAGGTGCCTTCACCTTGATTGCCATGCCTATGACAATAATCTATTTTGCCTAAGACTTTCTTTAAACCCAGAGCTAATGTTTATAACAGCAATGTATCTTGCTGGAGGACATGTTTCTCCATCTTAGCTTGTACCTATGTTATCTAAAGATGTATGTTGTGGGTGTGGGTCTGGTAAGACCATTATCAATTTAAAGTATTCTTTTAATCTACTGTTAATAACCAACTGGAAAAGTACTAAATGCCTTGCCTAAACTAATTTCTTGGGGTACTCTTCTATCCCCCTTCAAGTTCCTTTAGCTGGAAGCTTTCTCTATCCTTTTTTTAATTTAATAATTTTTTCCTGCACACACACAAACACACACACACAAAGATGTAAGGAAGAAATAAGCATATGACCTATTAAAACGAATGTCCCAATTGTTAAAGTATTTGTTTAGCAACTATAAAACCACCGCAAGTGTTCTGTAATGATTTGCTTTGCTTTAAATAACATATTTCACTGATTTCAGGAATGCATCACTCAACGAGTGAGCTAATCTAGCCAGCTACCTGTGCTCCTTATCCCAGTGTGACCTTGTTTCTCTGCTCTGACATCAAATGTGGTAGAAAGTGCTATGAGCTGATAAAAAAAAATAGGTCTCTTTAAAAACTGTTACCTGGTTCCTCAAGTCAAGTTTTAATGCTAGAGATAGAAGTAAAGAGAAAACAAAGTGGGTTTTTTGTTTGTTTTGTTTTTTAACAAATAAACACTGAAATCATAAACTAATCAAAGAACAGAGTCCAGAACTCCATGACAACTTGGAGAGTATATACAAAATACAAAATGAAAGACTGAATCAGGAAACTGCTAATCAATACAAGTGCCTTATCAAATAAGGGATACAAGTTTAGTCAAGGTCAAACTTCAGTTGATTGTGGCTTGAGTATATGCACAGCATGATTAGAATTCTTTATGGATATGTGACTCAGAAAAAAAAAAAAAAAGTCAAGTGCCTACAAATTGAAGCAATGAGATGAAGTCAATAGTCTACAAAATTATCTTTACTACAAATAAAAACTGGTTGATAACCATTAAGGAATTTATTTTTTCACAAACATGAAGTTAATAAAAGAAGCAGTGTCAGCTGACTATATTAGCTACAGATGGGTTTTTCTTAAGAGTTGACAAGAGGAGAAAGGTTACAGTGAGGAAAATGTCTTGAAAGCAGATGAAACCATCCTATCATACAAGAAAATGTCTTCAAGAAGATTCATGTCCAAGAATGAGAAGCATGGGTCTAGTAGCTCCAGACAGGCCAACATGTATTTGATAGTAAGCTTTAGGATTAAGTTGTATTTATTCTACCATAAAATCACCAGGACATTGAGGTGATCGAGGTACAAGAAAACATTTCTTTGCCTATATATACCCAATCAAATAAAACTCCAGGAGCAAGGTAAGACTGGCTGCACTGTTTCTAATAATGCTGGTGCTTTAGTGGTATTCATAAATTGCAATGTTTAAAAGTCTCAGCCAATAGCCTTTGCAAATATAAAAGGTCTGCTTTATTTACCTTCAAATGTATTTCTAATGATAAAAAAAAATAGTCTTGTTTTCAAATGGTGCACAGTTTGCACTTAATTTCATTCTTGAGCTGTAAATGTATTGAGGTAAGACTGTTTGTTACTCCTATTTGAACTAGGTATATTAAGCACAATTCATTGAAGTAGATATCCATTAACTTCAGGTCAAATTGAAATTTCATTTGGAAATGTACAACACTTTCACTCATCCCAAGACCTAAGCTAGTGGCAATGGGTAAAAATGTATTTTCACGAACACATTTTGTAAGTCACGTTATATTTATTTTCTTAAGGAAAGCACAGAGTTATTCAAGGTGGTCATAGCTTCCTCTCTAACCTCCACCCAAATTGTTATTAATTACTAGAATGTAATGCCATAAGAAGAGGGTGATATCAAGATTGACAGTCTTAGGAAATGAGATCTAAAGACTCAGTTGAATAATGTTTCATATGAATAAAAAGGAAACATATGGAGTGTGTTATATGTCATGGGAACACTGAATAAATGTTTTTTATATATAGTTTTAAAAAGGTACATTTCACCATAGAGTTTATTAGTCACAAATGCCTGGTTTATTCCATTGCCTCAGTGTGGCAGACCACAAAGTCTGTATATAGTGGTAAATACATTGACTTATTTTTTTCCCTAAATCTTCCCAAATGGCATAATTGATCTAGAAATAAATACATTTTTGATGAAAAATTTATTTCCATAGTTACAGGTTAAGATGTCATTTTGCGATGATGTAGAGAATATGAATGTGAACAGTTGAAGTGTACTTGAGCATAACAATTGTAATGAATAGGGAATAGTTAAAACATGTTAAGGGTGGATAAAATGTATTGTCAAAAGTTGATCTCTGGAAGAATAACTCTTTGATACCTTCTTTGTAGCTCCACTACTTGATAAGACATTGCTTCAAAACTTGCTGGGCATTACTGAAATGTTATACTACCTTGGAAAACATTACTGAATTTTATCTTTGTTGCTTTGTTTTCTGTGGTTCTGTTTGTTGGGATAGACGGAAGGACTTTAAATGCCAGCTAACAAATTTGTCTTTGTGCATCTAACATCATTAGGAAAGTATTGATTTCACCTGCTGACTAAATAGACTATTCAAGGTAAAACTACCTTCACCTTCCAAAACAGTTCTTTATATCTGGCGGTGTGTGTGTGTGTGTGTGTTGTCGTGTCCAACTTTTTGCGACCCCAAGGGCTGTAGCCTGCCAGGCTCTTCTGTCCTTGGGATTTTTTAGGCAAGGCTATTGGAGTGGGTTGCCATTGCCTTCTCCAGGATATCTTTCCAACTCAGGGATTGAACTCAGTGTCTCTTGCATCTCTTGCATGGGCAAGCAGATTCTTAACCATTTGAGGCATCAGGAAGCCTTTAGCTCTGGAAAACTACCTATATGTTGTTTTAGTAAGTGTGCATATGCTTTGACAGGTTTTAAGATGTGCATTATTATATTCTATGATTCTAGTAATAATGTCTCCCTTTTGATGTTTTAAGATGCTGTCATTTATTTATCATCATCTTTCAATCTGTATCTACATTGCACCACTTATTGCTTCAACTCTAGGGCCTATGTGCCTAACACATAGGAGGGATTCAAGTGAATGATAATTGTTAGAGACTATATGATCATTATAGATATAAGGTCTTTAATATTCTACTTCTTGGCCAAACTGCAAGATTCTTTATGAAAATTTTGGATTAGTGTTTTCACACACTCTTAAAATAATACCAAGAGGTAAACTCTGAGTTCTACTTTCATCATTGTTCTGAAATAGTTTTTATTGAGGTTAAACTTTCTGAGTTTTTTACTTTCATCATTGATCTGAATATGAATGTGAACAGTTGAAGTGTACTTGAGCATAACAATTGTAATGAATAGGGAATAGTTAAAACATGTTAAGGGTGGATAAAATGTATTGTCAAAAGTTGATCTCTGGAAGAATAACTCTTTGATACCTTCTTTGTAGCTCCACTACTTGATAAGACATTGCTTCAAAACTTGCTGGGCATTACTGAAATGTTATACTACCTTGGAAAACATTACTGAATTTTATCTTTGTTGCTTTGTTTTCTGTGGTTCTGTTTGTTGGGATAGACGGAAGGACTTTAAATGCCAGCTAACAAATTTGTCTTTGTGCATCTAACATCATTAGGAAAGTATTGATTTCACCTGCTGACTAAATAGACTATTCAAGGTAAAACTACCTTCACCTTCCAAAACAGTTCTTTATATCTGGCGGTGTGTGTGTGTGTGTGTGTTGTCGTGTCCAACTTTTTGCGACCCCAAGGGCTGTAGCCTGCCAGGCTCTTCTGTCCTTGGGATTTTTTAGGCAAGGCTATTGGAGTGGGTTGCCATTGCCTTCTCCAGGATATCTTTCCAACTCAGGGATTGAACTCAGTGTCTCTTGCATCTCTTGCATGGGCAAGCAGATTCTTAACCATTTGAGGCATCAGGAAGCCTTTAGCTCTGGAAAACTACCTATATGTTGTTTTAGTAAGTGTGCATATGCTTTGACAGGTTTTAAGATGTGCATTATTATATTCTATGATTCTAGTAATAATGTCTCCCTTTTGATGTTTTAAGATGCTGTCATTTATTTATCATCATCTTTCAATCTGTATCTACATTGCACCACTTATTGCTTCAACTCTAGGGCCTATGTGCCTAACACATAGGAGGGATTCAAGTGAATGATAATTGTTAGAGACTATATGATCATTATAGATATAAGGTCTTTAATATTCTACTTCTTGGCCAAACTGCAAGATTCTTTATGAAAATTTTGGATTAGTGTTTTCACACACTCTTAAAATAATACCAAGAGGTAAACTCTGAGTTCTACTTTCATCATTGTTCTGAAATAGTTTTTATTGTAATGACAGATTAATAGCCAAATCCTTTGGAGTAGCTTTGGTCTTCACTCTAATGGCACTCATTTCACTTACTGACAGTCTAGATCATCTATTCCAACGTAAAACTCTCTGCATAATTTCCCCCCACCCCATCATCTTCTTGTCTTCCTCTTGCTTTTGCAGCCTCTCGACTGACTCCTTCTTATCTGTAGCTCCCAGAAAGTATAATTTCTAGATGCTCATTCTTTTTCTCCTCTCTTACTATAAACTTTATTTAAAGCAACTTATTAAGCCCATGTTTTCAATTGCCACCTCTATGATCACAATTCTTTGATTTATATTTCAAGTCATCTGCCCTGTCTCAAGATACAAATTCATATACTTCTATGCCCATCCTCTGCAGGTACCTCAAACTTAACTATTTTGAAATAAAGTTACTCTTTCTCCCTAAAAATGTTCTCACTCCTCTATTTCTGTTTCAGGTGTGTGTAAACAAGTTAAGTGTTGAAGAAAATTGTTTTGGTATGTTAGGCTGATGACAGAAAGAGAATACATCTGATGTTCATTGTGGTGCCAAGAAAACAAAAATGATGAAAAGATATTCATCTTCCCCAGTGAATATAAGTTAACTTTTATTCAGTTTTTAAGTTTAAAATATCGTACTCTTTTCTGTGTTTTATGGTATTGGGGTATCTCGTGTAAGAGACTGAGTGACATGGCTCATAGAATTTCACCTCTGCACACAAGTTTAGTAAAATAAATATATTGGCACATAGTTCTTTACCAGCCTTCAAACAACAGAAATGGCATATATGAGAAATATATCCTTAAGAACTGGCACCCAAATATTAAAGAAGAGGAATGAATGAGTTAAAAGAATCCCAAATTTTTTTTTTAGGATCAAATAGGAGGGATTCAAGTGAATGATAATTGTTAGAGACTATATGATCATTATAGATATAAGGTCTTTAATATTCTACTTCTTGGCCAAACTGCAAGATTCTTTATGAAAATTTTGGATTAGTGTTTTCACACACTCTTAAAATAATACCAAGAGGTAAACTCTGAGTTCTACTTTCATCATTGTTCTGAAATAGTTTTTATTGTAATGACAGATTAATAGCCAAATCCTTTGGAGTAGCTTTGGTCTTCACTCTAATGGCACTCATTTCACTTACTGACAGTCTAGATCATCTATTCCAACGTAAAACTCTCTGCATAATTTCCCCCCACCCCATCATCTTCTTGTCTTCCTCTTGCTTTTGCAGCCTCTCGACTGACTCCTTCTTATCTGTAGCTCCCAGAAAGTATAATTTCTAGATGCTCATTCTTTTTCTCCTCTCTTACTATAAACTTTATTTAAAGCAACTTATTAAGCCCATGTTTTCAATTGCCACCTCTATGATCACAATTCTTTGATTTATATTTCAAGTCATCTGCCCTGTCTCAAGATACAAATTCATATACTTCTATGCCCATCCTCTGCAGGTACCTCAAACTTAACTATTTTGAAATAAAGTTACTCTTTCTCCCTAAAAATGTTCTCACTCCTCTATTTCTGTTTCAGGTGTGTGTAAACAAGTTAAGTGTTGAAGAAAATTGTTTTGGTATGTTAGGCTGATGACAGAAAGAGAATACATCTGATGTTCATTGTGGTGCCAAGAAAACAAAAATGATGAAAAGATATTCATCTTCCCCAGTGAATATAAGTTAACTTTTATTCAGTTTTTAAGTTTAAAATATCGTACTCTTTTCTGTGTTTTATGGTATTGGGGTATCTCGTGTAAGAGACTGAGTGACATGGCTCATAGAATTTCACCTCTGCACACAAGTTTAGTAAAATAAATATATTGGCACATAGTTCTTTACCAGCCTTCAAACAACAGAAATGGCATATATGAGAAATATATCCTTAAGAACTGGCACCCAAATATTAAAGAAGAGGAATGAATGAGTTAAGATAAACCAAGTTTTGTCTGAGTAATCCCAAACTTAAAAAAAATTAATTCACTACTCACAGTCTGTTACAAACGAGGTGACTTGCTAAGGCAGTTTTTCTCTACGCATTGGTTTAGCATTCAATTAAGTGATTCAATCTTGTGAACCTAGCTAGAGATTGAGAAATTAGAGAACAAACTTGTGGACACAGCAGAAGGAAAGAGTAGGACAAATTGAGAGAATAGCATTGAAATATCTACATTACCGTGTATAAAATAGATAGTTAATGGAAGCTGTTGTATAACATAGGAAGCTGAGTTCCATGCTCTATGACAACCTGGAGGGGTGGGGTGGCAGGGTGGGAGGGAGGCCAAGACAGATATATTTATACTTATAGCTGATTCACATTTATGGTACAGCATAAACCAACACAACATTGTAAAGCAATTATCCTCCAATTAAAATTTAAAAAAGAATATTTAATGCATTCTTCTTTCTTTAAAATTTTACTCCAATTGACAATATAACTGTTAAGACTATAGATAAATTCAGATCAGTTGTGCTATGTAAAAAAAAAAAAAAAATCACACATTCTTTCAACTGCTATAGCAGGGGAAAAAAATAGGGTAATTAATTGAGCACTAAACATGAAATGCTTCCACCTAGAAATGGCACACAACACTGCTAGAATTTTATTGGTCAAATTAAGGCATATGGCCCTATCTAACTACAAATAAATGAAAAATACACCCTATCTGTATGCCCAGAAGTAGAGAAGAACTGGATATAGCCAACAGTAATAAAATGTGCCACAATAAACTTCCATTTAAGAAGGCACAATCCTATTTCTACTTCTCCAGAAGCATTCAAGGAAATGGCAGCATTTGGTGGGGAGAAAGGAGGAAGGAAAAGGCTGAGTTCAGTAAAAGCTCCATAGCAGAATGGATGTCTCACCTTCTACCATACTGTACTAATAAATTAGGAAAAATTATAAGATCTCACCATTGTGTTTTCCCTAACTGAAAGGCAGATGAATAAAGGAGGAACAATCATGACCAAGAGCTATCAGAAAAACGAATGAAAAGTCAGTATTATAAGCACTGCAGAGGAATACGGTCACCTAGAGAGAAAAAAGACAAAGCAGCAGAGATGATTTATTATCCACAGGGCAGGAAGTTTCCTGGTTAAAACCCATACACCTACCATTTCTGCCCCTTATCTGGAAGAGAAGCAGGAGAGTGTCTGGATGGAAGTTAGTATTATATAAGGAAGAAAAACAGGGTATGAGAATTTGTTCCATCAAGATACTAAGTAACAATACAGGCACAGAAAACTATTCTCCCCAAGGGGTAGGGGTGTGGCATACGGGATGGAGGAGAGCCATTTTGCTTGTTTTCACTACTGCTTCTTTCAGACTATTGCAATCTGATTACCAGAAGGTAACAGATCTACCCAGAATTAGGGGAATGATTTTATGGCAATTAAAATAGTACAAGAATAAGAAAGAAATGAGTATGGTTGTTTCTATTTTCAGATTATATTATTGGTGATGTACAAAATAATTGTATTTCTGTAAACAAGCAGTAAACAATTGAAAGGGAATATATTCAATATCTTATAAAGACCTACAATGAAGTACAATTTTCAAAAAAAAAAAAAAAGCCCAATCTGAATTACTGTGCTATAAACCAGAAATTAATGACATCTTATAAATCAACTATACTTCATGAAAAGAGTTACAACAGTAAAAACGAGAAAAGAAAACAAATGATAAAAAAATGGAAGGGACGGGCTTCCCTGCTGGTCCAGTGTGTAGACAGTCTGCCTTGCAGTGCAAGGGGCATCGGTTCGCTCCCTGGCCCAGAAAGATCCCATGTGCCACGTAGCAGTTGGACCAATGTGTCTAATTAACCGCCAGTGCTCTGGAGCACATGCGCCCAGAGCCAGTGCTCTGCAGTGAGAGAGGCCACTGCAATGGGAGGCCCACACAGGCCAAAGAATAAAGACAGATTAAAATAAATAAATTAGAAAACCACAAGAAAATAGGCCAAAACTTATAAAAAAAAAAAAATGGAAGAGAAAGTCCTCAACATGGTAACAGTAATGTACAAGAAAATCTATGGCTACCATCATACCAATGACAAAATATTTTACATTTCCCCCTGAAATTGAAAATGGTACAGAATAAGAAAGAAATGAGTATAGTTGTTTCTAATTTCAGATTATATTATTGTTGATATATAAAATCAATTGTATTTCTGTAAATGAGCAGCAAACAATTGAAAAATATAATAAAATAATATCCATTTGTAATAGTCTCAAAAATATAAAACAAGAATACATTTAACAAAAATATTCAGGATCTTCTGCACTAAAAACTACAAAAATGTTACTAATGGAATTTAAAGACAACTCAAATAAATGGAGACATGTACCATGATTTTAGGATCAATATTTTTAAAATGTTTATTAAATAGCATTATACCAATGTTTATTTCTGGTTTTGATCATTGCAGAATGGTGATGTGAGAGGTTAACATTAGGAGAAACTATTGAACGATATATGAGAACTGTCTCATGTTTTTGTGACCTATAACTTCAAAAATATTTTAAAATAAAAGGTTTTAAATGTCAATGATCTCAAAATTGATCTGTATATTCAGTGCAGAGTAATCATAATTCAAGTAAAAGTGTTTGTAGGACTTAATAAGCTGATTCTAAAATTTACGTGAAGTACAAAGGACTTATAATAGCCAAAGCAATCCTGGAGAAAAGGAAGAGCTGAGGACTTACACCATTTGATTTTTAAGACTTGCTATAAAGCTACAGTAACCAAGATGGAGTAGCACTACCACGTTAGACAACTGGACAAATGGAACAGCAGAGAAAGCTCAGAAATAGGTCCACATTTTTACAATAATTTGCTTTTATGATACAGACAAGAAAGCCAAAGCACAATGAAATACAGCTGAGCCTTAAACAATGCAGGGGTTAATTCACACATGAGACTTTCAGGTGACCCTCCATATCAAATGTAGATTCACATCTGTGGATTCAGATGCAACCAACCACAGTTCATGCGGCATTGTAGTGTTTAAAATTGACAAATATTTGTGTGTAAATGGACCCAGTGCAGTTCAAAATCATGCTATACAAGGGTTAACTGATATATTTTTAGCAAATGGTTCCAAAATAACTGATTACTGATACAAAATCAATAACAACCTCAAACCCCTACCTTCATGTGTGTATGTATGTATGTGTGCGTATGTGTGTCTGTGCTCAGTCGTGTCCAATTGTTTGTGACTCCATGGACTGTTGCCCACCAGGCTCCTTTGTATGTGGAATTTTCCAGCCAAAAATACTAGAGTGGGTTGCCATTTCATTCTCCAGCTAACTTACCATACACAAAATTAATCTGAGATGGACAAAAATCTAAACACTAAAACCCTGAAGTTTTTAAAGCAAGATGTTAGAGGAGATCTTCTTGACTTAGAGACAGGTATGCATTCCTTCGGTAGCAAAAAACTATAATCATAAAATAATTTGAGACTAGGTACATTCAGGGTGTTTATAAAATAGACAATTGATAACTTAGTACCATGATTTTAGGATCAATATTTTTAAAATGTTTATTAAATAGCATTATACCAATGTTTATTTCTGGTTTTGATCATTGCAGAATGGTGATGTGAGAGGTTAACATTAGGAGAAACTATTGAACGATATATGAGAACTGTCTCATGTTTTTGTGACCTATAACTTCAAAAATATTTTAAAATAAAAGGTTTTAAATGTCAATGATCTCAAAATTGATCTGTATATTCAGTGCAGAGTAATCATAATTCAAGTAAAAGTGTTTGTAGGACTTAATAAGCTGATTCTAAAATTTACGTGAAGTACAAAGGACTTATAATAGCCAAAGCAATCCTGGAGAAAAGGAAGAGCTGAGGACTTACACCATTTGATTTTTAAGACTTGCTATAAAGCTACAGTAACCAAGATGGAGTAGCACTACCACGTTAGACAACTGGACAAATGGAACAGCAGAGAAAGCTCAGAAATAGGTCCACATTTTTACAATAATTTGCTTTTATGATACAGACAAGAAAGCCAAAGCACAATGAAATACAGCTGAGCCTTAAACAATGCAGGGGTTAATTCACATGAGACTTTCAGGTGACCCTCCATATCAAATGTAGATTCACATCTGTGGATTCAGATGCAACCAACCACAGTTCATGCGGCATTGTAGTGTTTAAAATTGACAAATATTTGTGTGTAAATGGACCCAGTGCAGTTCAAAATCATGCTATACAAGGGTTAACTGATATATTTTTAGCAAATGGTTCCAAAATAACTGATTACTGATACAAAATCAATAACAACCTCAAACCCCTACCTTCATGTGTGTATGTATGTATGTGTGCGTATGTGTGTCTGTGCTCAGTCGTGTCCAATTGTTTGTGACTCCATGGACTGTTGCCCACCAGGCTCCTTTGTATGTGGAATTTTCCAGCCAAAAATACTAGAGTGGGTTGCCATTTCATTCTCCAGCTAACTTACCATACACAAAATTAATCTGAGATGGACAAAAATCTAAACACTAAAACCCTGAAGTTTTTAAAGCAAGATGTTAGAGGAGATCTTCTTGACTTAGAGACAGGTATGCATTCCTTCGGTAGCAAAAAACTATAATCATAAAATAATTGATGAGACTAGGTACATTCAGGGTGTTTATAAAATAGACAATTGATAACTTACACTTTACCAAAATTAAAAAGAAAACTCCTCCTCATTAAAAGACATCATCAATAAAATCCACAGTCTATGAGGAAATAATCACAAAATGTGTATCTGACATACAATAGTATCTAGGAAAAGACCTTCTACAAAATAAGAGACAAGTCAATAATAAATGGGGAAAACATATGAGCAGTTATACAAATTAAGCAATTAGCACTGCAAAAAATGCCATATTTCATTACTCACTAAGGAATTTCAAACTATACCGCAGTAAAATGCCAGTACCTGCACACAAGACTGACTAAAACTGAAGACTGATAATTCCAAATAAGGTCAAGATAAAGGGAAACTGAAATTCTAGTATGAATAGCAAAGCCAACAACCATTTGTGGGAGTGGGGAATCTGGCAGTTTCTCAAAATTTAAACCTACAGATACCTGATGACCGAGGATTCAACACCCAGGCATTTACTCTAGAGAAATCAAAACATTAACCAAAAAATTTTTATAAGAATCCTCATAGCAGCTTTATTCATAATGGTCCAGAATTGGAAAGAAGTTAGATGTTCATCAATAGGAGAATGAGTGAACTAAAAATAGAATACTTATGTCATAAAATATTCCTCAACAGCCAAAAAACAAAAGGAGTGATACATACAAAACATAAATGAATCACAAAAATATTACACTGAGTCAAGGAAAACTTAACATGCATGATCCTATATTGTATGAGTCCAACCATATGAAATCCAAGAACTGAAAAAGCTACTCTTGAGAGAAGGAATTGGGAAGGTACATGAGGAAATTTTTAGAGAGATGGTAATATTATAGTTTTGATAGTGATTTAGGTTACATGCATTTATATGTGCTCAGTCTCTCAGTTGTGTCTGATTTTTTGAGACCTGTCCCCCATGGACTATAGCCCTCCAAGCTCCTCTTTCCTTGGGGTTTCCCAGGCAAGAATACTAGAGTGGGTTGCCATGCCCTTCTCCAGGGGATCTTTCCACCCAGGAATTGAACCTGCAACTCCTGCAGCTCCTGATTGGCAGGCACATTCTTTACCACTGAGCCACCTGGAAAGTCCTTAGGTTATTTAGCTATATGCATCTATCAAAATTAAGAGTATGTATACTTGGGCCTTCCCCTGGTGGTCCAGTGGGTAAGGACACCACCTTGCAGTGCAAGGGGCGCCAGTTCAATCCCTGGCCTGGGAAGATCCCACGTGCCGTGGAGCAGCTGGACCGATGTGTCCAGTTACTGAGCAGGAGCTCTGGCACGTGTGCACCAAGAGCCGGTGCTCTGCGACGACAGTGGCCACCGCGATGGGAGGCCCACAGGAGCCAAAGAACAAAGACAGATGAAAATAGGGAAATGAAAGACCAATAGAAGTGGCCCGCCTGCTCCCCTCCCTCCCCAACCAGACCTCCGCCCCAAAAAGAGTATGTATACTTAAGATTTATAGGTTTTATTACATGTAAATTTTATATCAAGTATAAAACTAATTATCAAACTATTGTTAATTAAATGTATAGTGAAATATATAGGAAGAATTGAACTGACATCTGCAACTTAACTTAAAAAGCATCAAAAATAAGATGGATAACTGAATGGGAAATGACAGAGAATGTGATAAAGTAAGTATAGTAATGCCATTTTGTACCTAGGAGGATAGTAGATTGGTGTTTACTGGAAAATTTCTTTCAACACTGCTGCATGTTTAAAATTCTCTTTAAAAATTTGGAGGTTTAAATGAATCAATTATCTACACATGTTTGGTTTTAGTAACTAATGACTCAGAAATCATACTCCAGTATTAGAAGTGAAAAAATTCTCAGACATTACATAAAGTTTCTATCATTGAACAGCAACAATCACTATAAAGATCAAAATATCAAGGGACAGTCCAAAGTAAAATGCCAACAAGTGTTTTCTCTTCTCCTCTTCGTCACTTCCTCCACTGGCAAGTGGACCCTCTGTTCAGGCCAAAATAATAGAGTGGGTTGCCATGACCTTCTCCAGGGGATCTTTCCACCCAGGAATTGAACCTGCAACTCCTGCAGCTCCTGATTGGCAGGCACATTCTTTACCACTGAGCCACCTGGAAAGTCCTTAGGTTATTTAGCTATATGCATCTATCAAAATTAAGAGTATGTATACTTGGGCCTTCCCCTGGTGGTCCAGTGGGTAAGGACACCACCTTGCAGTGCAAGGGGCGCCAGTTCAATCCCTGGCCTGGGAAGATCCCACGTGCCGTGGAGCAGCTGGACCGATGTGTCCAGTTACTGAGCAGGAGCTCTGGCACGTGTGCACCAAGAGCCGGTGCTCTGCGACGACAGTGGCCACCGCGATGGGAGGCCCACAGGAGCCAAAGAACAAAGACAGATGAAAATAGGGAAATGAAAGACCAATAGAAGTGGCCCTCCTGCTCCCCTCCCTCCCCAACCAGACCTCCGCCCCAAAAAAAGAGTATGTATACTTAAGATTTATAGGTTTTATTACATGTAAATTTTATATCAAGTATAAAACTAATTATCAAACTATTGTTAATTAAATGTATAGTGAAATATATAGGAAGAATTGAACTGACATCTGCAACTTAACTTAAAAAGCATCAAAAATAAGATGGATAACTGAATGGGAAATGACAGAGAATGTGATAAAGTAAGTATAGTAATGCCATTTTGTACCTAGGAGGATAGTAGATTGGTGTTTACTGGAAAATTTCTTTCAACACTGCTGCATGTTTAAAATTCTCTTTAAAAATTTGGAGGTTTAAATGAATCAATTATCTACACATGTTTGGTTTTAGTAACTAATGACTCAGAAATCATACTCCAGTATTAGAAGTGAAAAAATTCTCAGACATTACATAAAGTTTCTATCATTGAACAGCAACAATCACTATATAGATCAGAATATCAAGGGACAGTCCAAAGTAAAATGCCAACAAGTGTTTTTCTCTTCTCCCTCTTCGTTCACTTCCTCCACTGGCAAGTGGACCCTCTGTTCAGGCCAAAATAATAGTTACAGTGGGAATGTTAATTTATTTGTTAGTAAAATAGTAGTTGAGGGAACTACTCCCACGTGTCTCGCTTGTTAAGAATGCGTCTGCCAATGCAGAAGGAGCAGGAGATGGTTCAGTCCCTGGGTCGGGGAAATCCCCTGGAGGAGGGCATGGCAACCCACTCCAGTATTCTTGCCTGCAGAATCCCATGGACACAGAAGCCTGGCAGGCTACAGTCCGTTGAGTCACAGAGAGTCCTAAAGGACTGAGTGACTGAACACCGCATGTACACATTTAGTGAAAAAAATCACGTCCTTTGCCAGCATTTGTTATTATTTTTAAAATACCACCAAAAAGAAGTAGACTATGATGGTTCCTCAGAGTTAAATGATCCAGAGTGATGGCAGACGGTGGAAATTTATCTTCAACAGTCAGACAGTTTACCTTTTGCTCCTGGCTTTTTGTTCTCACTGCCTACCTTACTAACAAAACTTATTTTCCTAATTAAACTAAAAATTTTATTTCCAGGACTATGTGAATTACTGTTAAGAGTTTTAACGACTTTTGACTTCTGAGATTTCAGTATCTGTATTTCATACAATCCAAAGGTTATAGAAAAAGAAGACAGGTATGAATAGATAAGATTTCTCATTTATATATTTATTTATTTTGCAATTATATGTCTGGTGACCCACTCACATTGTGGGTGAGACTAGGGTTCAGAGAGATGTGAGGAAATTTCTATTCTTCCTTTGTTTCACATATCCCAGATAAAGAATATGTGACAAGATTTCTTCATGACTGAGCAACAAAACACAAGGAGATCATAGTGGCAGCTTATAAGAATTTGCCCTGGGAGTGAGGAGAACCAAGTCATGGAACCACTCAGCTTTATAACTTCAGCAAATCATTGAGCTCCTTGTAGTTTTATTTTTTGAAGTCTTAAATTCTTCAGCATCTAGAGAGTTCAGAGTTTATGTCCTGGAGAATGGGACCATTGGTTAGAGTCTACTGTAGGAGAAGACACTCCTACCAGAAATTTGAATTATTGCATAGAAAAAGTAACTACCTGAATCAAGAACCTCCTTAGAAAAGCAACAACAAGAATATGTTATAATTGTTGTTGTTTAGTTGCTAAGTTGTGTCTGACTCTTTGCAATTCCACAGACTGTAGCCTACCAGGCTCCTCTGTCCATGGCATTTCCCAGGTAAGAATCCTGGAGTGGGTTGCCATTTCCTTCTCCAAGGGATTTTCCCAACCCTCATATTGAACCCAGTTCTCCTGTGCTGCAGGCACATTCTTTACCATCTGAGCCACCATTAACAGCATAACCTATTAAGCAGTGAAAATAGGAATTGTATAAAAGCAGGAAGTATAAGGACAATTTTTTTTCTACTGCCCAAACTACTTCCCAAAGTAAAGTAGATATATTTAATCCACTGGATACTAGATACCTAACTTAATAATTTTCTGTTTAACATTCAGCCTTGACTTTTAACTTATAGACCTGCTGCATTGCCACTTAGGGAGAGAATCAATGTGATCCACAAAGGCGGTCATCTTAGGTCCAGCTTCCTGAAGAGTGATCATTTATTTGAGTCATGTCCGCTGGAATCTGAGATTCAGCTGTGGCTAAGAGAAGCTGAGTGGTCAACCAACCCATTAAGTCTTTGAACTGGCATCTTGATTTATTATGTAAATTTACTTAAGAAGTTAGACAAAGCATAAGTAATTTGAATGCTTTCATTTAAAATGCTTAGCAACCTAATTCAGCAATAATTTATGATATATTTTTAACCAACCATAATATAAACATGAAGAAAGCTAATTCTCTTATACCTTTGACTTGTTAGAAAGTTTTTCTATTTTCTACTCTATTCCAAACTTGCTGTATTCGATTGATATATGGAACCTAATCTTTTGAGTAATAAAGGGGAAAAAAAAAAAACAAAAACAGAAACAAAACACCAGAGAAGGATATGCTGGTGGGACTATGGAACTTTCTTTTGCTCCAAAAAAGAATTCTTGCTGAAGCCTGGTCTAATGCGATGATTTATTTTACAGAGCTGTCCCTGACCAATGTCACTATAGCAATGAAAATAAACTATGAGACTAGGATTCAGCCAGAGGAAAAGTTCATTAAGAAATAAAAGTAAGGACAAAATGGAAAAACACTCCTACCAGAAATTTGAATTATTGCATAGAAAAGTAACTACCTGAATCAAGAACCTCCTAAGAAAAGCAACAACAAGAATATGTTATAATTGTTGTTGTTTAGTTGCTAAGTTGTGTCTGACTCTTTGCAATTCCACAGACTGTAGCCTACCAGGCTCCTCTGTCCATGGCATTTCCCAGGTAAGAATCCTGGAGTGGGTTGCCATTTCCTTCTCCAAGGGATTTTCCCAACCCTCATATTGAACCCAGTTCTCCTGTGCTGCAGGCACATTCTTTACCATCTGAGCCACCATTAACAGCATAACCTATTAAGCAGTGAAAATAGGAATTGTATAAAAGCAGGAAGTATAAGGACAATTTTTTTTCTACTGCCCAAACTACTTCCCAAAGTAAAGTAGATATATTTAATCCACTGGATACTAGATACCTAACTTAATAATTTTCTGTTTAACATTCAGCCTTGACTTTTAACTTATAGACCTGCTGCATTGCCACTTAGGGAGAGAATCAATGTGATCCACAAAGGCGGTCATCTTAGGTCCAGCTTCCTGAAGAGTGATCATTTATTTGAGTCATGTCCGCTGGAATCTGAGATTCAGCTGTGGCTAAGAGAAGCTGAGTGGTCAACCAACCCATTAAGTCTTTGAACTGGCATCTTGATTTATTATGTAAATTTACTTAAGAAGTTAGACAAAGCATAAGTAATTTGAATGCTTTCATTTAAAATGCTTAGCAACCTAATTCAGCAATAATTTATGATATATTTTTAACCAACCATAATATAAACATGAAGAAAGCTAATTCTCTTATACCTTTGACTTGTTAGAAAGTTTTTCTATTTTCTACTCTATTCCAAACTTGCTGTATTCGATTGATATATGGAACCTAATCTTTTGAGTAATAAAGGGGAAAAAAAAAAAACAAAAACAGAAACAAAACACCAGAGAAGGATATGCTGGTGGGACTATGGAACTTTCTTTTGCTCCAAAAAAGAATTCTTGCTGAAGCCTGGTCTAATGCGATGATTTATTTTACAGAGCTGTCCCTGACCAATGTCACTATAGCAATGAAAATAAACTATGAGACTAGGATTCAGCCAGAGGGGAAAAGTTCATTAAGAAATAAAAGTAAGGACAAAATTGCTCATTAAAGTGGCTAACCAGGGTTGTTTTATGAGAAGATGGTTTAAAAAATAATAGAGGGTTGCAATGTATTTTAAAGAGATGAATTCAAATGTGACTCATAGATTCCGGTTTCAATAAAATTCTGTGGAATATAACAGTTTAGCTCTATGGAAAAAAGAATAGTTAGTGGACCCTATTATAATATCTGAAGTATTCTAACATGAAACTTGACTTGCCCACAACTGCAAGAAGTATACAATTAACTTCAGAATTGTGAAAATAAGAAAAGAGTATAATCATTTTCTTAGCCTTGGATCTGATCCAAGGAGAAGAAATTCCCAGTCAAAATGTTTCTAAATCTGAACCCAAAGACATTTGTTTTAGAAAATTGGAATCATTTTTAACAGCTTCTATCACATCAATGAACTGAAGACATTGCTTTAGAAAAATGTGGTCCATTTTAAACTAGTCAACACCCATAAGAGCTGGGTGCCTCCCTTATCTGTAAGGAGAAAGTAATTCTAAAGTTTACCCTTGAAACTACTGCCACATCTTCAAGATAGCGAGGTAAATATAAATACCCTTGATACTGAAGGCTGAATAGATATCTAAAGCATGTATAATAGTTAGAACCTATTTTCCAAAGGGAACATCTCCATTATTTTTCTTATAAAAAGCCAATTAGTCCATTTAAAAATGTAAGCCAAAACTTTGTATTTTATTACAGTGTCTTTTAATGAGGACATCTATGAACGTGAATGTAGCTATGCTACCCCAAAATGAAATCTGATATTTGAAAAGGTTTTGGATAGAGAAGCTGAGCCTAAGAAATCTAGTATTTACAGTAATGGTCCAGATTAGCCAATCTATCCAGTTTGGAAATAAACTGATTATTCGCCCAAGTACTGTTTGCCCATCCTGATCTCGGGATTGTGCTAGACTATAGGAAAGACGCTGTCTCAGAAGTCTATGGTATAGCAAAAGGGGAAAAAAAGCAACTGACATTATTTTAAGCAATTATTATTTTAACCATTAGGCAATTATTTCTGCAGCACATACATTGAGTTTGAGAAAGAATTCTGATGTTTCTTAGGATATTTGGGAGGAACTTCAGGTATAATAACAGAAATGGGACTTTTAATGATAGTTGGGCTACAGAAGGAGAAAATAAAATCAGAAAGCTTTTGGTGTGGAGCTAGTTTTAGTTCACACCAACAGCTACGTTTGCTGATCAAATGTCCTGTGTTAGTGAGCAACCTTGGCAAAAAGAAAAGGCAGACTAGAAAAAAGGGTTGAAGTACAGTCATTTAGATAGGTTAATGGGAAGAAAGTTAAGCCATTAATGACAAATTCACAGTAGCTGTCATTTATTATGTACTTATGTAAAAGAGATTATATTCTAAATATCATAACCCTTGCATCATTTAATTTTTATAAAAGCTCTATGCAGTGGTTGTTATCATTACCCATTTTAGAGATAAGAATATAGAAGCTTAAAATGACTAAGGAACTTACTCAAGAACACAACTAAAAGTGACCATAGTTCTACAGCAGGATGGGCTAGACTCACTACTATCAGCAGGGTTAGAGAGGAGCCTGTAGGCTACAGTCCACAGGGTCGCAAAAAGAGTCGGACATGTCTGAAGCCACTGAGCATGCACACACAAGGAATATATGGAATACTAGGTAAAGATGGGATAAATATGGACTGAAGAAAAACTAAAATTGTTCTAGGGAAAAAGTAAGGAGGTTCAACATGATACGCTTTTTGGAAGGAGTTTTATGGGTAGGCAGTAAGGACAAGATTCAATGCCATTATAAAAGCCAATTAGTCCATTTAAAATGTAAGCCAAAACTTTGTATTTTATTACAGTGTCTTTTAATGAGGACATCTATGAACGTGAATGTAGCTAGGCTACCCCAAAATGAAATCTGATATTTGAAAAGGTTTTGGATAGAGAAGCTGAGCCTAAGAAATCTAGTATTTACAGTAATGGTCCAGATTAGCCAATCTATCCAGTTTGGAAATAAACTGATTATTCGCCCAAGTACTGTTTGCCCATCCTGATCTCGGGATTGTGCTAGACTATAGGAAAGACGCTGTCTCAGAAGTCTATGGTATAGCAAAAGGGGAAAAAAAGCAACTGACATTATTTTAAGCAATTATTATTTTAACCATTAGGCAATTATTTCTGCAGCACATACATTGAGTTTGAGAAAGAATTCTGATGTTTCTTAGGATATTTGGGAGGAACTTCAGGTATAATAACAGAAATGGGACTTTTAATGATAGTTGGGCTACAGAAGGAGAAAATAAAATCAGAAAGCTTTTGGTGTGGAGCTAGTTTTAGTTCACACCAACAGCTACGTTTGCTGATCAAATGTCCTGTGTTAGTGAGCAACCTTGGCAAAAAGAAAAGGCAGACTAGAAAAAAGGGTTGAAGTACAGTCATTTAGATAGGTTAATGGGAAGAAAGTTAAGCCATTAATGACAAATTCACAGTAGCTGTCATTTATTATGTACTTATGTAAAAGAGATTATATTCTAAATATCATAACCCTTGCATCATTTAATTTTTATAAAAGCTCTATGCAGTGGTTGTTATCATTACCCATTTTAGAGATAAGAATATAGAAGCTTAAAATGACTAAGGAACTTACTCAAGAACACAACTAAAAGTGACCATAGTTCTACAGCAGGATGGGCTAGACTCACTACTATCAGCAGGGTTAGAGAGGAGCCTGTAGGCTACAGTCCACAGGGTCGCAAAAAGAGTCGGACATGTCTGAAGCCACTGAGCATGCACACACAAGGAATATATGGAATACTAGGTAAAGATGGGATAAATATGGACTGAAGAAAAACTAAAATTGTTCTAGGGAAAAAGTAAGGAGGTTCAACATGATACGCTTTTTGGAAGGAGTTTTATGGGTAGGCAGTAAGGACAAGATTCAATGCCATTAGTAATAGAGCTGAATCTAGGGGTAATTTATTTTGTCAGTTAACCCATTTTATCTCACTGACTTCTACTTTTGATCTACTTTCTTTGTTTATTGTAAATTGTATTATTTTATTATTCATCTTACGACTTAATTACATATATCTTTTTCTCAGTTAAACAGCATGGCAAAAAATGACACTGGATCTCAATCAGAAACCCCGGGTGGAAACTTTGTTGGCCACTGGTTGCTTGTCAAGGTTTATCTTGGGCACAACTCCCTTCCTAAGGCCCCTTCCAGTTCACTACTATATTATTACATTCTGTGCCAACCACAGTTGCCTAATATTAACTGATTGTGCCACTTTTTGAATTACTCCTTGGGAAGCAGGACTGACTGATTTTATATCTTTTGTTACCCATGACCCCACAGAAAGGCGGGTTGGCTAGGGAAAATAAATAAATAATGTGGGCTAGTAAATGCTTCTGGTGCTATTTTCCCTCACTCTTTTGCTTGCCCCTCTTTATCCTCACAGTCTCAATCCCAATTCCCATCTATTTTGGTTTCAGCTGATTATATTGTTCTTTTATTTAATTTTTCCCTTGCATTTTCCATTCACTTAGAACAGGATCCCACATTAAATGAGGCTCCAGGCTCACTTAAGGATGCATTTTGCAAACCAAATAAAGTAAAATCATCAGTAAATTCCAAATGCTTTATTATGCTCCTCTACACACGTACAGATTCCAGTAAGGCTTTCGTTATGAAAACAATTCTAAGAGAAGAATTCCAGATGCAATTAATAGTTTTTTTTCTAACCATGCCATTTATTTAGTCTATTACAAGGATCTAGTATATTCAACTTTGAGGAAGAAAAACATTTAGAGAGAACGTGGACAGACATCTACAGGTCCACAGGGTCGGCAAAGGGGAAAGTCGGACATGTCTGAAGCCACTGAGCATGCACACACAAGGAATATATGGAATACTAGGTAAAGATGGGATAAATATGGACTGAAGAAAAACTAAAATTGTTCTAGGGAAAAAGTAAGGAGGTTCAACATGATACGCTTTTTGGAAGGAGTTTTATGGGTAGGCAGTAAGGACAAGATTCAATGCCATTAGTAATAGAGCTGAATCTAGGGGTAATTTATTTTGTCAGTTAACCCATTTTATCTCACTGACTTCTACTTTTGATCTACTTTCTTTGTTTATTGTAAATTGTATTATTTTATTATTCATCTTACGACTTAATTACATATATCTTTTTCTCAGTTAAACAGCATGGCAAAAAAAATGACACTGGATCTCAATCAGAAACCCCGGGTGGAAACTTTGTTGGCCACTGGTTGCTTGTCAAGGTTTATCTTGGGCACAACTCCCTTCCTAAGGCCCCTTCCAGTTCACTACTATATTATTACATTCTGTGCCAACCACAGTTGCCTAATATTAACTGATTGTGCCACTTTTTGAATTACTCCTTGGGAAGCAGGACTGACTGATTTTATATCTTTTGTTACCCATGACCCCACAGAAAGGCGGGTTGGCTAGGGAAAATAAATAAATAATGTGGGCTAGTAAATGCTTCTGGTGCTATTTTCCCTCACTCTTTTGCTTGCCCCTCTTTATCCTCACAGTCTCAATCCCAATTCCCATCTATTTTGGTTTCAGCTGATTATATTGTTCTTTTATTTAATTTTTCCCTTGCATTTTCCATTCACTTAGAACAGGATCCCACATTAAATGAGGCTCCAGGCTCACTTAAGGATGCATTTTGCAAACCAAATAAAGTAAAATCATCAGTAAATTCCAAATGCTTTATTATGCTCCTCTACACACGTACAGATTCCAGTAAGGCTTTCGTTATGAAAACAATTCTAAGAGAAGAATTCCAGATGCAATTAATAGTTTTTTTTCTAACCATGCCATTTATTTAGTCTATTACAAGGATCTAGTATATTCAACTTTGAGGAAGAAAAACATTTAGAGAGAACGTGGACAGACATAAGCCAAACCAGAACTTGTCATAAATTTCTTAGCATATTAAAAAAATGCTGAAATAAGGATAAATCAAGATCTACTAAAGAAAATAAAAGAGAGTGGCAAGATAGTTTGGTGACTTACAAAGTCACCTGACCTAATGTTGTGTCCTTAAAAACAATACTATAGGAAAAAGATTTCAGTAGTTATACTGCCAGATCCCTTAATTTTGAAAATGGGAAATCTCAGACTCAGGACATTAACTAGTTGGTTAACAACACAGACCATAACCCTGACCTTGAAATTTATTTAGAGCCATCACTAACATTTCACATTGATTTATCATTCGTATTTAAGAATAATACAGTCCAGCCAATCAATATGTCTTGCTCTTTTTTTTGATTGTTTTATATATAGGACTTCCATTCTACTGGTCCTTCTTGACTTCTAGGTTTGACAAACTAATTTTTTTTCTTATTTAAAACACTAACTGCATTGTCAACACATTCTGAGAAAGCTGGGTAGGGCAGAATGATAAAAATCAAGGAAGGCCATTGTAAATGTCTCATTATTTTGGAGCAGGATGTTTCTTGTCCTGACAGAATGGTCATGTTGGTGAAAACACATGGGACTGGAACACTTGGCTCCTGCCACTCCTTGGTAAGAAGATTGCTTCCAGAGCACCATCTATGATAGAGGAAGATATGATTCTTCCTCTAAGCTGCCAGCATCTGTCTTCAGGCCAAGGGAGTATTTCTGGATTCTCACAGGAATATATAATGTGCATATTTGTACATATGTATGTGTATACACATATGTGTATATATATATGTGTGTGTGTGTGTGTTTGAAATAATTTTTTAAAATACTGGATTACTTTTTATCTATATATTTCCATGCCCCCAAAGTATGAAAATAAAAATAAATCTTAACTCATGGAAGAAAATAAACAATTTAACCAATATATACACATTCTAGATAATCACAAAAACTGTGTTCACTATCTATTAATAGATTTCAAGATTATTATGCCCACTTATATACAAGATTCTTTGCCTCAAACCTCTTTCCCTCTCTCCCTCTCTCTCTCTCTCAATATCTTTATTTCTGTTTCTAGCTCTATCACTTGTATGCATATGTACACACACACACTTACACACTCCTATCTAGTTCAATTCTCATAAGCTTAATCCCACCACCACCCTGCCTCGCCCCCATTATGATGGGCAAAGAACCAATGACCTATAATATTCCTACAATATTCTACTCTTGTAACTTGGTGCCTCAAACTTTCACGTGACAATTTTGAGTGGCTTTTAGGAATAAGGGAGTGATAATAGTTAAAGAATTTATTATCCCTTCATTCTATTGTCAATAGAATGTCTAAAGGAATCAGACACAGGACAGGGAAGCTTTGATCAATTTTAGAGATAAAGAATGGGTATGAAAGGTAGAGCCAGTTGAGAAGCTGATAGGTTGTGAGTTAGCACTTGACTTGTTAAAGGTTGGGTCTGGGAGACAGATTTCTAAAAGTGAGGAAGAGCCTGAATTATACCCAATCAAAACTCATTCACTACACAGTTTCTTTTTGAAGGTGTATTAGATTATGTCCAATCAAAACTCATTCATTCCATAGTTTTTCTTGAATTGTACCTAAATATGAGTACTAGAAGATACATCTATGGTTAATAGCTTTGGGGTACGGGTTACATGACTCAGTGTGTAAAGCATATACCAGCCTACAATAGTATTCACAAACATGACCCCAGACTGTTAATAGCCCTGCCTTGCTCAAGTTAAAGTGTACGTAGATTTAAGCCACTGATTCACAATCTAAAGATAGTTCTAAATTAATTATGGTTAGCCTCAGGTATATACTTCACCATGTGCCAGGCTTCTTTTAAAAACTGTGCTCATTATCTTAACTTCAGTAGACTCTTTAAGAATGATATTATTTTGAACCATATTAAATAATAGAAATGTTACACATGCATTTTCTAGTTCATTACACTTGTTATATTTTCTTAACTGAGTTTTATATTTCTAGAAGAGTAAAATAGCCTCGTGAGCAACAACGTTAGATGCTAAGTAATATTTCTTCAAATTTATGAAATGTTCACATTAATTTCTCCCAGATTTCAAAATATTTTGATGCATTCTGGGAGATATGGCAATTTATATTGCCTGATATATATTAGACACTTCTTTTTATGCTCTTCATTCAGAAACCCCACTCCCAAAATGTATAACCTTTAAAGGAATTTTACAGTCATTACTGGGAATTCAAATTTAATTCAACCTCATGTGAAGCTACCAACAGAACTAATTAAAAGGGCAATAGAAGAGACAGATAATTTCTATATATAGCTAAATTTTCACATAACAGAAAAATAGAAATAGTATTAAAGCAAACTTATCCTTTTTGGGATTAGCAAATTTATTTGACATTGATTGTAAATTATATTCATTTCAGAAACCTGAAAATGTTAAAACTGTACATCTTAGTTTCAGTAAATTATTAGATACGACTTCCTCTCTTTTAAATATTAATAGTTAAATACTCCTGGGCTTTGACCCTTTAACATCCTTATTTTTTTTTTTTTAAAGATTTATTTATTTATTTATTTTGAGCGGGGGTCGGGTTGGGGAGGGAGGGGAGCGGGCGGGCCACTTCTATTGGTCTTTCTCTATTTTCATCCGTCTTGTTCTTTGGCTCCTGTGGGCCTCCCATCACTGTGGCATCTGTTGCTGCAGAGCGCTGGTTCTGGGCGCATGCGCTCCAGAGCTCCGGCTCGGTAATTGGACACATCAGTCCAGCCGCTCCGCGGCACGTGGGATCTTCCCAGGCCAGGGATCGAACCGGCCCCCCCTGCACTGCAAGGCAGTGTCCTTACCCACTGGACCACCAGGGGAAGCCCAACATCCTTAATTTTAAGGATGCTTTTAATCCCAACTCCTCCCACTTGTTCCTATAATTCAGTGTACCCAATATATATTTCTACAGACTTTCTCACCCACCCTTCAGTAGTCTTCTGTGCCCAATCTCTTTTATTACCTTTTTCCCTGTAAACCAATTTCTCTTTTTTACCTTTTCACTAAAAACTTTTCAAAACTCGAGTTTTATATTTCTAGAAGAGTAAAATAGCCTCGTGAGCAACAACGTTAGATGCTAAGTAATATTTCTTCAAATTTATGAAATGTTCACATTAATTTCTCCCAGATTTCAAAATATTTTGATGCATTCTGGGAGATATGGCAATTTATATTGCCTGATATATATTAGACACTTCTTTTTATGCTCTTCATTCAGAAACCCCACTCCCAAAATGTATAACCTTTAAAGGAATTTTACAGTCATTACTGGGAATTCAAATTTAATTCAACCTCATGTGAAGCTACCAACAGAACTAATTAAAAGGGCAATAGAAGAGACAGATAATTTCTATATATAGCTAAATTTTCACATAACAGAAAAATAGAAATAGTATTAAAGCAAACTTATCCTTTTTGGGATTAGCAAATTTATTTGACATTGATTGTAAATTATATTCATTTCAGAAACCTGAAAATGTTAAAACTGTACATCTTAGTTTCAGTAAATTATTAGATACGACTTCCTCTCTTTTAAATATTAATAGTTAAATACTCCTGGGCTTTGACCCTTTAACATCCTTATTTTTTTTTTTTTAAAGATTTATTTATTTATTTATTTTGAGCGGGGGTCGGGTTGGGGAGGGAGGGGAGCGGGCGGGCCACTTCTATTGGTCTTTCTCTATTTTCATCCGTCTTGTTCTTTGGCTCCTGTGGGCCTCCCATCACTGTGGCATCTGTTGCTGCAGAGCGCTGGTTCTGGGCGCATGCGCTCCAGAGCTCCGGCTCGGTAATTGGACACATCAGTCCAGCCGCTCCGCGGCACGTGGGATCTTCCCAGGCCAGGGATCGAACCGGCCCCCCCTGCACTGCAAGGCAGTGTCCTTACCCACTGGACCACCAGGGGAAGCCCAACATCCTTAATTTTAAGGATGCTTTTAATCCCAACTCCTCCCACTTGTTCCTATAATTCAGTGTACCCAATATATATTTCTACAGACTTTCTCACCCACCCTTCAGTAGTCTTCTGTGCCCAATCTCTTTTATTACCTTTTTCCCTGTAAAAACTTTCAGGTGTTGCATCTCGTTCCTTCTTTAAGATACTCGCTGTAGTTATCCATCTTTTCACTAAAAAAACTTTTCAAAGGTTAGCTCCTTCCTCTTCTTCCTTACTATCTATAAACTATTCAAATCCATTCAACCTGGCTTTAGGCTCCATCATTTAATGAAATAATTCTCTTTATAGGGCTGTTTATTTTCTAATTATTAGAACTTACTGAGTGTTGCTTCATCCTTTATTCTATTAGACCTCAAGCATTTGTTTTCTTGGTTTGTTATTGGTAACTTGATACCCTTTCCTTCTTAGCTTCCAAGTCACTATGCTTTTCTAACACCTTCTTACCTTAATTACTTATTCCTCTTCTGCCCAACTCCCCCGCCCATAAAATGTAACCATTTCTATTTGAATTTCTTTATTTACATCTCACACTTGACATCAGCCTTTCTCATAGCTTCAACAGTCATTTTACGTCAATGACCCTCAAATTGTGGTGGTCACATCATACTTCTGCGTTTCCAGTTTTCTGTTTATCTATCTTTGAATGTCATAGTTGTGTTTCAAATTGGACATATCCAACACCAAACTTTACTATGTCTCCTGCTGTTTTTCTAAGTCTGTGCCATTATCCCAGCCATCTAGACATGAAACTTTGGATTCACCATCACCTTTTTGTTTTCTCTTACCTTCATTAAGTCAGTGGTTGAAGTTTATAGACATCATTGTTTAACAATAGTTGGTGTCTAATCCTGTTTTTTTAATTTATTTTTTTAAATTTTTTTTATTTCCACATTTCTGGTGAAATTATTTCTTGCTTGATTATATAAATAACCCTTTACATTTGGTCCCTTTTTGGCCCTAATCCACCATTCTCCAACATATCTCCTGAAAGCTTCATGATTCTGATCACACCTCTCCCTAATGAAGTCTTATCAAACACTCATTAGTAACTGTTCAATAATTTAACTTTAGTCTAGTATTTAGACCAACCCACGAGTGAGCCTAAGCCACCCATTTTTCAAAACCAATCTCACATTAGAGGTTACTGCCTTAAAAACCAAATTTAAAATCCTTCATTACCTTTTTCCCTGTAAAAACTTTCAGGTGTTGCATCTCGTTCCTTCTTTAAGATACTCGCTGTAGTTATCCATCTTTTCACTAAAAAAACTTTTCAAAGGTTAGCTCCTTCCTCTTCTTCCTTACTATCTATAAACTATTCAAATCCATTCAACCTGGCTTTAGGCTCCATCATTTAATGAAATAATTCTCTTTATAGGGCTGTTTATTTTCTAATTATTAGAACTTACTGAGTGTTGCTTCATCCTTTATTCTATTAGACCTCAAGCATTTGTTTTCTTGGTTTGTTATTGGTAACTTGATACCCTTTCCTTCTTAGCTTCCAAGTCACTATGCTTTTCTAACACCTTCTTACCTTAATTACTTATTCCTCTTCTGCCCAACTCCCCCGCCCATAAAATGTAACCATTTCTATTTGAATTTCTTTATTTACATCTCACACTTGACATCAGCCTTTCTCATAGCTTCAACAGTCATTTTACGTCAATGACCCTCAAATTGTGGTGGTCACATCATACTTCTGCGTTTCCAGTTTTCTGTTTATCTATCTTTGAATGTCATAGTTGTGTTTCAAATTGGACATATCCAACACCAAACTTTACTATGTCTCCTGCTGTTTTTCTAAGTCTGTGCCATTATCCCAGCCATCTAGACATGAAACTTTGGATTCACCATCACCTTTTTGTTTTCTCTTACCTTCATTAAGTCAGTGGTTGAAGTTTATAGACATCATTGTTTAACAATAGTTGGTGTCTAATCCTGTTTTTTTAATTTATTTTTTTAAATTTTTTTTATTTCCACATTTCTGGTGAAATTATTTCTTGCTTGATTATATAAATAACCCTTTACATTTGGTCCCTTTTTGGCCCTAATCCACCATTCTCCAACATATCTCCTGAAAGCTTCATGATTCTGATCACACCTCTCCCTAATGAAGTCTTATCAAACACTCATTAGTAACTGTTCAATAATTTAACTTTAGTCTAGTATTTAGACCAACCCACGAGTGAGCCTAAGCCACCCATTTTTCAAAACCAATCTCACATTAGAGGTTACTGCTATACAATTTAAAATCCAGCCAAAACTGTCTAGAAATCCTTCATGTTCCCAATCTCTACTAATCTTTATTCTCTAATGCTAATATTTTAACTCTTTATTGACTCTTCTTACCCACCCCTCACAATTCCTGTCTTATAGCAGAAGACTTCACCTCTAGTTTCAATAAGAAAATAGAGGTTTTGGAAACTCTCAAATATTCCCTCCTCCCTCAAATAAAACTTATTCCCATCTTTACTTGTTACCTATTCTTTCGCTATAGTTCCAGTAAGAGGCGTGACTTCTCCCTCTCTGTCATCTATCCCTCCATCTGTTTCTGCATTCCTTATCTTCAAATTTCTTAACCGTTTTGTTAGGCCCTTTTTATTCTATGTCTTCAGCCTTTCTCTGTCTGTTATTCACCTGATCACCCAACCTTCTGTCTTATAATCAAGTGCATTTCATTTCTAAGAATTGAACCTTCTCCTAACCTAATGTTCCATCTAGTAGGTTCTCTGTCCTTATAGAGCCAATATTCTGGGGAAGGTAGTTTATATTCATTTGTCTCTACCTCTTTGTCTTATGCTCAGTTTTCAACTCATTGCAAAATGGTTTCTACTTCTATCACTACTCTAAGAGTGATATTACCATGGTTTCTGCTGACCATACGGTTCTAAATCCAATGTGACAGTTCAGTCCTTATTTCTTTAAAAAAGAAATTTATCTATTTAATTATCTATTTAATTATTTACTTAGATGTTCTGTGTCTTAGTTGACACACACACTGGATCTTTTAATGTTCATTATGGCATGAGGAAGCCTTAGTTGTGGCATATGGTATCCAGTTTCCTGACTAGGGATAGAACCCAGGCCACCTGTATCTGAGAAGCTTTTAAGAAATAATGATGCCTGAGCTCTGCCCATAGAAGTTCACATTTAATTGGTCTCAGAGAAAAATCACACTTTCTGTGTTTTGCAAACACTTGTCAGGTGACTATAATGTGCAGAGACAATGGTCTCCTACATTGGCAAGTGGGTTCTTTACCACCAGTGCCATCTGGGAAGCCCTTGTTTTAAATAAGTACATATTTATCATATTTGATGGCCCTTGATGTCAGGATCACGTTCAAATTCCTCACTATATGTCTTCATACTTTGGACATAGCATGCAAAAAACTTGTAATTTAAAAATACATAAAATGGTTCCATTACATAGTATAACCAGAATAATAATTAAGCCAAATTCAAACCATGTTCATAGCAGAAGACTTCACCTCTAGTTTCAATAAGAAAATAGAGGTTTTGGAAACTCTCAAATATTCCCTCCTCCCTCAAATAAAACTTATTCCCATCTTTACTTGTTACCTATTCTTTCGCTATAGTTCCAGTAAGAGGCGTGACTTCTCCCTCTCTGTCATCTATCCCTCCATCTGTTTCTGCATTCCTTATCTTCAAATTTCTTAACCGTTTTGTTAGGCCCTTTTTATTCTATGTCTTCAGCCTTTCTCTGTCTGTTATTCACCTGATCACCCAACCTTCTGTCTTATAATCAAGTGCATTTCATTTCTAAGAATTGAACCTTCTCCTAACCTAATGTTCCATCTAGTAGGTTCTCTGTCCTTATAGAGCCAATATTCTGGGGAAGGTAGTTTATATTCATTTGTCTCTACCTCTTTGTCTTATGCTCAGTTTTCAACTCATTGCAAAATGGTTTCTACTTCTATCACTACTCTAAGAGTGATATTACCATGGTTTCTGCTGACCATACGGTTCTAAATCCAATGTGACAGTTCAGTCCTTATTTCTTTAAAAAAGAAATTTATCTATTTAATTATCTATTTAATTATTTACTTAGATGTTCTGTGTCTTAGTTGACACACACACTGGATCTTTTAATGTTCATTATGGCATGAGGAAGCCTTAGTTGTGGCATATGGTATCCAGTTTCCTGACTAGGGATAGAACCCAGGCCACCTGTATCTGAGAAGCTTTTAAGAAATAATGATGCCTGAGCTCTGCCCATAGAAGTTCACATTTAATTGGTCTCAGAGAAAAATCACACTTTCTGTGTTTTGCAAACACTTGTCAGGTGACTATAATGTGCAGAGACAATGGTCTCCTACATTGGCAAGTGGGTTCTTTACCACCAGTGCCATCTGGGAAGCCCTTGTTTTAAATAAGTACATATTTATCATATTTGATGGCCCTTGATGTCAGGATCACGTTCAAATTCCTCACTATATGTCTTCATACTTTGGACATAGCATGCAAAAAACTTGTAATTTAAAAATACATAAAATGGTTCCATTACATAGTATAACCAGAATAATAATTAAGCCAAATTCAAACCATGTTCATAAGGAAAGAAGGTTAGTGTCAACATTCAGATGACTGAGCTTAAAAAAATAAAACAAAAAAAAAAACAGAACTAAGAAAAATGTTTGTTCACAGTCTGGGGTTTTAAATGTGGCCCTACAAAAATAAACAGTTCTTAAATTCTGGTAGAAGCAGTTTGTGGGCTGCTGTCCTAATCAATTCTCCAGTGATCTAGCCCCACTAACCTTCTAATCTTGGCACTACCTAAATTGTGTTTTTGTAACAACTTGCACAATCTTCCCTTTTTGCAGCTTCCTTTTCTCCAGTGGAACTGACTTTAGAGGATACTGACAGCGCTGAACTACATGATGAAACAATCTCTTTTCCCCTTTTAGTACATCTGGGAAAGATGCTCTTGCATATAGTAATTTCTAAAGTGTAATTAACAAGGAAAGGGGAAATTGGTTAATAAAATAGAATTGTCTTAAGATCTGCCCCCATGGTACTTAAGAAATATTAGAACAATGACATTTATGAGCCATGCTCAAAAAAGGAGGGGAGAAAAAAAGATTTGTCATTCAAATCAATTTAAAAATAAAAACAAAAACAACCCCAATTCATCCCCTGTACCTCCTTGCCCTAGAACATTTTTTCAGAAAAGGAAATATCTGTTGATCTTCTAGATGCCTCTGAGCAAGACAGACCTCCCCATCAATAATAGGTGCAGAAATACTGCACCTTCTGCAGAAAGGAAATCTGCCTCCAGGCTACAAATGGCTTGGGGACCGATGAGGTGCAGAAATACCAGATGTTTCTAAGCAAGGACTGTGAGAGAGAATCCAACATTTATTTAGAACAGTACCTTTAAAACTCATTTGCCTGGGATGGTAGGATGCATAACCCTTGTACATACTAACCCAGTGTATTCTTTTTCGAAATGCCCAATTTTTTTTACCACCAGTGTCTCCTACATTGGCAAGTGGGTTCTTTACCACCAGTGCCATCTGGGAAGCCCTTGTTTTAAATAAGTACATATTTATCATATTTGATGGCCCTTGATGTCAGGATCACGTTCAAATTCCTCACTATATGTCTTCATACTTTGGACATAGCATGCAAAAAACTTGTAATTTAAAAATACATAAAATGGTTCCATTACATAGTATAACCAGAATAATAATTAAGCCAAATTCAAACCATGTTCATAAGGAAAGAAGGTTAGTGTCAACATTCAGATGACTGAGCTTAAAAAAATAAAACAAAAAAAAAAACAGAACTAAGAAAAATGTTTGTTCACAGTCTGGGGTTTTAAATGTGGCCCTACAAAAATAAACAGTTCTTAAATTCTGGTAGAAGCAGTTTGTGGGCTGCTGTCCTAATCAATTCTCCAGTGATCTAGCCCCACTAACCTTCTAATCTTGGCACTACCTAAATTGTGTTTTTGTAACAACTTGCACAATCTTCCCTTTTTGCAGCTTCCTTTTCTCCAGTGGAACTGACTTTAGAGGATACTGACAGCGCTGAACTACATGATGAAACAATCTCTTTTCCCCTTTTAGTACATCTGGGAAAGATGCTCTTGCATATAGTAATTTCTAAAGTGTAATTAACAAGGAAAGGGGAAATTGGTTAATAAAATAGAATTGTCTTAAGATCTGCCCCCATGGTACTTAAGAAATATTAGAACAATGACATTTATGAGCCATGCTCAAAAAAGGAGGGGAGAAAAAAAGATTTGTCATTCAAATCAATTTAAAAATAAAAACAAAAACAACCCCAATTCATCCCCTGTACCTCCTTGCCCTAGAACATTTTTTCAGAAAAGGAAATATCTGTTGATCTTCTAGATGCCTCTGAGCAAGACAGACCTCCCCATCAATAATAGGTGCAGAAATACTGCACCTTCTGCAGAAAGGAAATCTGCCTCCAGGCTACAAATGGCTTGGGGACCGGATGAGATGGTCTGCAGCACAGGGTATACCAGATGTTTCTAAGCAAGGACTGTGAGAGAGAATCCAACATTTATTTAGAACAGTACCTTTAAAACTCATTTGCCTGGGATGGTAGGATGCATAACCCTTGTACATACTAACCCAGTGTATTCAGAAATGTATGGGTGTGGGTATGTACTCGAAAATAAATTCACAAGAAAATTTGCAATTCATTATTAGGTCATTAAATCAATTTTGTATGTCTCAACTAGCATTTTAAAACAAGAATAGAAAACAGTTTGCATTTTACACATTAATGGTAAGTATTTTCAGTTGCATACACCAATTTCTAAGACACAAACTCACAAGAGTTTACTAAATCTAGAGAAACAAAATTATGCAACAATATCCATGAAAGGATATGGAATAAACTTTTTCCAGCCAATGGGCCTCAGGAAGTTTCAATCACCATCAAAGACCATGTTCCGGGCACCTTACTAACCACAAAGGAAAAAGTGTTCCAGGTACACAATCTTCAAGTTTCTCCTCTGCTCTCTGATTTTGCCAGACTTAGCGTTACATATGCTAAGAATCAGAAGAAAATGGCAACCCACTCCAGTATTCTTGCATGGAAAATTCCATAGACAGAGAAACCCAGCAAGACTTTTGAACTACCCCTTGGTAGTCTAAGGGGTCTCAAATATACTATAGGACTTCTCTGATAGCTCAGTGGTAAGGAATCGGCCTTCAATGGAGGAGACCTGTGTTCCATCACTGGATTGGGAAGATCCCCCTGGAGGAGGGCATGGCAACCCACTTCAGTGTCCTTACCTGGAGAATTCCATGGATGGAGGGGCCTGGCGGACTGCAGTCCATGGGATCACACAGAGTTGGACATGACTGAAGTGACTAAGCAGCATCAGCATGCTAAGAATCAAACCCTGTGTCACTGCTGTGGGAGAAGGAAAAACAAGGTTTGAGGGAAGGTAGTTATAACTGAAAAAAACTCATGTGCTCTGTCTTATCTTTATTTTGCTTGTTCTGTTTGGGGGTCTCTGACCTGGATGCCCAGTACTTTCATTATGAATCCGTGTTTCTTGGGGTCCCCAGGTCAAGTGCCCAACCAAGTCTAATACTCTTAAGAAGTGACTTCCTCTTCTGCCTCACCAAAAGTTACATGCCCTATAAGGTCATCTTTCTTGGTCTAAGAGATGGGACCTCAGAGAGGCTCTTGAGGACTTAATGTCATAGCATATGAAATAGAATGTCTTCCAAGCTAGTATCATCCTTTTGACAGGAGCATCACAATAGCATGAGATTGTAAACAATTTAGGATATGTCAATTCATCCTTTCAATTAAAGCGATACTGAAGTAAGTTAGAAAGAAACTGTTTCTAACTTTAAGGAATTTTGAGCCTGGAAGAGATGAGAAGTTAAATCAGAGAGATGTTAAATAAGTATAAAATAAAAATTGTACTTAAAAATGTTAAGTAAGGGAGATAAATAAATTCATAGAAAGATATATAAAAAGATTTATAAAGCTATAAAAAGATAATTTTAATTAAGTCTAGTGGGTCAGGCAAGTCATTGGAGGCAGTGGCATTTAAACTGAGGCTTGAGAATAGTAGGCATTAGCTGGATGAGGGAAGAAGGCCACGGCATGAATCTCCGTAGGCAGACTGTCACTTTACTAGCTGTGTACCTTTTGAGAAGAAATTTTAACTCTTTTAAGCTTCAGTTTTATAAAAAAAAAATCAAGGTCATAAGCCAATCTTAGATGATATAAAGCATATAAAGCATGTAGCACAGGCTCAGTACTTAGTACTCAATACATAGCCACTAGTAATGGTAGTCGTAATGGCAACAGTTTGGTAGTGGTGACAACAGGATTCAGACAGGGCAATACTGGCTTCCAGATGAAATGATATTTATGTGAATCTTTATAGACTGGGACTTATGGGAGAGCTGCTTATTCATAACTGCAAGTTGCTCAGTCATGTCTGACTCTGCAACCCATGGATGAGCCATGGAATTCTCCAGGCAAGAGTGCTAAAGTGGGCAGCCTTTCCCTACTTCAGGGCATCTTCCCAATCCAATGATTGAACCCATGTCTCCCGCACTGCAGGCAGATTCTTTACCATCTGAGCCACTGGGGAATCCCCAAAAGGGTGGTATATTGTGCTGGGGAGGTCAGCAGGTGGCAGGGGGAAAGGAAGAAGAAAGGCTTCCACAACCAGGAATTGAACCTGGGCTGCGGAAGTGAGCACGCTGAAGTCTAACTGTTAGACAACAAGGGAGCTTATTCTTGAGTCTCATTCATTTGAAATGGAAGCCATTCGATGGCAACTAATGACTCTATGAGACCTCCAGAAACAGGCAAACAATCTCAGAATGCAAGCATGGAGCAGCCTTCAATAGTAGCAGAAGCCCAGGAAATCCTCTAGTTATAGGAAGTATTTCTTCAGAGCAGGAATGTGGGGCTCCTGCTTTCATCAACTCATTATCCTCCATGTTCTGGCTTACAGTGAGGCTTCATTCACTTTTTCAAGATAATTTAAACATGCTTTAATAGTTCACATTGGAGTGAACAGACTGAAGAGAACTCTTAGTTGATATTCATTTTACATTTATATAGTCCAATCTTTAATATGGAAGAGACACTGAATAGAAACCATTTTTGATCCAGTGATAAGCAGGAAACGACTATATGAGTTAACATGCTTTTCAAGCATCATTGGAAATGAACACTCTATAGTTCATTCATCTTTTTTTATTAAAAAAAGAAAATTATTCTTTCGATCATTCTTTCTTAACAATGATAATACACAGTTCCTCATAAAGGCTTTCAATTGAAAGTGTTCTGGTATTAAATAACTGCTGCTCACTGAGTAACAGTGTCCAAGAATGCACCCAAGCAAGAGCCCAGTTATATCCAAGCCCTATTCAAAAATCTTTCAATGGTTCCATGGAAACAGGAATCTTACATAACTCTTCACTTTGGCATATGGCCCTCTGATTCCAACACATTTTACTAAGTTCATTTGTATATGATTCCCAGACTCTCCAGCTGAAATAGATTACTCATGGTTTCCCACACACAACCCTCAATTTCCTGGCTTCCTGCCTTTGTTTATGCCATTGCTTCTATCTATAACAATCTTCTTTACTCTTTAAAACCCTACCATCCATCAGATCATCCCAAATGACATCTTCCTTTCAGGATCATCAAATCTTTCTTGGTCTCTAAAATTCGATCGAACTTTCTTTCCCAAAGCCTCCCAATACTCTGTGTGTATGCCAGTCACTCAGTTGTGTTCAACCCTTTGTTATCCCATGAACTGTAGTCTGCCAGACTCTTCTGTCTAAGGGATTTCCCAGGCAAGAATACTGGTTGTCATTTCCTACTCCAGGGGATCTTCCTGACAGAGAGATTAAAACTGTGTCTCCTGCAGCTCATGCACTGCAAGTGGATTCTTTACGACTGAGATCCAGGGAAAGCCTTCTAGGTAAATATTATCTATTATTTTTACACTGTTTGTGTTTTAAATTTACTTATCTGCCTCATCTTCCTTTATAGATTATAAACTTCTTGGGGCCATCCACTGCATTTTTCAATTTTTGTATTCCTGTGCCATTTTTCTTTACCCTCTGAGCCACCAGAGAATCCCCTGGATGACATCACCAATGCAATGAACATGAACTTAGGCAAACTTCAGGAGATGTTGAAGGACAGGGGGGCCTAGTGTGCTGCAGTCCATGAGGCTGCCAGGAGTTGGACATGACTGGATGACTGAACAACAAAAAGCATTTTCCAAAATGTTGTTATTCCCAAAGCAGTTTCACGTAATCATGCATTGCCTCCTTCCCACAAAGTCCAATTAGGCAGCCCAAGAATTTTATTCAAATTTTATCCATGGACAAAGTGAGGTACAGAGAATTTAAGTAGCAAATGTTTTTGTTCATACAACTGGTAAATTCTGTCAAACCAGTTTAAAAATACAAAAATGTCATAAGTTAGAATCTTTCAATGGTTCCATGGAAACAGGAATCTTACATAACTCTTCACTTTGGCATATGGCCCTCTGATTCCAACACATTTTACTAAGTTCATTTGTATATGATTCCCAGACTCTCCAGCTGAAATAGATTACTCATGGTTTCCCACACACAACCCTCAATTTCCTGGCTTCCTGCCTTTGTTTATGCCATTGCTTCTATCTATAACAATCTTCTTTACTCTTTAAAACCCTACCATCCATCAGATCATCCCAAATGACATCTTCCTTTCAGGATCATCAAATCTTTCTTGGTCTCTAAAATTCGATCGAACTTTCTTTCCCAAAGCCTCCCAATACTCTGTGTGTATGCCAGTCACTCAGTTGTGTTCAACCCTTTGTTATCCCATGAACTGTAGTCTGCCAGACTCTTCTGTCTAAGGGATTTCCCAGGCAAGAATACTGGTTGTCATTTCCTACTCCAGGGGATCTTCCTGACAGAGAGATTAAAACTGTGTCTCCTGCAGCTCATGCACTGCAAGTGGATTCTTTACGACTGAGATCCAGGGAAAGCCTTCTAGGTAAATATTATCTATTATTTTTACACTGTTTGTGTTTTAAATTTACTTATCTGCCTCATCTTCCTTTATAGATTATAAACTTCTTGGGGCCATCCACTGCATTTTTCAATTTTTGTATTCCTGTGCCATTTTTCTTTACCCTCTGAGCCACCAGAGAATCCCCTGGATGACATCACCAATGCAATGAACATGAACTTAGGCAAACTTCAGGAGATGTTGAAGGACAGGGAGGCCTAGTGTGCTGCAGTCCATGAGGCTGCCAGGAGTTGGACATGACTGGATGACTGAACAACAAAAAGCATTTTCCAAAATGTTGTTATTCCCAAAGCAGTTTCACGTAATCATGCATTGCCTCCTTCCCACAAAGTCCAATTAGGCAGCCCAAGAATTTTATTCAAATTTTATCCATGGACAAAGTGAGGTACAGAGAATTTAAGTAGCAAATGTTTTTGTTCATACAACTGGTAAATTCTGTCACCAGTATCTCAGAGATTGAGAGAGGCCTATACCATTTTGCATATTTGAAAGAAGTACAAAAAATGTCATAAGTTAGACAAATATCACATAATATTTTAAAACGTTTTTGTTTAATAAATATTATTAACATAAGATATGCAATGCAAAATAATGACAAGTAAAGGAATATATGTGTGTGTAAATGTGTAGAAGTATATACATGCACAGTATACACTATACAGTGTGACTTAATAATCTATGTGTGGGCTTCCCCTGGTGGTCCAGTGGGTAAGGACACTGCCTTGCAGTGCAAGGGGCGCTGGTTCGATCCCTGGCCTGGGAAGATCCCACGTGCCGTGGAGCGGCTGGACTGATGTGTCCAATTACCGAGCTGGAGCTTTGGAGCGCATGAGCCCAGAGCCAGCGCTCTGCAATGACAGACGCCACTGCGATGGGAGGCCCACAGGAGCCAAAGAACAAAGACAGATGCAAATAGAGAAATGAAAGACCAATAGAAGTGGCCCGCCCACTCCCCTCCCTCCCCAACCCGACCCCCGCCCAAAAATAAATAAATAAATAAATCTTTAAAAAAAAAAAAATCTATGTGTTGAGTTACATAACAAATATTTTGTGGCAAAAAACAAAAACTCTTATTTACCTACATAATAACAATTTCCCCATTAGCAGAAATATTCTCAGTCGAGAAAAATAATGCAAATGATTATTGGAATAGTATAGTCAATGGGCTTCTCAGATATCTAAGTGGAAAGTATCCACCTGCCAAGCATGAGAGGTGAGTTTGATTCCCGGTAGGGAAGATCCCCCAGAGAAGGTAGGCAACCCACTCCAGTATTCTTTCCTGGGGAATCCCATGGACAGAGGAGCCTGTTAGGCTATAGTCCATGGGGTTGCAAAAGAATTGGACAAGACTTGGTGAATAATAAAAGAGTATAATCATAGTATTAGCTTCTCTTATTTTTAGTTTAGAGGTACTCATGGTACCCAATTCTAGTGAAAGCTAATCTTCCTACTTTGGATCATGTTATGCAATTGGACCATAAAGAAAGCTGAGAGCTCAATTGATACCTTCAAACTGTGGTGGTAGAGATGATTCTTGATAGTCCCTTGCACTGCAAGGAGAGTAAACCAGTTAATCCTAAAGGAAATCAACCCTGAATATACATTGGAAGGACTGATGCTGAAGCTGAAACTGTAATACTTGCTGCTACCCACTGTGAAGAGACAACTCGTTGGAAAAGAAACTAGATGGCAGGAGGAAGAAAGTTAGACAAATATCACATAATATTTTAAAACGTTTTTGTTTAATAAATATTATTAACATAAGATATGCAATGCAAAATAATGACAAGTAAAGGAATATATGTGTGTGTAAATGTGTAGAAGTATATACATGCACAGTATACACTATACAGTGTGACTTAATAATCTATGTGTGGGCTTCCCCTGGTGGTCCAGTGGGTAAGGACACTGCCTTGCAGTGCAAGGGGCGCTGGTTCGATCCCTGGCCTGGGAAGATCCCACGTGCCGTGGAGCGGCTGGACTGATGTGTCCAATTACCGAGCTGGAGCTTTGGAGCGCATGAGCCCAGAGCCAGCGCTCTGCAATGACAGACGCCACTGCGATGGGAGGCCCACAGGAGCCAAAGAACAAAGACAGATGCAAATAGAGAAATGAAAGACCAATAGAAGTGGCCCGCCCACTCCCCTCCCTCCCCAACCCGACCCCCGCCCAAAAATAAATAAATAAATAAATCTTTAAAAAAAAAAAAATCTATGTGTTGAGTTACATAACAAATATTTTGTGGCAAAAAACAAAAACTCTTATTTACCTACATAATAACAATTTCCCCATTAGCAGAAATATTCTCAGTCGAGAAAAATAATGCAAATGATTATTGGAATAGTATAGTCAATGGGCTTCTCAGATATCTAAGTGGAAAGTATCCACCTGCCAAGCATGAGAGGTGAGTTTGATTCCCGGTAGGGAAGATCCCCCAGAGAAGGTAGGCAACCCACTCCAGTATTCTTTCCTGGGGAATCCCATGGACAGAGGAGCCTGTTAGGCTATAGTCCATGGGGTTGCAAAAGAATTGGACAAGACTTGGTGAATAATAAAAGAGTATAATCATAGTATTAGCTTCTCTTATTTTTAGTTTAGAGGTACTCATGGTACCCAATTCTAGTGAAAGCTAATCTTCCTACTTTGGATCATGTTATGCAATTGGACCATAAAGAAAGCTGAGAGCTCAATTGATACCTTCAAACTGTGGTGGTAGAGATGATTCTTGATAGTCCCTTGCACTGCAAGGAGAGTAAACCAGTTAATCCTAAAGGAAATCAACCCTGAATATACATTGGAAGGACTGATGCTGAAGCTGAAACTGTAATACTTGCTGCTACCCACTGTGAAGAGACAACTCGTTGGAAAAGACCCTGATGCTGGGAAAACTAGATGGCAGGAGGAGAAGGAAATGAGAGCGGACAAGATGGTTGGATGGCATCACTGATTCAATAGACAGGAATCTGAGCAGCCTCTGGGAGATGCTGAAGGACAGGGAAGCCCGGCGTTCTGAAGTTCATGGGGTCGCAAAGACTTGGACATGACTGAACAGCTGAGCTGAACTGATGTAGGGATATGATGTCTGGATATCTGGCAGCAATTTTGAAATGATGAGGTGGCAACACTAACAATCAAATCAAGTCCTAGTGATGTAAAGAGTAAAAGGATAGAAAAACCTGTGTCTGTTCTCAGTGACTTTACTGATCCACTAAAACGGCTGGGCCGGGACTATTTTATTAATCTAACAAAATCTTTTTCTAAAACCTTAAGAAATACAACTTAGTTGGGTTTTCACTTATTTGTATGTGAAAATAATCTTGACTACAATATTCTTCCTTCAGTCTTGCTTGTGATTATATGTAAAAATTCTTTGGAGAGAATATCAGCATACATACCACAACCTCTTTGTGAATGTGAAGCCAGAGTCAGCTGCCCTCCCTGACCTCCCTGTTGAAACACTTTCTCCTTGCAAAAGGTTAGCGATCAGACCAGGAGTCCTCAGCAACTAGACTCCAGTCTAGTGCTTTTTTGTCACAAAGTGCTCTGTGGAACCACCACAAAAGTTATCTGGTCTATCACTCAAAAAATTAAGGCTCTTATGTCATTTGTTTCTCCTCAGCAACAACATGAATTCAAAGGTACAAGTCAACTCCATTAAAAGAATTTCCAGGTTCAGACAGATGGTGTTAGGAATAATTTGAAGATTCCACAGAGGAAGATCAATGAAAGCCGAATAACTCTCCCTTCATGACTCAACATTTAGTAAAGATAAGTGACAGTAAAATACTTCAGAGGTGCATAGAATTATTCTGACTTTGTGACATCTTTCTTCTAAGGATCTCAGAAAAATTATGTAAAGAATGCACATCTCCACATCAGACTCAGGTATTACACATGTGAACAGGAAAAAGACAAGCTCATTCACTTTCCTGCTCTCCATTCACTTTATGTGTGGTATGTGGGTGTACTTAAACAGTATGCCTATTTATATTCAATCACATATGGATGCTATATATGAACTAGGTATCTATAATATGGATATTTTAAATATTTGTTTACCACCAACTGCTTAACTGGGATTTCCATGAATAGAATAAAAGAGGCATATACTAAATACATGTGCAGATGTATACAAGGATCTAGTATAATTTACTATTATTTCTTTTTATGGGCCAAACAAGAAAAAGAAAAAATCAAGTACCCTAAATAAATTTTGCTCATTCCTGTTTCTCTTACCATGAAAGAATATGCTTAATATACCATAAACATCATTGTTAAGGGAGGAAGAGAGAAAATTATCTAGGGAAAGAATAAACCCTAAGTTTTGAGAAAGGATCACAATGAAACAAGATTGTTCATTCTTTTTGTAGAAAATATTTTCATGTTTATATTAAGTCCAATAAAAATGCATTTTAAACAAATAAAAACATGTCAAGGATAACAATAGGCTATTACTGAGTTGGGAAGAAAAAGAAAGCTTGCCAGGAATAGGCATGTCTATTTTTTAAGCATCCTGCTTCAAAAAGCAGGAAGTTGGGATGTTGCATCTTTAATTTCTCTGTTAATTATGGATTGAGCATTGTTGTGAATCTTGTCCTCAAAACCGAGCTCGGAAAATAAGAGCAGATGCTCATCCCCAGGTTTGGCTCATATGGGAATTGAATGGAACATATTGGTTTATAATTAATGTAATTTGTTGGATTATCTTTTGTGAAGGAGCGAAGGTAAACAACCTTGCAGCACTATGGTAATATCTTTGGAGCTTGGAGCTTCTATAGTTATGGATGAAAAAAGAAAAGAGCTCTTCCTGTCAGATTACAGGGAATTTTGAAATGTCTGTCACATTCAAACATACTTTTAATTAATTCAAAGGAAAGAATTAGGTGAGAGACCCTAAAGCTAATTACAAATAGTGTGTAAAATGGGAGCCGTTGGTTTCCCAATGCATAGAATTTTCATTGAAATTTTTAAGGATCTCAAAAATTGGGCAAAGACTCAGGTATTACACATGTGAACAGGAAAAGACAAGCTCATTCACTTTCCTGCTCTCCATTCACTTTATGTGTGGTATGTGGGTGTACTTAAACAGTATGCCTATTTATATTCAATCACATATGGATGCTATATATGAACTAGGTATCTATAATATGGATATTTTAAATATTTGTTTACCACCAACTGCTTAACTGGGATTTCCATGAATAGAATAAAAGAGGCATATACTAAATACATGTGCAGATGTATACAAGGATCTAGTATAATTTACTATTATTTCTTTTTATGGGCCAAACAAGAAAAAGAAAAAATCAAGTACCCTAAATAAATTTTGCTCATTCCTGTTTCTCTTACCATGAAAGAATATGCTTAATATACCATAAACATCATTGTTAAGGGAGGAAGAGAGAAAATTATCTAGGGAAAGAATAAACCCTAAGTTTTGAAAAATGATCACAATGAAACAAGATTGTTCATTCTTTTTGTAGAAAATATTTTCATGTTTATATTAAGTCCAATAAAAATGCATTTTAAACAAATAAAAACATGTCAAGGATAACAATAGGCTATTACTGAGTTGGGAAGAAAAAGAAAGCTTGCCAGGAATAGGCATGTCTATTTTTTAAGCATCCTGCTTCAAAAAGCAGGAAGTTGGGATGTTGCATCTTTAATTTCTCTGTTAATTATGGATTGAGCATTGTTGTGAATCTTGTCCTCAAAACCGAGCTCGGAAAATAAGAGCAGATGCTCATCCCCAGGTTTGGCTCATATGGGAATTGAATGGAACATATTGGTTTATAATTAATGTAATTTGTTGGATTATCTTTTGTGAAGGAGCGAAGGTAAACAACCTTGCAGCACTATGGTAATATCTTTGGAGCTTGGAGCTTCTATAGTTATGGATGAAAAAAAAGAAAAGAGCTCTTCCTGTCAGATTACAGGGAATTTTGAAATGTCTGTCACATTCAAACATACTTTTAATTAATTCAAAGGAAAGAATTAGGTGAGAGACCCTAAAGCTAATTACAAATAGTGTGTAAAATGGGAGCCGTTGGTTTCCCAATGGGGAATTTTGATAAGCTGAGTTCTCTTTTCTATTTCTGTAATTTTACTGTGCAGTAGGGAAATGGAAGGGAAACATTTTCCCTTGTCTCTAAACAGGAAATTGGGCACAACACAAAATTCATTGATTTGAATATTCACCTTTTGAGGGGCATTGTATTATTCATAAGAAAGACACACTGACTTTTTTTCACGATGGTCAGGGTATCTGTGTATCACATCTTTGTTTTTTTCTCCATATTCCTCAGAGGTGTAGTTGTTATCTTCACTTTAAATAAACTCATTCATGAAGAAAAGAAAGTAACCATAACTCTTTTACACACACAACCAAACCAAGAAGAATAAACCTTCTTGGATGTGATGTTTTCCAGTCACAGAATGTTTTCTCTGTCTCGCAGCGATTACGGGAGCATATGTATAGCTTTAGATCTTTGATGGTCTCTGGCTATTCAGTTTTGATACTTCAAATCCAAATTTTAATTTTGATATTTTTGGTGCATTATATGCCATTAAAAAATGGGTTTTCTTAGTTTATACTAGCATAGTAAGTTTGAATCTTTTTGTTACTTTTGTATGATTAATAGGTAAAATGTCTATTTTAATTGACTTTTTTACTTTTTTCATATGTCCTTACATTTGATTGCTAAAAAAATTATTCTTTACAAAGTCTCTAAACTAGAAATCCAATTTAGAGCATCATGGATCCAGAATTTAGAAGTAACTTGGGAAAAAGGAAGTGGAGGGAGAGAGTGAAGACATTTAAAAATTTTATTTAAAAGTAAAGATGTGCATTCCCTTGAAAGCAATTACATAAATAATGTTAATCCTGTCTTTATTGCCTAAAATAACTTCTCAGGTTTCACCTTAGAAATTATTTCCTTTGGAAGTCTTTTCAGAATACCCTCCAGCCGAAGTCTGATTTAAATATTCTTTCTGTGTACAGTATAATACCTCATTTCTTATCATGTGATATTAGGTACCACACCCTAATAGAATTGCCTGGCTATTTGTCTCCCCTATTAACATGTGTGAGTCTAGCACTTTGCTTCAAAAGTATTTATTGAAACAATAAAGTAACAAGGTATTATTTGATGCTAAGAATCTAGAAAATGAGGGTAATTTTTAACACATCAGCACCCATGTTATCTATAATTTATGGAAGTCTAAGGAAACCATAGTCATGATTTAGAAAATGATAGCAAATTCCTTACACATTCATAGTTTTCTTGACTACTTTTAAGTCCAGAGAAGGGCACAATGAAGGTCTCAGATCAATTAATTCTCAAATAGTCATCATTTGTTGAAAATGAATCTATGTATTAGTGTTGAGAGACATACAGTGGAATTTTGGGCACAATCTCTACTCTGCAGTAAGATAGACCTAACATGAAACAACATTTACTGACAAAATATGATATATAATTAAATATTAAATTGTGTAGCACATGCTTTCCTTAACCATACTGACCAGAAAAGAAGAAAATTTTTAGGGCTAGAATTGTCAACAATGTCAAAGAGGTGATGAAACACGGATGACTTGTGTCGGTTAGCACTAACTCTCTCCCGGTTAAGATGCCTTACAGAGATTCTCATTTAATCCTGTTATCTCTTTTCGAGGCAAGCATTTTGTCTTCCTACTCCACAGTAGAAAATAACTGACAAATAAATCAAATCCTTAAGGTAATATCACCAATCAATGGTTTATCCAATTTTGAGTCTTGATTGCTTCACCATACTATGTGGTAGCTGACAGAACATATAAAAAGGAACAGAGTTACTAGAAATCTCAATTTAGAAGCATCATGTCCTTACATTTGATTGCTAAAAAAATTATTCTTTACAAAGTCTCTAAACTAGAAATCCAATTTAGAGCATCATGGATCCAGAATTTAGAAGTAACTTGGGAAAAAGGAAGTGGAGGGAGAGAGTGAAGACATTTAAAAATTTTATTTAAAAGTAAAGATGTGCATTCCCTTGAAAGCAATTACATAAATAATGTTAATCCTGTCTTTATTGCCTAAAATAACTTCTCAGGTTTCACCTTAGAAATTATTTCCTTTGGAAGTCTTTTCAGAATACCCTCCAGCCGAAGTCTGATTTAAATATTCTTTCTGTGTACAGTATAATACCTCATTTCTTATCATGTGATATTAGGTACCACACCCTAATAGAATTGCCTGGCTATTTGTCTCCCTATTAACATGTGTGAGTCTAGCACTTTGCTTCAAAAGTATTTATTGAAACAATAAAGTAACAAGGTATTATTTGATGCTAAGAATCTAGAAAATGAGGGTAATTTTTAACACATCAGCACCCATGTTATCTATAATTTATGGAAGTCTAAGGAAACCATAGTCATGATTTAGAAAATGATAGCAAATTCCTTACACATTCATAGTTTTCTTGACTACTTTTAAGTCCAGAGAAGGGCACAATGAAGGTCTCAGATCAATTAATTCTCAAATAGTCATCATTTGTTGAAAATGAATCTATGTATTAGTGTTGAGAGACATACAGTGGAATTTTGGGCACAATCTCTACTCTGCAGTAAGATAGACCTAACATGAAACAACATTTACTGACAAAATATGATATATAATTAAATATTAAATTGTGTAGCACATGCTTTCCTTAACCATACTGACCAGAAAAGAAGAAAATTTTTAGGGCTAGAATTGTCAACAATGTCAAAGAGGTGATGAAACACGGATGACTTGTGTCGGTTAGCACTAACTCTCTCCCGGTTAAGATGCCTTACAGAGATTCTCATTTAATCCTGTTATCTCTTTTCGAGGCAAGCATTTTGTCTTCCTACTCCACAGTAGAAAATAACTGACAAATAAATCAAATCCTTAAGGTAATATCACCAATCAATGGTTTATCCAATTTTGAGTCTTGATTGCTTCACCATACTATGTGGTAGCTGACAGAACATATAAAAAGGAACAGAGAAATGAATTAAAAACCATCCAGTAAAAGAAAAGGCAGACAAAAGTAGATGAAAAGGAACTAGTGGAGTGCCATTTCATGAAAGAGAAAGGGGTAGAGTGTTTCAAGAAGGAAATACAGTGAACAGTGTCAAAAACTACAAACAGGTCAAGGAGACTGCATTTGTCATTGTGTTTGACAACAAAGATGGTGATTTTTGAAAGAATTGCTTTAGAAAGTGAGTGGAATGAAAACTATGCTTCAGAAGTAAGGACAGGAGTGATGATGGGAAAGCAGCATAGGTTGATACATGTGGTAAAAATAAAGCAGATAGTAATTGACTAGAAGCAAGAGTGGCTAAGGTCAAGCAAAGGCTTCCTTCAAGATGGAGAGATATGAATTACTGAAACTAGAGGAGGGAGAAATGGAATGGAGAAGAAAGGGACAAGTCAGGGGCAAAAAATCTCAATCGAGTCTACCAGGGGAGAGGTTAGCACTTCTAAGGCGCTTCTTCTGAGACTGGGAAAATTTGAAGAGATGTCTGTATCAGTAAGGAAAAAAAACCAAAAAACACAAAAAACCAGAATGAGATGAAGATGAGAATCAGTGAAGGGTAGCCTTGATCTTTTTATTTTAAGAACAAGGTGAGCTCACTAGCTGAGGAAAGGAGCAGTAAGGGAAGTGTTGAAGGCTGGAGGAGAAAGCTTAGAAAATCGTAATGATGAGAATCCTCCTTCCACAGCATCCTCTACATAAGCCTAACTGCTTAGAAGGCAGTAGACAATTTGAAATGATATAAAAAAGGCACATGCTTTCCTTAACCATACTGACCAGAAAAGAAGAAAATTTTAGGGCTAGAATTGTCAACAATGTCAAAGAGGTGATGAAACACGGATGACTTGTGTCGGTTAGCACTAACTCTCTCCCGTTAAGATGCCTTACAGAGATTCTCATTTAATCCTGTTATCTCTTTTCGAGGCAAGCATTTTGTCTTCCTACTCCACAGTAGAAAATAACTGACAAATAAATCAAATCCTTAAGGTAATATCACCAATCAATGGTTTATCCAATTTTGAGTCTTGATTGCTTCACCATACTATGTGGTAGCTGACAGAACATATAAAAAGGAACAGAGAAATGAATTAAAAACCATCCAGTAAAAGAAAAGGCAGACAAAAGTAGATGAAAAGGAACTAGTGGAGTGCCATTTCATGAAAGAGAAAGGGGTAGAGTGTTTCAAGAAGGAAATACAGTGAACAGTGTCAAAAACTACAAACAGGTCAAGGAGACTGCATTTGTCATTGTGTTTGACAACAAAGATGGTGATTTTTGAAAGAATTGCTTTAGAAAGTGAGTGGAATGAAAACTATGCTTCAGAAGTAAGGACAGGAGTGATGATGGGAAAGCAGCATAGGTTGATACATGTGGTAAAAATAAAGCAGATAGTAATTGACTAGAAGCAAGAGTGGCTAAGGTCAAGCAAAGGCTTCCTTCAAGATGGAGAGATATGAATTACTGAAACTAGAGGAGGGAGAAATGGAATGGAGAAGAAAGGGACAAGTCAGGGGCAAAAAATCTCAATCGAGTCTACCAGGGGAGAGGTTAGCACTTCTAAGGCGCTTCTTCTGAGACTGGGAAAATTTGAAGAGATGTCTGTATCAGTAAGGAAAAAAAACCAAAAAACACAAAAAACCAGAATGAGATGAAGATGAGAATCAGTGAAGGGTAGCCTTGATCTTTTTATTTTAAGAACAAGGTGAGCTCACTAGCTGAGGAAAGGAGCAGTAAGGGAAGTGTTGAAGGCTGGAGGAGAAACAAAGTCTGTTGCAGCTAAAATCGTAATGATGAGAATCCTCCTTCCACAGCATCCTCTACATAAGCCTAACTGCTTAGAAGGTATCTTTCTTCCTGATCAAATAAAAACCATGATTTGACTGTTAAAAATCCCCAAGGAACTTGAGGACAATCTGGATGGCATGAAATGGCAAGGTCTCCAATACAAACCAGGAAAAAAAAAAAGTAAGAAAGGATTAAAAAAAGTGGACAGATTGACCAATATAGAAATTCTGGCCTTTCTCCAAAATTACAGCATGTCATTGGCAACAACTACAAGTATGAGCCAGATCTCAATTCAATTCTATTTCTGCTACACTCCACTGTTTCTCATATAATATAGGTATTTTTATATATGATGTTAAAAGCAATGGTTTGAAAAACTATCTTGTAAAAAGTACATAATGAGAAGCATACCCAATACATAGTATAAAGAAGCTTTACTATATCCTTTATTTTGTTTTAGGGAGTAAATAATTTGTTTCTACTACCCAAAACTTTTTCCAGGTTATTTGAAAACATTAGTAGAGAGCTACTGACCTCTCATTCCTTCAGATTTGGACTCATTTTATTTTTAAACCATCGAATGCTATTCAATCTAAACTTGGTTGAAAACTAAACCATAGATGATAAAAAAAAAAATCAAATTGAACAGTGTATGGGCAAATACATGAAGTGAGTCAAGTTTATTTTTGGAGATTCTCTTATACTGTCCTTGTGCATCTCAAATGACCAGGTACCCAACTCAGATGATCAAATTCTCAAATCTTTGCCCATCTACATATCACCCCATGCTCCACATTCCCAAAGAGTGTAGATTGTAAGGAAGAGAATCCAAGGAAATCACAGTTCTTACAGACCTGGATTTTTGTCTTTTTTTGGCATTACCAACTTTAAAATAAAAATTAATAAAAAACCAAAATCACACTATAAAAATACTGAAAGAAAAATAAGTCATGGGGAAATGTTGTAAGACATATATCAAAAACTATTTAAAAGGAAAGAAAAACTAAACCTTTCAAGAGAAATAAGTAACAGAGTCTCCAAACAATGAAATTACCTGTATCCCTTTAAAAAGATGATGCATATATGACACAAGTGGTAAAGAATCCTCCTGCCAGTGTAGGAGTTATAAGGGACACAGGTTTGATACCTGGGTTGGGAAGATCCCCTGGAGGAGGGCATGGCAACTCACTCCAGTTCTGGCCCGGAGAACTCTATGGACAGAGGAGCCTGACAGGCTACAGTCCACAGGGTCTCAAAGAATCAGACACAATTAAAGCGACTTACCTCACACGCTTATGTGTGTATGATATATGTGTTGATATACAAATACTTTTGACATATTTTAAAGAATAAAAATGTATGAGAGCAACAAAGTCTATTCATATGTATATCAAGTTATGTGTTCAATCCTAAAATGGAGAAATACGGAAGAACATTTATAAAATGCTGATTGTACTTTTTTTATAGATAGTTGAATTTAAGGTTTTCTTTTCATATCTTCTAATATATACTTTCCATATTGGTTAAATGTTAGAGTATTTATTATCTTTATAATAAAAAAGTGAAAAAATAAATACTTTAGATAGCATCTTAATATTTATAACTGCAAGGGAATGGCTATATCCTCAGTTTTATAATTTTCAATGATGGCTGTTAAAATAGGTTCTGAGATATGAAATGTTTTGGCCAGTATTTATAAGTCAGTCTCCTAACTTTGTAGTATTCTTCTGTCTCTATTGTACTGTCTGAACATGAGTAAAACATGCAAAGTGAAATGACTCATTTAGACATATATACGTTGGCAGAGCAGAGTCTTGATTTCTATTGTACTTCTAATGCATATAAACTACACTCTATTCAAAAAAAGGAAGAGCAGGCTAAAATTAACTTTAGAAAGATGTGTCATAATGTTGAAACCACAACATCTAGCAAAGATTCTCAAAACTTTTCAAAAATTGTATTTGTTATTTTTTAGGGAGGTTTCTTTTTAAACTATATAATATCACAATCTTGAATTAAGCTATGAGAACAGCAAAGGATTTTGTTACCTGAATGCTAGACTTAATGTCATACATGGACTACATTTTTAGCTCAGAGATGTGCTTTTCTTACGGGTCACAAATGCAACTGCTATAATAATAGTTTCATGCCATACTCACAAGAAAACTGCTCAGTCAAAGAGAATGAGAGATTTATCACTGATTGATGACTTTCTGATATGAAATATTAAAGCTTTCATATCCTTATAAATTAAGAAATACTAGAATGTAGTGACCAGATGTTCAACTTTCTTTCTGGAATTTCAAATGTGTGTGTGTGTGTGTGTGTGTGTGTGTGCATACAACAGAAATCATTCCTCTGAAGAGCAGAGATTTCTTATCAGAAAAAGTGTATCTTCTTACCCTGTCCTCAGCCTTCATTATTATCCATAGCTCTTACATTTCAACACCTGGCATTTTTATATCTTCTTTTATATAGGCTACACAGATTTCAGAAGACTTTTGGGGGAAAAGGAATTAACTTTCTCCTATTAAGGCTGAGATGAGTGCTTAGGAAAAGCTAAGTAAAACTGGAGGAACACTGCCTTGAAACCTCAAAGGAACTTGAAGGTAGCCAAATGCTCTACTTCTTTTACTCTGCTCAGGAGATGAAAACAAGGCAGGGTCTACCCTTGTCTCTTATTGATCTTTCATGACCTTCATCTGTCAGTCCTCTAAAACAACACTAGTCTACTTGGTACCACAAGTATCAGGAGAAAGAGAACATTTCTCAGAAATGAAGCCATGGGCTTCCCTGGTGGTTCAGTGGGTAAGGACATCGCCTTGCAGTGCAAGGGGTGCCGGTTCGATCCCTGGCCTGGGAAGATCTCACGTGTCGCGGAGCGGCTGGACCGATGTGTCCAATTACCGAGCCGGAGCTCTGAAGCGCATGCGCCCAGAGCTGGTGCTCTGTGACAACAAAGGCCACCGCGATGGGAAGCCCACATGGGCCAAAGAACAAAGATGGATGAAAATAGACAAATGAAAGACCAATAGAAAGTGGCCTGTACACCCTCCCTCCCTACCCCACCCAAAAAGAAAAAAAAAATGTTAAAAAAAAAAAAAATGAAGCCATGATATGACTGAAATAAGAACTCTAAGGCTTAGTAGCAAAACACTATTTGTGAGGCCTTTGTGAGTCTACATGACTATATTAGGAAATGTATGTAAGGATGGTTTTAATAATAAACTTACAATCTTTTCTTCAAAGTTCAGAAATAGGCATTTTTTTCAAAATTAGAAAATAGCACATATTATTAAGTAACAGTCACGGCAAACATCCTCCAGAAAAGCATATTAGAATACTCATCACTATTTTATTTCTAGTCTTCTTCTGATCTACAATCAAACTTTCATTTTTCAAATTTTTTCAGAAAGTAAATGAAAAACAAATTGTTTCTTGGCTGAGACTCTGAATTCTTGGCAATTAACATAATAAAAATAAATTCACCTTACATTGATTTACGCTTTACTATAATAGGGCTACAGACTATTTTTCTTATATTGTTATTCTCTTTTGAAATGCATCCCTAGTAAGATGTAAGAGTATGTTATTTTATCTTTATTTATATAATTATAGGATGTTTAAAGTTTCTTACCCATAAAGTTGCCTTCCAGAAGTGGAAGTCTGGGCTAGACTGACTTTCCTCTCAAGATGATTAATATGAGAAATGAGAAATATCTTCTCAAAAATATGAACCAAACTAGTCCATTTTATTACTAAAATTCACCTCTTAAAATTTCTTAATATTTGTGTTAAGCCAGGAGTTTCTAAGTGTACACTTCTAAAATACAAATATCCTTGTAAAAGTTAACACATAAAAGTTAACTTGATACCTTAGAACAGATTAGAAAAGCAAATTACCCTGAAACCTAGTTAAGAACAAAACCCTTAAGAGTTAGGAGTTGGGATACGGAAGTAAAATTTTCATTTCAAGGTGGTGGTAAACAGTAGGTGCACGTGTCCGGAGCGGCTGGACACAAGAGCCGGAGCTCTGAAGCGCATGCGCCCAGAGCTGGTGCTCTGTGACAACAAAGGCCACCGCGATGGGAAGCCCACATGGGCCAAAGAACAAAGATGGATGAAAATAGACAAATGAAAGACCAATAGAAAGTGGCCTGTACACCCTCCCTCCCTACCCCACCCAAAAAGAAAAAAAAAATGTTAAAAAAAAAAAAAATGAAGCCATGATATGACTGAAATAAGAACTCTAAGGCTTAGTAGCAAAACACTATTTGTGAGGCCTTTGTGAGTCTACATGACTATATTAGGAAATGTATGTAAGGATGGTTTTAATAATAAACTTACAATCTTTTCTTCAAAGTTCAGAAATAGGCATTTTTTTCAAAATTAGAAAATAGCACATATTATTAAGTAACAGTCACGGCAAACATCCTCCAGAAAAGCATATTAGAATACTCATCACTATTTTATTTCTAGTCTTCTTCTGATCTACAATCAAACTTTCATTTTTCAAATTTTTTCAGAAAGTAAATGAAAAACAAATTGTTTCTTGGCTGAGACTCTGAATTCTTGGCAATTAACATAATAAAAATAAATTCACCTTACATTGATTTACGCTTTACTATAATAGGGCTACAGACTATTTTTCTTATATTGTTATTCTCTTTTGAAATGCATCCCTAGTAAGATGTAAGAGTATGTTATTTTATCTTTATTTATATAATTATAGGATGTTTAAAGTTTCTTACCCATAAAGTTGCCTTCCAGAAGTGGAAGTCTGGGCTAGACTGACTTTCCTCTCAAGATGATTAATATGAGAAATGAGAAATATCTTCTCAAAAATATGAACCAAACTAGTCCATTTTATTACTAAAATTCACCTCTTAAAATTTCTTAATATTTGTGTTAAGCCAGGAGTTTCTAAGTGTACACTTCTAAAATACAAATATCCTTGTAAAAGTTAACACATAAAAGTTAACTTGATACCTTAGAACAGATTAGAAAAGCAAATTACCCTGAAACCTAGTTAAGAACAAAACCCTTAAGAGTTAGGAGTTGGGATACGGAAGAAAAATTCTCATTTCAAGGTGGTGGTAAACAGTAGGAACCTAGACACTCGTTAGACAATATGAAGACTCTGTAGGAACCAAAGAAGTAAGATCAGAGTATGATTCAGACAGTCTATGTGAGCAAATATGGATCCATCTGTGGGATTTCTATTTCTTTGTTAAGGGCTCATCCAGCCAGTTTTTCCCAGTTTTTTGTTGAGATGGAATACTGTCCTCTTCAATCTGTCAACCATGGTAGGAGACAATAGGAAGGCGTAGATCCTTAGGTGTAAGCTAACCAGAAGGTTGCTGATAGACAGCCATGAACTATATTGCAAAGTACTCTGATGGAAAGAGTACCTTTTCCACTGATGGAGAAAGATAATTGAATTTCTCATTTCTCTTGTTGTAGTGTGGAGGGATTTGGGTCTATCACTGTTTTCCATGGGGTAATGAGCCTACCTTTTGTTTGGTGAATTTAGGAGAAAGAACTGAGCTCAGTATCTCTTCAATAATAGAAGAAAAGATGATGAAGCCATTGGGCTGGTGAGAATAACGCCAGAAAGAATTTTCAAGATGAGAAGAGGAAATATTGAGGGAAAAAACCACCCAAACGGAAAGGCATAAAAGGAAATGAAGACAGGAGGAATGACAAGAAATAATGGCCAGGGAAATAATGGCCTGAAAGCATTAAACACATTTCATTTGTTTTAGAATTTTGCTTATGTCAAATCTCTTGATATTTGTTTAATGGACTCTGCACTGAATCAAGTAAGGAAACCAAGGAAAGAGACATAGTAAAACCAAACTGTATTAAATTATGGCCCCATTAGAAGACAGGAAAGACTTCCTCTGTTGCTCAGTGGTAAAGGATCTGCGTACAATGCAAGAAACCAGGAGATACTGGTTCAATCCCAGGGTCAGGAAAATCTCCTGGAGGAGGGCATAGCAATTCACTCCAATATAGTTTCTGGGAAAATTCCATAGATCCTGGTGGGCTGAAATCCATGGGGCCACAAAAGAGTGGGACACAACTGAAGGGACATGTTTACAGGAGACAGAAATGAGACTGGTTATTTGGACAGAGAGAACTTAATATAACTAAGTAAGTGAAGTGTTAATTAAGGGTGTGAAAGAGTAAAAAGAACATTAAGGTATTGTAGAGGTAACAACTGGTATAGAAAGCAGCTACCATGCCTAGGGCTGTAGGAATAAAGGCAAGAGACTGGAATTATTAATATTTAGAAGGCTGGAGGAGAGGCCCTATGCTGTTGAAATTTGAATGCCTAAAGAAGGACACTGCTGGGCTGGTGCTGGTGTCTCTCAATGTCTGGTAAGGTTGGTTCTACTAGTGCTTGATAAAGGACAGCTGGATTCATGTGCTGCTATGGGAAGGTCCTGCGGCTGCCAAGAGCAATAGTGATACTTAAAACAATAGGGTAGGAGAAGCCTTACAAATCAAACCCCAAATTTCTAAGAAGATGACAATAGGAACATTCGTATCAATAATTACTTTGAATGTAAATGGACTAAATGCTCCAACCAAACGACACAGGCTGGCTGAATGGATCCAGAAGCAAGACCCATATATATGCTGTTTACAAGAGACCCACTTCAGACCTAGAGACACTCATAGACTGAAAATGAAAGGCTGGAAAAAGATATTTCATGCAAATGGAAATCAAAAGAAAGCTGGAGTAGCAATCCTTATATCAGACAAAATAGACTTTAAAGTAAAGAAGATTCTAAGAGACAAGGCAGGTCACTACATCATGATTAAGGGATCTATCCAAGAGGAAGACATAACAGTCATGAATATCTTTTGCTTATGTCAAATCTCTTGATATTTGTTTAATGGACTCTGCACTGAATCAAGTAAGGAAACCAAGGAAAGAGACATAGTAAAACCAAACTGTATTAAATTATGGCCCCATTAGAAGACAGGAAAGACTTCCTCTGTTGCTCAGTGGTAAAGGATCTGCGTACAATGCAAGAAACCAGGAGATACTGGTTCAATCCCAGGGTCAGGAAAATCTCCTGGAGGAGGGCATAGCAATTCACTCCAATATAGTTTCTGGGAAAATTCCATAGATCCTGGTGGGCTGAAATCCATGGGGCCACAAAAGAGTGGGACACAACTGAAGGGACATGTTTACAGGAGACAGAAATGAGACTGGTTATTTGGACAGAGAGAACTTAATATAACTAAGTAAGTGAAGTGTTAATTAAGGGTGTGAAAGAGTAAAAAGAACATTAAGGTATTGTAGAGGTAACAACTGGTATAGAAAGCAGCTACCATGCCTAGGGCTGTAGGAATAAAGGCAAGAGACTGGAATTATTAATATTTAGAAGGCTGGAGGAGAGGCCCTATGCTGTTGAAATTTGAATGCCTAAAGAAGGACACTGCTGGGCTGGTGCTGGTGTCTCTCAATGTCTGGTAAGGTTGGTTCTACTAGTGCTTGATAAAGGACAGCTGGATTCATGTGCTGCTATGGGAAGGTCCTGCGGCTGCCAAGAGCAATAGTGATACTTAAAACAATAGGGTAGGAGAAGCCTTACAAATCAAACCCCAAATTTCTAAGAAGATGACAATAGGAACATTCGTATCAATAATTACTTTGAATGTAAATGGACTAAATGCTCCAACCAAACGACACAGGCTGGCTGAATGGATCCAGAAGCAAGACCCATATATATGCTGTTTACAAGAGACCCACTTCAGACCTAGAGACACTCATAGACTGAAAATGAAAGGCTGGAAAAAGATATTTCATGCAAATGGAAATCAAAAGAAAGCTGGAGTAGCAATCCTTATATCAGACAAAATAGACTTTAAAGTAAAGAAGATTCTAAGAGACAAGGCAGGTCACTACATCATGATTAAGGGATCTATCCAAGAGGAAGACATAACAGTCATGAATATCTACGCACCCAACACAGGGGCACCTCAATACATAAGACAGGTACTTTCAGACATAAAAGAAGAAATCAACAATAACACAATAATAGTAGGAGACTTTAACACTCCTCTCACACCAATGGACAGATCAACAAAACAGAAAATTAATAAAGAAACACAAGCCTTAAATGCTACACTGGAAAAGATGGACCTCATCGATATCTTTAGGACGTTCCATCCAAAAGCAGAAGAATACACTTTCTTCTCAAGTGCTCACGGAACATTCTCCAGGATAGACCACATCTTGGGCCACAAATCTAACCTCAGTCAGTTCAAGAAAACCGAAATTATATCAACCATCTTCTCGGACCACAATGCAATGAGACTGGAGATCAACTACCAGAAAAAAACCCTAAAAACAGAAACACATGGAGATTAAACAATACATACCTAAAAAACCAACTGATCGTTGAGGAAATCAAAGGAGAAATTAAACAATTCCTAGAAGAAAATGACAACGAACACACGACAGTGCAAAACCTATGGGATACAGCAAAAGCAGTTCTAAGAGGGAAATTTATAGCAATACAATCCCACCTCAAGAAACTAGGAAAATATGAAGCAGATGACCTAACCCTCCGCTTAAAACAGTTGGAGAAAGAAGAACAAAAACATCCCAGAGCCAGCAGAAGAAGAGAAATCATAAAGATCAGAGCAGAAATAAATGAGAAAGAAACAAAAGAAACAATAGTAAAGATAAATAAAACAAAAAGCTGGTTCTTTGAAAAGGTAAACAAAATTGACAAGCCACTGGCCAGACTCATTAAGAAAAGAGAGAGAAGAACCAGATCAACAAAATCAAAAACGAAAAAGGAGAGATTACAACAGATAATGCAGAAATCCAAAGGATTCTAAGAGACTATTATGAGCAACTCTATGGCAACAAACTGGACAACTTGGAAGAAATGGACAGTTTCTTGGACAGGATTAATCTTCCAAGACTGAGCCAGGAAGAAACAGAAACTTTGAACAACCCAATCACAAGCTCAGAAATCAACTTTGTGATTAAAAATCTACCCAAAAGTAAAAGCCCAGGACCAGATGGCTTCACAGCCGAATTCTACCAAACATTTAAAGAAGAGCTAATGCCTGTCCTTCTAAAACTCTTCCAAAAAATTGCACAGGAAGGAAAACTCCCAAACACATTCTACGAGGCCACCATCACCCTGATACCCAAACCAGGCAAAGACAACACAAAAAAGGAAAACTATAGGCCAATTTCACTGATGAACTTAGATGCCAAGATCCTCAACAAAATCCTAGCAAACAGAATTCAACGACATGTCAAAAAACTCATACATCACGATCAAGTTGGGTTCATCCCAGGCATGCAAGGCTTCTTCAACATCCGCAAATCAATCAACGTGATACACCATATCAACAAGTTGAAAGACAGAAATCACATGATCATCTAAATAGATGCAGAAAAAGCCTTCGACAAAGTACAACATCCATTTATGATCAAAACTCTTCAGAAAATGGGCATAGAAGGAACCTATCTCAACATAATAAAAGCCATCTATGAGAAACCTACAGCGAACATTATTGTTAATGGTGAAAAACTGAAAGCATTCTCTAAGATCAGGAACAAGACAGGGTGCCCACTTTCACCACTGCTATTCAACATAGTCCTGGAAGTCCTAGCAACAGCAATAAGACAAGAGAAAGAAACAAAATCCCAGAGCCAGCAGAAGAGAATCATAAAGATCAGAGCAGAAATAAATGAGAAAGAAACAAAAGAAACAATAGTAAAGATAAATAAAACAAAAAGCTGGTTCTTTGAAAAGGTAAACAAAATTGACAAGCCACTGGCCAGACTCATTAAGAAAAAGAGAGAGAAGAACCAGATCAACAAAATCAAAAACGAAAAAGGAGAGATTACAACAGATAATGCAGAAATCCAAAGGATTCTAAGAGACTATTATGAGCAACTCTATGGCAACAAACTGGACAACTTGGAAGAAATGGACAGTTTCTTGGACAGGATTAATCTTCCAAGACTGAGCCCGGAAGAAACAGAAACTTTGAACAACCCAATCACAAGCTCAGAAATCAACTTTGTGATTAAAAATCTACCCAAAAATAAAAGCCCAGGACCAGATGGCTTCACAGCCGAATTCTACCAAACATTTAAAGAAGAGCTAATGCCTGTCCTTCTAAAACTCTTCCAAAAAATTGCACAGGAAGGAAAACTCCCAAACACATTCTACGAGGCCACCATCACCCTGATACCCAAACCAGGCAAAGACAACACAAAAAAGGAAAACTATAGGCCAATTTCACTGATGAACTTAGATGCCAAGATCCTCAACAAAATCCTAGCAAACAGAATTCAACGACATGTCAAAAAACTCATACATCACGATCAAGTTGGGTTCATCCCAGGCATGCAAGGCTTCTTCAACATCCGCAAATCAATCAACGTGATACACCATATCAACAAGTTGAAAGACAGAAATCACATGATCATCTAAATAGATGCAGAAAAAGCCTTCGACAAAGTACAACATCCATTTATGATCAAAACTCTTCAGAAAATGGGCATAGAAGGAACCTATCTCAACATAATAAAAGCCATCTATGAGAAACCTACAGCGAACATTATTGTTAATGGTGAAAAACTGAAAGCATTCCCTCTAAGATCAGGAACAAGACAGGGGTGCCCACTTTCACCACTGCTATTCAACATAGTCCTGGAAGTCCTAGCAACAGCAATAAGACAAGAGAAAGAAATCAAAGGAATCCAGATTGGAAAGGAAGAAGTCAAGCTCTCTCTTTTTGCAGACGACATGATATTATACATAGAAAATCCCAAAGACACGGTTACAAAGCTACTAGAACTAATCAATGAATTCAGCAAAGTTGCAGGATATAAAGTCAACACACAGAAGTCACTGGCATTCCTATACACAAACAATGAAAAATCAGAAAATGAAATCAAAGAGGCAATCCCCTTCACCATTGCAACCAAAAGAATCAAATATCTAGGAATAAACCTACCCAAAGAAACAAAAGAATTGTACACAGAAAATTACAAGACACTCATGAGAGACATTAAAGAAGACTTAAACAGATGGAGAGATATTCCATGTTCCTGGATTGGAAGAATCAATATTGTGAAAATGACCATACTTCCAAATATCATCTACAGATTCAATGCAATACCTATTCAACTACCACTGACATTTTTCACAGAACTAGACCAAATAATAACACAGTTCATATGGAAACACAGAAGACCTCGAATAGCCAAAGCAATCCTGAGGAAGAAAAATGGAGTTGGAGGATCAGCCTCCCTAACTTCAGACTCTACTACAAAGCAACAGTTATCAAGACAGTATGGTACTGGCACAAAAACAGAACTATAGATCAATGGAACAAGATTGAGAACCCAGAGATCAACCCACGCACCTATGGGTACCTTATTTTTGATAAAGGAGGAGAAACTATAAAATGGGACAAAGACAGCCTCTTTAACAAGTGGTGCTGGGAGAATTGGACAGCTACATGCAAAAAAATGAAATTGGAACATTCCCTGACGCCATACACTAAGATCAACACAAAATGGGCCCCTCAGTCCAAAGGGGCCCATGTCCACAATGCTTCTTCAACATCCGCAAATCAATCAGCGGGATACACCATATCAACAAGTTGAAAGACAGAAATCACATGATCATCTAAATAGATGCAGAAAAAGCCTTCGACAAAGTACAACATCCATTTATGATCAAAACTCTTCAGAAAATGGGCATAGAAGGAACCTATCTCAACATAATAAAAGCCATCTATGAGAAACCTACAGCGAACATTATTGTTAATGGTGAAAAACTGAAAGCATTCCCTCTAAGATCAGGAACAAGACAGGGGTGCCCACTTTCACCACTGCTATTCAACATAGTCCTGGAAGTCCTAGCAACAGCAATAAGACAAGAGAAAGAAATCAAAGGAATCCAGATTGGAAAGGAAGAAGTCAAGCTCTCTCTTTTTGCAGACGACATGATATTATACATAGAAAATCCCAAAGACACGGTTACAAAGCTACTAGAACTAATCAATGAATTCAGCAAAGTTGCAGGATATAAAGTCAACACACAGAAGTCACTGGCATTCCTATACACAAACAATGAAAAATCAGAAAATGAAATCAAAGAGGCAATCCCCTTCACCATTGCAACCAAAAGAATCAAATATCTAGGAATAAACCTACCCAAAGAAACAAAAGAATTGTACACAGAAAATTACAAGACACTCATGAGAGACATTAAAGAAGACTTAAACAGATGGAGAGATATTCCATGTTCCTGGATTGGAAGAATCAATATTGTGAAAATGACCATACTTCCAAATATCATCTACAGATTCAATGCAATACCTATTCAACTACCACTGACATTTTTCACAGAACTAGACCAAATAATAACACAGTTCATATGGAAACACAGAAGACCTCGAATAGCCAAAGCAATCCTGAGGAAGAAAAATGGAGTTGGAGGAATAAGCCTCCCTAACTTCAGACTCTACTACAAAGCAACAGTTATCAAGACAGTATGGTACTGGCACAAAAACAGAACTATAGATCAATGGAACAAGATTGAGAACCCAGAGATCAACCCACGCACCTATGGGTACCTTATTTTGATAAAGGAGGAGAAACTATAAAATGGGACAAAGACAGCCTCTTTAACAAGTGGTGCTGGGAGAATTGGACAGCTACATGCACAAAAATGAAATTGGAACATTCCCTGACGCCATACACTAAGATCAACTCAAAATGGATTAAAGACCTAAATGTAAGACCAGAAACCATCAAACTCTTAGAGGAGAATATAGGCAAAACCCTCAAGGACATCAATCAAAGCAAGATCTTCTCTGACCCACCAACTAAAATAGCAGAACTGAAAAGAAAAATGAACATATGGGACCTCATGAAACTTAAAAGCTTTTGTACAGCAAAAGAAATTACAAAAAAGTTCAACAGACACCCCACAGAGTGGGAGAAAATCATAGCAAATGAAACAACAGACAAAGAATTAATCTCCAAAATCTACAAGCAACTCAGACAACTCAGCACAGGGAAAATGAGCAGCCCAATCAAAAAATGGGAAAAAGATCTAAAGAGACGCCTCTCCAAAGAGGATATACAAATGGTCCAAAAGCACATGAAACGATGCTCAACCTCGCTTATTATTAGAGAAATGCAAATTAAAACCACAATGAGATACCACCTCACACCCGTCAGAATGGCCATCATCAACAAATCGACAGACAACAAATGCTGGAGAGGGTGTGGAGAAAAGGGAACCCTCTTGCATTGCTGGTGGGAATGTAAATTAATACAACCTCTATGGAAGACAATATGGAGATTCCTTAAAAAACTAAAAATAGAAGCACCCTATGACCCAGCAATCCCACTATTAGGCCTATATCCTGATGAAATCAAAACTGAAAGAGGCACCTGTACCCCAATGTTCATTGCAGCTCTCTATACAATAGCCAGAACATGGAAGCAACCTAGATGTCCATCGACAAATGAATGGATCCAGAAGCTCTGGTACATATATACAATGGAATACTACTCAGCTGTTAAAAGAAATGCAGAAGACTCAGTCCTAATGAGGTGGCTGGCTTTAGAACCTATCATAAAAAGTGAAGTAAGTCAAAAGAGAAAGACAAGTATAGTATACTAACTCATATATATGGGATCTAGTAAGATGGTCATGATAACACACACAGTGAACTCATGAAAAACAGAGAATAGACATAAAGACATTGTGGAGACCGAACAATGGGAGGGAGTAACATGGGAACCTATACTGTCATGTGTAGAAAAGATAGCTATTGTCATTGTGCTAGGGGAATAGGAGTACCTACAACCACTTGGAGCAATGGTCTGGAGGGATGGGGGAGGAACCTGGGTGGGGGAGGGCCGAGGATATGCATCTGATTGATCTGGGAACATACATTAAAAAAAAACCTAAATGTAAGACCAGAAACCATCAAACTCTTAGAGGAGAATATAGGCAAAAAGACTTCAACAGATCTTCTCTGACCCACCAACTAAAATAGCAGAACTGAAAAGAAAAATGAACATATGGGACCTCATGAAACTTAAAAGCTTTTGTACAGCAAAAGAAATTACAAAAAAGTTCAACAGACACCCCACAGAGTGGGAGAAAATCATAGCAAATGAAACAACAGACAAAGAATTAATCTCCAAAATCTACAAGCAACTCAGACAACTCAGCACAGGGAAAATGAGCAGCCCAATCAAAAAATGGGAAAAAGATCTAAAGAGACGCCTCTCCAAAGAGGATATACAAATGGTCCAAAAGCACATGAAACGATGCTCAACCTCGCTTATTATTAGAGAAATGCAAATTAAAACCACAATGAGATACCACCTCACACCCGTCAGAATGGCCATCATCAACAAATCGACAGACAACAAATGCTGGAGAGGGTGTGGAGAAAAGGGAACCCTCTTGCATTGCTGGTGGGAATGTAAATTAATACAACCTCTATGGAAGATAATATGGAGATGTCCTTAAAAACTAAAAATAGAAGCACCCTATGACCCAGCAATCCCACTATTAGGCCTATATCCTGATGAAATCAAAACTGAAAGAGGCACCTGTACCCCAATGTTCATTGCAGCTCTCTATACAATAGCCAGAACATGGAAGCAACCTAGATGTCCATCGACAAATGAATGGATCCAGAAGCTCTGGTACATATATACAATGGAATACTACTCAGCTGTTAAAAGAAATGCAGAAGACTCAGTCCTAATGAGGTGGCTGGCTTTAGAACCTATCATAAAAAGTGAAGTAAGTCAAAAGAGAAAGACAAGTATAGTATACTAACTCATATATATGGGATCTAGTAAGATGGTCATGATAACACACACAGTGAACTCATGAAAAACAGAGAATAGACATAAAGACATTGTGGAGACCGAACAATGGGAGGGAGTAACATGGGAACCTATACTGTCATGTGTAGAAAAGATAGCTATTGTCATTGTGCTAGGGGAATAGGAGTACCTACAACCACTTGGAGCAATGGTCTGGAGGGATGGGGGGGAGGAACCTGGGTGGGGGGAGGGCCGAGGGATATGCATCTGATTGATCTGGGAACATACATGTACAAAAATAAATAAATAAATAAATAAAAAAGAAAAAAAAAAAAAAACAATAGGGAACAGAGAGGAAACCCTTCAGAAGGTGATGTGCACTGATAGTAACAGGGTGAAAGAGAAACCTGCTTCCCTTCTCTATCTCGCATCACCTACTGGTGGAGGCTAATGAAGAAACAGTTGGTGAAGCAGAAATGTGGTCTGCAGAATTCCTGCCCCAGCATTGCAAAACTGAGAATAGAAGGGTAGGCTTGGAGATTAAAGACAATCGTTAAGGACTGACAAAATACCTTCAACAAAAATTATCTCCCCAATTGCTTTTTTATTCCTTAATTTTGAGGAGGTTTTATCAACATCTGAAAATAAAGAAGGCAAAAACTTACAGTATTCTTTATTCCAGTTATAACCCCTTTTAAGTAAAACAGAATATGAAGTTCCTGTATGTTTTTTTTTAATGAAAATAACTTTTATTTATAGCAAATTGTTATGGGGCTATGCTTTCATTCTAAATTTTCTTTTATTAATACTCATTAATTAAACAAATACTTTTAAATATTGAATGTGTGTCAAAGTATTCTAGGTGCTTGAAATACATCAACGAATTAAGACACAATGTCCTTATCCTCATTGAATATGATTCTTTTTATAGAAGTAAAATTATATCAATATTCAGAAAAAATCAATTGCAAATCTTTTTTAAGAAAAGAACTGGTTTGCAATGTGAGCTAGTTGTATTGACAGTTTGGCAATAGACACATTTAAAGATGTCTTAAGATTTTCTAACTTATATAGATCTATCCATTCTTCTTGCACTTTCAGATGTATTTCCCTCAACTTCTTCCTAAATCTCCAAATAGATTTATAGAAATACTATATGTGATCCAAAGTCCTATGAATCCTGGCATTGAAATAACTCATACTCAACAGCCACAGCATAAAAGCCCTAAACCTTTCTCTTTTGGCATCTGTCACCCCATAAGATATAAGAATAACTCAATGTGAATAAGACAAAGAGGGAAATGTGAGGTTGATTTTTGAATAATGTTAACTACTATGCTTTCTTTAAATAAATGTTAGTATTGTTATCTTTCTACCATATAGTAATAATTTATAAGCTCATCTTTAGTTTAGTTTTAGCCATCTAAAAATCATCTCAGTGACTTCATGCCAATTAAAAGAAATGCTCTGATTTATGCTGAGATCATATAGTGTCTCGGGACCACCATGGTCTCCTTAAACTTTTCATCCACATTTATTTTTACAGATATTCAGAAACACCTCTAATGGCCTAATATAGCAGACTTGGACTGTGAAATCTCTTCCCTGAAAAAAATCCAAACTCCCTTCTCATTGATCAAGACAGAACCTAAAACTACTGGTATTGTATCATAATTTTAATATTATAAGATGATTACGATCTTCAAAGTTTTAGAAATAGATTCACTGCCATCAGAAATATTCAAACTTAAATACAAACCTTTAATAGCAACTAACCAAGAGTTTTTCATTATAGGTTAGATGCTCCATTGAGGTTTGCTGATCAATGTCTTATTCATTTTTAACAATAAATAAGCAAAGAAAAATTCCTCAGTGTCCCTTAGCAATTCTTCCATTTAACTGCCTCTGTGCTCCAGATGTTCTTACAGTTGTCCAAAGTAATCTCTCGCTTTTCTAGGTCTCTCTGCGTACGGGTCAGAAATATCTTCTTAATTCTTCTTCCTGTTCTTGTGTTGGCAAGACAACAGCACTAAATTGTCACCCTATGTTAGGAGATAAGGAGAAATCTACCTCTCCTCTTGTACTCCCATTCTTAGAACATGTTTCTCAGGAAAGTGAATCTGAGGTCTTCATGCTAAGACATACAACTGAACATGTCATCCAGGATTCTATATGATCCAGTCTGTATATAAAGACTGTTTCATAAATCTTAGCCCCCCAAAGTCCAAAAAACCCCCTTCAGAAATCAAAAAAAAATCCTTTTTCCCTAAAGGGGCCCCTTGGTGAGATTGTAACAGACTCCAAATAGATTTATAGAAATACTATATGTGATCCAAAGTCCTATGAATCCTGGCATTGAAATAACTCATACTCAACAGCCACAGCATAAAAGCCCTAAACCTTTCTCTTTTGGCATCTGTCACCCCATAAGATATAAGAATAACTCAATGTGAATAAGACAAAGAGGGAAATGTGAGGTTGATTTTTGAATAATGTTAACTACTATGCTTTCTTTAAATAAATGTTAGTATTGTTATCTTTCTACCATATAGTAATAATTTATAAGCTCATCTTTAGTTTAGTTTTAGCCATCTAAAAATCATCTCAGTGACTTCATGCCAATTAAAAGAAATGCTCTGATTTATGCTGAGATCATATAGTGTCTCGGGACCACCATGGTCTCCTTAAACTTTTCATCCACATTTATTTTTACAGATATTCAGAAACACCTCTAATGGCCTAATATAGCAGACTTGGACTGTGAAATCTCTTCCCTGAAAAAAATCCAAACTCCCTTCTCATTGATCAAGACAGAACCTAAAACTACTGGTATTGTATCATAATTTTAATATTATAAGATGATTACGATCTTCAAAGTTTTAGAAATAGATTCACTGCCATCAGAAATATTCAAACTTAAATACAAACCTTTAATAGCAACTAACCAAGAGTTTTTCATTATAGGTTAGATGCTCCATTGAGGTTTGCTGATCAATGTCTTATTCATTTTTAACAATAAATAAGCAAAGAAAAATTCCTCAGTGTCCCTTAGCAATTCTTCCATTTAACTGCCTCTGTGCTCCAGATGTTCTTACAGTTGTCCAAAGTAATCTCTCGCTTTTCTAGGTCTCTCTGCGTACGGGTCAGAAATATCTTCTTAATTCTTCTTCCTGTTCTTGTGTTGGCAAGACAACAGCACTAAATTGTCACCCTATGTTAGGAGATAAGGAGAAATCTACCTCTCCTCTTGTACTCCCATTCTTAGAACATGTTTCTCAGGAAAGTGAATCTGAGGTCTTCATGCTAAGACATACAACTGAACATGTCATCCAGGATTCTATATGATCCAGTCTGTATATAAAGACTGTTCATAAATCTAGCTCAAGTCAGCTCTTCAGATCACATCCTCCATAAGCCTTCTGAATCAAGAGCAACTAAAGGCCAATCTTTACTTCTCCTCCCTGCTTTAGCAATATCATCTCAATATTGACTAATAGTTAGAAAGTGTAGATCAGAAGACAGAATGTTAAAATTGGGTACAGTCATACATGATGTGCAGTACTACTGGAGTGATGATTGTAACAGCTTTTCTTGTACAAAATTCTATTTCAGTAAGATCAGTGCTCACTGTGAACTTCACAAGTCCTGCCAAATCCTTTTCCTTTTGGCTATCAGTGACTTTGCTTCCTCCAGCTGCCAACCATAGCGCATTAAATGCAAACAACTTTAAAATAACATTTCTTCCTGACACAAAGTAACAAAAGCCGGGTTTCTGAGAGAAGCATACAGCTTTAATTTGGGCTCTGCCTTTGAACCATTTTGGACTTTCATGAAGTAAAAGAAGATTGGTCAGCCATTGTCTTTTCAAAGCATTTGATCTAATGTTGGTTTATCTTTTGTCCACAAATTGGGTGGGAAAGTCCTTACATTATAATACTAATAAGAAAAAAAATACTTCCTGAAAATGAAATCCTGTCAAATTTGATGTTTTGTTTTCTAGTCACAAGGGCTGGACAGCTTATTCTAGAAGTAGCTGGAAAGTGGGAAGCAGAGGAACTTGAAAGAAAAACAGATTTAGAGTTGTGTTCAGTAGGCAATATTATTAAAAATAAAATCCTTTTGTAGCCTGTCATCTTGATGTTATGAAACCCAGTAGCATGTTTTCTTTTCCCTTTCAAATGAATTTTGTTTTTAATAAGTTTGGCTAAAAGTATAAATGCTTTTGGCGAGGTCAACTTGAACTTGTGGCTTTTCTTAGCCTTTGGGGTCTACACCTCAGAGAGTTTTCTGTTTTTACTGGAAGTTTAAATTTTGTTGACTGAACTGTGAGTTTCTTTGTGAGAGCACTTGAGTCTTCTAATGTTTTCTTTTTTGGTCTTTCTTGCTGTTTAAAAGAATGGCTTGAGGATAAATTTGGTGCCTTGGATAGATAAATAAATCTGACAAAATTATAAATGACTGTGTTAACTAGAGCAGGAAGAGGAAAATAATAGTGAATTAATTTTAAAAGGAAAATGCACTCCTCAGTAAAATGCATGAAACCCTAACAAATACTAATGCCACTCAAAAAAGAATTTTAAAGGAAGGAAATAGCCAATTCATCCTAGTGCTAACAAACAACCAAATCCTTTTCCTTTTGGCTATCAGTGACTTTGCTTCCTCCAGCTGCCAACCATAGCGCATTAAATGCAAACATGTGAAAAAAAAAAAACTTCACAAGTCCTGCCAAATCCTTTTCCTTTTGGCTATCAGTGACTTTGCTTCCTCCAGCTGCCAACCATAGCGCATTAAATGCAAACAACTTTAAAATAACATTTCTTCCTGACACAAAGTAACAAAAGCCGGGTTTCTGAGAGAAGCATACAGCTTTAATTTGGGCTCTGCCTTTGAACCATTTTGGACTTTCATGAAGTAAAAGAAGATTGGTCAGCCATTGTCTTTTCAAAGCATTTGATCTAATGTTGGTTTATCTTTTGTCCACAAATTGGGTGGGAAAGTCCTTACATTATAATACTAATAAGAAAAAAAATACTTCCTGAAAATGAAATCCTGTCAAATTTGATGTTTTGTTTTCTAGTCACAAGGGCTGGACAGCTTATTCTAGAAGTAGCTGGAAAGTGGGAAGCAGAGGAACTTGAAAGAAAAACAGATTTAGAGTTGTGTTCAGTAGGCAATATTATTAAAAATAAAATCCTTTTGTAGCCTGTCATCTTGATGTTATGAAACCCAGTAGCATGTTTTCTTTTCCCTTTCAAATGAATTTTGTTTTTAATAAGTTTGGCTAAAAGTATAAATGCTTTTGGCGAGGTCAACTTGAACTTGTGGCTTTTCTTAGCCTTTGGGGTCTACACCTCAGAGAGTTTTCTGTTTTTACTGGAAGTTTAAATTTTGTTGACTGAACTGTGAGTTTCTTTGTGAGAGCACTTGAGTCTTCTAATGTTTTCTTTTTTGGTCTTTCTTGCTGTTTAAAAGAATGGCTTGAGGATAAATTTGGTGCCTTGGATAGATAAATAAATCTGACAAAATTATAAATGACTGTGTTAACTAGAGCAGGAAGAGGAAAATAATAGTGAATTAATTTTAAAAGGAAAATGCACTCCTCAGTAAAATGCATGAAACCCTAACAAATACTAATGCCACTCAAAAAAAAGAATTTTAAAGGAAGGAAATAGCCAATTCATCCTAGTGCTAACAAACAACCAAATCGAAGGAAAAAAAAGCCAATGATAATATCTTCCTATGTGACATATTATAGTTAACTTTATACTTCATGAAATATTTCAAGTTTTATGTATGTAATAAATCTATTTCAGTATATGAAAACAATAACCAAATTGTATAATTGCCATTTATTATTAGAAGTTAGAATTTTTATTAGAAATTTATTATTTTTAAAAAAGTAAGTCACCATAATTTGACCACAAAAATAATAGCTGACTTTACAGATTCAGAATGACTGAGAAAATCAGATCCTGATTGTGTAATAATAAGAATGTCTATTGCATGTAACATATGGGTGCCTATAGAATACATGTGCATTTGCAGGGATGATTGTATTCAGGGATGGGCTTCCTTGGTGGCTCAAATGGGAAAGAATCTGCCTGCAGTATGGGAGACCTGGGTTTGATCCCTGGATTGGGAAGATCCCCTGGAGGAGGGCATGGCAACCCATGCCAGTATTCTTGCCTGGAGAATCCCATGGACAGAGGGGCCTGACAGGCCGCAGTCCATAGGGTGGCAAAGGGTCAGATCAACTGAGCGACTAAGCACAGCTCTATTCGTTAGCTGAGAGAAAGTGATATAGGACATATCATTGCCTGGTTTCCTTCTCCTGTTGTTAGCAGAGAAGAAACTTCCAGAAAGATGGACAAAATATCATGAAGTAATATCATGAGGTATCACATAATTCACCATTTATTGCAGACAAGTCATAGCTAAGCACAATAATTTGCTCCCTTTCTGCATTCTGTATAACAAGGAGTCACTGTACCTAGTATTTATGTGTTATCCCTTTGTAAAGAATATATGAATAATATTTAAACAGAAAGCATTTCCTTAATAATTCAAAAGGCATGTAAATTCTTTAGAGTGTGAGGTAATAAATTACCCAAACTTTGAGTTAACTTTAAACTTTTAGATATATGTAAGAAAGATCTAAACTGAAGCAATTATTTTGTTCTTCAAAGTAGACTTTTGGAGATAAATTAACATAGACAAAGGACTTAGAATAATACTTGCTCTTATGGTAGGCATTTAGAAAGCATTGATTTTTTGTACCTCCCCTTCTTTTAATCTTTCTGAGGAGACAACATATTATGAAGGAAAAAAGCATCAACTTTGTGGAATGGAGGTTGGATCGTAGGGAGTTAATCTTACCTTGTTTGGATTGTATCTTCTACATCTGGAAACTTGTAAATTTGGACAACTTCTTAACTTTTCAAAGGTTCGGTTTCTCATCTGTAAAATACAATATTCAGCTCATAAGATAAATGTGAAGATTATACAAGACAGCAGTATTTCATATGGTGCCTGAGATATGGTAGTAGATCATGGTACTCATCTCATATGAACATGAAATTCATTCAGTCATGTCTATCTCCTTGTGATCCATGGACAAGCCAGGGATTCTCCAGGCAGGAATACTAGAGTGGGTAGCCTTTCCCTTCTCCAGAGGATATTCCCAACCCAGGAATTTAACCAAGTCTTCCACACTGCAGGCGAATTCTTTACCATCTGAACTGCCAGGGAAGCCCAAGAATACTAGAGTGGGTACCCTATCTCTTCTCAAGGGGAACTTCCTGGCCCAGGAATTGGACTGGGGTCTCCTGTGTATTACAAGCAAATCCTTTACCAGCTGAGCTACAAGGGAATCCCACTTGTCTCATAGCCTTGTCCTGAAACAAGATCTAGGGGATCAAGAAAAAGTTTTCTGAGGCCATTCATAGCTCTTGATTTACCTGTTCTATTTACTATCCTAAGGAATCTATAATGTAATTACTATAAGAAAATAATCACTTCTGGGGTCAAGGAGATTTGAGTTTAAGTCTATATACTGTCATCCAGTATCTCTCTTCCAGTTTTAAAGTTTTATATTTCAAGTCGTTTATGGGTAATTCTTGTCATTTTAAGAAGCATGACAAAGTTAAAATATAAATTATTGACACAGCAAAAGACCCAGTGATCCATTCTAGTGGACCCTGAGAAGTTCCTTTGGAGAGGTGGATAAAATCAAGTTTAAAGCATCAATAATTCATCAGGGGCTTCCCCTGGTGGTCCAGTGGGTAAGGACACCGCCTTGCAGTGCAAGGGGCACCGGTTCGAGCCCTGGACTGGGAAGATCCCACGTGCCGCGGAGCGGCTGGACCGATGTGTCCAATCACCGAGCTGGCACTCTGGAGTGCGTGCGCCGGGAGCAGGTGCTCTGCGACAACAGACGCCACCGCGATGGGAGGCCCGCAGGAGCCAAAGAACAAAGACGGATGAAAATAGAGAAATGAAAAACCAATAGAAGTGGCCTGTCCGCTCCCTTCCCTCCCCACCCCGACCCCTGCCCAAAATAAATGAATAAATAAATAAATAAATCTTAAAAAAAATAATTCATCAGCGAATTCGGTCTGTGTTATATTTCTAACATGGCCCCCAATAATTCCTGCTTTCTGGTTGCACCTGCTTTTATATGATCTCTCCATAAGCATATTGATCAGAAGCTGTGGCTCACTTCCAACAATCAAATATAGCAAAAGCGATGGATATCACTTCTCATATTGTTTTATAAAAGATGATGACTTTCATCAGGCTCTTTGCTTGTCTTCTTCCCTCCCATATCCTCATCTCTCTCTCTCTCTCTCTTTCTCTGGTTCATTTTATTTGCTGCTCTGATGGAACAAGCTGCCATCATATGAGCCCCCATCTCAATTCAGACTTATGAGTCTGGATTCCTGACCAAGAGAAACCATAAGAAAATCCATAGACTTGTTTTAGGTCACTAAATTTGGGGACAATTTGCTCTTATAGCAGTATACAAATAACACAGATGAGTAGGATGGCTAAAATTATAGTAGAATTCAGACTAAAACTCACAAAGAGAACAATTCATGTTTTGTTTTCAAATATTAATCAAACATAATTTTTTTTCACTGCCATGAAATTGTTTAGACTATCAAAGCTACTTTAGTGCCTTTGCCAATTTTTTGAGTCCTTACAACAAATAACAAACAGTTATTTGTTCCCAAAAGTTTTACTTGATTTGGTAATTCTTACATAACTAAGTTGAAAATGAGAAGCCAGTAGAGACAAGTCTCACTGAAGAGTATTCAGTCCCAATATAGTACCAGCCACAGCTGCAATAGAGTCTAATAGCATACGGAATCATGAAGATAGGCCAATATATTTTAATTAGGAAAAAGTTCATCTTTTTATATAGTCAAAAATCTCATAAAAACCAAATAGAAGTAAATCTAGTGATTAAATTTATCATCCTAAAATTGTCTAAAATTGTTTTAAGAGAGTTTTCATAACCCCCTACCCCAGTATAGAGTTTTATTAATTTATACCGCAAATATGAAAACCAATCAGATTGCTCAATGCTGTGTATTACAATGAAATTTCCAAGTCATTTGCTTTCACTTAATTTGCACTGAGAGTACTCTTTGCTCTGAATGATCCAAAAAGCTTCCTGTCTTGCAAACCACAGAGTCTGAACAGATGCCATCTTGCCTAAGACAGTTGAGAATCAACATCTCAGAGAGAAGATTCATTATCCTGTGGGGCTCCCAGACTCTCCTTGGCCAGGACTTGAATCAACCTGGAGCAAAGCAGCCCTCACTCAAGCCCTCAGGCTTTGGAAGTGGACTCTGAAACTTGCTTGGGTGTGCATGCTAGTAGTATTCATGCTATATATATTGAAATAAATATATTTAAAAATATCTATCTGTCTGTCTATATATGTGTAATTTTTTCCACTGTGATACTTTTCCAAAAATTAATGTCACCTTATGTCCAGAGCAAAAATATTCCAGAGCCAGAATCAAATCTGGAGAAGGGAATGGCTACCACTCCAGTATTCTTGCCTGGAAAATCCCATGGACAGAGGAGCCTGACGGGCTACAGCTCATGGGGTGGCTGAGTCGGACACAACTGAGTGACTGAGTACAGAATCAAGTTATGAGGAACTGTCCTCCTTTAGCAAGTGTATTAGCAGAGTCACTTCAGAGGGATATATCTGATGAGACTTAGAGTTCTACTCTATGTTATACCCAGGCTTCTGTCTTCAAAATGTAAAAAGTCAGTCATTCATTTTCTTAGGTATTCTAAGTTGGCACCCCACTAACTGACAGCAAAATGCTGGACTTAATATTCTGCAGGCTCTTGGATTCCCTCTGTTCCGTGGCCACAGACTGAATTCCTTACTATAGCCAGATGTTTTATGAGTAAGACCACTAATCTATTACTAATACTACAACAACAATCCTAGTGTCTGATATATTAATAATAGTTCATAAATAGCATCTTCAAATTAAAAAAAAAGAAAACTTTTCTACTGATCTGTCGACTGCTTTGATTTAATGTTTCATGGTTCTCCTCGGTTTACAGATTAAATGAGTACTTTTATTCATGGTTCAGGTTGACCATGCCCCAAAGAGTTCAGCTCACATAGTGAGAACTAATACCCTAGCTTTTTTTATTCATGGTTTTTAGGTTGACCATAAAATTAGCTCAATTATATACCTCTAGCTTCACTTAATTTGCACTGAGAGTACTCTTTGCTCTGAATGATCCAAAAAGCTTCCTGTCTTGCAAACCACAGAGTCTGAACAGATGCCATCTTGCCTAAGACAGTTGAGAATCAACATCTCAGAGAGAAGATTCATTATCCTGTGGGGCTCCCAGACTCTCCTTGGCCAGGACTTGAATCAACCTGGAGCAAAGCAGCCCTCACTCAAGCCCTCAGGCTTTGGAAGTGGACTCTGAAACTTGCTTGGGTGTGCATGCTAGTAGTATTCATGCTATATATATTGAAATAAATATATTTAAAAATATCTATCTGTCTGTCTATATATGTGTAATTTTTTCCACTGTGATACTTTTCCAAAAATTAATGTCACCTTATGTCCAGAGCAAAAATATTCCAGAGCCAGAATCAAATCTGGAGAAGGGAATGGCTACCACTCCAGTATTCTTGCCTGGAAAATCCCATGGACAGAGGAGCCTGACGGGCTACAGCTCATGGGGTGGCTGAGTCGGACACAACTGAGTGACTGAGTACAGAATCAAGTTATGAGGAACTGTCCTCCTTTAGCAAGTGTATTAGCAGAGTCACTTCAGAGGGATATATCTGATGAGACTTAGAGTTCTACTCTATGTTATACCCAGGCTTCTGTCTTCAAAATGTAAAAAGTCAGTCATTCATTTTCTTAGGTATTCTAAGTTGGCACCCCACTAACTGACAGCAAAATGCTGGACTTAATATTCTGCAGGCTCTTGGATTCCCTCTGTTCCGTGGCCACAGACTGAATTCCTTACTATAGCCAGATGTTTTATGAGTAAGACCACTAATCTATTACTAATACTACAACAACAATCCTAGTGTCTGATATATTAATAATAGTTCATAAATAGCATCTTCAAATTAAAAAAAAAGAAAACTTTTCTACTGATCTGTCGACTGCTTTGATTTAATGTTTCATGGTTCTCCTCGGTTTACAGATTAAATGAGTACTTTTATTCATGGTTCAGGTTGACCATGCCCCAAAGAGTTCAGCTCACATAGTGAGAACTAATACCCTAGCTTTATATAAATTATTCTGCAGTTGATACACTGATGAGCTTACAGCAAAAATATAATTTCAGGCTACTAAAAACCAATTTAATTTTTATTTACCTCTATAACATTCCGTAGGCACTTCCATTCTTCCATTTATTATACTGAGAATATTAAACCTTACAAGCTACATTCCCAGTTAGCCTATATCACACCTCTATTTTTCACTCAGAATACACCAAGGAAGCAGATTTTGGGGGAGAGTTAATGCGATGATATTTGAAAATTATCTTCTTTATATGAGAATAAAGTAGTCTGGGTAAACTAGAAACTTTTTAAAAGTAGCTTCATAATTTGTTTTAATATCTGCTATAACTTGACATATAATACTCCACAATATTTATCTCCAAAAATCACAATGATTCATCAGGGAGAAAAAAATGAAGGGAAATATTTTACTGGTGCATAAATAAATGTTTTTTATCTTCTATGCTTTTATCAAGAGTCTTAACAATGTTGGGCCATATTTCTGAGATTTTATAATCAGAAATATAATCCAAATTGAGAAGGTAACTACTCAGGTTTATTTGATGGAAAGTTATTAATAGAAAAAATTAAATATTTAAATATTGCTAAATAGCTAAATAAATCAAGAGGCAATATGCAATCAATTTTTCCTCACAAATATTTGTTTTCTCTTGAGCACATGCACACTAAGTTGCTTCAGTCCCTTCTAACTTTTTGCGACCCTATGGACTATAACCTTCCCAGTTCCTCTGTCCATGGGATTCTCCAAGCAAGACCACGACAGGAGGTTGCCACACACTCCTTCAGGGAATATTCCCATCCCAGGGATAGAAGCTGCATCTCCTGCATTACAAGTGGGTTCTTTACCACTGAGCCACCAAGGAAGCCCTATTTTCTCTTATAAGCCAGGTATATCACTTGTTCCTAGTGATACAGTTGCAAACATGGAAGCCTAGGATTCTAATACCATAATGATTACTTTATTAAAAATCATGTTTATGAATCTTTGTACAAAGGAGAAACATGCAAAATGGTTAGTAAGAAGTTGTAAACATAAAGAATATTTATGTAATATGATCATAACTGTGAACTAATAGGTATAGAAAAATGTTAAGAATATAAATGAAATGATCATTGTATATTTCTTTGTGTAACTGGATTTTGAGTGCCTTCATTCATATTAATTAATCTATGTTAATTAATTATACTATTTCAACATCCTTATAATAAATTATCATGGCTATAGGAAAAAAGACTATATAAATTATAACAAACCTCTATTTTTCACTCAGAATACACCAAGGAAGCAGATTTTGGGGGAGAGTTAATGCGATGATATTTGAAAATTATCTTCTTTATATGAGAATAAAGTAGTCTGGGTAAACTAGAAACTTTTTAAAAGTAGCTTCATAATTTGTTTTAATATCTGCTATAACTTGACATATAATACTCCACAATATTTATCTCCAAAAATCACAATGATTCATCAGGGAGAAAAAAATGAAGGGAAATATTTTACTGGTGCATAAATAAATGTTTTTTATCTTCTATGCTTTTATCAAGAGTCTTAACAATGTTGGGCCATATTTCTGAGATTTTATAATCAGAAATATAATCCAAATTGAGAAGGTAACTACTCAGGTTTATTTGATGGAAAGTTATTAATAGAAAAAATTAAATATTTAAATATTGCTAAATAGCTAAATAAATCAAGAGGCAATATGCAATCAATTTTTCCTCACAAATATTTGTTTTCTCTTGAGCACATGCACACTAAGTTGCTTCAGTCCCTTCTAACTTTTTGCGACCCTATGGACTATAACCTTCCCAGTTCCTCTGTCCATGGGATTCTCCAAGCAAGACCACGACAGGAGGTTGCCACACACTCCTTCAGGGAATATTCCCATCCCAGGGATAGAAGCTGCATCTCCTGCATTACAAGTGGGTTCTTTACCACTGAGCCACCAAGGAAGCCCTATTTTCTCTTATAAGCCAGGTATATCACTTGTTCCTAGTGATACAGTTGCAAACATGGAAGCCTAGGATTCTAATACCATAATGATTACTTTATTAAAAATCATGTTTATGAATCTTTGTACAAAGGAGAAACATGCAAAATGGTTAGTAAGAAGTTGTAAACATAAAGAATATTTATGTAATATGATCATAACTGTGAACTAATAGGTATAGAAAAATGTTAAGAATATAAATGAAATGATCATTGTATATTTCTTTGTGTAACTGGATTTTGAGTGCCTTCATTCATATTAATTAATCTATGTTAATTAATTATACTATTTCAACATCCTTATAATAAATTATCATGGCTATAGGAAAAAAGACTATATAAATTATAACAAAGTTTCTTGGGAAACTTCAAAACTGAATTCAAAGCAATTGGATAGATCTCCAAAAGTTAAGCAAAAGCAAGTTACAGAAGGCAGAAAAACATGCAGGTTTTTTTTTTTTTTTTCATTTTAGTTTTGTTCAGTTTCACTGGGGTGTATCTAATATTTTAAATTGTACACGTTCAAATCATGCGTTTTGAAGAACATGGCTATATGCATATACCCATGGTACCATCATCACAATCAAAGTAATAAATACATTATTATTATATATTATGATTAAATATATTATTATTATATAATAAGTAGTAAGAACACTTAACATGAGAGTCACCCTCTTAACAATACTTTATACGCATAACACCATATTGTTAACTACAGGCATTATTCATCACTGTAATTTTCTGTATTTGTTGAGTTCTATACAGTGAACATGAGGGCTTTCAAGGTGGCTAACTGGGAAAGAATCCATCAGCCAATGCAGGTGGTGTGGGTTCCATCTCTGGATCTGGAAAATTCTTCTTTTGGAGGAGGAAATAGCATCCCACGCTGGTATTCTGGAAAATCCCATGGACATAGGAGCCTGGTGGATTACAGCCCATGGGTCTCAAAGAGTCAGACATGACCGAGCATACATTCATACGTACAATGAACATATTTTATATTTATAAAATAGCATAACCTAATTTCTAAAACAAAAATAATAACTATAGTGGACGAATAACTTTTCTGCTTCACTATCATTTTCCTGTTGAAGTACTTATGAAATCCTGTGAAATCCTGAGAAGATGGAAGAGTTTTTCAGCACAATAAGCTCTGAGCAATGTATCAGTTAGTTTTCTGTATTGCACATCCACCTCAGCCTCACTTCTACTAACTGAAAGTCATTGAGGCAAAACTGTGGGTTTCCACCTACTTTGAGCTGTTTCCATCTACCTCAGAAACATAGGACCTCCACAGGAAATGAGCAGAGAAAAAAATCTCTGTAAATGTCTGAGATTCCAGAGCCATCTCAGCCACCATCCTTCAGTATTTACTTTTTGATATCTACTTCTGAAAATAAAACTTGGCATATGATGTAGAATGGCATCCTGGGAGAGAAATCAATCAATCAATCTTCTGAAGGGACAAAGACAGGAGACTAAGACTGGACACTGTGGACCTCGGCTTCTATAGTCCCTCACTGGCAGAGGACAGAGGTGAGTACAGGGACTATTACTATGTTCAGGAAAAGACAATTTGGAGCATCCCCTCAGGAATCTTCTCAGCCTAAGTAAGTCATGCCAGATAAATAAAGCCTGAGCATTGAAAACCAGGCTTGACACACATACAGTAAGTTCTTCTCAAAGTTCAAGACTCCCTTATTGAGGAGAAAAACTGTGAAATATACCAAAAGAGACAATTTTTCTAATTCAAATATGAAGAAATCACTAAAGAACAATTAAAACACTAACCTTCCCCACCCCACACACAACTAATGAAAAGATTCTAAACATAGAATAAGGCTGTATGTAGTTAACTATTCAGGAAAGAATCATATTTGGGCAGAATTTAATGACAGAAAACAAACGTAAATTGTAGAAAGCTTCTTTTTTGTTCTCCTGATAACCTTCAAGAAAACAGGATAACTCTGAAGGAAGATATGAAAAATCCAATTCAATGACCATAGTTTGGTTAGAAAAGGCATCTAAATGTAACTGTTTACATCAATTAGAAATGTAAAGTTTAATACAATTAAAATTTGCATTATAAAAAATCTGCATTATAACAAATAAAGAGTAAAATTGACACTGAAGAAAACTGAATTGAATTTGGAAGTTAAATGTGAGCAATTCTTCAAGAGTGAAGGAGACTCTGGCAAAGAGATGAAATGGAGAGATGAAGACAGAAAGAGAGAAAGAAAGGCAGAGGGTGAGGGAGGAGGATAGGAGAGAGAAAGAGAGAACACATGCTTAACCTGAAAAAGTTAGTAACCCTGATAAGGTCAAAGCAAATGGAACAGAAGTTTTTGAATAAGAAGTAGAAAAGCTTTTGTGAGTTTGTAGTTGATAATACATACCAGAAATACATAGTTTATAGAAAACATGTTAGTCACTCAGTTGTGTCTGAATATTTGCGACCCCATGGACTATAGCCTGCCAGACCTCTCTGTCCATGGAACTCTCCAGGCAAGAATATTGTAGTAGACAGCTAACTATTCCCTTTTCCAGGGGATCTTCCCAACACAGGGATTGAACCTAAATCTCCTGGATTGCAGGCAGATTCTTTACCATCTGAGCCACCCAGAGACAATGTGCTTTAAGATTATTATATTTAGGCAGACTCCAAAGTTAAAAGTTTAATTAAACAATGATTATCACCAGCTTTCATGAAAGCTTTAGGCAGACTCTCAAAGTTAAAGTTTAATTAAAGCCTGAGCATTGAAAACCAGGCTTGACACACATACAGTAAGTTCTTCTCAAAGTTCAAGACTCCCTTATTGAGGAGAAAAACTGTGAAATATACCAAAAGAGACAATTTTTCTAATTCAAATATGAAGAAATCACTAAAGAACAATTAAAACACTAACCTTCCCCACCCCACACACAACTAATGAAAAGATTCTAAACATAGAATAAGGCTGTATGTAGTTAACTATTCAGGAAAGAATCATATTTGGGCAGAATTTAATGACAGAAAACAAACGTAAATTGTAGAAAGCTTCTTTTTTGTTCTCCTGATAACCTTCAAGAAAACAGGATAACTCTGAAGGAAGATATGAAAAATCCAATTCAATGACCATAGTTTGGTTAGAAAAGGCATCTAAATGTAACTGTTTACATCAATTAGAAATGTAAAGTTTAATACAATTAAAATTTGCATTATAAAAAATCTGCATTATAACAAATAAAGAGTAAAATTGACACTGAAGAAAACTGAATTGAATTTGGAAGTTAAATGTGAGCAATTCTTCAAGAGTGAAGGAGACTCTGGCAAAGAGATGAAATGGAGAGATGAAGACAGAAAGAGAGAAAGAAAGGCAGAGGGTGAGGGAGGAGGATAGGAGAGAGAAAGAGAGAACACATGCTTAACCTGAAAAAGTTAGTAACCCTGATAAGGTCAAAGCAAATGGAACAGAAGTTTTTGAATAAGAAGTAGAAAAGCTTTTGTGAGTTTGTAGTTGATAATACATACCAGAAATACATAGTTTATAGAAAACATGTTAGTCACTCAGTTGTGTCTGAATATTTGCGACCCCATGGACTATAGCCTGCCAGACCTCTCTGTCCATGGAACTCTCCAGGCAAGAATATTGTAGTAGACAGCTAACTATTCCCTTTTCCAGGGGATCTTCCCAACACAGGGATTGAACCTAAATCTCCTGGATTGCAGGCAGATTCTTTACCATCTGAGCCACCCAGAGACAATGTGCTTTAAGATTATTATATTTAGGCAGACTCCAAAGTTAAAAGTTTAATTAAACAATGATTATCACCAGCTTTCATGAAAGCTGGATTAGTTGTTTTTCAGAACAGTGACTTTGTTTTTTTAGAAGTCAAAGATAAAATGAAAGAAACCAAGGAAGAAAGAAGATACTTGGAAGACTAACTGGAATCTTACCCCTTATATGCTATTAACAACCCGTGAAATACTTATTTTGCCTAAGAAATGGTTTTTCAAGGGTTTTTAAAATGAAAATCAAAAATGACTGGGCATGTGAAACAAAACCACCCTAAAATCACAAAAGACAAAAACTGAGATTACTTCTTTGCTTCAGAGGAACACTAAATACTTTGTCCTGCCCTCAAGTGTCCATTCTTTTATTCGTCCATTTGTTGGTCAAACATTTAGCCTTTTCTACCTTATATAGACTATAACCTACTGTAAGCTGATTTGCTAAGATACAAAGGTAAATAAGAAATGGCCTATGGTTCCAGTCGAGCAAGTTAACTTGCTGACCTATTCAAGGATAGCTACACGTCTAGATTAAATATAGAAAGAATAGTTAAATTTTATTAAAAGAAGTACTAATTATTCTGACATTTCCTCAAATATCCCTACTATGTATCATATTTTTAAATGTAAAACATTATCATCATTGAGATTAGGCTTTTTTGGTACTTTACTATTAATAAAAATGATAATTTGTAGAAGATTTAATGCATTTCTTTGACTACATTATATCTATAGTTGAAACCCAAATGTTTCAGTGATGAAACTATTAAGACCTTTCCTTAGTAAAATAGTTTATAGAAAACATGTTAGTCACTCAGTTGTGTCTGAATATTTGCGACCCCATGGACTATAGCCTGCCAGACCTCTCTGTCCATGGAACTCTCCAGGCAAGAATATTGTAGTAGACAGCTAACTATTCCCTTTTCCAGGGGATCTTCCCAACACAGGGATTGAACCTAAATCTCCTGGATTGCAGGCAGATTCTTTACCATCTGAGCCACCCAGAGACAATGTGCTTTAAGATTATTATATTTAGGCAGACTCCAAAGTTAAAAGTTTAATTAAACAATGATTATCACCAGCTTTCATGAAAGCTGGATTAGTTGTTTTAAGAACAGTGACTTTGTTTTTTTAGAAGTCAAAGATAAAATGAAAGAAACCAAGGAAGAAAGAAGATACTTGGAAGACTAACTGGAATCTTACCCCTTATATGCTATTAACAACCCGTGAAATACTTATTTTGCCTAAGAAATGGTTTTTCAAGGGTTTTTAAAATGAAAATCAAAAATGACTGGGCATGTGAAACAAAACCACCCTAAAATCACAAAAGACAAAAACTGAGATTACTTCTTTGCTTCAGAGGAACACTAAATACTTTGTCCTGCCCTCAAGTGTCCATTCTTTTATTCGTCCATTTGTTGGTCAAACATTTAGCCTTTTCTACCTTATATAGACTATAACCTACTGTAAGCTGATTTGCTAAGATACAAAGGTAAATAAGAAATGGCCTATGGTTCCAGTCGAGCAAGTTAACTTGCTGACCTATTCAAGGATAGCTACACGTCTAGATTAAATATAGAAAGAATAGTTAAATTTTATTAAAAGAAGTACTAATTATTCTGACATTTCCTCAAATATCCCTACTATGTATCATATTTTTAAATGTAAAACATTATCATCATTGAGATTAGGCTTTTTTGGTACTTTACTATTAATAAAAATGATAATTTGTAGAAGATTTAATGCATTTCTTTGACTACATTATATCTATAGTTGAAACCCAAATGTTTCAGTGATGAAACTATTAAGACCTTTCCTTAGTAAAATAGTTTCTCAATCAAATTGAAAGCATAGAAACTAGTGGAAATTTTTGCAAACATGAAAATCCTAAGTGGAGTTGTCTTCCAATATCAATTCTCTTCCATTCCCCAGTCATAGGATTCTCGGGTTAGTTCATGACCAGACAGTTTCTTGCAGCTAGAATAGTCATGTGAGCACATCTTGACCAACAGAATATAAGCAGAACTTATGTGGTGGACACAACTCTCTGGTAGTATTCTCAAAAAGAGTTTAACTTTTCCCTCTTTTTTCACTCCTTCCCCCTAGAATGTAGCAGCGGAAGCTGGGTGTTATAAGTGGCAGAACACATGACAGAGCAAGCCTGAGTCTCCAATAATTTTGGAGTCAACATATTAACTCTAGACTGACTACATTTATATTAGGAAGAAGCATATTTCTCTCTTTTTAAATTCGCTGTTGTTTTGGGTCTTCTTTCACTAATGACCGAATCTCATCTTATCTATTATACATGGCAACACCCCAGTCCAGCTTCCCTAATTCTACTACCACTCAGATATCATGACTGCTCCTTGCTCGGTGCTAAGAACACCTCTCAGCATGATCACAGTCATTGCCCAAGTTAACCACAGCCTTTTCAGTACTGATCAGTTCTTCAGTTTTTCCAGAATGTGGAATAGAAAATCTGCCAGGCATTTTCAATGGGATGATGGGTAAATCGTGTAATGCAGCTGTCCTCAGTATCTTTATCAAATTAATACAGTAACTCTTACCATGACAACAATAAAACTCACTTAAAGTCCATGTAATGATGTTATGAGGTAAGTATTATAATCGGCAGAGTTTTAGGGAAATTAAGTCAAATTCACAAGATTACACAGCTTAGTAGAAGAACAGGAATTCAAACTCAGGTAAGTCTATTCTAAATTGTAAGATCCTTCAGACACATATCATTATCCTTTTCCTCTTACCTTGTGAATAGTCACTAAGGAAACCTGCCCAAAACAGTAAGATTACCTGTCCCACAGCAGATGCCCATTAAGTCTGAAACGTGTCCCCTCTGCTCTGTCTTACATGTTGGTAAAACGAGAGCATTTTGTTTTTATTCTCCTGCATATATAATCTCATGTTAGGCCAACTCGGTGAAAGAATCAATCTGGATGAATTCCAAAAAGAAAAACTAGTGGAAATTTTTGCAAACATGAAAATCCTAAGTGGAGTTGTCTTCCAATATCAATTCTCTTCCATTCCCCAGTCATAGGATTCTCGGGTTAGTTCATGACCAGACAGTTTCTTGCAGCTAGAATAGTCATGTGAGCACATCTTGACCAACAGAATATAAGCAGAACTTATGTGGTGGACACAACTCTCTGGTAGTATTCTCAAAAAGAGTTTAACTTTTCCCTCTTTTTTCACTCCTTCCCCCTAGAATGTAGCAGCGGAAGCTGGGTGTTATAAGTGGCAGAACACATGACAGAGCAAGCCTGAGTCTCCAATAATTTTGGAGTCAACATATTAACTCTAGACTGACTACATTTATATTAGGAAGAAGCATATTTCTCTCTTTTTAAATTCGCTGTTGTTTTGGGTCTTCTTTCACTAATGACCGAATCTCATCTTATCTATTATACATGGCAACACCCCAGTCCAGCTTCCCTAATTCTACTACCACTCAGATATCATGACTGCTCCTTGCTCGGTGCTAAGAACACCTCTCAGCATGATCACAGTCATTGCCCAAGTTAACCACAGCCTTTTCAGTACTGATCAGTTCTTCAGTTTTTCCAGAATGTGGAATAGAAAATCTGCCAGGCATTTTCAATGGGATGATGGGTAAATCGTGTAATGCAGCTGTCCTCAGTATCTTTATCAAATTAATACAGTAACTCTTACCATGACAACAATAAAACTCACTTAAAGTCCATGTAATGATGTTATGAGGTAAGTATTATAATCGGCAGAGTTTTAGGGAAATTAAGTCAAATTCACAAGATTACACAGCTTAGTAGAAGAACAGGAATTCAAACTCAGGTAAGTCTATTCTAAATTGTAAGATCCTTCAGACACATATCATTATCCTTTTCCTCTTACCTTGTGAATAGTCACTAAGGAAACCTGCCCAAAACAGTAAGATTACCTGTCCCACAGCAGATGCCCATTAAGTCTGAAACGTGTCCCCTCTGCTCTGTCTTACATGTTGGTAAAACGAGAGCATTTTGTTTTTATTCTCCTGCATATATAATCTCATGTTAGGCCAACTCGGTGAAAGAATCAATCTGGATGAATTCCACATTTAAATAAAAATATCATGGAATACAATTCTATGAAAAAACCCTTGAAAAATCCCAGGCCCAGTAATTTTTCAACAGACTGAAAGCATTAAGGTTTTGTATATACATAGACCCATATGAGAAGATATACAAAGTTAATCGAAGAGTAACAATTCCTGTCCTCTAAGAATTTATAACCTAAAATATGCCCCATAGATGTGGGCTCCAATACACAAATTCAAACAAACATCAACAGAAGAATAAAAAAGAACAGTACGACCTTTCAGTCCTATACTGAACAGACGGTTTTTAACATACACATACAAATTAGAATAATACTTAAACATAAATCAGAACCCTTGTGAGTGGGAAGGTTAGAGAATTTGTCTAAAAGAAGGCATCGAGTCAATTAACTTCACATACCAGGAGTCCTCAAACAGACACACAAGCAAAACGACAAGGATCTTCTTTCAGATTTTGCCATTTAGAAGCCCTCTACCTATAGATCCTGTGGACAAAGGAGCCGGGCAGGCTACAGTCCAAGACCTAGATATAGTGACTAAGCCAGCCCCACCACCATCCATAGATACTTATAAATTGGGGAATACATTTAGAACAGAAAATCAACAACAACATTCACAGCATACAGAAACCGGCAAGCCAAAAAAATTACATAGCCTCAATTGTATGATGGCAATGATCCTGCTCATCAGCATTTCTTCATAGTACTTTTCATTTTTGAATAAAATATCTTCTTGCCTCGCTTCTGGAAGCTCTAAGGTATGCGTCCCTTAAGCAGTGGATCTCTGCAGTGGGTAAATCAAGTATGCTCCACCCCTCTCCCACTTCTCATTGTCTCAAATTTCCTTTCTCAAAATCTGAATTTCATTTAGGAAAAACTTCTCACAATAAATTTGTCAGGACAGTTCTGGTCTTCTTCAAAACTTAAAAAAAAAAAAAAAAAAAAGGCAAGCACCTTCAATTGCATCCCCTGGCCAAATCTACCACCTGTGTACTGAAATGATTTTTAAAAATTGAATAAATGAAACAATCTCTACCTCCATTCCCACTTAAGAACTGTGTCTGTCAGATTAATCTAAAAATTAATGTTGGAAGGATTCTGCAGTGATTCTATCTCTGAATATAAAGACAGCTCCAAGCAGAGGATTTTCATCTTCACCTGATTTATTCCTTTCTTTCCTCCATCTATTTCATTCCCAAGGCAGTGACTCAATCTTTTCTCCTACTGAAGTCACTGAAAGAGTGAAATCTATCTTATCCAAGCAAAACAATTTCATTCATCATATTGCAGCCACATTGATTAGGAGTTAATGGATAAAATAAAACACCAAGAACCTTCTCTGTTGACCCATGAGATCTTTCCTGAATATCTCTGGTGCCCTGGGACAGCTAGACCCAACCACTTCACTATTCATTTGTTTGCTTATCAATGTATTTAACAAATAATTATTGAATGCCCATTGAGAAACCCTGGTTGTTACTAGAGATTTCTTTTTATTTGCTGTTCAGCTGACGTAGACATACACTGTCTGAGTCTTTAATTATCTCCCTGACCAGTTAAAGTATAATCTCCTTGACTTTGATGAGGAGGCTTACTCTTCTCATTGCTAGTAGAGAGCCCAAATACTACTTTTTCAATAAATAGTTTGTACACAGAAGTACCAAGTTTAAAGCTGCATGTTCTTCTTTGGAGTCCTATAACTTACACCATTGTGTCCCTTTCTCAATTAAAATTTTTGAAATTTCTTTATGGTCTGTAGGTTGTAGTGAGTATAGTTTGCCTCTCTACAAGTTAGAAGAAAATTGAATTTCCATCTTTGGGGATTTACCTACATTTCAGACACTGCCAGATGTGCTGGTTACACATGCCTGCTTTGTGAATACAATGAGCTCAGCTTATTTTATTGACTGCACTGAAACAATGACTAATTTTATTCCAGACTCCACACTGTGCCACAAAATTATAGCTACCATAATAGTATTATAAAGGAACTTTAATACTTCAGTGCAAGACTTGCCAACTAGAAATACACCTTCAGTAGTGTGGGTTAGCTAGAGATTGTTGTTGAAACGGTCTTTTCAATCCTTTGGTCATTGATTTTACATAGGTATAGAATTTCTCTGTATGTCCCCAAAATATCTGACCATAAATTCAAGAAAAGTGTAATATTCTTAATTGGGCTTCCCAGGTGGCACTAATGGTAAAGAACTTGCCTGCCAGTGCAGAATACGTAAGAGGTGTGGGTTCGATCCCTGGGCCAGATGCACATGGTACAGGATGTGAAGTGTGATGCTGTTATCTCAGTTGCTATTAAGTGCCCATTACTAAGAACAAAATGTTAAGTGTTCATATCATCTATGTACCTCCAAATATATACATAGGATGTGTTAAAATGACAGAAAAAACTGGTCTACCACCTTGAGCCTATCACTTATGTCTAGACTATATAAAAGAGAGGTGATAAAGATGAAAACATTTCAATTAATAGAGGGAATCTTTTAGGAACAAATTTCTGCAGTATGTGATATTTCTTCCCACTCCTCTTAAAGAAGAAAAGAAATGTTTGCCATCAACTACAGATCCATTTGTGGGGAAAGAGCTTTATGAACGTTTTAAGAAAATTTGACATGAGTCTTCTATGATTTGAATAGCAGTAATGAGTCCTACTTAGAACTGAAGCATAATAATCATAATAATAAATCAGGATGTGAGAAAAACATCATCTATACCAGTGAAAAACAGAAGGAAATTCCTTGAAAGGGTTTGGACTTGAGTCAGATTAAGTCATTAATTTTGAAGGTCAGAGGTAAGTCACTCACCGCTGCCCCTAGAAATAAACTCTGTGTATTTTGGGGCCATCAAAAATGAGCAAAAGGAAGAACTTAAAAGAGACCAGCTGAATACGTATCATTTGCATCAGGGAATAGGGAAAGACATCCCAGTGATGGTGGGTATTCTAAAAGGCCACAATATTGCAGCCCCACTCCAGCCCTGAGAAAAAGAGCAAATTTGACCATCTTTCAAACCCAGATATCACTATTGTCAGTAATCTGAATAATCAAGTAATGTCTGCTCACTTCTCCCTCCTAGGATCTGATCCCAAAGAGCCAGAGGTAGCATAGTAAATGTAATGTAATTTCACCTTGGTTCTCTTGGTATACTTACTTTTGAAAGGATTCACCATGTTGTGATGAAGTCTAAGCAGGATGAGGAGAGTCCTATATGGAGAGAAACCAAGCCCTGAATGAGTTCTCAGACAAAACCCATTTGCTTTTGGCCAGTCATTGTAAAGACCTATCTTGAAAATGGGCGTGAGTGAAACTTGGTCAGTTGTGTCTGACTCTTTGCAACCCCATGGACTGTAGCCCACCAGGATCTTCTGTCCATGGGATTCTTCAGACAAGAATATTAGAGTAGGTTGCCATTCCCTTCTCCAGGAGATCTTCCTGACCTAGGAATCATACCTGGGCCTCCTGCATTACAGGTGGATTCTTTACCATCTGAGCCACCAGGGGAAACCTGCAAATGGATGTACCAGCTCCCAACTGCCTCACCCCAGCTGATATATGGGGGGCAGAAATTCTCTGTCCTCATCTAGCCTTGTCTAAACTGCAGATCAATGAGAAAAATATATCCCTATTGTGGTTCAAAATCACTGAGATTTTGGGTAGTTTGTTACATAATGGGGACTATGATTAATTATACCCACATTATCTACTTTTGTTCACTTGCAGAGAAATGTTTTCAAAAAAAAAATGCTCACATTGCTGTTTGTAGATTCCATTTAAAAAAATCAGTCCTGATGACATAAAAATGTTTAAAGTACATATTTAAAAGGAAAGAACTTTTACCATGTTGACTATCTACAAAATAACCTATAACAATGGCTCTGTATTGTCCCATCCAAGGAACATAGAGAGACTTCTATATGGAAAATCAAGTAACCTTGAAAAAGGTAAATTGTTGGCACAAAGGGTAAGTTGTTAACAGTGTCATTGAGAACTTTATGGAAGACACACATACAAAACCCAACTAACATTCACATTGACCTTGTATGATGGGTACCACCACAGCTTTTAAAATTATGATGTAGTCTTTTATTAATGAACTTTGCAATATTAAAAAAATGTTGCTATTCTGTCAGCAATGTGCATTCCTTGCATTTTAATCTAATTCCTTCATGTCCTTATTATCTAACTATAAAAGCAGTTGAACAAATAATAAAATCCAACAAAATCCTTCAGAATCTAATAAATAAAAATTCAAAAGAGAAAACTTTTTTTAGACAAGTTGTGATGAAGTCTAAGCAGGATGAGGAGAGTCCTATATGGAGAGAAACCAAGCCCTGAATGAGTTCTCAGACAAAACCCATTTGCTTTTGGCCAGTCATTGTAAAGACCTATCTTGAAAATGGGCGTGAGTGAAACTTGGTCAGTTGTGTCTGACTCTTTGCAACCCCATGGACTGTAGCCCACCAGGATCTTCTGTCCATGGGATTCTTCAGACAAGAATATTAGAGTAGGTTGCCATTCCCTTCTCCAGGAGATCTTCCTGACCTAGGAATCATACCTGGGCCTCCTGCATTGCAGGTGGATTCTTTACCATCTGAGCCACCAGGGAAGCCTGCAAATGGATGTACCAGCTCCCAACTGACTCACCCCAGCTGATATATGGGGGGCAGAAATTCTCTGTCCTCATCTAGCCTTGTCTAAACTGCAGATCAATGAGAAAAATATATCCCTATTGTGGTTCAAAATCACTGAGATTTTGGGTAGTTTGTTACATAATGGGGACTATGATTAATTATACCCACATTATCTACTTTTGTTCACTTGCAGAGAAATGTTTTCAAAAAAAAAATGCTCACATTGCTGTTTGTAGATTCCATTTAAAAAAATCAGTCCTGATGACATAAAAATGTTTAAAGTACATATTTAAAAGGAAAGAACTTTTACCATGTTGACTATCTACAAAATAACCTATAACAATGGCTCTGTATTGTCCCATCCAAGGAACATAGAGAGACTTCTATATGGAAAATCAAGTAACCTTGAAAAAGGTAAATTGTTGGCACAAAGGGTAAGTTGTTAACAGTGTCATTGAGAACTTTATGGAAGACACACATACAAAACCCAACTAACATTCACATTGACCTTGTATGATGGGTACCACCACAGCTTTTAAAATTATGATGTAGTCTTTTATTAATGAACTTTGCAATATTAAAAAAATGTTGCTATTCTGTCAGCAATGTGCATTCCTTGCATTTTTAATCTAATTCCTTCATGTCCTTATTATCTAACTATAAAAGCAGTTGAACAAATAATAAAATCCAACAAAATCCTTCAGAATCTAATAAAAATGCTACATGAGATCTAAGACAAGAATAAGAATATTTTCCTATATTTCAAGGAAAATGGCATCCAGATTAAAGTCAATTTATAGTGGATTGATTTTATAGGGATTTGTTATTTACTTCAACTTGGCCTTCTCAAGAGCTTGTGAAGGTTATGAAGCTTATTCACAAGGGACTCTTCATTATAAATGGACAGATATGTCAGGACCGACAAAGCAAACTGCAAATTATTAGGCATTATATTCAGCCACGTAGTTATAATGTACAGCTCTTGGAAATGTTGAGGATGGATGGTGTATTCATATGAATTGATTAAATAAATCATTTACTAGCTGTACTCTGATTTCACAGTATACTTATTTCTTTCAACTTAAAGTTTCTTAAACTTTATGAGACTGTGCAAAACAAACACCTAACCATAAGCAACTATCAAATGCAGTTAAATGTATTTATTCCACTTTTATCAGATCTATTATTTCTCAATGCAAGATGTTTATTGTTCTATAGCTCTGGTCATAGATACATGTTGCAAATTTTCTAAGTAAGGCTGATTAACTTTGAAAGGAAGCCAAAACCAGACTGAGTCAAAACCTTTATGTGCTCTATTTTACAAATTCACATCATCATCAAATTTCTACAAAATGAATTCTTCTTTTAACTATGCATCCATAAAAACAGACTAAAATTTGAGAACCAAGAAGAACTCTCCAGTAGCTGTCACTGGGTAAACCTACAAGTCGCCGCACAACAAAACCTAAATATTTTCACTTAAAATTTGTCTTCGGTTTTCAGTTAAACAATGGAATAGCTTTAAAAATTCACATTCAAAAATTAGGCCTATGCTAATTATATCACCCAGATTCATAAAGTAAAATCAGGGAATCCAGAGTTCGCAAGCTAGCAAGTTATAAACAAAGTTGATTGTTATCAAGAAGGTGTTGAGGGAAAAGTAGGAATGGCCTGTTAATGAGTATCATAGCACAAATCTAACTCCTACACATTTTCATCTATTGTAATGCAAATCCAGGTTGTGATTCTGAAAGTCACAAAAAGATCCTATGGAGTTGTGTCCATTAAAAAAAAAGGATTTTCATTAATTCATTTAAAAATGTTATATCTTGTGTATATAAGTTGTCATGGACTATTCAGGCTCCAAGGAGAAGCAAGAACAAGAAAGGCAAGATCTTTGTTCTCATTAGCCTAAGGTAACTAAGGAAAAGAAGGGTCTTGAAAAGCACTTGTATTCAAACTCTTATCCTGTGAAGCAGGTCACGTAGTTATTTCTAATCCTAGTTTACCCATTAGGAATCCAAAACCCTGAGAAGAAAAATCATTTGTTCTCCAACTCCATTATTACTTAGAACAGCTTTTATTGGAACAAGATGCATCAGTTTTACTGTACATGCCTTGTAAGTCACCAATTTGAAAACCAGATGATGTGTAAATGTGCTTACTATCAAAGAACTCATAGAATTTAAGATCTAGATAGAAATTCACTAATTCACTTACAGAACATTCTTGTTATTTTACAGATGAGGAAACTGAGTTTCAAGAATGCGATAAAACTACACAGATAATTGGAAGTAGAATTAATATGAGAAGTAAGATCTCCTGAATATACTAAGGGTTCTTCCAGAATTCTAAATTATACCTTAAAGTTTTATGCTTTCATCGATACTAGGATATGTTCTAAGATGAGAAGACATCATTTGTGTCCTATCTGGAGAATATTGCTTTTTATAAAGTCTAAAATAGCCTAGGATCTCCTTTGAACATAAAATTAAATCCATTAAACAGAGTTATGTGTTTCTTTAACTGAAACAAAACAAAACACCACTGACAAAATCATTTCACTGGCACTTTTTAAAAAAAAAAAAAAAATTTTCACTTAAAATTTGTCTTCGGTTTTCAGTTAAACAATGGAATAGCTTTAAAAATTCACATTCAAAAATTAGGCCTATGCTAATTATATCACCCAGATTCATAAAGTAAAATCAGGGAATCCAGAGTTCGCAAGCTAGCAAGTTATAAACAAAGTTGATTGTTATCAAGAAGGTGTTGAGGGAAAAGTAGGAATGGCCTGTTAATGAGTATCATAGCACAAATCTAACTCCTACACATTTTCATCTATTGTAATGCAAATCCAGGTTGTGATTCTGAAAGTCACAAAAAGATCCTATGGAGTTGTGTCCATTAAAAAAGGATTTTCATTAATTCTTTTAAAAAATGTTATATCTTGTGTATATAAGTTGTCATGGACTATTCAGGCTCCAAGGAGAAGCAAGAACAAGAAAGGCAAGATCTTTGTTCTCATTAGCCTAAGGTAACTAAGGAAAAGAAGGGTCTTGAAAAGCACTTGTATTCAAACTCTTATCCTGTGAAGCAGGTCACGTAGTTATTTCTAATCCTAGTTTACCCATTAGGAATCCAAAACCCTGAGAAGAAAAATCATTTGTTCTCCAACTCCATTATTACTTAGAACAGCTTTTATTGGAACAAGATGCATCAGTTTTACTGTACATGCCTTGTAAGTCACCAATTTGAAAACCAGATGATGTGTAAATGTGCTTACTATCAAAGAACTCATAGAATTTAAGATCTAGATAGAAATTCACTAATTCACTTACAGAACATTCTTGTTATTTTACAGATGAGGAAACTGAGTTTCAAGAATGCGATAAAACTACACAGATAATTGGAAGTAGAATTAATATGAGAAGTAAGATCTCCTGAATATACTAAGGGTTCTTCCAGAATTCTAAATTATACCTTAAAGTTTTATGCTTTCATCGATACTAGGATATGTTCTAAGATGAGAAGACATCATTTGTGTCCTATCTGGAGAATATTGCTTTTTATAAAGTCTAAAATAGCCTAGGATCTCCTTTGAACATAAAATTAAATCCATTAAACAGAGTTATGTGTTTCTTTAACTGAAACAAAACAAAACACCACTGACAAAATCATTTCACTGGCACTAAGAGGAATGAAATATTACTCAAGCTGCAATTACCTGTGAAGAACAGTCATTCCCTAGCCAGCACCTTTGGGGAAATTGATTGCTTCTTTATGCCCTTTGTTTATTCATTTTCTTAGACTTAATGGCTGACAAGTGACCATTTCATTATTATAAGATACCTCTTCTCTTTTCCAGAGTTGATTCCACCCCTCTTGTGCTTAACAATAGCCACAGTGTGCATACAAATTATTTCAAATATGCAATACCTTAATTTTCAAGTCCAAAGTGGTTTTCTGTTTGGTTTCCTGCCAGCATTCCAGGTTCCCACACATTTTGCTGTGGTAAGAGATCATTCTCTGAGGTCCTCTCCTCCTTCTGCCCTCAATCCCTGATGCTGGGAAAGATTTGAGGACAGAAGGACGAGAGGGCCTCAGAGGATAGGATGGCTGGATGGAATCACTGATGCAACGGACATGAATTTGTTTTTACAGAGTTTTGTTGTTTACAGATATGCATAATCCCAGATTAGTCCTATGTATATCCCATCTCCCACCCCCTTGCACCCCTCCAGGCCATCACATAGCACCCATATAAGATCCCTTAACCCACAGCTCATTGACAATAGTTTTCTCTTTTATATGTGATAATATGGGCCTCCATACTCTTTCCATATCTCTCACCCACTCTTCCCTCTCCCCAATGTTCTTAAGTCTGTTCTCTATGACTGTTTTTCCATCGATGCTATGTATGTGTATTTATCAGTATGATCTTACTAGATTCCATATTTATGTGTTAGTATACTGTACTTGTCCTCTTTTTGACTTACTTCACTTTGTATATAATAGGTTCTAGATTTATCCATCTCATTAAGACTGATTCTTCTGCATTTCGTGTAGTGGATTTACAGCCTATTTATTGAGCTCCTACTATGTGTAGGAGTTGTTCTAAGGATTGAAAACAGAACAATTAAGAAAAAGTCCATTCTCTCATAGAGCTACTGGGGAAAACGGATACAGATGAAGTAAAAAATACAACATCATAGAAATAAAAGAAACAATTTAAGAAGTTAGAAGAGGTGGTAGGGTGGAATAGTAAAAGAGACATCTTTGATTATAAGTACTCTAGAGAAAAAATAGACATAGTCCATAAAAACACTCACCATTTTAATGATATTTAGCCTACCTTATTCAGAGGACCAGAGTTCAACTGTCTATCCAGGTAAACCTGAGGATAAATAAATCACTGATAAATAAATCAACTAGACCTAGGCCACCCAGATCTTCCATTACTCCAGGAGTAATCAGGTAGAAGAATACAGGTGACTATCATCTAAGATGATGATGTTTATAAGATCCCAGTAGATACTGAAGGGATTGTTCACTTAACAAATTCAATAAGGAAATGGTAGAGGGTAAGAAAAAAAAAATCCAAAGATAATGAATAGATTGGGGTCAAAGAGAAAAGGCATCAGAAAGAAAATCATACAGAAAGGAAATCATAGAGGTAAATACAGAACAACCATCAAGAACCTAGGAAAGAATGTTGAGAAATTACATATATACTTGCAGTTATTTCAATGTAACTTAAGCTCCCTGGAAGTTCTCAAGACACTTTCAGGAAGTCTTTTTTTAATGCTAAGATATTATTTGTCCTTTCGCGCTCATTTTTCTCCCACAAGTGTACAGATTCATTGATATGGGTTCAGATTCTACACTGTAACTGACTGTTACAAAATCCACTTGTGGAGTTTCAGCATAGTATCAAGGCAGAATATCCACAATGATTGGAAAAGGTTACTAAAATATACCTCCCTTTTTCAGCCTCAGATATAAGCCCAGATTTTCTCCTTATACTTCGACCAAAATGACATTTCAACAAATTGAACACAGAAACAATATAAGACTCCAATTGTTTTCTCTTAAGCCAGATATTAAACAGATGAATAAAAATGTGAAACAATTCCACTACTGTTAGTAATACTTTTGTTTGGAAGAAATTAAAAATATTTATTTATTAAGAAGAATGATTCTTTTATAGATTAACATATTTTAAATATTCTCAGTTTTATTCTACTAAAGAAAGTATAAATAGGTATAATCCACATGAAAATTCTTTGAGGTGCTCAATAATTTTTAAGATCCCCTTAGATGCCCTGACACCTAAAACTCTGAAAACTGCTCATTGAGACAACTTGTTTTCCACTTTGTTCAACACAAGGAATTAAGGAAGCTGAAGCAACTATACAATGTTTGGAGCAATTACTTGATCTCATTTACTAAAAATCTGATACACCTTATGGCAGACTGAATTTTGCAAAAATGCTCCCACAGGATACTCTAGAATACTGATATTCTTTCCATTAAATAATCCTGGTCTCACGTGTTACTCTAGAATTTTGACACTCTTCCCATTAAGAAGCAAAACCTAGTCTCCTCTAATTTGGGTCAGTTTTAGTGGCTCCTGCTATTATAGAGGCTGTATGTGCTCTGAGGATGAATGTAAAAGACAACACTGTTTCTACCTAGATCTCTCTCTTTCCCTTTGGAAGAGTAGGACTCATTCCTAAATTGTCCAGCTAACCCAAAGATTCCATGCTGAAGAGAGTATTTAGAGAGATTGGCTAAAAATATTAATAGAAAGAGACACCTATTCCTTATTGCAACTGCTCAAGTCCTCTCATGTTCACCTTCAGACATGACAGCAACTGCATTTCAAGTATGCACATGTGTGCTAAGTCACTTCAGTCACATCTGATTTGTTGCAACCTTATGGACTGTAGCCTGCCAAGCTCCTCTGTCCATGGGGAGTCTCTAGGCAAGAATACTGGAGAGGGTTGCCATGACCTCCTCCAGGAGATATTCTCCACCCAGGGATTGAACCCGTGTCTCCTGCACCTCCTGCATTGCAGGCAGATATTTTTCACTGCTGAGCTACAGCAAGCCTTCAGGTGATCCAACCCTTAGTCTTCAAGCCACCTCCAGCCAACCCTGATGAGTAAAGAGGAGCCACCCCTACCCAGCCTCGCCCAATTTCAAATTCATGAGCAAAATACATATTGTTGTTGTTTTAAGACACTAATGTTCAGAATAATTTGCTATATAGTTATAGCCACTGGAATAAACCCTCATTGGGGAGCAGTGGATTTATCTTAGGGAGAGGTGAGATTACAATAACGACAGCAGGTAGCAAACAGTTGTCCACTTCTTCCGCAATCATATCCTCACTATGGGCAATAAAGGAAGGAACTTCAAGTCAGAGACAAATAGCCAGAAGAGGAAAAGCTGAAGTATAGTCCACATCTTTCCCATTTCCAAAAGGTCACTGGAAATGTACTACACAAAATATATAAAAGAAGACCCAACAAATTGGGTTACAGAATTAATGAGCATGATTTGATGGAAGTAAAAGAACGACTATTGGAAAGAATAATTATTTTAAGGGCTCACTTTCATAAAAATTGCATCAGTTACATATGACTTTATATATTACTATTACTTTATATATACTAATAATAGCAAAACATATTTATTCCTATTTTACAGATACATAATATTTAGTGCAATTACTTGATCTTTTTTTTTTTTTTTTCCTAAAAATCTGCTAAACCCTGCGGCAGACTGAATTTTCTAAAAAATGGTCCCACATGTTACTCTATAATTTTGACACTGTTTTGATAAAACAGATGATGCTCAGGGATGTTTAGCAATTTGCCTAAAATTACACAGCTACAGACCAGACTCAGGTCCATCAGATTCTGAGACTAATAGAAAACTGATTTCTTCCATTTGGAATTCTGGATTTTTTCTGTCATATTAAGATAAATGCATCTCTCCTTGGCCTCAATATAATAAAGCTGCTGGAAGCTTTTGTGCTCTAACCTGAGATGCAAGGAGAGAAAATTATGGCAAACTTCAAAGATAACATTTCCATTTTCTCTCAGGAGAGAACTGTCTTTGTGGCACCATGTGAAACAGTGGCTAATAGCAGGTGGCATTAGGGACAAGATGGAATGAAGAGAATGTTAAAAATGGACTACAAATGATTTTTCAATTGAAGAGGAAAAAGGAAATGTGCCAGAAGGCTGTGGGTCAGAGGTCAAAACCTGCTTCTCCCTCTGTGTGTCCACAGATTCTGACATCTCATCTGCTGGGAAATCATATGCACTGAGATGCCAGCCAAGGTAGAAAACACCAGAGCCTTTCTGCCAACGGCTGCCAGGTCTTAGCCTCCTGAATACCATTCAGCAGAGCAATCTTCCCTGAAATGACTCACACAACCCCTTGCACTGTGGAAAAATAAAGGCTACGTGTAATTTTACTTGGGGAGCAGATGCCTAGCTGTCTCACTGGTGTGTATTATACATGACAATTTTTATTGCTTCACTGCTTAGAGAAGCCTTTTGTAAAATGCTTAACATCTTTCCCATTTCCAAAAGGTCACTGGAAATGTACTACACAAAATATATAAAAGAAGACCCAACAAATTGGGTTACAGAATTAATGAGCATGATTTGATGGAAGTAAAAGAACGACTATTGGAAAGAATAATTATTTTAAGGGCTCACTTTCATAAAAATTGCATCAGTTACATATGACTTTATATATTACTATTACTTTATATATACTAATAATAGCAAAACATATTTATTCCTATTTTACAGATACATAATATTTAGTGCAATTACTTGATCTTTTTTTTTTTTTTTTTTTTTTCCTAAAAATCTGCTAAACCCTGCGGCAGACTGAATTTTCTAAAAAATGGTCCCACATGTTACTCTATAATTTTGACACTGTTTTGATAAAACAGATGATGCTCAGGGATGTTTAGCAATTTGCCTAAAATTACACAGCTACAGACCAGACTCAGGTCCATCAGATTCTGAGACTAATAGAAAACTGATTTCTTCCATTTGGAATTCTGGATTTTTTCTGTCATATTAAGATAAATGCATCTCTCCTTGGCCTCAATATAATAAAGCTGCTGGAAGCTTTTGTGCTCTAACCTGAGATGCAAGGAGAGAAAATTATGGCAAACTTCAAAGATAACATTTCCATTTTTCTCTCAGGAGAGAACTGTCTTTGTGGCACCATGTGAAACAGTGGCTAATAGCAGGTGGCATTAGGGACAAGATGGAATGAAGAGAATGTTAAAAATGGACTACAAATGATTTTTCAATTGAAGAGGAAAAAGGAAATGTGCCAGAAGGCTGTGGGTCAGAGGTCAAAACCTGCTTCTCCCTCTGTGTGTCCACAGATTCTGACATCTCATCTGCTGGGAAATCATATGCACTGAGATGCCAGCCAAGGTAGAAAACACCAGAGCCTTTCTGCCAACGGCTGCCAGGTCTTAGCCTCCTGAATACCATTCAGCAGAGCAATCTTCCCTGAAATGACTCACACAACCCCTTGCACTGTGGAAAAATAAAGGCTACGTGTAATTTTACTTGGGGAGCAGATGCCTAGCTGTCTCACTGGTGTGTATTATACATGACATATATTGCTTCACTGCTAATGTGCATTCACAGGAGTCTTAGGCAATGGTGGAGAGAAATGTCCTTTTGTAAAATGCTTAACTATTCACTGACATTGAGTACTAACTTTGTCTAGGAGCTGTTGTTTACTGATGAAAATTGACTGAAGTCCCTGTACCTTGTGGGTGATCTCTGTTTATCCAAAAGCTCAGCTGGCAAAAGAGTCCACCTGCAATGCAGGAGACACCAGTTCGATTCTTGAGTCAGGAAGATCCGCTGGAGAAGGGATAGGCTACCAACTTCAGTATTCTTGAGCTTCCCTGGTGGCTTAGCTGGTTAAGACTCCACCGGCAGCGGGTTCAATCCCTGGGCTGAGAAGATTCCCTAGAGGAAGGCATGGCAACCCACTCCAGTATTCTTGCCTAGAGAACTGCATGGACAGAGGAGCCTGGTGGACTTCATGCCACGGATCCTAAGGAGGTGGACATGACTGAATGACCAAAAATTTCAGACTTAGATGAGCAACAAACTTTCTTACTGCCTCCACAGGAAAAAAGACTAAAGCAAGTAAAACAAAGGAAATAATACAAATTAGAGTGAAAATTAATGAAATAGAGAATAGGAAAAACAGTACAAAAAAATTATTGAAACCCAAGCAACTTGATTTTTTGCGAGGTCAGGAAAACTGACAAATATTTAGTTAGATTGACCAAAATAGAAATAGAGAAGCCTCAAATTACTGATATCTTAAATAAGAGAGAGGTTACCTCACAGATATTAAAAGGATTACTATAGGGGCTTCCCTGGTAGTCCAGTGGGTAAGGACACTGCCTTGCAGTGCAAGGGGTGCTGGTTCGATCCTTGGCCTGGGAAGATCCCACATGCCAGTGGAGCAGCTGGACTGATGTGTCCAACTACTGAGCTGGAGCTCTGGAGTGCATGTGCCCAGACATGCTGGGAAATCATATGCACTGAGATGCCAGCCAAGGTAGAAAACACCAGAGCCTTTCTGCCAACGGCTGCCAGGTCTTAGCCTCCTGAATACCATTCAGCAGAGCAATCTTCCCTGAAATGACTCACACAACCCCTTGCACTGTGGAAAAATAAAGGCTACGTGTAATTTTACTTGGGGAGCAGATGCCTAGCTGTCTCACTGGTGTGTATTATACATGACATATATTGCTTCACTGCTAATGTGCATTCACAGGAGTCTTAGGCAATGGTGGAGAGAAATGTCCTTTTGTAAAATGCTTAACTATTCACTGACATTGAGTACTAACTTTGTCTAGGAGCTGTTGTTTACTGATGAAAATTGACTGAAGTCCCTGTACCTTGTGGGTGATCTCTGTTTATCCAAAAGCTCAGCTGGCAAAAGAGTCCACCTGCAATGCAGGAGACACCAGTTCGATTCTTGAGTCAGGAAGATCCGCTGGAGAAGGGATAGGCTACCAACTTCAGTATTCTTGAGCTTCCCTGGTGGCTTAGCTGGTTAAGACTCCACCGGCAGCGGGTTCAATCCCTGGGCTGAGAAGATTCCCTAGAGGAAGGCATGGCAACCCACTCCAGTATTCTTGCCTAGAGAACTGCATGGACAGAGGAGCCTGGTGGACTTCATGCCACGGATCCTAAGGAGGTGGACATGACTGAATGACCAAAAATTTCAGACTTAGATGAGCAACAAACTTTCTTACTGCCTCCACAGGAAAAAAGACTAAAGCAAGTAAAACAAAGGAAATAATACAAATTAGAGTGAAAATTAATGAAATAGAGAATAGGAAAAACAGTACAAAAAAATTATTGAAACCCAAGCAACTTGATTTTTTGCGAGGTCAGGAAAACTGACAAATATTTAGTTAGATTGACCAAAATAGAAATAGAGAAGCCTCAAATTACTGATATCTTAAATAAGAGAGAGGTTACCTCACAGATATTAAAAGGATTACTATAGGGGCTTCCCTGGTAGTCCAGTGGGTAAGGACACTGCCTTGCAGTGCAAGGGGTGCTGGTTCGATCCTTGGCCTGGGAAGATCCCACATGCCAGTGGAGCAGCTGGACTGATGTGTCCAACTACTGAGCTGGAGCTCTGGAGTGCATGTGCCCAGAGCCAGTGCTCTGCAGCGAGTGAGGCCACTGTGATGGGAGGCCCACACATGCCAAAGAACAAAGATGGAAATAAATGAAAAACCCATAGAAGTGGCCATGAAGGAAGAAAGGATTACTATAGATAATCATGTGTCAATAAGTTGGATAATAGATTTAATGGTCAAATTCCTGGAAACTAAGCACCAAAACTGACTCAGCAAAGACAAGTAATTTTAAAAAGTCCAACAAAGAAAAATTCAAAGTTATATGGCTTCACTGTTGACTTTTACCAGTCAAGAAGAATTAATACAATTGTTCACAAACTGTTCCAAAAAATAGAAGAGGAAACATGTTATAACTCATCCTATGAGGCCAGTATTACAATAATACTAAAATCATACAGAAACACTGGGGGGAAAAGGGAAAACTGGAAACCAGTATCAAGAATCCTCAATAAAACACTAGCAAACCGAAACTAGCACATCATGAAAAGAATTACACAACATAAGCCAAGTAGGATCTATCCTAGATATAGAAGATTGGTCTAATATTCTTAATGTAGTATCCCATATCAGTAGAATAAAAAGAAAAAAAAATCCCACATAATCATCTCAATAAATGCAGGAAAAGGACTGGATAATATCCAACACACTTAATATAAACACTCTACAAACTAAGAATAGAAAGGAACTTCCTCCACCTGATCAAAGATGACTATGAAAAACCCACAGTGGACACTATATTTAATGGTGAAAGACTGGCTGTTTTCTCCCTTATTTTCAGAAAGAAGGATATTCATTCTTACCACTTCTACTCAAAATTGGTTCTAGCCAGAAATTGACCAAGTTAAAATAAAGAAAAAGTACTGACATTATAATGGAATAAGGATAACTATCTCTATTTATGGATGACAAAACATATACATAGAAAATTTCTCCAAAATTCTCTTTTTGAAAAATTTATTAGAACTAATAAACACGAATCAATGTACAAAAATCAATTGTACGTTTACATTCTTAATGAGTAACCCAAAAATTAAATTAAGAAGACAATGACACTTACAATATCATCAAAAAGAGCAACATATTACTAAGAAAAGTTGTATACAACTCAGACTCTGAAACTCAAAAATATTGTTGAGAGAAATTAAAGGCCATATAAATGAATGGAAAAGCATCCCACAACATAGATCAAAAAATTTAATATTGGGCTTCCCTGGTGGTCCAGTGGGTAAAGAGTCCCTTTCTGTGTAACGGGCACTGGTTCAATCCCTGACCCGGGAAGATCCCACATGCTGCGGAGTGGCTGGACCAGTGTGTCCAATTAGGAGCCAGCACTCTGGAGCACATGCGCCCAGAGCTGGTGCTCTGCAATGAGAGGCCACTACAATGGGAGGCCCACACAGACCAAAGAATAAAGGTGGATGTAAAATAGATAGATAAAGAATCACTAAAAAGAGGCAAAAATTAAATTTAAAAATTCCCATCTAATTCTTTAAAAAAAAAACTTAGTATTACTAAGATTGCAATATTCCTCAAATTAATTTACAAATCCAACGCAGTCCCTATCAGAATCTAGCTGATTCCCTTGTAGAAATCAGCAAATTGATTATGAAACTTATATGAAATTGCAAGGAACCAAGAATAGCCAAAAGTTTCTACAAAAAGAACAAAATATGAAAGACTGATACTTCTCACTTTCAAAATTTATTGCAAAACGATGGTAATCATAGCAATGTGGGTCTGGCATAAGGGTAGACATGTAAATTAACAGAATATAATTGAGAGTTCAGAAATAAATCCCATTTGTATATGTTCAACTGAATTTTGACAGTGGTGCTAAGTCTGTAGTTGAAATATTTTTTAAGTAATAGACCTAGGATAACTAACTATATATTATATATAGCCACAGTTTTACTACATTTTTCCATTTGTTTGTTGGTTTAAAAATGTAATAGAAGATATATCAATACTGTGTCAGGGGTAGGCAGAGCTTCCTGTAACGGACAGTTAGTAAATAATTTAGGTTTTTGTGGGCTATGTGATGTTTGTTATGACTTCATTTCTGCCACTAATAATGTAGGAGCAGTCATAGACAAAAATAAAGTATAATGTTAGAAACTTTCTTCAAAAGAGCAACATATTACTAAGAAAAGTTGTATACAACTCAGACTCTGAAACTCAAAAATATTGTTGAGAGAAATTAAAGGCCATATAAATGAATGGAAAAGCATCCCACAACATAGATCAAAAAATTTAATATTGGGCTTCCCTGGTGGTCCAGTGGGTAAAGAGTCCCTTTCTGTGTAACGGGCACTGGTTCAATCCCTGACCCGGGAAGATCCCACATGCTGCGGAGTGGCTGGACCAGTGTGTCCAATTAGGAGCCAGCACTCTGGAGCACATGCGCCCAGAGCTGGTGCTCTGCAATGAGAGGCCACTACAATGGGAGGCCCACACAGACCAAAGAATAAAGGTGGATGTAAAATAGATAGATAAAGAATCACTAAAAAGAGGCAAAAATTAAATTTAAAAATTCCCATCTAATTCTTTAAAAAAAAAACTTAGTATTACTAAGATTGCAATATTCCTCAAATTAATTTACAAATCCAACGCAGTCCCTATCAGAATCTAGCTGATTCCCTTGTAGAAATCAGCAAATTGATTATGAAACTTATATGAAATTGCAAGGAACCAAGAATAGCCAAAAGTTTCTACAAAAAGAACAAAATATGAAAGACTGATACTTCTCACTTTCAAAATTTATTGCAAAACGATGGTAATCATAGCAATGTGGGTCTGGCATAAGGGTAGACATGTAAATTAACAGAATATAATTGAGAGTTCAGAAATAAATCCCATTTGTATATGTTCAACTGAATTTTGACAGTGGTGCTAAGTCTGTAGTTGAAATATTTTTTAAGTAATAGACCTAGGATAACTAACTATATATTATATATAGCCACAGTTTTACTACATTTTTCCATTTGTTTGTTGGTTTAAAAATGTAATAGAAGATATATCAATACTGTGTCAGGGGTAGGCAGAGCTTCCTGTAACGGACAGTTAGTAAATAATTTAGGTTTTTGTGGGCTATGTGATGTTTGTTATGACTTCATTTCTGCCACTAATAATGTAGGAGCAGTCATAGACAATATAGATAAATAAATGATCATGACCATGTTCTAGTAAAGCTTTCTTCACAAACACAGCCAGAGAATTAGATCTGACCCATGGGTCAAAATTTGCCTATTCCTGTTTTATACTTTTACCTTCTGAGTGACTATATGATATTTCAATACTTTATAAGCAACTAAATAAATATTTTAATAATGGATCAAGAATCTCCTAATTTTTTAATCTTTCAAGTCAACATTTCTAAACAATGCAATATATAGTTTCAGCATATATTAGAGGAAAATGTTTCAAGATATTTTGAACACCATTTATGAATAACACTCCTCTAGACGTGAATTTTAAGGATAAGAATGGAAATTAATTAATAATGAAAATGAAAATACCTTTGTCATTTTTATATTCTAAAACCACACATAACATACTAAAAAGACAAGCTCTTTTTCCATGGTATAGAATTCTCACAATATCAAGGCACCTGTTAGAAATACCATGGTCTAATGTTCCCTAGCCATGTGACCTACAGAGCTATTCATATACTAATATTTTTTTAAAAGATGCTGAATTTTCCTAATTTAAATTTTGTAAATAAAGTCACATAGGTAATACATTGTGCTACAAATACATTTATTGTATACCGCTAACATTTAGATAACTAACAATATATGACTATATAAGTAAAGTATAATCTAAATCAACCAGTATTACTAGGAGAGCTTTAAGACTTAACTTTCATTCTTCTGTCATTTAATTTTCAATCAAAAGCTTACCTAAACATAGTTTTCTGTAACTAATGTGTTGAAACACATATTGAAGGTACAATGCGTGTCAACTTTGATTTTTCTCACACAATGATATGGTCTAAATCTTAAAACCTCACAATGTGCAACAAGATACTTGCATAAAAGCCCCACCCATTATGTTAATGGCACAATTTCCATGGTAACTTTAATGCTTTAAAAGGAAAAAACAGAAGGAGTCTTAATAAAATTGCACAAAGTGAACAAAATAAATTATTAGACTGAACATATGTGGCATAAACAAAATATGGGTGCAGTTATTAAAAATGAATTGCCTTTTAAAAATGAAAACAAGCATAAATCAGGCATGGCACTTCAACTTATGTGAAATGTGGTCATTCTAAACTCATAGTGGTAAAATTATTCTAATACCTCTAATGTCAGCAAACTGGGATCTCACATACACATCAGCATAATTCAATCATCCTTGTATTTGGAGGTTCAAAATTCCATGCAATATTTGCATTATTAACAAATTTAAAATAAAATTTGATATACAATCATTAGATAAATGCCAATAATGGCAAATAGCTACTGGTTATATCATATATTTCAATATTATTGTATAAATTATTTTCTGTCTTCAGAATCAAAGCACAACATAAATTTTACACAAAGGGGCATATTTAAAACATATTTTCATTATAGGAAATCCCAAGTGTCTCATTTTAGTTTGATATTTTTAGAGAAATCATTGACACTGGAACAAATTACAATAAACTAAGCTAGTGATTGCTATAGAAGTAAGAGCACAATCCATTTAATTGTTAAGTGAGTTATTTCATTCTTACACAATTGTGTCATCTGAACTGAAGTCAAGCCATATTTGTTTTTCAGTTATTTATTTGCTCACAGAAGAGTATTTGAGATATTATTAAATCTATTCTGTTAACTCATTAAATCCTTACTATCCATATCTTCCTTTTTCAAGTCTGTCTTTCTCTATCAATTCTGAATATTTTGGTGAGTAAAGTATACACCCACTACCAACCATCTTTGGAAGAGAAATATAGAATCACTGAGACTTCACTTGCTTTAGGTTGGCTCTACTAACATTGATGCCCTAAACTCTAACTTGCTCTAACCTAAACTTGTTCAAGGCCTCTAATCCAATATAATGGTGAATAATAAGATGTGATGTCTTCAGAATTATGAGCAAAAATTTGATTTTTAATTGTTTCATTCAGCTGATCCAGCTGGTAAAGAACCCACCTGCAATACAGGAGATCTCAGGAAGGTCTCCTGGAGAAGGGATAGACTATCTACTCCAGTATCGTTGGGCTTCCCTGGTGGCTCAGATGGCAAAGAATCTGCCTGCAGTGTGGGAGACCTGGGTTATTTTAATGGCTGTTGTGCTTTTAAAAATGAAAACAAGCATAAATCAGGCATGGCACTTCAACTTATGTGAAATGTGGTCATTCTAAACTCATAGTGGTAAAATTATTCTAATACCTCTAATGTCAGCAAACTGGGATCTCACATACACATCAGCATAATTCAATCATCCTTGTATTTGGAGGTTCAAAATTCCATGCAATATTTGCATTATTAACAAATTTAAAATAAAATTTGATATACAATCATTAGATAAATGCCAATAATGGCAAATAGCTACTGGTTATATCATATATTTCAATATTATTGTATAAATTATTTTCTGTCTTCAGAATCAAAGCACAACATAAATTTTACACAAAGGGGCATATTTAAAACATATTTTCATTATAGGAAATCCCAAGTGTCTCATTTTAGTTTGATATTTTTAGAGAAATCATTGACACTGGAACAAATTACAATAAACTAAGCTAGTGATTGCTATAGAAGTAAGAGCACAATCCATTTAATTGTTAAGTGAGTTATTTCATTCTTACACAATTGTGTCATCTGAACTGAAGTCAAGCCATATTTGTTTTTCAGTTATTTATTTGCTCACAGAAGAGTATTTGAGATATTATTAAATCTATTCTGTTAACTCATTAAATCCTTACTATCCATATCTTCCTTTTTCAAGTCTGTCTTTCTCTATCAATTCTGAATATTTTGGTGAGTAAAGTATACACCCACTACCAACCATCTTTGGAAGAGAAATATAGAATCACTGAGACTTCACTTGCTTTAGGTTGGCTCTACTAACATTGATGCCCTAAACTCTAACTTGCTCTAACCTAAACTTGTTCAAGGCCTCTAATCCAATATAATGGTGAATAATAAGATGTGATGTCTTCAGAATTATGAGCAAAAATTTGATTTTTAATTGTTTCATTCAGCTGATCCAGCTGGTAAAGAACCCACCTGCAATACAGGAGATCTCAGGAAGGTCTCCTGGAGAAGGGATAGACTATCTACTCCAGTATCGTTGGGCTTCCCTGGTGGCTCAGATGGCAAAGAATCTGCCTGCAGTGTGGGAGACCTGGGTTTGATTTCTGAATTAGGAAGATTCCTTGGAGAAAAGAATGCCTACCCTCTCCAGTATTCTTGTATGGGGAATTTGATAGACAGAGGAGCCTGGCAGGCTACAATCCATGGGATTGCAAAGAGGGACATGCATTGTCCCTCTTGACAGTAGGGACCCACATTCAAATCTGGAATGGCACAGCCCACAGGAGTTGATTTTCAGTGAAAGTGAGAGAGAGATAGACTAATAATGGTCTAGAGTATGATAAAAAGTGGGCTTTCCGAGGGTGCTATGTTGTCAAAGTTTAAAAATCTGAATATAAGGAGTAAAAGATATGGTAGAATCATTTTAGAATAATTAAACAAACCTAAGAAAAGGCAAATAATATAATGGGGAAGAAAAGTTAAGGTTTAAAAAACATAGAAATTATAGTAGTAACAATTAATACAGAGCCTACTACCGGCTAGGTTTTGCTTAAATGTCTTACAAATGCTAAGTAACTTAATACTTGTAACAACCCTATGAGGGTCTATACCCAGTTTATAGGTAGTCTATCCGAAGCATAGAGGCTTAAAGTAACTTGCCTATAGCAACTCGACTAGCAAGGTAATAGATGTGGGTCTTGAATTTGGAAGTCACACTCTGGAGTTCACATCCCTAAAACAGCCTCTAATATCTTTTTAAAAATTGTGATGAAACACACACAGTGTAACATTTACCATCTTAACTCTCCTTAAGTACATAGTTCAGTGGCATTAGGCACTTTCAGTGCTACCATCTCTATACTCTCCACAAAATTCTTTTAATCTTAAAAACTGAGATCATATTCATTAAATAGTAACTCCCAATTTCCTCCACCCCTCACCCCTTTGCCACATTCTGTCTCAATGTATCTGACTACTTCTTGTCTCAATGTATTTCACTGAGACTTCACTTGCTTTAGGTTGGCTCTAACTTATGAAAGCTCTAACCTAAACTTGTTCAAGGCCTCTAATCCAATATAATGGTGAATAATAAGATGTGATGTCTTCAGAATTATGAGCAAAAATTTGATTTTTAATTGTTTCATTCAGCTGATCCAGCTGGTAAAGAACCCACCTGCAATACAGGAGATCTCAGGAAGGTCTCCTGGAGAAGGGATAGACTATCTACTCCAGTATCGTTGGGCTTCCCTGGTGGCTCAGATGGCAAAGAATCTGCCTGCAGTGTGGGAGACCTGGGTTTGATTTCTGAATTAGGAAGATTCCTTGGAGAAAAGAATGCCTACCCTCTCCAGTATTCTTGTATGGGGAATTTGATAGACAGAGGAGCCTGGCAGGCTACAATCCATGGGATTGCAAAGAGGGACATGCATTGTCCCTCTTGACAGTAGGGACCCACATTCAAATCTGGAATGGCACAGCCCACAGGAGTTGATTTTCGAGTGAAAGTGAGAGAGAGATAGACTAATAATGGTCTAGAGTATGATAAAAAGTGGGCTTTCCGAGGGTGCTATGTTGTCAAAGTTTAAAAATCTGAATATAAGGAGTAAAAGATATGGTAGAATCATTTTAGAATAATTAAACAAACCTAAGAAAAGGCAAATAATATAATGGGGAAGAAAAGTTAAGGTTTAAAAAACATAGAAATTATAGTAGTAACAATTAATACAGAGCCTACTACCGGCTAGGTTTTGCTTAAATGTCTTACAAATGCTAAGTAACTTAATACTTGTAACAACCCTATGAGGGTCTATACCCAGTTTATAGGTAGTCTATCCGAAGCATAGAGGCTTAAAGTAACTTGCCTATAGCAACTCGACTAGCAAGGTAATAGATGTGGGTCTTGAATTTGGAAGTCACACTCTGGAGTTCACATCCCTAAAACAGCCTCTAATATCTTTTTAAAAATTGTGATGAAACACACACAGTGTAACATTTACCATCTTAACTCTCCTTAAGTACATAGTTCAGTGGCATTAGGCACTTTCAGTGCTACCATCTCTATACTCTCTCCACAAAATTCTTTTAATCTTAAAAAACTGAGATCATATTCATTAAATAGTAACTCCCAATTTCCTCCACCCCTCACCCCTTTGCAACCAACATTCTGTCTCAATGTATCTGACTACTCAAGTACCTGATATAAGTGAGATCATACAGTATGAGTCCTTTTATGACTAGTTTACTTCACTTAGATTCATTCATTTACTCCCTTTTGAAGGCTGAATAATACTCCAGTATATGTATATAACTTGTTTTGTTGATCCATTCATCCACGGACAACAATTTGACTTGTTTGAACATTCTGGCTATTGTCATGAGTGTAGGTATACAAACATACCTTTGAGTTCCTACTTTCACCATTCTTGGTTATGAATTCAGAAGTAAAATTTCTGGATTGTATGGCAATTCTATTTTAAATTTTTGAGGAACCACAATATGGCTTTCTATAGTGGCTATACATTTTGCAATTTCACCAATAGTGCAAAAGAGGGCCAGTTTCTTCAAAGCCTCACCAGCACTCTTATTTTCTGTTTTTTTGGATACTAGCCATAATAGTGAATGTGAGGTGGTATCTAACTGCTGTTTTAATTTGCACTCCCCCAATAGTTTGTGATGTTGAACATATGCTTATGTGATTGTTGGCCATTTATACTAATCTTTGGAGAAATATCTATTCAAGTTCTTTGCTCATTTTTTAATTATAATATTTTGGTTTTCATTTTTGAGTCATAGGAGCCCTTTATATATTCTGAATATTAACTTCTTATGAAATATATGATCTGTAAATATTTTCTCACATTCCATAGATAATTTTTTTCACTCAGTTGATCTTTTTGATACAAGGAAGTTTTAAATTTTGATACAGTCCAATTTATCTGTATTTTTTCTTTATTGCCTTGTACTTTTGATGTTATATCTAAGAAATCAATATCAAATTCAATGTTACAAAGCTTTTCCTATGCATTTTCTTCTAAAAGTGTTATAGTTTTAGGTTTTATATTTAGTTTATCAATGTATCTTGAGTTAATTTTTGTGTGTGATGTTAAGAGTCCAACTTCATTCTTTTGCACATAGATTTCTAGTTTTCCCAATATCATATGTTGAAATGACTATCCTTTCCCCAACTGAATGGTCCTGGTATGCTTCTCAAACACTATTACCCATTTATATGCAAGAGTTTATTTCTGAGCTCTCTATTCTGTTCCACGGGTCTCGGCTAGTACCACAACTGCCTTGATTATTGTTATTTTGTAGTATGTTTTGAACGTGGAAAGTATGAAACCTTCAACTTGGTTCATATTTCCAAGAAGCTGTCTTAACATTTTAATGCATTAATTTAATTTTTGTGAATCTCTAAGAGAGGGAGAAAAAAAGAAAGGCTTTATTTTTCCAGGATATTTTATCAGATCAGTATCCTAAAGTACATGCTTTAGGAAATATTATTCTTTTGCATAATTCTAATACTTAAAAAATTCTGACCGATCTACACTCATACACAATTTTCAAAATACTGAGTTTTAATAACCCAAAATAATCATTTTCTTTTGAAAACTGAAAATTTAAATCTTATAGTAAAATTCAAATGTTTATAAATATTAGTAAAAAATATATAATAATGATAATTAAGCCATTATGATATAACAATGGTCTTGAAATATTTGGCTTTAGACTTGCTTGTGGGGGAGAGATAATCCAACAATGATTTAAACAAGAAAGGAGTTTATTTCTTTTTATGTCAGAATCCAAAGGTTGGTGCCCAGGGATGGACTAGAACACATAGTGTGTATCCTCCCTTTCCAAGATCACCTCATAGTATAGCATGTGTTGACTGGGATAAGATGCAAAACAGAATATTTGAAATGACAGAATTAACATTATTTCAAAATTTACTTAATAATAAATTAGGATCTTTTTTGATACTAAAAGGAATATTTTCTCACATTCCATAGATAATTTTTTTCACTCAGTTGATCTTTTTGATACAAGGAAGTTTTAAATTTTGATACAGTCCAATTTATCTGTATTTTTTCTTTATTGCCTTGTACTTTTGATGTTATATCTAAGAAATCAATATCAAATTCAATGTTACAAAGCTTTTCCTATGCATTTTCTTCTAAAAGTGTTATAGTTTTAGGTTTTATATTTAGTTTATCAATGTATCTTGAGTTAATTTTTGTGTGTGATGTTAAGAGTCCAACTTCATTCTTTTGCACATAGATTTCTAGTTTTCCCAATATCATATGTTGAAATGACTATCCTTTCCCCAACTGAATGGTCCTGGTATGCTTCTCAAACACTATTACCCATTTATATGCAAGAGTTTATTTCTGAGCTCTCTATTCTGTTCCACGGGTCTCGGCTAGTACCACAACTGCCTTGATTATTGTTATTTTGTAGTATGTTTTGAACGTGGAAAGTATGAAACCTTCAACTTGGTTCATATTTCCAAGAAGCTGTCTTAACATTTTAATGCATTAATTTAATTTTTGTGAATCTCTAAGAGAGGGAGAAAAAAAGAAAGGCTTTATTTTTCCAGGATATTTTATCAGATCAGTATCCTAAAGTACATGCTTTAGGAAATATTATTCTTTTGCATAATTCTAATACTTAAAAAATTCTGACCGATCTACACTCATACACAATTTTCAAAATACTGAGTTTTAATAACCCAAAATAATCATTTTCTTTTGAAAACTGAAAATTTAAATCTTATAGTAAAATTCAAATGTTTATAAATATTAGTAAAAAATATATAATAATGATAATTAAGCCATTATGATATAACAATGGTCTTGAAATATTTGGCTTTAGACTTGCTTGTGGGGGAGAGATAATCCAACAATGATTTAAACAAGAAAGGAGTTTATTTCTTTTTATGTCAGAATCCAAAGGTTGGTGCCCAGGGATGGACTAGAACACATAGTGTGTATCCTCCCTTTCCAAGATCACCTCATAGTATAGCATGTGTTGACTGGGATAAGATGCAAAACAGAATATTTGAAATGACAGAATTAACATTATTTCAAAATTTACTTAATAATAAATGGGAAGAAGATCCTGTTACTCTGACGCAACTCTTAAATGTAGGAATGCTAGTACTATAGAGGAAGTTGTTTAGAGAGTGAAAAACTCACTTGCATTGTGGATAATATATATATGCATCATACATCTATTTATATAATGCATATATGTACACATATATAAATATCAAGATCCCTCAACTTGAAATCTCACAGTGAGTTTTATAAGACTGAAAATCTCATTGCATCTCAGTAAATGTAATAACCTGTGATTACATTGCATTTGATGTTTTGTATTCTTTCAAAAAACATAGATCTGCCTAGTTATTTATGCATATACACTTGCATGGCACTTCATGCTCTATAAAAGACCAAAGTTCATCATTATTTCAGGAACAGGTATGCGTCATTCTATATAAATTCCCAAAAGAAGACAAACCCACTAGAATAGTGAAGTAATTTTCAATTTCAAAATGACCACTACTTTGATGGGTGGGGCAAATTAAACACTTTCACACCACAATATATTGCATATATGTGTGAGCTAGCCCTCTAGGCTTATGCTGTGCATTAGCCTACTGTTGATCATTACCTGCCTATGCACACCTACACATGCATTCACAAACAAATATTCCTGCCATGTCATATCATTTTTATATTTGGCAAGATAAATCTCTTTAAATTCAAGAATGTAATGGCTGATAAAAATCAATTCTTCTTTCTGGTCTTTTCTGTTCTTCTGGGTCTTGCTCCATAATTATGTTCCCTCAACTCTGTCTTTTGTTAGTCTTTTCCTCTCTGTTGGCACCTCTATTTTCAATGATGAGCAGTCCAAGGCTCTTTTGTTTTAACAGCCAAATTTACCTCATGATCTATATCCTCTTCCTTCCATTCTCCCCTCATTTTCCTTCACTTATCATATGTTATTGTTCAGTTACCCAGTCCTGCTGACTCTTTGTGACCCCATGGACTGCAGCACGCCAGGCCTCCCTGTTCCTCACCATCTCCTGGAGTTTGCCCAAGTTCATTAGAAGGTGAAGTGTGTGGGAGGTGATTCAGTTATGAGGAGAGAGCCCTCATAAATAGCATTAGTGCCCTTATAAGAATAGGCACACACATGACATCTCTCTCTCCCTTTTCTTATTCTTGCCTCATTCCCTCCTCTTTGCCAGGTAAGGATACAGCAAGAAGAGAGTCATCTACAAACTAGGAAGAGTACCTTTCACAGACACGGGATCTGCCAGCACCTTAATTTTGGACTTCTCAAACTTAAGAACTGTGAGAAATAAACTTCTATTATTTAAGACACCCAGGCTGTGATCTTCTGTTATAGCACCCAAGGGAGAGTAGTAGTTGAAATATACTAAGATTATTATTTTATTTAAGATAAAGATATAGATATGTTTTTATCATTAATACTTATGAAAATTTCTAAAATTCAAAGTAAACTGTAAGATTATTCAAGAATCTATCATTTTTAAGACATTTAAAGAGATGAAAAGATTAATGGAAACTCAATCAGTACAACAAAATGTAGGAAAACGGAAACAAAATAAAGATAAAATAATTCAGTAAAAATAAAGCGAAAGATAGTAGCAAATGCTCTAAATATAAATGACTTAATTTTTCCTATTAAAAGATGGAGTATTATATAACCATTGAAATGGATGCTATAAAACTGTATCTAAAAGTATGGAAAAATTAGCCTCATATAATAAGTAGAAACAAAAGAACATTACAAACCACATGTAGGATATTAGCTCACTTGATTTAACTTAAGTGTCTGTGTCTGTGTATACACATATAAAATGTAATTATTTTTCAGGAAAGCAATGTGTTTTATTTTCAGGGATGGAATTTTAAAATTACACTTTTTACTTTACTTTTATTCTAGATTTACTTTTTGACAATGAATATTTGTTTTTATAATAAAAATAAAATGATTTTCATATTTTAAAGTAAATATATTTTAAAAAGGCAAAAAAATCAATAATATGCTAATTATAAGAGACAATATAATGAGGCAACCAAAGTTGTTGGAAATAAAGAAATGAGCCAAACATTTAAAGGAAATTTTAATTAAAAAACAATAGTACCAGTAGAACTTAAAAGAACAAAAGAATGGCAAGAAAGTGAACAATAAACAAAAGAAAATGGAAGGAATGTGAAACAAACTCCAATTTATCAAAAGGCAAAAAAAAGAAAGGGATTTTAAATGGCAAGTTATAAATGGAATGCAAACATTTAGTAATTCTCTCTAGAGAAAGAACAAAAATATTTTTTCTTTCTTTCTTTTTTTTTTTTTTTTTTTTTTTTTTTGGCTATGAGGTGTAGCTTACGGAATCTTATAGCTCCCCATCCAGGTACTGAACCCAGGGATTCAGAAGTGAGAGCACAGAATCCTAACTACTGAATTGTCAAAGAACTGCCCCAAAACTGTTGTGTACTGACACCATGCACAATGCCTAGAACACAGTCAAAACTCATTATTAGCCAGGAGTAAGAATAAACTCTAATTTGGAGATGATTTAGGAAATAATAAAATATATACAAGTTAAGTAAATACCTTTAAAAGATTAAATGAAATACCCATAAAATTTGCCAGAATCCACTGAGTGAGAGGAAGAAAATCAGAAAAAAAAATTTTAAGTTGTTAAAGAAATACTTAGAAAAGATGTCAGGCCATGTCAGTTTTATGTGCAATTTCCATTGAAATATCAAGAAAAAAAGTATCAGGGTACTCCAGCACTTAGAATAGAAAGCTTCCCAACTCATATCACCAGTCTTACATAACCCTCACAGAATTATTGCACACTGCTACAAAACAGAAGACTATACATATGAATATTTATGCACAAATTCTAAAAACAGGATTAGAAAACTGAATTCAGTGGTATATTAAAAGAAGAATATACCATGACTAAATAGACTTATTCCAGAATGCAAGCATGGTTTAATAGTAGACATTCTATTAATGGTGTGCATCACATTAATATATTAAACAAGAAAAAACATATATATTATTTAACAAATGCTAGAAAGCTTTTTTTTAAATAAAATTCATGCTGAAACATTAAAGATTACAAAAACAGAAGGATAGTGCTTTAACTATGTAAACAAGAAATTGCAAATAACAATAAAGTTCACACTGAATCACAGAAAGTTAGAGGCACCCCATTAGCTAGAGAAAGAGATAAAAAGATGCATTCAACACTGTTCTCTAGTTAAGAAAATAAAGATGAATGAAATGAGGTACGTTGCTGGAAGAATATCATTTATCAGTACAGGAAAACAAACATAAACAGGTTTAAACAAAACATAAGTAATTGTTTTATATAAATGAGAAATCCAGCAGAGGTGGGTATTGAAATAAGGCAAATTTTAACATCAAAATCAAGGAATTTTATGTGCCTATAGATGAGCTGATGAGAGCTTCTTGAGGAGAGAGAAAGAGGAGAGTAACAAAGACGGCTCAAAACTCAGCATTCAAAAAAGACTAAGATCATAGCATTTGATCCCATCACTTCATGGCAAATAGTTGGAAAAAAGTGGAAACAGTGACAAATCTTATTTTCATGGGTTCCAAAATCACTAAGAATGTGACTATAGCCATGAAATTAAGACACTTGCTCTGTCGAAGAAAAGCTATGACAAACCTGCATGCTTAGACAGAGTATTAAAAAGTGGAGACATCATTTTGCCATGTTGCAGTTCATGGGATCACAAAGAGTTGGATTTGACTTTGTGACTGAACAACAAATGGGCCTGTGTTAAATGGAGGAGATAGCCCGACTGATAGATAATGGGTCAACGCTGCCCTGCTTCAACCAGAAATAGGGCCATTAAGTTAAAGGGGCTGTGGCCCCTTTTCTGTGCCATACTAATCATGGAATAATCAGTGAGAGCACTAATCCCACTGCTACCATGCAAATAAATCCTGCCTTCTGTTGGCCTGTGTGCTGATGGGTTCAGTCATGTCCTACTCTTTGCAACCGTATGGACTATAGCCTGCCAGGCTCTTCTGTCCATGGGATTTTTCAAGCAAGAGTGGGTTGCCATGCCCTCCTCCAGGGGATCTTCCTGACCCATGGATATAACCCACATCTCTTGTGCCTCTTGCATTGGTAGGTAACAAATGCTAGAAAGCTTTTTTTTAAATAAAATTCATGCTGAAACATTAAAGATTACAAAAACAGAAGGATAGTGCTTTAACTATGTAAACAAGAAATTGCAAATAACAATAAAGTTCACACTGAATCACAGAAAGTTAGAGGCACCCCATTAGCTAGAGAAAGAGATAAAAAGATGCATTCAACACTGTTCTCTAGTTAAGAAAATAAAGATGAATGAAATGAGGTACGTTGCTGGAAGAATATCATTTATCAGTACAGGAAAACAAACATAAACAGGTTTAAACAAAACATAAGTAATTGTTTTATATAAATGAGAAATCCAGCAGAGGTGGGTATTGAAATAAGGCAAATTTTAACATCAAAATCAAGGAATTTTATGTGCCTATAGATGAGCTGATGAGAGCTTCTTGAGGAGAGAGAAAGAGGAGAGTAACAAAGACGGCTCAAAACTCAGCATTCAAAAAAGACTAAGATCATAGCATTTGATCCCATCACTTCATGGCAAATAGTTGGAAAAAAGTGGAAACAGTGACAAATCTTATTTTCATGGGTTCCAAAATCACTAAGAATGTGACTATAGCCATGAAATTAAGACACTTGCTCTGTCGAAGAAAAGCTATGACAAACCTGCATGCTTAGACAGAGTATTAAAAAGTGGAGACATCATTTTGCCATGTTGCAGTTCATGGGATCACAAAGAGTTGGATTTGACTTTGTGACTGAACAACAAATGGGCCTGTGTTAAATGGAGGAGATAGCCCGACTGATAGATAATGGGTCAACGCTGCCCTGCTTCAACCAGAAATAGGGCCATTAAGTTAAAGGGGCTGTGGCCCCTTTTCTGTGCCATACTAATCATGGAATAATCAGTGAGAGCACTAATCCCACTGCTACCATGCAAATAAATCCTGCCTTCTGTTGGCCTGTGTGCTGATGGGTTCAGTCATGTCCTACTCTTTGCAACCGTATGGACTATAGCCTGCCAGGCTCTTCTGTCCATGGGATTTTTCAAGCAAGAGTGGGTTGCCATGCCCTCCTCCAGGGGATCTTCCTGACCCATGGATATAACCCACATCTCTTGTGCCTCTTGCATTGGTAGGTGGGTTCTTTACCACTAGCGCCACCTTCTGTTGGCCTACCTTCCAGCTTACCAGCCCTTGAAGATGGGATAGCAAATTTTCAAGGCAAAAGGCTGACTTCAAATCATGATTCTGCTACTTACTAGCATTTCAACCTTGAGCAAATCACTTAACAGAATTAAGTTTCTATGTCTGCAGGTATACGATGGGATGTCAACTATATACAACTCTAATGGGCGATTATAAAGCATAAATAAACTCTCATAGTTCTTGGAGTTTAGTAAAAATATTCACTATGGCAAACGTTATTCACCAGAATTCCAGGGTCTGGACTGATACTTCTTTACAGAAAGAACGATCTGAATGAAAAATAAGCTAAAATTTCTAGGTATCAGATGTAGAAACTGATGATAGATCTGGATGTAGAAGATTTCCATACAAGTAATACAGAAAAATAAGGAAAAGGGGAAATGGGTAATGAAGGGACCATTTGAATGAGAAAGGCTTTTGGAAGCAGCAATCAGAAATTCTGGGTTGAGAAAGACATTAATTGATTGCCTCCTAGGGGTTGTGACAAGTTATACCTCTGAATCCTCATGTTAGGGAAAGTTACTGTAAAGATACATGCTCCTCATTAAGGCTTTGGACGGTATACTGCAAATTATATTCAATGGTTGAACTATGTCAGATCCTGGTTTTGCCGGGAGGGTCAGAGTAAGAGATCATAGTTTCAAGTTATTATAATTACTATTTTTATGCTACTTTTCATGGGCACACACATATAGGGATATGCATGCTTTTCATGAGCATACACATACTTATTTATATTATGCTACAGAACCCAGGTGGCTCAAACAGTAAAGAATCTGCCTCCAAAGCAAGAGACTCAGGTTCAGCCCCCAGGATGAGAAGATCCCCTTGAAAAGGAAATGGCAACCCTCTCCAATACTCTTCCTTGGAAAATTCCATGAACAGAGACCCTGGCAGGTTACATACAGTCCATTTCAATCAGAGACTGAGCTCTTCTGTCCATGGGATTTTTCAAGCAAGAGTGGGTTGCCATGCCCTCCTCCAGGGACCCAAATTTCCCCGGCATTGGTAGGTGGGTTCTTTACCACTAGCGCCACCTTCTGTTGGCCTACCTTCCAGCTTACCAGCCCTTGAAGATGGGATAGCAAATTTTCAAGGCAAAGGCTGACTTCAAATCATGATTCTGCTACTTACTAGCATTTCAACCTTGAGCAAATCACTTAACAGAATTAAGTTTCTATGTCTGCAGGTATACGATGGGATGTCAACTATATACAACTCTAATGGGCGATTATAAAGCATAAATAAACTCTCATAGTTCTTGGAGTTTAGTAAAAATATTCACTATGGCAAACGTTATTCACCAGAATTCCAGGGTCTGGACTGATACTTCTTTACAGAAAGAACGATCTGAATGAAAAATAAGCTAAAATTTCTAGGTATCAGATGTAGAAACTGATGATAGATCTGGATGTAGAAGATTTCCATACAAGTAATACAGAAAAATAAGGAAAAGGGGAAATGGGTAATGAAGGGACCATTTGAATGAGAAAGGCTTTTGGAAGCAGCAATCAGAAATTCTGGGTTGAGAAAGACATTAATTGATTGCCTCCTAGGGGTTGTGACAAGTTATACCTCTGAATCCTCATGTTAGGGAAAGTTACTGTAAAGATACATGCTCCTCATTAAGGCTTTGGACGGTATACTGCAAATTATATTCAATGGTTGAACTATGTCAGATCCTGGTTTTGCCGGGAGGGTCAGAGTAAGAGATCATAGTTTCAAGTTATTATAATTACTATTTTTATGCTACTTTTCATGGGCACACACATATAGGGATATGCATGCTTTTCATGAGCATACACATACTTATTTATATTATGCTACAGAACCCAGGTGGCTCAAACAGTAAAGAATCTGCCTCCAAAGCAAGAGACTCAGGTTCAGCCCCCAGGATGAGAAGATCCCCTTGAAAAGGAAATGGCAACCCTCTCCAATACTCTTCCTTGGAAAATTCCATGAACAGAGACCCTGGCAGGTTACATACAGTCCATGGGGTTGCAAAGAGTCAGAGACGACTGAGCGACTAACTTGTACTTTTCACTTATTTATATCAATACTTACAAATGGAACTCTACTAGGAAGCTCTTTCTTCCATGTTGGGCTCTCGTTCTTCCTTGCTCTACCAGTTTTTCCTTGTATCCCTCTCCAAGCCTCAGTCTGCTCTAGTACTGCTCTCTTTTCCCATTTAAAGTTAACCTCCCTTATAAGTTCTCACTGCTTCCAGGACCCAAACTGAATGACCTTTCTGGGTAGTCTGACCTTGTAGCAGCAAAACTGACAAGAAGGAGAGAAGAAAGCAGAAATGTGTCCACATCACAGAGCTGTAAAATGCTAGTGTTATAGGAAATTATCAAAACAGTAGAAGATAAAGTATTCTTTGGTGGCCAGGAAATCAAGGGCCAGAACTACAGGGGAGATGGTGGGAGAGGTGAAGTGACATCTACATATTAAAGAAAATAAGCAAGAAATGAATGAGGCTATAATTCTACCCTGGGGGTTCTGGTGACAAACCACACAGATACTGACTTCATGGTAACATGTCACCGCCAGCACCCTCAGTGGAATTATAGCCTTGCCATTACAGTGTAGCTTGTCTGTTATTATGCTCAGAAGAGTTTAGAAAATATGCCCAGTGCTGCTGAAATGAGAAGTGGAAGCAGCCAGGCATAGCTTGCAATCAAGTTCTTCCTGAAAATATTCCAAGAGAGCTTTGATGGCTGAAGTGGCTGCCATATGGCCTTATTGGTAGGCTGTTTTCAAAGAAGTTCATCTTCCATCGATTTCTTCTATTCCTCACTAGTCCCACAATAGTGATGGCCTTTAATTCCATGCCACTAAGCCATGGGGCATTAATGGTCAACCTCATGGTAGCGGCAGCAAAACTGGGGTCAACCTATAGGGATATGCATGCTTTTCATGAGCATACACATACTTATTTATATTATGCTACAGAACCCAGGTGGCTCAAACAGTAAAGAATCTGCCTCCAAAGCAAGAGACTCAGGTTCAGCCCCCAGGATGAGAAGATCCCCTTGAAAAGGAAATGGCAACCCTCTCCAATACTCTTCCTTGGAAAATTCCATGAACAGAGACCCTGGCAGGTTACATACAGTCCATGGGGTTGCAAAGAGTCAGAGACGACTGAGCGACTAACTTGTACTTTTCACTTATTTATATCAATACTTACAAATGGAACTCTACTAGGAAGCTCTTTCTTCCATGTTGGGCTCTCGTTCTTCCTTGCTCTACCAGTTTTTCCTTGTATCCCTCTCCAAGCCTCAGTCTGCTCTAGTACTGCTCTCTTTTCCCATTTAAAGTTAACCTCCCTTATAAGTTCTCACTGCTTCCAGGACCCAAACTGAATGACCTTTCTGGGTAGTCTGACCTTGTAGCAGCAAAACTGACAAGAAGGAGAGAAGAAAGCAGAAATGTGTCCACATCACAGAGCTGTAAAATGCTAGTGTTATAGGAAATTATCAAAACAGTAGAAGATAAAGTATTCTTTGGTGGCCAGGAAATCAAGGGCCAGAACTACAGGGGAGATGGTGGGAGAGGTGAAGTGACATCTACATATTAAAGAAAATAAGCAAGAAATGAATGAGGCTATAATTCTACCCTGGGGGTTCTGGTGACAAACCACACAGATACTGACTTCATGGTAACATGTCACCGCCAGCACCCCTCAGTGGAATTATAGCCTTGCCATTACAGTGTAGCTTGTCTGTTATTATGCTCAGAAGAGTTTAGAAAATATGCCCAGTGCTGCTGAAATGAGAAGTGGAAGCAGCCAGGCATAGCTTGCAATCAAGTTCTTCCTGAAAATATTCCAAGAGAGCTTTGATGGCTGAAGTGGCTGCCATATGGCCTTATTGGTAGGCTGTTTTCAAAGAAGTTCATCTTCCATCGATTTCTTCTATTCCTCACTAGTCCCACAATAGTGATGGCCTTTAATTCCATGCCACTAAGCCATGGGGCATTAATGGTCAACCTCATGGTAGCGGCAGCAAAACTGGAAGCAAAGAAAAGTAATAGTCTCAGATGCAAATTTCTTGTGAAAATGCCCATCACAAAGGGATCACATGCTTTGAAAACTGTTCCTTTTGGTATAGAGCAAAGTCAGGTGACTAATGAGAGTGTTATGAGGGGAGTAAGGAAATTAAGGCTAAAACAGATACGGACCAAGATCGAATCTTTTAGAAAGATTTTCTAAGGATATGGGAATCCTGGATGTTTTCTTGCCTAGAATCACCTAAGAAAGAGAATAATTTAGCTACAATCCTAGCATTCTTTTTTTATTTAATTTCAGTGAGCATTTATTTGGGTTTCCCTGGTAGTTCAGATGGTAAAGAATGCACTTGCAGTGCTGGAGACCTGGGGTTTGATCTCTGGGTTAGGAAGATCCCCTGGAGAAGAGAAAGTCTGCCCACTCAAGTATTCTTGCCTAAAGAATTTCATGGCTCATCCATGGGTCACAAAGAGTCAGACATGACTGAGTTGAGCTGAGTATTTATTTAAAGCAGCAAATTACAGTGTCCTCTAGGTATTATCCAGTAGAATGTGGAACCAAATAAATGTAAACCATCTACAAATGTAAAGATATAAAACCTGAAAGAGTCCCAGTCCTGTCTGACTCATTGCAGCCCCACAGACTGTGGCCACCAAGCTCCTCTGCCCATGTAACTTACCAGGCAAGAATACTGGAGTAGGTAGACATTCCCTTCCTCAGGGGATCATCTTGAACCAGGGATCCAACTCAGATTTCCTGCATTTCAAGGAGATTCTTTACAGTCTGACCCACCGAGTTATTCCTCAAACTCTTAGCACAGTATTCTAAACATAAACTATTTCAGAAGTGAAAACACACTTAAATAAGTTTACTTATATAAGTGGATAGATAGAGGATGGATGGATGGATAGATATTTCAAGTTTATAATCAAAATCTTCAACAAGGATGGAATACAGATGTCCATCTCATAGTCAAAGTCTTGACATAATTGCACCCCATCCCTCACCTGTGGCAGACGTTTTTATAGATAATGGCATTTATTTTACTGAGAACCCTGGAATCTGCAGAATAAAGATCTCCAATCATGCTAGGGCATCTAAAACAAGTTATAGAATTGCTAATATCATTAACTGACATTTTGCCCCCTATACAAGCACATTGTGGTGATCCAATTTAGAAATAAGTTGAGGAGTAAGGAAATTAAGGCTAAAACAGATACGGACCAAGATCGAATCTTTTAGAAAGATTTTCTAAGGATATGGGAATCCTGGATGTTTTCTTGCCTAGAATCACCTAAGAAAGAGAATAATTTAGCTACAATCCTAGCATTCTTTTTTTATTTAATTTCAGTGAGCATTTATTTGGGTTTCCCTGGTAGTTCAGATGGTAAAGAATGCACTTGCAGTGCTGGAGACCTGGGGTTTGATCTCTGGGTTAGGAAGATCCCCTGGAGAAGAGAAAGTCTGCCCACTCAAGTATTCTTGCCTAAAGAATTTCATGGCTCATCCATGGGTCACAAAGAGTCAGACATGACTGAGTTGAGCTGAGTATTTATTTAAAGCAGCAAATTACAGTGTCCTCTAGGTATTATCCAGTAGAATGTGGAACCAAATAAATGTAAACCATCTACAAATGTAAAGATATAAAACCTGAAAGAGTCCCAGTCCTGTCTGACTCATTGCAGCCCCACAGACTGTGGCCACCAAGCTCCTCTGCCCATGTAACTTACCAGGCAAGAATACTGGAGTAGGTAGACATTCCCTTCCTCAGGGGATCATCTTGAACCAGGGATCCAACTCAGATTTCCTGCATTTCAAGGAGATTCTTTACAGTCTGACCCACCGAGTTATTCCTCAAACTCTTAGCACAGTATTCTAAACATAAACTATTTCAGAAGTGAAAACACACTTAAATAAGTTTACTTATATAAGTGGATAGATAGAGGATGGATGGATGGATAGATATTTCAAGTTTATAATCAAAATCTTCAACAAGGATGGAATACAGATGTCCATCTCATAGTCAAAGTCTTGACATAATTGCACCCCATCCCTCACCTGTGGCAGACGTTTTTATAGATAATGGCATTTATTTTACTGAGAACCCTGGAATCTGCAGAATAAAGATCTCCAATCATGCTAGGGCATCTAAAACAAGTTATAGAATTGCTAATATCATTAACTGACATTTTGCCCCCTATACAAGCACATTGTGGTGATCCAATTTAGAAATAAGTTGAGGGTAGGGAGGGTAAGACTGCTTAGCTTTCATAATGAGGACAGTTTCCTTCCCATACACAGGAGCCTAACTTTCTTCCCAACCAAAGCTGTCTGTAGGTACCTGAAAAATGACTCAAGCAGAGCTCTCATGATCCAAACAGCCCTACCATCCTACCAAAACATAACCCACTATACCTTCTGAATCTTCTAAAACCAGTCCTAAAATAATTTTCTTTTCTTTTTCCTATTATTTGTGTCAGTTTAAAAGAGAAATAGGTGTTAAAGAAAAAAGTGATGATTAAAGGTTGGATTAGGCAAAAAGAAGGCAAATTGATACATTTACCAAACAGAAAACAAGGTATTCAACAAAACTAAACAGCTTTTAAAGTTATTTTAAATGTACAACGGATCATTCCAGAATAATTATAAACACTGTAAAAGTCTTCACTTGGTATTTTTTTGAATTTAGGTAACTTTCTGTGACATCTATTTTCATTTTTAATTATGATATGGAAACACTTTAACTTTGTACTCATTAGCTGAATTTTAAAACTCAACAAAACTTTGCATTCTTGGTCTCCTCTTCTGCCCATTAGAGTCAAGAGAGCTTCACCTTCACAGAAAGATACAAAACTGTGAAGCCCAGTTACACATCCTGCATTTATGATCTCTGTTGGCTTGATTCCTATTTCACAACTTATGCTGCATTTTACATAGAATAGTTTTCTCATTGTATTCATGATTGCTTTTTATTGGAATGTAAGAAAGCTCTTGATTTTTTTACTGGTCACTTTATTCTCTTATGACAAAGGTTTTTCAGGCAATCTACACTTTTTATGTGGGTGATTGTTTTACCTACAAATAATGTTTCACTTTTCCATTCCAATAATTACACCACTTTCTTCCTCTTCTTGTCTTAATTGTATTGCCTAAGATATCTAATACTGCTTTGAAAAGTAGAGATCTTTTATCAGCTGTGTGACCTTGGGCAAAGTACTTTAACCCATTTATGTCTCAGTTTCCATATATGTAAAATTGGGATACTACTATCATGCTAGGGCATCTGAAGAATGCTATTCATCAAGCCCCTATGCACATTGTGGGGATCCAATTTAGAAATAAGTTGAGGGTAGGGAGGGTAAGACTGCTTAGCTTTCATAATGAGGACAGTTTCCTTCCCATACACAGGAGCCTAACTTTCTTCCCAACCAAAGCTGTCTGTAGGTACCTGAAAAATGACTCAAGCAGAGCTCTCATGATCCAAACAGCCCTACCATCCTACCAAAACATAACCCACTATACCTTCTGAATCTTCTAAAACCAGTCCTAAAATAATTTTCTTTTCTTTTTCCTATTATTTGTGTCAGTTTAAAAGAGAAATAGGTGTTAAAGAAAAAAGTGATGATTAAAGGTTGGATTAGGCAAAAAGAAGGCAAATTGATACATTTACCAAACAGAAAACAAGGTATTCAACAAAACTAAACAGCTTTTAAAGTTATTTTAAATGTACAACGGATCATTCCAGAATAATTATAAACACTGTAAAAGTCTTCACTTGGTATTTTTTTGAATTTAGGTAACTTTCTGTGACATCTATTTTCATTTTTAATTATGATATGGAAACACTTTAACTTTGTACTCATTAGCTGAATTTTAAAACTCAACAAAACTTTGCATTCTTGGTCTCCTCTTCTGCCCATTAGAGTCAAGAGAGCTTCACCTTCACAGAAAGATACAAAACTGTGAAGCCCAGTTACACATCCTGCATTTATGATCTCTGTTGGCTTGATTCCTATTTCACAACTTATGCTGCATTTTACATAGAATAGTTTTCTCATTGTATTCATGATTGCTTTTTATTGGAATGTAAGAAAGCTCTTGATTTTTTTACTGGTCACTTTATTCTCTTATGACAAAGGTTTTTCAGGCAATCTACACTTTTTATGTGGGTGATTGTTTTACCTACAAATAATGTTTCACTTTTCCATTCCAATAATTACACCACTTTCTTCCTCTTCTTGTCTTAATTGTATTGCCTAAGATATCTAATACTGCTTTGAAAAGTAGAGATCTTTTATCAGCTGTGTGACCTTGGGCAAAGTACTTTAACCCATTTATGTCTCAGTTTCCATATATGTAAAATTGGGATACTACTATCATTAACTTAAGAAGGCTGTTATAAATCATAAAGTTCTTAAAGACTATAAGTGCTTACTCATAAAGCATTGTAATTATTTTATCTGTATCATAATGTACATTAGCAATGTCTGAACAGTGATACAGTATTCATTATCATCATTTTAATGATAATACTCAGTTGAATCAACAAGTTTTCATTTTATTTATTATTCATCTTTATTCAAAGTATTTGAGGTGTTTAGAGAATTTAATACACATGACATTCAAAACATTAGTTCTGTAATGCTAATGGCTTTGCCTAGTTGCTCTTTCAAATGACTTTCATAAAAAGTGAGTTGAAAAAGAATAAATAAATGTGTATGTCTAACTGAATCACTGCTGTACACCTGAAACTAACACAACATTGTTAATCAACTACACTCCTACATGAAATAAATTTTTTTTAAATGGGTTAAAATTTTTAGGATAAAATACTTCCCTTTGGGCAATGTACCATGATAATTTTCTACTTTCTGTGTATATTAGCAACAAATTCTAACCCTGGTCTACCCCAAAGCAATTTTTATAAACAATATAAAAGCAAATGCTAGTGTAATATAACTTTGCAATAGAAGATACTTTTCACTACATGTATAGATAGATAGATAGATATAAATATTATACAGTCTTCTTATTTTACAGATGGGGAAACAGAACAATTCCTTGAGGTTTGGCTATATTTCTGAAGAAACTATCAAAGATTTGGTGACAATATTTTTAGTTTGATCATAGTATATCATTAATATATTCATTAATAAATATTTATTTAACATTATGATGTAAACCTTTAAACAATATTCAAATGTTATGACAAAGGTTTTTCAGGCAATCTACACTTTTATGTGGGTGATTGTTTTACCTACAAATAATGTTTCACTTTTCCATTCCAATAATTACACCACTTTCTTCCTCTTCTTGTCTTAATTGTATTGCCTAAGATATCTAATACTGCTTTGAAAAGTAGAGATCTTTTATCAGCTGTGTGACCTTGGGCAAAGTACTTTAACCCATTTATGTCTCAGTTTCCATATATGTAAAATTGGGATACTACTATCATTAACTTAAGAAGGCTGTTATAAATCATAAAGTTCTTAAAGACTATAAGTGCTTACTCATAAAGCATTGTAATTATTTTATCTGTATCATAATGTACATTAGCAATGTCTGAACAGTGATACAGTATTCATTATCATCATTTTAATGATAATACTCAGTTGAATCAACAAGTTTTCATTTTTATTTATTATTCATCTTTATTCAAAGTATTTGAGGTGTTTAGAGAATTTAATACACATGACATTCAAAACATTAGTTCTGTAATGCTAATGGCTTTGCCTAGTTGCTCTTTCAAATGACTTTCATAAAAAGTGAGTTGAAAAAGAATAAATAAATGTGTATGTCTAACTGAATCACTGCTGTACACCTGAAACTAACACAACATTGTTAATCAACTACACTCCTACATGAAATAAATTTTTTTTAAATGGGTTAAAATTTTTAGGATAAAATACTTCCCTTTGGGCAATGTACCATGATAATTTTCTACTTTCTGTGTATATTAGCAACAAATTCTAACCCTGGTCTACCCCAAAGCAATTTTTATAAACAATATAAAAGCAAATGCTAGTGTAATATAACTTTGCAATAGAAGATACTTTTCACTACATGTATAGATAGATAGATAGATATAAATATTATACAGTCTTCTTATTTTACAGATGGGGAAACAGAACAATTCCTTGAGGTTTGGCTATATTTCTGAAGAAACTATCAAAGATTTGGTGACAATATTTTTAGTTTGATCATAGTATATCATTAATATATTCATTAATAAATATTTATTGAACATTATGATGTAAAAAGGCTGCCTATAAATAGTAAACAAAAAGATCCAGTGAACAGGAACAATATTCAAATGTTAGAAGTTTTTTTAAAGAAAGCTCTAAGAAAAATCCTAGACCATACAGTGGGAACACTGACCAAACTCCACATACTAGAAAATCAGAAATCAAAATAAGAGAGGCATTTATTTTATACAGATAGTAGTAACCGTCCCTAAATATATAATCTTGTCTATTTCAGTAACACTGCTGAATCTATATCCTAGTACAAGCTAACACCTATCCTGGATGACAGCAGGACCATGTACATGGTCTTCCAGTCCCTCTACAGAAGTCAGAAAGATCTTTACAAACACCCTGATCAGATGCAACACTGCTCTACTGTCAAATAGTTCTCTCTACAGTATCAAGGATTTATGGTGATGTAATAAGGATCCCTAACCCAGTATCTAAAAACAACCACCATTTATTTTTTATCATGCGTTCATAGGTCAGTTGGTCAGTTCTACTTGATTTTTTCCTGTACCGATAGTCAGCTGACAGTTCAGCCAGGGGCCTCTTCACTTGAGGTTGTTACTTGAGGTAGGATGGTTTCACTTACTGATCAAGTAGGAGGCTGTCTGATGCCTGGGCAATGATGTGATGAGGCTACTTGCCTGCCATCATCCTGTAGGCCAGGCCAGTCTTGTTCACAGGGTGGCACCAAAAGATTCCAAGAGAGTGAAGAGAAAAATGCAGAACCTCTTGAGGAACTAGTTTGGACCTCACAGGCCACCATTAAAATACTTCCCTTTGGGCAATGTACCATGATAATTTTCTACTTTCTGTGTATATTAGCAACAAATTCTAACCCTGGTCTACCCCAAAGCAATTTTTATAAACAATATAAAAGCAAATGCTAGTGTAATATAACTTTGCAATAGAAGATACTTTTCACTACATGTATAGATAGATAGATAGATATAAATATTATACAGTCTTCTTATTTTACAGATGGGGAAACAGAACAATTCCTTGAGGTTTGGCTATATTTCTGAAGAAACTATCAAAGATTTGGTGACAATATTTTTAGTTTGATCATAGTATATCATTAATATATTCATTAATAAATATTTATTGAACATTATGATGTAAAAAGGCTGCCTATAAATAGTAAACAAAAAGATCCAGTGAACAGGAACAATATTCAAATGTTAGAAGTTTTTTTAAAGAAAGCTCTAAGAAAAATCCTAGACCATACAGTGGGAACACTGACCAAACTCCACATACTAGAAAATCAGAAATCAAAATAAGAGAGGCATTTATTTTATACAGATAGTAGTAACCGTCCCTAAATATATAATCTTGTCTATTTCAGTAACACTGCTGAATCTATATCCTAGTACAAGCTAACACCTATCCTGGATGACAGCAGGACCATGTACATGGTCTTCCAGTCCCTCTACAGAAGTCAGAAAGATCTTTACAAACACCCTGATCAGATGCAACACTGCTCTACTGTCAAATAGTTCTCTCTACAGTATCAAGGATTTATGGTGATGTAATAAGGATCCCTAACCCAGTATCTAAAAACAACCACCATTTATTTTTTATCATGCGTTCATAGGTCAGTTGGTCAGTTCTACTTGATTTTTTCCTGTACCGATAGTCAGCTGACAGTTCAGCCAGGGGCCTCTTCACTTGAGGTTGTTACTTGAGGTAGGATGGTTTCACTTACTGATCAAGTAGGAGGCTGTCTGATGCCTGGGCAATGATGTGATGAGGCTACTTGCCTGCCATCATCCTGTAGGCCAGGCCAGTCTTGTTCACAGGGTGGCACCAAAAGATTCCAAGAGAGTGAAGAGAAAAATGCAGAACCTCTTGAGGAACTAGTTTGGACCTCACAGGCCACCATTTCCACCACATTCTACTGGCCAAGTAAGTCATGAAGTCAAACTAGAATCAAAGTGTGAATAGATACTGCCTTTTGATGGAAGAAGGAAATGACAACTGACTCCAGTATTCATGCCTAGGAAATCCCATGGACAGAGGAGCCGAGTGCGCTACCATCCATAGGGTCACAAAAGAGTCGGACACAACTTAGCAGTTAAACAGTAACTTGATGGATGGCTAAGTTGAGTATTGGGTAAGTTGTGGGATCCTTCTTCAGGGGATCTTCTCAACCCAGGGATTGAACCCTGATCTCCAACATTTCAGGTGATCTCCTGCATTGCAGGCAGATTCTTTACTAACTGAGCCATCAGGGAAGCAGGAGGAGGTACAAATTCATATTACAAATAGGCATACACACAGAAAAGCTGAGAAATTGAGGATATTTTGGTTCTAATCTACCCCATAGGCTAGGTTTTCCATCCTTACTGTGAATTAGTATGCCTCCCACCCTCTACCACTCTGGGTCTCTACCTCTCTCTCGTTCTTGTTTCCTAGCCATACCTGCCCTATAGTTAGTTGCCTGTTGTGCATTACACACTTGTCCTCACCTCAGTGTCCTTGTACCTGCTCTTGAACTTGGACCACTCTAAGCTCACAACTGTCAGATGGCTGTCTTTTTATGTTTTGAGTATTGACTGAAAAGCAATACCTTCAAAGAGACTTTCTCTTACTGTCCTAGTTAAAGTCTCATCTTTGGTCAGTATCTCATTTATTTCCCTGATTATAGACCTTATATGTACCTGAAAAAACTTTACTGTTACAAAACAACCACCATTTATTTTTATCATGCGTTCATAGGTCAGTTGGTCAGTTCTACTTGATTTTTCCTGTACCGATAGTCAGCTGACAGTTCAGCCAGGGCCTCTTCACTTGAGGTTGTTACTTGAGGTAGGATGGTTTCACTTACTGATCAAGTAGGAGGCTGTCTGATGCCTGGGCAATGATGTGATGAGGCTACTTGCCTGCCATCATCCTGTAGGCCAGGCCAGTCTTGTTCACAGGGTGGCACCAAAAGATTCCAAGAGAGTGAAGAGAAAAATGCAGAACCTCTTGAGGAACTAGTTTGGACCTCACAGGCCACCATTTCCACCACATTCTACTGGCCAAGTAAGTCATGAAGTCAAACTAGAATCAAAGTGTGAATAGATACTGCCTTTTGATGGAAGAAGGAAATGACAACTGACTCCAGTATTCATGCCTAGGAAATCCCATGGACAGAGGAGCCGAGTGCGCTACCATCCATAGGGTCACAAAAGAGTCGGACACAACTTAGCAGTTAAACAGTAACTTGATGGATGGCTAAGTTGAGTATTGGGTAAGTTGTGGGATCCTTCTTCAGGGGATCTTCTCAACCCAGGGATTGAACCCTGATCTCCAACATTTCAGGTGATCTCCTGCATTGCAGGCAGATTCTTTACTAACTGAGCCATCAGGGAAGCAGGAGGAGGTACAAATTCATATTACAAATAGGCATACACACAGAAAAGCTGAGAAATTGAGGATATTTTGGTTCTAATCTACCCCATAGGCTAGGTTTTCCATCCTTACTGTGAATTAGTATGCCTCCCACCCTCTACCACTCTGGGTCTCTACCTCTCTCTCGTTCTTGTTTCCTAGCCATACCTGCCCTATAGTTAGTTGCCTGTTGTGCATTACACACTTGTCCTCACCTCAGTGTCCTTGTACCTGCTCTTGAACTTGGACCACTCTAAGCTCACAACTGTCAGATGGCTGTCTTTTTATGTTTTGAGTATTGACTGAAAAGCAATACCTTCAAAGAGACTTTCTCTTACTGTCCTAGTTAAAGTCTCATCTTTGGTCAGTATCTCATTTATTTCCCTGATTATAGACCTTATATGTACCTGAAATTATAATATCTTGTTTGTTTAACTGTTTATTGTCTGTCACCTTCACTTAAAGAATGACAAATCTATTGCATTTACCATTGCCTTCTTTACCTAGAACAACACGTGACACAGAGAAGGTACTCCATAAGTAACTGAGTGATCTGGAATGAAGATGTAAGATCATCTTTATTACCAATTGCTGAACCTTGAGCACGTCATTCCACTGTTTTGGACTC